>JAOWCC010001634.1:43309439-44536414 GCA_030867875.1 Actinernus sp. WN-2022 | reverse complement strand
CCATGGTTGTTTCAGGTCTCGTTAGAAATTCAGAGATTCAGTCAATGTCGCACCTTTTTGTACAATGTTCGTTCTCAGTCAATGTTTAACATTCTTTAAAAACCTGGCTGGTTTTGTGTGGCATTACTTTTTGAATCGATATCCTATTAATGTTATCTTAGGTGTAAAGAAATCGGAGACAATAACAACATAGTAAACTTTGTTCTTTTTATCTTTAAGTCAGATGTTATATAAATTTAGAGCAAAAGGAAAGGCTCCAGTACTGGATGATTTTATCCACAGACTACGTCGTTATCATAGGACTGAAAAGTCAATAGCAGAAACAAGTGACAAAATGAACTTACATTTAAAGAAGTGGGAAAAGCTGATTCCCCTCATGAGTGTTTAGATTCGTAAGTGCTATGAAGATTGTCTCTCCTTTGCTTATTAGTGTAGTATTTGATAGTTTTTTTTGTGTGTGTATACTGTATTTAACAATATTCCTTAATAAATATTGATTTAAAAAAATGTTCTCTAAAAAAAAGAGTCGATGATTAACTTCGCGCCTAGCATGCTGGGATAAAGTCGTGGCGCCAACCTTGAAAAGGTATCACATGTCCAACAACATGGCGGACGACTTGGAGCTGATTGAGGTGAGGTCAACATAGGAGCTTACCATACGGTTAATAACCACCGTAACTTGTTAAGAAATCCACAGTTTATTCCACCATAGTCCCTTTTCCTTTCGGTTAGCTTTTATTTGTTCTTGGGCTCATTTTCAAATGAAAATTCGCGATTTTTCGGCAGTGCTGACAGATCAACTTCGGCGCGGCCGAACGTCCTGTTCTCAGTCCTGGAGGCTGGATGTATTGGGATGGCTATTGTTCTTTAACGTTAACAAAAACTCAAATTAAGTACTTACCGGTATGTAGTTTGTATTTGTTTCATAACAACAAATGGAAATAGTGGGATCTTATGGTTTATCTATGTGGACGTGTTCATGTTATCGACGTACCTAAAATCCCCGGAGTAGCCAATCGATGAAATCGATGATCGGAAATCCAATCGATAAATCGATATCAATCGATAAAATTAGTTAATTGATATCGATTGGTATCGGTCAATCGATGACCAATCGATAGTCACAGAAAAATATTTTCGATTTTGGGGTGTGCTTAATTTTTGCAAATCTTCTAAAAGGAAACACAATGGAATATCATGTTACTAGCGGCAAACTTCACCGGTAAACGTACATACACTGGCAAAATGGGACAAGCATCAGAAGGTAGTACAGATAAGCTTTCCATCAAATAATTGTTTATTTGATGTGGCCGTTGGAGATACGTTTACGATACGTTACTTTACCTACCTGCCTTGTTTATATTAATCCTTTCAAAAATCAATGTCAATCGATACCAATCAATGTCAATCGATTGCAATTAAGGGCAATCTATATCAATCGATAAGGTCAAAAAGATTTGTTCCATCGATTGTTCATCGATTTCCAATATCAATCGATCGATTGGCATCGATTAATATCGATTTTAATCGATTTCATCGATTGGCTACGCTGGGAAAATCTTAATGCGGATCGTGTTTGCAAAGGTGTCAAAAAGCGCAGCAGTGCGCGAAAGCAATGTTTGAATTTTTTCCCATAGTACTGTATGTAGGATTTACCCATGTTATGACCAGCCAGAGTAAAGTTACAAAGAGGTTTTAGATATAGATTGGGAGTAATTGTAGAATACCCCGTCCAATTTCATTAATAATTCATTTGTCAAACTTTTCATACAAACCTTCTAAATTGGAAGGCCTTCCCATGAACTCTTGCGCTTGAAAATTTGTCAAGAAGGCAAGAAACTCGATTCTTCCATTTCCAACTAAATTTCTCCTTGAAGTTTTTTTAACTCTAGAAACTAGAGACAGATTCAAGTCAGAAATATAGTCTCTAACTTTACCACTGACACTGAACATCTTCAATTTTTGAACTTTTAATGCAATCTGAGCATATTTATCAGACATTTTTCTTGTTTTGGAAAAAAATCCTTCAAACTCAAGTCTTAAATCTTAAATCCTCCTTGTAATAACCTAACCACAAACCTATAAACCATTTATTTTTGTATTCCAAATCATTCATAGTTTTCAAGTAATCTTTTGAAGGGAGGGGATATTGGTGACCAGCTCTCGATGAATCAACCAAAATTACTTTTAATTTCCCACCAAGAAGAACTAACCAACAAGGTCACACCTAGACTATCTTGCACCTCGAAATAGCAATGATTGTCTTGATGGTGGTAATTTTCAAATCAAACAGACAAATCCTGCAGTTGTTTTCTCTCTTTTATCTAAACTTTGCAAATCTAAAGCGACGGGTTTGGATAAAATCTCTGCTAGACTTTTCCGTATATGTCCCGACTTGATAGCGGAATCCCTTTGTACTATTTTCAACTGCTCAATTACTACAGGTATATTTCCAGATGAATGGAAATGTGCTAAGGTAATTCCATTGTTCAAACAGGGACAGCGTAGAGATTTGGACAATTATCGTCCCATATCAATAATTCCAGTAATAGCAAAAGTTTTCGAGAGGATTGTTTATAATCAAGTTCATGATTTTCTAATCGAAAACAAATTGCTATCTGACAGTCAATCGGGTTTTCGGAGTCTTCACTCTACGGTGACTGCCCTTCTTGAGGCCACCAACAACTGGGCCTACAATATCGATCGTGGCAATGTGAATGCCGTCGTATTTCTAGATCTTAAAAAAGCATTCGATACAGTAGACCATGGGATTTTGCTATCAAAGCTTAATGCATACGGGTTTGGGGGGAAAGCAAGTAATTGGTTTAAGTCATACCTTTATGAGCGCAATCAAAAGTGTTTTGTGAATGGGCAACTTTCTAGTACCCGTTCTCTGCGCTGTGGAATTCCACAAGGGACAATTTTAGGTCCTTTGCTTTTCCTCATCTACATAAATGACTTACCAAATTGTCTTGCACACTCCCAGCCCCGTATGTATGCGGATGATACTCATTTAACATTTGCAAGTAATAATGTAGATGACATTAATTATTATGTCAATCAAGACCTTGCAAGCGTTAATCATTGGCTTGTCGCTAACAAGCTTACCTTAAACCAATCAAAAACAGAGTTTATGGTTATCGGGTCACGACAAAGATTATCCACGTTTCAATCCGCTCCAATCCTGGCAATCGATGGCGTCCCTATAAAGCAGGTGCCTCATACAAAATCACTTGGTGTGCATATTGACCAAAATCTATCATGGAATGTGCACATCAAGGGGTTGACTAAAAAGATTGCTTCTGGAATTGGAGCCCTGAAACGTGTAAGAAATTGTGTTCCTGATAAAACCATGCATTCAATCTACAATTCCCTTGTTCAACCACATTTCAATTATTGTTGCATTGTCTGGGATAGTTGTAGCATAACTTGTGCTACTAAGCTTCAAAAGTTGCAAAATCGAGCTGCAAGGGTCTTATCGTTCTCCAACTATGACGCTGATGCCGATATTCTGATTGAGAGGTTTGGTTGGAAAAAACTCGCTTCGCAACGAAAATTTCAAACCGCAGTCATGGTCTACAAATCAATGAATGGTCTTGCCCCAGACTATATGCGGTCCATGTTTACATATCGTAATGTTACCTCTTATTCTTTGAGAGACACCGAGGGCAAACTGGCTATTCCTATGCCCCGCACAAATTATCTTAAGGATAGCTTTGGTTATAAGGGTGCGGTGCTGTGGGATAGCCTCCCAGTCGGGTTGCGGCAAGCAAATAATCTTAGCAGTTTTCGAGCGGGCTGTTTTGAACAAGTCTAACTGTTATTCTAAAGTCTTATTTTTATTCTTAATTTTTTATAATATATTATATGTAATGCACGGCTCTCATGGAAAGCAGGTACTAAACTTAGCATTATTTAAAATTAGATTATTATTATTATAGTAGTTATGATTAGATGTTATTATTTATTTTTATTTACATTATCATTACTTATTTATTTATTTATTTTTAAATCCTGATGAGATATTCCGTGGGTAAATAAAGTTATACTACAATGTAGCAAAAAGCCCCTGCTAGTCCACTGCACAGATAATGCCAACCCATGCAGGGGGAGATTGGATCACAGATCAGAGCTACACAATACAATCATGTAATAGTATCATGCTATAACCAAAGATTAACTAGTGCAAATTTGTTTTTGGCTAGTGCAATGTAGATTTGGTATTTCTAAGAAGTTATGTGTACAAAAGCCTCAGTGGTGAAAATAAACCTGAAATTGCCTGGTGAAAATAAAGGTTTGGCTGGTGATAACAGACATGACACTAGCCATTAGGCTCCACATCAAGCTGTCAGTGTCAAGCCCTGGCAGATTATTGCTTACATGAAGTTAAGAATTTGTAATCGTGGCCTTTGTTTCCTAATGCAAACATAGTAGTATGGGTGCATATGTAAGTGTACTGGATAAGTTATCATTTTTACGTCCTTCAGATCCGCAGCACTCCAAGGCGTACCCTTGTCTTTGATGATGAGACAAATCATGGATGGAAAATTGAAACACCAAATGATGACAATAACCTTATATTCAAGGCAGCACAGTTAAAAAGAAGGGTAAGCTCAGGGTGTGACAAAAGTGCTCTCGGATAGCCTGGGACCAGTGGATTTCCGTGTTGGGCTTTTAGATTGGTTTGATGACTTGCCCGATGGGCAAGGAACCAAAATAGGCTTCTTCAAATGTTTAGTTACATGTACATGTACAAAATAATGTAGTTAAATTAAAATTTGGGCAAGCTTGAATGAGCTATGGTATGGGCTAGTTGAGCAAGGTTCAAGCTATAATATTTTTCTTTTCTTCTCACCCTGAAGCTACATGTACATGTAGTGTTCATTCTAGGCTGCACCCTTGCAGCATTAGCACAAAAAAATCCACTAAGCCGCATTTCCTGAGAAGACATGCATTTGTGGACTGCAAGAAAGTGTTTAGAAACTCGAATTAACAAGCAGATAGCATCCACAAATTTCTCTAGAATTCTGCTCAAATTTCCTCTTAAAAATTAACCTGTCTTTAAAAAAAAATTGTGTGGAAAGTTTTCTTTTTCGTTTTGTGATGGTTTCTTTGTTGTTCTGTTCAGGAATCAGGGTATTAGTGGAAACAGGCTGCCATTCTGATTGGATAATAAATTTGGTCATTGAAAGCATGTATATTTTGTTTTCAAAATGGCATTCCAAAAACTGGGCAAGCTCATGAGCTCCTCTGTGAGCACCATACACTGTATAACATGGACCAGGACCAGAAATATTTCAGCGATACTTTATGCTCAGAATCCAGTAAAACACACTAACCCAACCCCTAATCCTAGCCATATAAATACCCCAACCACTTCAAAAACATGTTCCCAGGTTTAGGGCTAATTTGTGGCTGTATAAGATACTATATATTATATAGTTAACAGGTAAATACAGGAGTCTTTCCCTACTTAACAGAACACAATAATATTAAGCTTACCTGATAATTTAAAATAACCTAACCAGTCAGTAACCCTAAGTTCCCAGGTAAACAAGGTTTTAGGGCTAATTTGTGGTTGGAGTTCACAGGTCAACTTAAAAAAAAAAAAAAAAAAAAACGAAAACATATTTTGTCGGTATCTACTGGGACACGAACCCTTCACCCACTGAATATAGAAAGCGAATACCTTAACCACAGCGCCATGCAGACGACCACACCAGGTTGTGATACATTTTATTTATATACATGTACATGTACTTGAAACTCCACCTATGAAGTATGCTGCTGAAACATTTCTGATCTCGGTCCATATTACATTGTATACAGTATTCACTGAGCTGCTCCTCACAGCCTAATGAGGGCCCCATTTTAAACATGAGGGGCCCTGGGCCCATTATAGTGAAATCCTAGAATGAACACTGGTTTAGTAAAATACAATGCAAAAACAAGCTCCCCTGCAGTTAAACTTCACTGTTCTGTAGGTCATATCCTATTGGACTTCACTGATAAAGAATCCCATTGTTTTAGGGTTAGGGTTTGTATTGTTTTAGGGGTAGGCTATTGTTTGGGTAACCAATAACATTTCAGGTTGCAAATGGTGAAGTCTGCCCCCTCCCCTGGGTTGTGAAAATACGATCATAACAACTGAGCGCTCTTATTAACAGAGTTACAAAAACAGTAAATTGTTTGGCCAGGTCAGTGGCCATACAATTGAATGAGGTTATTAACAAGGTGGCTGTAAGACAGGTACATTGTGGGACTGTAATGGAACCTGTGAAAATACAGCAGTGATTCCACTAGTCAAGATCAGCATACAATGTATGCCAGTTTTTGCTGTATAACTTGTCATTATAGGAAAGGATGGAAGGTAGGTGCCATTTCAATACAAGTACTAGCAACAGGCAAGCAATGTGCAACTAAGGAGGGTGACCGAAAGCAATGACCGAAAGCAAAAGCTGTTCAATCAATATGAAATATGTCTCAGAACAACATTCTTACCAAACAAGAAGCTCTACAAATCAAAATTTTTACATTGAACGATATCGGTTAAATTTGAGAAAATTTTCCCCCACAGTAATAGGTCTTTATTATTGGAATAACTTACCTCTTCGAATTAAAAGCATTCATTCCAGAAAACAACTAAAAAAAGCTATTTTTTCTCACTACCTTTCCCAATATTGATATTTATTATGCATTATTTTGGCAGAAATGTTCCTTTTAATTTGTTCTAGTAATAATTATCACAGATTTAAGGGTATCGTATTTAGGTAACTATTTGATGCCCTTACACCAATGATTAATGTTGAGTGTGAGGTATCGTTTTTCCTAGTGTAGTATGTGTGTATTTTATTGTCTGTTATTTAATGTTATATTGTATAAATTTGTAAATCATGGTGTAAAATAAACTCAAATCAAATCAAAAAAAACTAAGGAGGGAACCACAGCAACCAAGCCGGCACCTGTCACACTGATTTCACAGTGGAAAAAAAGATACTTACTTAGGTGTTAGACCTACCATAGTAGGAAAGGGTGGGTGGGGTAATCTGGCAAGCAAATGCAAAGCATGCAAGCTAGAACTGAGCATGGGGCAAACTTGTCACATTTGACGACCCCATTGCGCATGTGCCAAATGAGCACCATCCCCTGGCCAATAGCTATTTGCAAGCAATCCCAAAATAACTCACCATGGAGGCAAATTCATCACACAAGACAACTCTGTTACACATACAATTATGAGAGCAATATGCTGGCCAATCTCCCAGTTAACTACATGATTGTATGATTATTATATCTCATTAAAAATTCAAACTGTATGAAAGAAAAAACTGGGGCTGCTGTTTTTTTCATGTGGCTCTGTACTGAAAAATAATTTTGTACTCCTCTTCTATGAGACAGCCAGTACTCTGTACCAGGGGAATCTCTGTACAGTGGGTCTGTTGCGCACAACATCATACACCACAATGGTTACCTATTAAACTCACAGTGGGAAATTAGTACTTACCAGTTTGTTCCTAGAGGTAATTGTCATAAGTTTCATTGGGGTACTGAATGTCATGGCTGCTCATTCCGACATGAGTTTGATCAAATAGGGATGTTAAGATGGTGGTATACACGACTTTCATAATGGCCGCCTCCTAATTTGCATAATTTGGAAGATAAATCTGTAGAGGCAAACCAATGCTACTACATGAAAGATCACATTAAAACTAGTAATAGTTTTGAGTTTTAGAGCAATGTGGAGAATTGCTGTTGAGCTACGAGCATTTCTAATGCCGAAAAACATGAAAGCGAGGCTAGAAAGGCGTCCGTTGCTTTTTACATACAAATCTCTCTAATTTCAACTGGCTGTAACTTCATTGCTTTTTAAGCTACATCACTCAACTTTCACAAGTTCACCAATGTCGACATGCTCTTTCACATGGCAATGTTTATGTTTTCTATAAATGTGGATAAACAACCGAAACGGAAAATCACATATGCAAATTAGGAGGCGGCCATTATGAAAGTCGTGTATAATTTTCAAACAAGCAGCCTGAATAGAATCTATTGATGCGAAGTTGGGATACTAACAAACTCGGCTCACATGACAAATTTGTATGTTGTTAATTCAGTTCATCTGCACCACAGTGGTAAGAGGCATAGGACTACATGTATGTATGTGTATTGTACGCACTCCCATTAAAGCATTAATAGAAGTGTTAAAATTGGCTTGTTGCGTCCCCTTGTTGAAGATCTTGCATTATCAAAAGAAAACTACATGTATACATGTACATGTATGTATACAGTGTGCAATTAATTTTATTGTAAACAACTGCTTGCTTGTTATGTCTTGCAGCTGGAATTTTGTGAGAAAGAGAAAGATGAACTGTCAAGACGATTCAATGAAGTACAGAGCAAACTGACAGATGAAGAAAAATGCCAGCTGACAGTGAAAACAGAAACAGTTGAAGATCACAAGCCATTAATTTGTATTGGAGGTGATGGAGATGACGATGTTATATTTATTCCTCCTGATGATTATTCGCCAAGGAAGAAAATGAGACTGCAATCTGAACAGACACGTAGGAGTAGCCCTAGGAAATCTCCAAATAAGAAAACAAATCAGGAACTATCAGTAACCTTTTCTAGATCTGCAGAAAATTTGTCACATGCCCGAGAACATTGTCAGAGCTGTAGGTTTGTTCAGAGTAATGTTACCACAGCTACCATATCATGTAATGAGGCAATATGCGCAAAATGCTACTGCTACGTGTGTGACGAGCTGGCTACCAAGGTAAGATGGGCAGAATGTACATGTACTGTAGTATGAAGAAATTTTGAGTTCATCCTACAGTCATCCTGTATTTCTCATTATAAACAAACCTCTAACCCTTTTAATATACCATATTCACTCACGGATATGCCACACCTTTTTACCCAAAATCTTCGTAATCAGGGGTGCAGCTTATAAATCTGCGAGAACATCTGCACAAGGTTCCGTAAATTTACATAAATTAAAAATTTCAAAGAAATAATTTCTATTAACTCAATGAGTTAAGGTATACTACTAAACACCACACAAAATCAAAAGAAACTAAGCACTGGTCATTGCTTTTGCAAGTGTGGAGGATCTCAAAAGAGTCAGGACTTGGCCGTTTTGATGTAAGTTATATTCTTACCGTTAAACCTTCGTCAAAATATCTTTAACATGGTCACACAATGGATCTCCATTCCACCACAAAGCTTGTTGCAGTGTTGTCGTCGGCCTGTTACTATACGATGGTTATACATGTAGTTCCCCCACTAGCAAGAAAATACCACTCTATCCTTGAGTATTCACACAGTAAATGGCCCACTCTGTCGTCACTGTTCAAAACTTTCACAGCAAATTTGTCGAACTGATCTTCCACCTCTCGTTAAGTAACCTGTTTTTTTCTGATAGATGGCTTCCAGATATCCTTTTAGATAATGAAAAAGCAAAGTACTCTGTTGTTTTGACTTCATTCAGCAAAAACAAAACTTCTAGTGTCCAGTTTTCTCTCTTCCAACAGATTCCTGGTTACTAAGCTACGGACGAACGTGAGCACGTTGTTGGCTTCGTTGACATGTAAAATTCGATCTAAAGAGTGACCCGAATGAACAGATCTTGGTAAACAAATACTATGGAAAGATAGGTCATACATGTATATGTTGTGGTTGGAAATTTTTTTTGGTTCAAAATTTTTAAACTAGTTCAAAAAATTTAAACCAGTTCAAAAAATTTACACCAGTTCAAATTTTGAAAACTGGTTTATCTTTTTCAAAAGAAAAAACAAATCTACCCACCCCTCCCCTGCAAAAAAAAAAGCCAACCTATTCCATTCCCTTTTTTCCCTTGCCCCCCTACCTACTTACCTTACTGTACCACTTACTTACCACTTTCCTTGGCGGTCACCCATCCACTCACTAACCCTGCCCGATCGGGCTTAACTTCAGCTACTCGATGATCCACTCGCCTAACGCAATGCGCCACAGAAGCAATCGTTGATTTGAACACCACCGTATATTCTATAAGTGCTAGTCGTTGAAGCCAGTCCCTCTCATTATGCTAATTTGTTTCCAGTCTCTTAAATTTATACGCGAATGCGCACCGGATTCTTCAAAGATGGCCGATGAACCGTGCGTAAGTAAAGAGGCCTTCTATGATGCCATAAACGACTTATAATCCAAACAAAAAAACACATTTAAAAACACCCTAACCGTCAACAACGGGTGCTCACTAATTTAGGGTGTTTAGAGCTATAGTCACTACACTTAGAACTAGATTACTGAACAACTCAGAATAATAATGCTTCTTCAATGGTCCCGTGAACTAATACAAACCTATACCCCTACTACGTTTAAAAATACCCTAACCGTCAACAACGGATGCTCACTAATTTAGGGTGTTTAGAGCTATAATCACTACACTTAGAACTAGATCACTGAACAACTCAGAATAATAATGCTTCTTCGATGGTCCTGTGAACTAATACAAACCCTACCCCTACATTTAAAAATACCCTAACCGTCAACAACGGATGCTCACTCATTTAGGGTGTTTAGAGCTAGTCACTAATAATTTTGGGTCGCCTCACAGCGCCCGTAAGATTTACTCCAATTTGCTACTACCTTCACCGACAAACAATAGAACAAACATTAATAGAACGAAGCAAACAATAACATCTAGTAGTCATTAATTTAGGATCCCAAATCCAGCATTTAAAATAACCCTAACATCAGTTAACATAACTTCCCTTTTAGAATGTTAAAAAATAAACTGGTTTTAAAATTTTGAACTGGTGTAAAAAAAATTGAACTAGTGTAAAAATTTTGAACTGGTGTAAAAAAAATTGAACTAGTGTAAAAATTTTGAACTGGTGTAAAAAAAATTGAACTAGTGTAAAAATTTTGAACCGGTTAAAAAAAATTGAACTGGTTTAAAAAAAAATTGAACCAAAAACTTTTTGAACCACAACATATACATTGTACATCTAAGTATGTATAGACATGCATGAAGTTTATACTATTTCAGAGCTGAAATTACAGATACAACTTTGGAGTTTTCTCCAGTTTGAAAGTCTGATTAAAGTTACAATGTACGTTTGATATTCTTCAAAAAAAACTTTTTTTCCAAAACTCAAGCTTCAAAACTCGGGGTGCTGATTATCTGTAAGTGTGGCTTATCCGTGAGTGAATACGGTAACTCCAACTGTCTGAGTGAAAAGCATGTCGTGGTCACCAATAAAGCTGACCAATAATTCAGCTTGTACATTTGTTTTCCCAATTTTTTTTTTTTTTTTGTATCCCAAGAGGAAATGTACACATACACTGTATCTCTAATTGGAAAACAAAGTACTGAATCCTCTGGAGAGAGCTGTCACATGCTCTGAATTGGGACAAAATTAATGTGCAAACTAAATCTTGGATTTTGTACTTTGGCTGTGCACAAAGTTGAAATATTAATTCTTAGTAAAACACTGCCATCCATAAAGTAAATAGTATTAAGGCTAGTAATCCAACTTCATAATAACACAGTACAAAATGTAAGTGTTTTGTTGGTGACCATAGCATGCTGACATTTGCTAGTGGATTAGTTAAGTTTGATTCCTGTAATATTATTTTAACACAAATAGAATGAGATGTTGATGACTGACATTATTTTTAATGGTTGCAGTGTGACTCATGGAAAACAGGAGAAAACCCACACTGTAATGCCTACGCCAAGAATGTATTTTGGGAAAAGATGCAAAAAGAGAAAAAGAGGAAGGTACAATACTTACCAGTACATTATTATTTTAATAAAAAATCAAAAGAAACAATAAAAAATTTAACTTATTGCAGCTATAATGCAGCCAATAGCTGCTATTCTACAAATTCTTTCCTTTTTGCTTTGAAATGTGACATGGGAATTGTTTATTTTTTGTTGATAATCCAGAAATCTGCAGCCGTGGAGTCCATTCTGCAGTGTTTAGCACCTGAAGAGCAAACTGAGGAGATCAGTCAAGCAGGTATCAGGGATTTTGTTGACATTTTATACCATCTATCAATTATTATCATACATGTAGCTACATTGTACATGTACAATGTAGCTACATTGTATATGGTCAGATCAACAGGAAAATAGTTTAGTAGGACAGTACAGTAATTCAGCTCTTTTTTGTGAAAACCTTGAACAGAAGGAAACAGAAAGAAATTTGACCAGCATCCTGCCATTTTGAAAATCTATCAACAAGTTTTCTGTTTTGCAAAATGGTCTCCAACAACAATCTGAATCCCTGAGGTATGGATGGTAGTGGGATATAATAAATACTATCCCAACAAAAATGCCATTTAAAATTAAAACCTGAAATCTAACTGAGACAAAATCGAGGTTAATGCTTCCAGGGTTGTTAAGCTCTCAATAAAGGTTTGAGGTATCATTTCTGAAAAAACGCTCTTGCAGCGTAGCAATTAAAGCCATTTTAGACTATTTAGTCGGGATTTGAAAGGGATAATTAAGACAAAAAAATCAAAGCTGAAACCTGAACGAAAAATAATTTCAAAATTCCTGACAGTATTTGAGAAACAGCTGTTTTCTACGACTCGTGAAAATTTGAGAAATATTGGACAAAATGCAAAGAGGCTGGACTTCAACAAAGTTCTGTTTGTGGTCAAAAAGAAGAGCTGAGAAACAGCCTGATAAATGTTTTTGATTCATTTCATGGTTGACTAGGAAGTCCTGCCTCCCAGGATAAGCTCATTAACTTTAGCCAATCAGAGCGATTCATGTTGTGTTTTGTGCTCAGAACACAGGCTTGATTGAGAAGAGAGAAAGCTATACAGTTTATCAATGCCTGATAATACAATACTTCTACAGAAACTAGTGTTGATTCTAGTTTAGTTTCAAAGAAGAAACACTCTTTAGGAGTACAGCAAGCGAACAATAATTATATCAGTCTAGAGCAGGGAAAACTATGTATTTCATCGCGCTAAAACAAAATCAGCAAACCTTAGCTCTGCATTGAATTCTCTGAAAATCTTTGGTTGATTGAAGATAGCAAAACTTTATTGCTTGATTCTTCACAATGTTTATTTTCCATCTTCAATGATTCTATTAACTTCTTGGAACTTCAGCCATTGTTTGTCCAAAGAACTTTACACCCACTGCCAAATTTACTCACAAGCTGCTTTTGTCTTTTCTTCTTTTTTGAATACCACCAAGAACAATCTATTTTTACCTTTTTGGGCCTTGCATTAACACAGAAATCTTTATGAACGAAAAGTAGCACAGGATAGCGAGAATGAAATAACATGCAGCTGTCATTCAATTTTAGTGTCTTTTTTAGCGGGAAGTGAGAAAGTCGCATTTTCAAGGCTTTAAAATAATTATTTTAGTTTGATTTTTTTGTGATGCTAGATTAGGATTTTAGATTTAGAATTGGGGGGGGGGGGGGGATTTTCGAAGCTTTAACATTTTGAACCTTTATCGATACCTTAAACCACAGGCCTGCACTATAAAAGGTAAAAGACCCTGCCCATTTTTGCCCTTTGGGATTCTAAATTTGATTTTCAAATTCAAAACAGTCAAGCAAGTCATCAGTCTTCTCCTGCATGTTAGAATACTAATAAAATAAATTGTTGAAGCTAAAAATAAAATAAGCCACAAAAACAAACATGTTGCTTTGTTAATTGGCTGTCGATAGCATTTTAGAACTGTTTACAAACTCAATCTTTCGTGTAATTTTAGACATTCAAGATTTGAACAATACCAAATGTCTGAGTCACTGAAGTGGAGCATCATGTTGCAGAGCTTAGATGTTCACTTGACAAAGGCCGATTGACAAGTGAAGGTGTTCCAACCTGGTTGAGGCCCTTTTATAGTGCTGGTTCTTGTTTAAGTGGAAATAAAATACAGTACACTGAAGCTTTATACAGTTATGTACTAGTAATCATCAAAAATAATGTACTAAAACCTTACTTTTCTTTAGCCTCAGATGCCATGGAATTTGTAAGTACGATCAAGGAAGCAACAGACCTTTCGCAAGATACAAACTCCTCTGACTCCTATTTACATGACTGTGGTTGTGATTGCCATTATGACAGTGACCGGTATGATGATGGTGATGGCTGCTACAGGTGTGAATACAGCCACATCGACTTTGGATATAACAGACATTCAAGTTCTAATAGATACAGGTGGGCTGTCATTCAGTTAGAACTTAATGTGTAATCGATACATATGAGGCTCTTTCTCTATCACAATAGCAGGCACAGACTCAGTTCTTTGAGAAAGTGCTGATTCAAGCTCTCATCAGACTTAATGATGCCCTCCAGCACTCTAAAAATGGAAAAAAAAAATGCATTAAAAAGCCTTAAATTCTGTATTCCCCAAACAAACTTCCCTCCAGCTCCGTAGCAATGCGACGTCAACATATCCAAAATGGCCGACAAAAAACTTTGAGCCCCCAGTATTATTGGTCAGATGAAAATTCCATGGTAATAGTGACTACAGTTTTCTTAGGGGGGGAGGGTTTGTTGCAGTCTAGAATGAGCCAAAAATCAGTTAAAAGCCCTTGGGGCTTAAAGGTTAAGCGTGAACCATTTTTCATGTTTGTCTATGTTTGAAACCTAGATGTCTGGAGGCACAAACCTTTTCAATTAAACGTCAAACTAGAATGAATAAAATGATGTTGAAAGGCTTTGATGTGTCTTCTACCATCATGAAACTCAGAGACAGCTAGCGTCTCATAATGCTGAGGGGCAGTGGGCAAAACTTTTACTTGAACCAACATTTTCTATGGTTTAGCACAAAGGCAAACCTAGCTGAAAAGTTTCTAAACCTAGCTGAAAAGTTTCTAAACCTAAATCACACACTGCTGAAACATGAAGGCAGGACAGGTCAAAGGTTGCCAACATTGTGGTTAATTGAAATGGTTTCGGTCACCAGACATCTAGTGGGTTTCAAACATAAATGAATGTGGAAAACATTTCATGCTTAATGGTACAGGGAACAAGCCAGGCTGCACCATTGCACCATTCCCACTTTAAAAACACATTTGTCCCTTGAAAAAAATAGGATATGGGTCAAATTGTTCTGCTTTGTCCCCCTTCCAAGGAAATTAAATGACAAAAGGGCCAAATTGTCCTTTCTGGCTCAATCTCTGATGGTACATCAGGGCTCGAAATTAAGAAAAAAAAGGAGACGTAATTTTACGCCCAGCTTAAAAATTTTGGCCGTAATTCTCCAAAATTTAGGCGTAAATAATTGTGTGTTAGTAGCTGAAATTTGTATGTCAGGAAAAGGGTAAAAAAACTTTTTTTAATGTTGAAAATCAATTGCTTTTTTGTAATAAACATTCGACTTTAAACTGATTGAGTTCAATATCGCTTTTTTAAACAAGACAGATAAAGACAAAGGCGTGGCAGCCTTTTTTCCATGCGGTCACGCAAAGTTTCGCAGGAAGCCATGCAAGTGTTTAAGTGTAACGTACATGTCTAGGCTGAGCTAGGCTGTTAAGACAGACCTATCCAGCCGGCTTTGAGATAAATAGAGCGGCAAGCAGAGACGATTTCTCTCATCTTTCTACAAAAAATTGTTAGCATTTTACTACCATTTGCAAGCAAGCGTTTAGCGTAAACGTTTTTGTCTGTTGTTTCAACTTTGAAACGCATAGTTTACTAATTACGCGGCGACGTTTGGCGTGTGAAGTCTGAACTTTTATGCACCTATCAATGTTAAGCCGCAGGGGGGGAGGCCGGGCATAGGCGGGGGATTTGAACTGAGATGACTTTTTCTGTTCAAATGCACGTCCCCAGGGAAATTGTCATTGGTCAAAAGAGTATCAATTGCCCCGCCTCCAACAACAGACATTTGTCAAATGAATGAACCAGAAAAAAGAGCTGCTTTGTTATGCTTTGTTATGTAAATGTTGACCTTTCAAAACCGCATCAATTATTTAAGTAAGTTTATTAAAAATGAAATAGGGTCAAATGTCAGTTATTTATAGGTCTAAAAAGATTTAAGTCTTGCTTCGTTGGGACACTTTCAAAAAGAAAACTACAGATTGCTTACCTTCAAATTATCCAGCTTGTTCGCAGCCATTTTGAAGCGTGACGAACCTACAGTTGTACTTCCCAGCTGTCTCTGCGCCCTTAATCCAAGATGGCGTCTTGGTTGGGGCCCAGGCCTCCAACTGTCAAAAGTCAAAAGACCCGACCCTGGGCTTCGATAGACGATCAAAATTTCCCACCACGGACAGACTCCCTATGTCAAATCCCCTGCCTATGCCCGGCCTCCCCCCCTGCGGCTTAACATTGATAGGTGCATTAACCGCAAAATGTCAAAGTTTGACAGCTCCTGTAAACTGTTAACTATTTTCCCGCGCGAAACAAGTTGTTTTGCATGACAAAACCTATAGATAGGAGCTGTCAAACTTTGACATTTTGCGGTTAAAAGTTCAGACTTCACACGCCAAACGTCGCCGCGTAATTAGTAAACTATGCATTTCAAACTTGAAACAACAGACAAAAAATCAGATAGTTTTAAAGATTTGGAAATAAGACTTTGTAAGAGGATCTAGGCATAATTTTACGCCTAAGTGGAAAACGTTAGGCGTAAAACGAAAAAATATAGGCGTATTTACTCCCGTATCGGGCGCAATTTCGAGCCCTGTACATGTAGCTTGCAAATGATAATATCAGGGTTGCCACAGGTCAGGGAAATTCTAAATTTCTTGTTAAAGTCAGGGAAAAATCAGGGACTTTTATTTTCCGGTTGCCACGAGGGCTCCTCATGCCTCAAGACATCTGTGAATGGAGGCTACAGGTTTTGATAATGACTTTTGTTTTGGACAAGGGAATGTCGAACAGTCTTGTTATGGTCAGTGAAAATTGTTTTCTGATCAGTGAAAAGTCAGGGAATTTTTTTTTGCCTCATGGGTGGCAACCATGTAGTATTTCAAGGCCTGATCATCATCAAATGTATCTGTTACTGTGTGACTACTCACAGTAACTGGGGCCACTTACAGTTGTTGCATTCACACTAGACCGAAACATGTTTAGTCTGATAACGAACGAAACATGTTTCACTGTAGAGAAGAGCGTTCACACTCAATTATTCATTGCGCAAATCGTGTTTGAAACGTGGTTACTCTGAGCATGATTGAAACTGTCTAGAGAGGTAGTTTCCATCTAAGCCATACTGAACAGGCTATCATGGTGGGCGTACATGTAAGTGGAGAGGATGTTACTGCTAGAAAGGTTAATATCAACTGGGGATATGATGAGTCTAAATACATTGTATCTTGTACAAAATATGGGCTGATGAAGAAATTCAAATGCAGCTACAGTCAAGATGCAAACTTTGTCACGTGCAGAAAGGCAATTGCTGAACCGGCTCAACAATTGCTGTTAATGAACAGCAATTGCTGTTTTTTAAAACCAATCAGCAATATCATTTTGCTGGCAATGAGCAATATTGTTTTTTTTTTACGAAATATCGTTTTTGTAAGTAAAACGGCAATTGCTGATTTACAGCAATATCTCCAATATTCTGACGAGTTTGTACAAAATCGATGTTTTCCGTAATCGTATGCCAAATGGTTTGTTTTTGTTGACGTAGAGGGAGCCATTATGGGGCCTTCCCAAGACAGGGCCATTGAATAAACCAGGCACGAATTGCAATTTAGGTTTTTTAGCATAAAGAAAACTGGTGAATTTGGAGAAGTTTGACCCTTGGCAAAACCCAAGCTCAATTTCAACTCACATATACATTGTATGACGATCAATCCCGCATACAGTATGCGTGCCTATACTAAGAAACTTCATGCTCTCCTTGCTGCTTCACAGTTCGCTTACAATGCATCCTAGCTCCCATTGCTTCTGCAAACCTTTACTGAAAACCTATGCTTAAAAAATATATTAGAACTAGCATGAATATGGAAGCCTCAACTTGCGACACAAAACAATAACAAAACGATTAGTGGACTCCCTTGTTTAGTCCCCTGACTGACACACAACTCGCTTTAAAGTTTGCCGCCAAGTGCAAATCATAAACTTTAGCTTCAGTCTGTAGTTTCACATTTTTGGTAGATCCTGGTGTAGTTAAAAGTATCAGATGAAATTATTGCAACTGTTTGAGGTCCAGGCATGTTTTTTGAAAATTAAAATCTCAAGTTCTAGGAGTGTAAAGTTTTAACGTGCAATCAGTCAGGCATGAACATGACAGTCTGACTTTTGACGAGTCTTTCAAATTGCTGAAACTTTCTGGGAATGTGAACACAGTCTTGAAGCCAATTCGTAATGAAAGACGTGCAAAAAAAACATCTACACTCTTACCAGAAAACTTCTACTGGGAATGTGGTATTCCTGTTGAATGTAAATTGCACTTTAATACATGTACATTGAAAGTTTTCCAAAACATTTCATTTCTATTCGCATCTCAAAGTTCTTTCATTGCATTGGTCTTGTAACTTTTTGCGTTGTTTAACTTCTAGCAGTTGAGCTGAAAAGTGGGGCATCAACTTCTTAAACGTTTTGTGCATTTTTGTGGTTGAGCGAAAAAAAAGCCGGTTATCAACTTCGTGTAGGTTCTTTCGATGTTCAAGATACATGTAGCGAACCACAATCCCGGACAAAAATCTTAAGAAAATGTTCAAAAGCTTGTGTACTGTGGCAATACTTGTCCAACAAGTGACCCTACCCCCCTCCCCATACAATGTTGAGATGGACTGCCACTTTGCTCTGGGAACACTTGCAAGCACCAACATTGTACCCGAGGGAAAGGGGGGTAAGTAAAATTGTGTTATGCAATATCGTTTTTCAGAAACAGCAATAACGTTTTTGAAAACAGCAATATCGCCTATCGCAGCAATTGCTCTTAAAACAGCAATTGCTGCTCAGCAATATCGGGGCAATAGCATGAAGAAGTTTTAATCTTGACTGTATCTGCGATGGGAAGGAAGCAATATATTTGGGAGAACATTGCTATCAAATGCTGTCTCCTGACTAAACATTGCGAAGGCCTACGAAGAGCCTGAATAGGAAGATTAAACCGTAGGATAAAAGCAACTACAAGTTCGAGCTCCATTTAAACTCTAATAACAAAGTTTCCTGTAGAAACTGCAACCTGCATAACATACATGTACAAAAACGTGTTTGAAACAGACTGCTAATGTAACAAATGAATGCAGTTTCAAACAAGTTTATGGGAAACATGTTTCTTTGAAACATGATTATTTGAAACATATTTTGGCCCTAGTGTGAATGCACCTTTAGACAACTAGAACCAATCACGTTGCAGAATGAAAACACCTTGCAGTTATAATTATTATGATCCAATCAGTGTCATTAGTACAAAGCAATAGTATTTGAACTTGCTCGAGCTTAGATCTGGTAAAAGGCAAATTTTGTGGACTAATTTTGAAGTCAAAGTCTTTTGAATGAAGAACATTGTGTGGATATATGCTAGGATTTGCAAGTTTGAATGCTTTATTTTAATTTTGCAATGTGTTTATTTCTAGTAGTCTAAGTGCAGGTCTCAGTTGTAGTCACACTGTATTACATACATGTAAGAGCTGTAAACACAATGTAAGAGATGTTGTTTCATTGATCCCTGCAGGGTCTCAAATCTGCTTCAGTCTGCATCAAACAAGGCAGTGGAGAAGGCACGCTCCCATCTGTCCAGTAACAAGCCATCAATGGCACTTGTGGTACTTGATACTGTGACTACATCTCTCTTCAGTGCAGACTTAGACATGTATGTTTCAAGTTATTTTCAGCAATTTTCATATGAACTGCAAACCTCATGCACATGTGGGATGGTTCAAATCAAAGGATACTCCTCAAGATATGCCCATATATTGGGCATATTTTTGGGTCACACCAGGAGTTAGAACTTTTAGACACCATCTTGGATTTAAGGTGTTAAAGACCCCTGGGAATGAGGTTGGACCTCGTTTAATTTAGCAAACATGGCTAACAAACTGTGTATAAATTAATGTAGTATTCAAGAAAAAAAATTTGTGTTAGTATCATTTCAGTTAAGCATTGGGGGTCAGGATACTTTAACTGTTTATATCCAATTAACAGCCACCAATGGAACATTGACTCCATACACTACAGTAACTGCTCATCATTCCCATGCAAATGCAAGTACCGTATTTCCTCACAATATAAGCCACACTTTTTTTTACCTTTCAGATTTTTTAAGTTATACAAAAAATTGCCTCAAAGTTCGGGGTGCAGCTAATACATGTATGTGAGTGTTTAAAAACAAAAGGTTATTTCCAATGACCATAAACAAAGCCATATGAACTATATAAATGGCACATTATTCACAGCTCCTCTCCTTCGCTTTCCAAAGAAAACTAGCTGTCCATTTGCTTGTTGTCTTCTCTGGTAACTCAAAATAATGGTTCCTAGTGTTGTTTAAGCCCATAATTGGTCTTGGAAGCCTTCAAACTGTCAAATAAAGTATAATTCTCATTGAGTTTATGTTCGGGTTCAGAGTTCACATTCAAGAGGACGTTCAAGAGAACACTCATCCCAAGCCCCTCGTCTTGAAAATCCAAGATGGCAGACCATATTATGTGTGCATATAGTTTTGCCAGAAAATCTAATACTTTCTTGTGTGCTTAACACAATGAAATTCCTTAAATGTGTTGTTAGTTAATGGGATTAAAAGCAGAATAATTCTGAAGTGATTTAAAGACAGCAGGTTAAAAATAGGAAATGACAAGGAAATTAGTTGTAACCATATGCAAAGTTGCGATAGCATGCAGTTGGCATGACTTGGAATGAAGACAATCTCTTCTGAAGAAGTTTTGCTTCAAGTACAAGCATTTATGAACTCAAACAAAATATATTTCTTCCCGAGTTTGGGGTATAGCTTATGTGTGAGGAGTTTCTTCCTTAGACCTTTTTTGCAAACCTGGTTCCCAGTTGTCAGGCCAAAGTTAGGGGTGTGGCTTTTACAAATGTATGTGAGGAAATAAAATGGTACACTGTATGTCAATGAAAATACCAATTAATATTGCATTCTATTGAAACAGCCCATGAAAACTCCATAAAAACCCTACCAATTTTAACCGGCAATTTCATGGGATGTTTCACTATAATGCAATGTTCTTGGGTGTTTTCATTGACATACTTGCATTTTCATGGGAATGACAAGCAGTATATAGTGCATGTGCAATACTATGACATATTAAGCCTGTATATATACAGTCATGAGAACTTATTATTTTATTCACCATGGGCTAAAGTGAACAAGTTGTACCATAAATATGTTGTCAGTAAGTGGCTGCTAAGTGGTTGGCCAACCACTTACCAACACCATATTTATGGTGCAACATGTTTACTTTAGCCTTTGTGACCTGATGTCTAGATTGAAATTTCATGTTGCCCAACAAAATATAAAAGAAAGTGGTCATTAGTGCAACATTTTTATGTATCAAGGTGTTATTCTTGTGTGTTTTAGGGATAGCATGCCATATAGTGGTGATGTATCCAGCATAAATTCAAAGTAAGTGCATGACCTCCACAAGAGTTCAACATTATTGGGGAGACTTGGTTCTTATGATGCAATATATCAATATTAATAATAATATTAGACTGCGAGCTTGAGGTTTCTATCGGCAGATAGTTGGCGAGTTGACCAGTCCTGAGTCAACTGTCAAAGTCAATAGTTATAACAAGACCAAGCCACCATTCTATCAACATAAAGCAATGGCGAAAATTGTGAAAAACATGGAAAAAAAGCCTGACTTAGCCAATCAGATGGCAAGTTTGTCAATAGATGGCAGCTGGGTTATACATGTGTACCGGTATATGCTAAATCTTGTTCAGACTTATGTTGAGCTCGTAATAATTTATGTACTTGTTCTCATAGACTTATCAAATGCTGGATTGAGGTAGCAATGTGTGCTGACATTCCACCAACCCTCCTAACAAAAGCCAAGAAGCGCATTGCCAAGTCTGTAGAGCATAATTCAGATGGACTATTTGCATCTCAAGCCAAGAAACTCAACGAGTAAGCTTCAAAACTCCATTACAACAAATTGTATTTTAATTATTTCTTTGTAATATTTTTTTTTTATTATAATAATACAATAGGTGTCTACATAAAATTATTAAGGACAGTCAGAGGCTTGTGTTCTGGTGTCACATGATTATTGTTCAAAAAGGATTAGACTACATGTACACAAGAGCAGAGTTTCTGGATTTTTGAGGAAACTAGAATGTTAATTGATACACTAGATTCTTTTTGCCATTTACACACAAAACATGAATTGGGATTCAGTAAAAACATTCCAGATGTGTCACAAATCTAGGTTCATCAGTGTAGTGTAAAAATCAAATCCGAATACTTTCATAGTGTAATTTAACCTCAGAAATGAGAATACCCTAATTGATCCAAAATAAAATTGGCTGAATTATTTTCTGCTATCCATGTGGGATTATTGTTTTAAGTACTTACAGTGCAGCAACATCTGTATTACTACAAACATGTCCAGTCGAGCTAATTTTGCAGTTTTTCTCACAAAATGTTTCATACTTCTAGAAGCAATCATAGATTATCGAAGTGCATTCAACATATATTTTTGCACAAGAAAGGCCTGGGCTTCCTGTGGTGACACAAATTAAAATACATGTACCATTTATTGCTGCAGTGGTGTGGACTGTGTGTGTAAACAATAAAATAAATGCTAACAGTTTTGACTTATAAGTTATTCAAGGGATGGACCTGTTCAGTTAAATAGGTAATAAGATGACTGGAAATTAATGTGGATCTTGAGGAAAGCTTTAACAAATTCCACAGATATAATGCACATTGATAGTTTAACCATGATTGTGGTGTATGGCATTCAGATGACCAAGGCTGGCTCCACAATACTGACTAATGTTGGTGACTACACTCCAGTGTAGAACTTATAAAACAATATACTCATGTGGATAAACTACACTCCAGTTCCTTCAGAGCATTCAAATTCTTCAAGTGAGGTCAAGGCTGCCTACAGAATATTGAGTGTCCATTGTCATTGCAGAATAATTTCTGATCAATGTTGGTAGATTTAATAATTGAAGAGCTCAGTGCAAAAAGTGATCAAGTGACGATTTGAGTCGCTCGATTTCATTTTTACTTTTACGGTCGCGTTTACATTTTGTCACGCAGAATGAAGTCAAATTTTACGAAGTTCGTGTATGTGAAAATGCCGATCATGGTAAAAAATATTTGAAAAAAATATATTTCGGGCATCACAAGGATTAGATCCGAGACCTGTTGGCTCCCCTTCGGACTTAACACAGGGCGAAAGGAGATTTGAGTCGCTCGATTTCGTTTTTACTTTTACGGTTGCGTTTAAGTTTTGTTCATGCAGAATGAAGTCGAATTTTACGAAGTTCGTGTATGTGAAAATGCTGATCATGGTAAAAAAAAAATATTTGAAAAAAATATATTTCGGGCATCACAAGGATTAGATCCGAGACCTGTTGGCTCCCCTTCGGACTTAGCATGGGCTGAAAGGAATTATGGATACACAGCAAAAAATTTGACAGGGAAACTCTATACAGTTTTGTCTTAAGAATCTTTTAGAAGCCCCCAGGCAAAGCACAGACCAGGCCCAACACGACTATCTTTGGAAAGCTCAGACCACGAAACTTACCGAAATGGCCTTCTTAGCTCCAAAATATTCACAGTTTGCTTCGCCTGAAGATGCGACTCTATGTAAATCTCCAGCGATAACAAACCGCCTTTTAGTCAAACAGTTCTTCGCAACCTCGTGACCAGGGTCTTCTCGGTCAGATCCAAGATGGCACCTACTCCGAGAGAAGACCCTGGTAAAGGCCGAACTATGACATATTCTGATTGGCTCTTCCGTTATGACGCAAAGGTTGCTCTAACAATACTTTTTATTGGCCAAACGGGCTGAGATGGGAGTGAGACCACGGAGATGATTTGTATATAGTTTAAGTTTCTCAAATTTTATCAAATAAACGATTTTAAATAACCTTAAAACACACGTGTAGGTAGAGCAATAGACGAAGTGTATTACTGGGTAGTTTCTGGTAAGTTCCATCAGTGGGAAAGCCAGAAGAAGCCATTAAACTTGAACATGTGCTATCGATCGCTTCGCTTCAACACTAATGGACAATGAACGGCTTTTTTGGATTCTCTTCTAGCTTAGATACATCCTGGCAGCATTGTGATACCCTTCCACTGTTTCTTTATCCAAGTAAGCTCACTCCGGATTGGGATACCTATGGTTTGTAGGCACGTGTTAAACATTTCCATATTTAGCTTGACTGCCATATTGGATGCCCACATCACTGATTAAAATCTAGGATTTCTAGAGATTTTTGGTCACGTGATTCAGCCTTTACCAGGGTCTTCTCTCGGAGTAGCCGCCATCTTGGATCTGACCGAGAAGACCCTGGTCACGAAGTTGAGTTCTTCGTTCAACCATGAGTTAAGCTGCCGACTTAATGATGTCCAACGACACTAATTTACGCAGAGTCACTCTTTCCAAATATTAGTCCACCATTCCAACAACAACCTCCAATCCACCGGTTTCAACCATCTCTCCAGCTTGGCGGCTAGTGAAAGTCTGTTCGAACGGTTAGCAATTTTCCACCCAATATACAATGAATGAGCGTGTGTGCGACAATCTTCCCCCCTATTAGAATTATAGCTTTTCGCTGTAGAAATGACTCGATGGCTTGCTCAATTTGTTTATTCTTTCATTTATTTGAGATTTCAGGTGATATCCTAACATTCTAGATTAGAAATTATGGGTCTTAATCAAAAAGCGAAGTTGGCTATATCAAGAGTTTTCAAATCGTCACTTGATCACTTTTTGCACACAGCCCTTCAATTGTGCCTTTAAGCATATTTATGTCAACGTATCATATGCACACGATCTTTGCCATTGATTGTAGAGTACATGCACGTACACAACAATAAAGAGTTATGTAGTACTTTAAATTTCCCTCACCTTGTCTTGATATTTTTAAAAGTTTCTTGACTTATCCGGCTCCAAGTGTGATTACAGATCAACTCTTAGTCTTATGCACACATGTGTAGTGTTTAAAAAGCTAAATCTTCACAACTCACAGTACACTGTCAAATATTTCTCTTCAGGTATGATTATAATTATTTATAGTATCTTGATGTTTGGAGTTACTTTATCTGTTCAGCAAAAACTACCATCCAATAGTCAGTGAACAAGCCAACGCAACAGAGTATTCGATCGCAGATTCACTCGGTTTGTCGATCGTCTTCAACTTTGCCGAAAAAGACTATATATATTTCGGACATCAGACTTTGCCAATGCTCCACAAGTAGTACACACTTTCCTCAGGCTGCCATTGATAAATCATACTTGCGAACTTTTTAAATATCATTGCATTTGAATGGGAAAAATAAGACAAAGAAACCATGCACATGCATTGAAGTCTGAACGTCGAGGGAACATTGTGTAGTTACCAGTTTTCCGGCCGAGATAATTTATTCCGAAAGGTGAATCCCTGACCCCAAAAAATCTCAATTTCTTCTGCCTGTGAAATCACAGGTAGCCCACGCATGACCACAGGGACTCCACCGAGATTAGTATGCATTCTCCTTCGTCAAACGCAATAATTGTATTTGCTAGAGGGAAGACAGGGTATTCATTAACATTAAGTTTGAAGTTGCTGGAGAATCATAGAAAAATATTAACAGGAGCCAAGTAAAAGTGGAATTAACTTACATAAGACTACATAATTATATTTTTGTGCAAAAGTAGCCAGATAATTGTGCTAGTAACCAGAGAAGCCTCTCATCTCCGAACCTTATAAGGTCATGTGTCCTATTTTTGCAACAGGTCAATGGGGACACAAGTCATTCGTGTATTGATACTCTTATGTGTTATGTGTAGAATCCTCAAAGACTTGAAGAACTGGAATGACCCTCAAGTTGTCAAGTGCCTTGCTGGCAAGTGCTCTGGTAACAACAGAATGAGGGAGAATATAGACATTTATCAGACAAGACTTGAATACCTTAAGAACAAGAACAGGTAAGGGCATACATGCAATGCATGGCTCAAAATTGGGACTGATGAGCTTGTTGGTGGGACTAAAATATTATGTTTGGCAACTAAAACGTATTGATTAGTCGCCAACTTGGCTACTAACATTTTCTGGCTGGTGACTAAATTTTATTTGCTATTTTGAGGCCTGTAATACAATCACGAGTAGTTGAAGCTGAAGCTCAAAATCGCACCTGAAATTTACAGGTTATAATAACTACAGTATCGATACCAGAAACATATTAGCAGTAATCAACACTGTACTTACCTATTGAAAAGTCACAGTGCTCAACCACCTGGAAATTACAGAATCTAAAGGCCAAGGCTGAGAGCACATGGTGTGCTGGCTAATACCTAGAGGGGTTAACATTGTATTGAAAGGCACTATACCCCTATTGAATATCCCTGACAGGTCAATAATTTATTAATACTAAGAGAAAAGCTTTAACAAACTAAAATAATGTAGGTACTTGCATTGTCTAGATATTAACTATCAATTGCTAATTCTGAACCTGCCGAGAGCAGTATCAGTATTGCAATGCTTGTCATCACACACTATAATTATGTTATCACATTTACAAATGTACAAAGTCTTGTTTGTAAGCCTTCTGTAAACATCGACATGCTTTTGATAACTTTTAGATATGCAGAAGCCATTAACTACATCCTTGGGTCAGAAAATCAACGGGCATTTACTGGTTTCCAGTTAGATGCTTTGGGTCTCCACCTGGGCAACAGGCCGGAACGAACTATCAAGAGAATGTGTGATACACTCGACACCAGAAAACAGCTCCTGTCATTATTGATTCTCGCTGGGCGTGCTATGGAGGCAGTCTATGTCAGCTGTTTTTCCTACAACAAGACCCTTCCTGACAACATTGGGGATAAATCCTCTTATTATCCCAAAGTTTCTGGTAAACATGCCAGAATGAATAATAGTGAGTATTCTGCACACTGATATAGTGAGGACTCGAACTAGACCTTTCCCACATTCAAATGTACAATGGCACCAAGTTGAGATTGGGGTACAATAAGACAAAAATACAGTAAATGTATGAAAGTGTCTACTCCAATCTTAACTTGGTGCCATTTTTTGCAGGCATTGGAGCAGAATGTGGGAAAGGTACAAGATTTGTACCTTGTTGCTGATTGGTTCTCTATTTCATGTGATCTATCAGCACTGTCACAATTGGTTGAATCATGTCACATGAAATAGAGAACCAATCGTCAACAAGGTACAAATCTTGTACCTGATCCGACCATGGAAGTGAGCTTCCCAACCAGCACCACAAGAGGTAATTTCCTTTCTAGTCACTTCACTCCTGACTGAAAGTTAGTGTAGATAGAGGTAATAAACCTCTGGTACCCTGGGTAAGGTAAACAAGGAGTACTCTAATCTAGGGCTGGGGTTCCCAGGTAAACAACAGGCTTCTCATTATTAATCTAACTTGGGTTTAAGCCTCCTCCCCAGGCTTTTCATTTACCAGTACTGGATATTGTGACGTCACTGCTTTGGTTTTGTCCTACACCAAAAAGCCTGGCCAAAATCTCTTGAAAGCAAAATTGAGATGTCTATTGAATTTTTTTGGGGGTCAAATCGATTTCAGAAGTACTCATGATCAGTGGATCTAACCTATGCTTGATGACTATAATTTCGCTGGCTCAAAGAATAATGGTAGATTTTGAGAGGTCTATGAAATACGTGTGAAACCTAAGTCATTTTTTTGTCATACAATTGTAGGTACTTTAAATAGGTCAAAAACATAAACTGACTCAATAAATTCATATGTTAATTTTGTGAGAGTTAAAACCCCAAAGGATTTGCCAGGCTTCTTACTCGGGAGTCAAAACAACCTGGGGAAAAAACCCGAGTAGCAGACTGAGGAGGAGGCTATAACAAGGGTTCCCATGCAACCAACTACTTTGCAGTGACTTATGAACCACAACATCATTAAACAATGACCAGACTGAAGTGAATGCTTATAGGGTCACAAACACTAAGTAGCAACAAGTTACTATTTTTTAAATTAGTTCATTATCAGTTTGGTGTTGCAGGGTTTAATGGTCTTTGATTGATTTGATACTGTTTTACACAGAAATTCATTCAAAATCACAATTGTTCTTTTTTCCCTAGACAGTCAATGATATCTGTAGAGTTTTGACTCAAATTGTGACATACATATATATATTTCTTAGTTCAAACTACAAAATGGGAGATAGTTTCCACCCCACTTCGAGATATGTCTCAGGTAGAATTCAAGAAACTGCTAACAATAGTCATGGATGAAAATCATTCTGGCAAAAGTACTCCATCAAAGAAGACAAGTTGGTTACAGAAGTTGCAAACTGGCATCTCTCTTGTTCTGTCAGGAACTCAGAACAATAGTTCTCTACGGTCTCAGGTATGCTGCACATATACACTGCACTTCTAGAGTGGTTTTTGATTGTGTGTCGAAAGGAAATTATAAGTGATTGCTTTGGTGTTGTGTTCACTTAGCTTTTCTATTGGCTGTGAAATTGTTTCGTAATTAATCAGCCAATCAAGTTCTAAACTAAACCAAACATTTTGGTCCTTTGCGCAATCAATTTTCGTTTTAGCAAGAGTTATCCACAATTCTGTTTACTTTTCCTCGTGATTAGTTCAAATAAATCCAATCACGAATTACTTCAGTTTGTGATTGGTTCATTGTGTTTTACTTGCTCTTATGATTGGCTCTGTAATTACTTAATCAAAAACTGCTCTATAATATGTACACTGTATTGATGTTTCTCACTACTTCTGTACTTAGATTTTATGTCTTAAGATGACACACAAAAAACAGATTGGATTAAGATGTGAATTTAACTGTGAATTTCATCTTCAGGAATGCTTTGAATGGTATATCAACCTGTTGTGTGAAGGAAACATGACAGTTGATTATCTTGCAGAGGGAAAAAGACTGGTAAGAGGATTATTTGCATATACATGTACAGTACAGCTCAAATGTAAGGGACCAGTCATTAATTAGAGATGGGGGAGGGCTGGTGCAAAATGGGGAAGGGTCGCCAATTTTCATGCAGCAAATTAGGGGTGGGTGGGTGGGTGGGTGGGCCATAGTAAGCTAGAGGTGGAACATGGGGAGGGAGGGGTCATCAAAAATTGAGCATGGCATTTTTCATTCCCACCAGCCCCCTCTAATTAATAACCAGTCCCTAAGTTTCCCCTATCAAGTGCTCATGATTGTAGATAAGATTTGAAGTACATGTAGATGGATAATACTGAATAATAGGTAGATACTAGGATCCTGTAAAAAAACAGCTGGTGAAACTCAGGATAGAGTAGCAGGTGAAGTTCACTGGCTCTTGGCTCTTACTACAACCCTGTTGCTGTAAAAAAACTAGTGTTCCTCGTAATTAAACACTGCTATAATGAACTAAATGTTGATTAATGTATTGTGACAGTTCATGTCTGTCACTAACTATGTAAATGTTTTAGACTAGCCCGTATTATGTATGACCTTTATTGACCCTGCCAGGGTGTTAATGATTACCATCTGTGGAATTGTAAAGAGTCTTGTGACTAATACAAGCTCTCAGATATCATGATCAACTAGCTGTTGAGCAAGAGAACATGTCTCTATCAAGGAATAAATGACTTTCATCTAAATTAAGGTCTCGTGTATTGGAAAGCTTGGTCCGTTACAATTGGTGGCAAGCAGTGGGATTTGAATTATTATGGCAAGTCATTTAGATACGGACAGCGAAGTGCAATTCGGTACTTTAATCAACATGAACCCTGATGAAATCGAGAGAGCTTGCTCGGAGACATGGAGAATGTTGACGCTGTTATTGATTAAGCCACAAGTTATTCCCAAAATAAAGAGCATAATCACAGCAGTCAAGTCTAGCAAAGACTATCGACACGCAGAATAGGCAATTCGATGAACGGCTAGGCAAACTCAAATACCAGCCTCATAGACTCGGAAGGGGACGAACTATTTAATTCTCTAGTTAAAATTGAAGTGTTGGCAAAGGAGAACCAAAGGAGAGCTGGCCAAACAAACCAAGGGGGCAGTGGCCCAACAAATGAACATCGCAGTGGAAAACCACAGCTGTGTCCTGCTGCATTTGATGGGTCAGCATCCTGGGAAGAGTACAAAGCCCAATTCGAATTAATAGCTGACTTGAACTATTGGGATAGCATGACAAAAGCCACCTACCTGGCTGTCAGCCTCACAGGCCAAGCTCGGGCAGTGTTAGGCGACCTTAGCAGCTTGGAGAGACGGAATTATGAATGCCTCACCTCTGTTTTGTCAACAAGATTAGGCACGGAAAACAGAACGGAGATGTTCAGTGCAGCCATCAAGACCAGCACCTGGGAGAAAACTAGAGTTGGCCCTGGAATTGGCCCAGGCGATAAGGTGACTTACCTGCCAAGCATACCCAAGTGCACCGCCAGACCTGCGTGAAACTCTGGCTCTAGATTTTTGTTATAGACGGCCCTTGGTGAACCTGAAATGCGTCACGATGACGGATCCAAGCAAGCTATCTTCTCGCCTAGTTGCAGTGAAGGGTACGACAGTCGTCTCACAAGGAAGTGAGGTTCTTGTTTCAGGAAGATTGACTCGGTCCTGCAAGACGAGTGTGTTGGGCGTTCTGGAGCCTACCACATGGTTTTGTTGCAGCACATAACCTCCTACTGGCAAAGACTCAGGTTAACACTGGGTCAGGTGTGGTACCACTATGACTGTTGAATCCCACAGACTGACCTCGTACGGTCTATGACGGTACCATTGTAGCTTTGTGCGAGCCTGTCATGGAAGTCAACCAGTGCAAGCAAAGAACTGATGCAGTGGCAGTATACCGCGCTTCTGAGGAGTCACCATCGATTCAGGGTGCAATTCCCGAGTATTTGACGGACTTGCTGAAGCACAGTAGTCGACAGCTAACCAAACACCAATGCGACAAACTTAGCTCCCTATTAGTCCAGTACTCAGACATTTTTGCCTCTTCATCCAGCGACCTAGGGTGCACAAATCTTATACAGCACCAAATCAACATGGGAGATACAAAACCAATCCAACAGCCGGCCTGCTGACTACCTTTGCATAGACGAAGAGCCTAATCTTTGAGTCTGTGGGCATCACCCATTGTGCTCGTCAAGAAGAAAGATGGCACTACCAGATTCTGTGTGGACTACAGGAAGCTTAATGAGGTGGCCATCAAAGACTTGTACCCCCCTTGCCAGTGCATCAACGCAAGAGTCGGTCTAGGGTTGGTTCTGTACTCTGGACTTGTGCAACTGCTACTGGCAAGTCGAGATGGGCATAGCCTGCATTCAGGTGGTAGATGGTGTTTTTTTTTGCATAGCAAACGGATCATCGAAGCGGCCGCCATATTGGCCGAGCGTGATTGAGACCTGGGATCGAATGACAAATAGAGTGGGAGGGGAGAAGCAGAAAGGAAAGACCACCTGCCGAAAACCTGTGGTTTCTCAGTACAAAAGTTATATCCCGTCCACCAGCGGACAGGGAATATGATTGGCTGAAACGGTGTCAATCAAAGCTTATCGCGGCAAGTGTTGAAAGCAAGAACTGAAAGGAATAAGTGTTTTGTACTGAGCTTGCAGTTGATAAAATATGGCGAGTAATACCAAAAAAATCTCTTTTTTGAAGACTAAGGTGAAGTAGCCTGGTTCCAGAGGTTTTCTAGAGGGAACAGCCGTGGATAAAGAGACGTGAACTGTGAGAGGTTTGTTGTCAAGTTCTCTTTTCACAAGTTCGTAAACCGCAAATACCCGGGTAAATATCATACTCCTTACTTAGAAGTAGGCTCTGTATATAGCTTCCCCCTGCTCCGTTTTCAAAGTTATCTCCTTCGCCAGTTTACCCTGGTTCCAGAGGTTTTCTAGAGAGAACGCAGCTGCTTGCTTCTTTCTCCGCGGCTGGGTAAACGTGAACTTTGGAAACGGAGCAGGAGGAGGCTATACAGAGCCTAACTTCTACTAGGTAAAGATGTTCTGGCTGTGCTTTCGACAGGCGTTGGAAAGAGTATGATATTTACGGTAAAGAGAACTTGAAAACAACCCGTGATTTAATTCGCCACTGAAAAGTATTATTGTCGACCAAATTGCAGAGCTTCACGGCCGTTGAACTCAGTAGTGATGTACAGTAGAGGAAATAATAAGAAATCCGCCTCATTACATTTATGCAACGGTCGTCCATTTCTTTTCGCAAACATTCACTAAGATGGACTTCGTCTCCTCAGAGAAAGCTTCTCGTTTCTACTCTCTGGTTAGGACTTGACGATCACAACCTTTACCTGACTTTGTGTACTTTGCACTCGGAGTTTTCTTTGAAGTTTAGAGATTTTTTCGATCCTGTATTTGTCCTCTGAACTTTTTTTTATGCGAGCTTAATTCTTTTAAGGAAGGAAGTAGCTGCTTGTATCGCGCCTCTTCTGGTTTGCGAGACTGTACTGCTGTGGTGCTGGACTGCTCTCTATCTATGGCTTTTTGAAGCAGCTTGTAATGTTGGTATATATTTCGGAGGATTTGCAAACTCTTTGAGAGACTGATGGGGTGCCGGAACGCAACAATCTAAAACCGAACTTTCTACATAATTTTATATATTCTAAAGTGGTACTGTCGCAGTTCTTTCCATGGAGAACTTTGAAAAAAAAAGCTGGTTTTATTGAAATTTCCGTATATGAGAACCAATTGACAATTTCGTACCTACATTTTGCATTTCATTTGACAGCGAGCAAAGTTTCATTTGAATTACACGCTTCATTTCAATCAAACCAAATCAAAATTGGCAGGCTTTCACACATCGACTCCTATTGGTCAATTAAGAATGCGTTACAAGTTAACGGAAGTCATGTGCGTGGTGGGCAGATATTCAGAAACCACAGGTTTTCGGGCAGGCGGTCTTTCAGATCTGCTTGTTCTCCACCCCCTCCCCCCTCCATTTATCATTCGATCCCAGGTCTCAATCACGCTCGGCCAATATGGTGGCCGCTTCGATGATCTGTTTGCTGCGAGAAAAAAAAACACCATACCGCCTGAAAGCAGGCTAAGATGAGCAGTACCGACAAGCAGAAGACAGCCTTTACAACAGGTAGTGGTGGTCTCTACCAGTTTACAGTAATGCCTTTTGGGCTCTGTAATGCCCCTGCTACCTTAGAAAGGCTAATGGAGAGAGTGTTATCTGGTCTACCATGGGATGTTTGCTTGGCATATCTTGATGACATCATCATCCACACATCTACGTTTGAAGACAAGAAACTGAGATTGTGTGAAGTCTTGAGTGCCTTAGGTCATCTGGACTGAGATCGAGTCCCAAGAAGTGTCATCTGTTCCAGGAATCTATGACATTCTTGGGACACATTGTCAGCGGCACAGGGCTCTCCACTGATCCAGAGAAGTTGAAAGCAGTGCACGAATGTCCATTACCATCCGGAGTGACAGAGCTATGCAGTTTCCTCGGAATCTTCTCGTACTACAAGCAGTCATGAAGTCTTTTGCAGAGACTGTGCGGCCCCTTCACTGGTTGACGGAGAAAGGAAAGACATGTATATGGACGAAGGAATGTGACGAGGCCTTCCAGAACCTGAAAGTGGCACTTACCACTGCGCCAGTGTTAGCATACCCAACGAGTGTGGAGGCCTTCATCCTGGATACCGACGCTAGCAATGATGGAATAGGCGCTGTGCTTTCACAGGTCCAATGTGGAGAGGAGAAGGTAGTGGCATACTTCAGTAGTAGGCTGACCAAAAGCAAAAGAAACTACTGTGTCACCAGGAAGGAGCTACTAGCAGTAGTGAAATCGGTTAAGCGCTTTCACCACTATATCTCTACGGTAGACCCTTCAGACCATGGTGTGTTGAAGTGGCTGGCGGATTTTAAGAACCCTGAAAACCAGCTGGCAAGGTGGCTCCAATGGTTGGGAACTTATGATTTTGTGATTGAACACTGTAGCGGAACTGCGAACATGCAGAACAGGATGATTTCTTGCAACGACAATCAGATTCAGAAGTTGAATTGGCAACGGAACGGGTTGAGAATATCTGTCCGGAGAAGGATCAGCAACAGGAACCCTGTGACCCAGCCTTGGAAGGCTGAACCTTGTGGCCCAAGAAGAGAGAGATAACAACACCAGAGGCCAGAGCTTGGATACAAGGATGGCCCAACAAAGAATTCCAAGATGAGCAGCTAGCTGATTCTGATTTGGCACAGATAATCAACTGGAAAGAGCCTACCAAGGTTCGACCGGGATGGCAAATAATTTCCCCTGAGAACGGTGCAGGTAAGGCATATTGGAGTCAGTAGGACCGATTGGAAGCAAAGGACGGTGTACTCTACCGGCGATGGGAGTCCGAAGCAGGAGACACAGTGCAGTGGTAGCTGGTACTGCTAGAGAGATTAAGAGAGGACGTCATGAGGCAGATGCATGACAATAAAACCGCTGGGCACCTAGGAGTGACGAAGACTCTGGGATGCGTGAAACAGCGGTTTTACTGGTATGGAAGCACACAGGAGGTGAAGGCCTGGTGCCGAAGGTGTGACCCTTTTGCAGCACAGAAAAGGCCCCAGAAAACGCCCTGTGCTTTGCTAAGGAATTACAACGTTGGCGGCCAGCTGGAGATGGTGGTACTTGACGTCTTAGGTCCCTTATCTGAGTCAGACAGGAAACTAGTACATATTAGTCATTACTGACTATTTCACGAAGTTGACTGAGGCATATGCTATCCCGAATCAAGAAGCTGTGACAGTAGCCACGAAGTGGTCGAGGAGTTTTGTAGCAAGACTTGCCGTACCAAGACAATTGCACTCTGACCAAGGGAGAAATTTTGAATTAAATGTGTTCCAGGAGATGTGTACTCAACTTGGTATCGAGAAGACTCGCACGACTCCGCTGCATCTGCAATCGGATGGAATGGCAGAACACTACAACCGGACTCTAGAAGCGATGCTGTCTAAGTTCATCTCGGACAAGCAACACGACTGGGATGAGCATTTACCGATTGTAATGATGGTTTACAGGTCATCGGTACATGAGACCACAGGCTGTTCACTGAGTCTGATGATGCTTGGCCAAGAGATTTTGCTACCGGTTGACCTTGTGTTTGGCAGACCAAAACTGGAGAAGACCCCCACAGACAAGATGGAATAATTTTTATGCTGCAAGGCTCAGAGAGCGCATAGACTGTTTACACAAGTTAGCGAGAGGTCACCTCAAAATCGAAACTGACCAGCAGAAACGCTACTACGACCATCATGGAGTACATCACAACACCTTCCACCACAGGGATGCAGTATGGCTACAGAACCCAAAGCGGAGGAAGGGTATCAGCCCAAAGTTGCAAAACAATGTGTACGAGGGACCGTTTCTAGTGATCGGCCGAATTGATGACATTGCCTACAGGATACAAAAAGGACTGAAGTCGAAGGCCAAGATTGTGCACCATAATCAGTTCAAAGTATATGAGGGGGGACCAACGTACCGGACTGGCTGATAGAACCCACTAAAGGAAAAGACTGAAGCTACATGTAGCATTGACCAGAGCACGAGTGAACCAGATAGATCTGCCAACATGCCTGTCCCTCAAGGGCCAGAATGCAGTTCACCAGCTCATGCCGCACCAGAAGACATGGGCTACAGTTTACAATTTTGGTTGATTGGACTTTACAACTGGTCTGTTGTTTTCCTTTTCTTATCTTGGATGTGGGGTCACGTTCTCTCAAAGGAGGGAGTAGTGTGATGGTTCATGTCTGTCACTAACTACCGGTATGTAAATGTTTTAGACTAGCTCGTATTATGTATGACCTTTTATTGACCGTGTCAGGGTGTTAATGATTACCATCTGTGGAATTGTAAAGAGTCTTGTGACTACCACAGGCTCTCAGATATCAGGATCGACTAGCTGTTGAGCAAGAGAATGTGTCTCTATCAAGGATTAAATGACTTTCATCTAAATTACCGTCTTGTGTATTGGAAAGCCTTGCCCTCCAGCCTCACATTAACTCTGTTAAATTTCGAGATTTCAGAAAATCATTATGCTTTCAGTTTGAAAGTTATGAACCTAAAACTTGCATTGTTTACTAATTTTGGTATGCTCTTTCCATTTCTGGCATCCATTTTGAGCTAGCACCAATATTTTGATTGACAAGGTCACATGACCAGTTGTTGCAAAAGACCTATTAGCATACCTTAATCAACTTTTAGTTAACCATGCCTGGGTTTAATTGACTGCATAAGTTACATTCTTCCTCTATCTCATCCAGACCTTATATTGCTTCCTAATATAAAATGGAATGGTTTTCTCCAGGTTGTTCAAGAAGATGCTACAAAAGTTGTCAAAAAGGCCAAAACCAGGCTTCCTCAGCTAGCTGATGTTATTGTGGAGACCACAGTCCCATTTAAGGTATATAATTTATACACTGTATACACTAAGCATGCAGCTACTTCAATAAAGGTTGTCATGAAGAGGACACACTAGGACATTCACAGACTGCAGTGGATTATGGGATACCAGACTTGATTAGTTTTTTTAGCTACTTCTGGTATCCCAGTACTCGAACAATGCTAAATATATTAATTAATTTGTAAGCTATTCAAGAGAGAACATGAATTCATACAGATTTGTAGTTTGTTGTGCAGCTTTGCAGAACAGATGAACCATTGTGTGATTTGTACATGTATATGGTTGAACCATTCGACAGAAACCATTGATATTCATATTTAAAATAGTCTTTTTGGACTATCCTATGTAGACTGTCTGTGAGAACCTTATTTTAAATAAGCGTACACACAGTGGAGAATCCAGGAGGGAAGAGTGGTGTTAACTGTCTGATAAAACAAGTTGTCAATTGATGTTGGCAATGTTCTTGAAAAGTCGTTGCCAAGCCAGGAAAGCCATGTGAGTGTTCATCATAAATGACTCTGATAATGGCTGGCATCTTTATTTACTAGGTGGTGTAGCCCATTTACAGTCGAAGATGTGAGCATAAAAATGTCCTAGTATGTTACAAGTGAATGATGAGGCACTGATGACCTTTATTGCTCACCCCTTCTTTTATTATCTTTTAATTATTGTTGAAGGCACTTCCTTAAACTGAATTTCAACTGATTTCTTGCAGGTTTTTGTGGTGGAGTTGCTGATAGCTCTGATGGCAGAACTACTCAGTGTCAGACACTCCTATACTTATGGTTATTACCAGAGCTGCTTTCCTGCCAAGTGCCTTCAATACTTCTATGATAGGGTATGTGTCATGTGTACAGTAATCATAATATTTAGTCTCTTTTTGGTTGATTTCAAATTAATATACAGTCATTTCAAAACGGTCCTTTGAAAATGCATGGATGATCAAGCATGGAAAAGGTTAAAAAAAAATGTATTTGTAAGGAACCAGAATTGTGTTTTTCCCCTGCAAAATGACAATTAGACAGATTTATCTTCCCTTCTGATGCAGACCCATGCATGCACACTAGTTTTTACAGGGACTAGTTATCAAATGACACAAATAATCAGTTTAAGGCAAGGATAACTCTACAAACGTATGCACACAAGTGAGGATGTTACTCTGGAGGCCCCTCGTATGCTGTATCGGTGATTGTACTAAATATTTTGTCTGACTAAATTAGAGTTTAGTTTCATTCACAAGGAGAAAGAAAAGACATTAAATTCCTGGATTGATGTCACAACATTAGTATATTGGAAATATAAACCTCTATAACTTGTAAATACAACACTTCTTCCACTTAACAACATAAGACTTATTAGGAAGTACTTAACCAATGAAACTTCACAGACACTAGTTCATGCATTTATTATGGGATGCATTGATTATTGCAATAGCCTGTTATTTGGTTTGCTAGCTATACACAAAAGTAAGCTTCAGTGAATTCAGAATGCCGCTGCTTGGCTTGTTTGTCTTATCCTGTGCTACAGCCATATTACACTGGATTTACACTTTTTACACTGGCTACCTTTTACATTGTTAGATTTACAAGTTATTACTATTTTTAGGATATAATTATTTTAATGCATGCAACAATAGCATTGTAAAACTTATCAATTATTATTATTCACCTTTAAGTAACAGTCCGCGCAAGAGGTAGGCACAATTCTATTGTTCAGATGCAATTTGCTTTCCCCACTTTAGTATTTTCTGTTTTTCATACTGACAACTCATCAACCCTTAAATCATAAATTTCTGAAATTATATCCACTAAAAATGCATTTTAAAGGTAGAGTTCTTTTGTGTGAAAACATTTTGTCCAATCAGAAGAGTGCAAAACAATAACCAAGAAAACGTTCAATTTAAAAATGTTCCCCATATTGAAAGTTCGTCATATTGAAAGTTATGAGAGTTTTCACTAGATGCAATTCAAATCTGTTTACAAAATGAGAAAACATATTCTTCTTCAATTTTAGATAGATTTTAATGTCTAAGCCAATGAGGTGGAAGATTGAAACAATACCACAATTAGCACCTTTTTACACTCCATGCATAACATAATTATGCCTACCTCTTGCGCAGACCATTACTTAATGCGCATTTGGTCATATTGCACATGTTAATTTCTGAAGTATAAATATTAAATTATTATTATTATTAAAATCAATAAATATACTAGCTACTATTCAGATAGTTACATGAGATGTAGAATTGATAGTAATGATAACATTAAATGTTAGAAGAACTTTAAAGTGCCCCTAAACCCTTTTGCAATTTTTATATATATGAAACTTTGAAAGGTTTTGAGTACTTCTGTGAAGAAATTTTTGGCTTACAGAGAATACTCTATGTTCTAGGCTTGTTTGAAATGGTGAAAATGTGACCTCTCCTGACCCATTACCGTGTAAGAAAAAGCCTGGGTCGATTCCCTATCTTACGTCACCTCATTAATGCATTATTGTCCATGACGCCTTTCTATCACAACAGCATCGATATATAGAGAATATACACAGTCTGTGAGATTTTAGTAAAGAAAACAGCTATTTTAGAAAAAATGCTAAATATTTATTCAAATTATTGCAAAGTCGAATGAATTGGATGACGTAAGATAGGGAATCGACCCAGTCTTTTTCTTACACGGTCATGGGTCAGGAAAGGTCAAATTTTCACCATTTCAAACAAGCATAGAACATAGTGTATTCTCTGTAAGCCACAAATTTCTTCGCAGAAGTATTCAAAGCCTTTCAAAGTTTCATATATATAAACATTGCAAAAGGGTTTAGGGGCACTTTAAGAGTTTCATTAGTTGAGCCATCATGTTAATTTTGGATTATTGGTTTATGATAAGGTGTTCTCTTTGGGGAAAAACATTGAAGTTCATACATTGTACATCGAGTAAGACTTCATGAAAAGGAGAGGTGAGCAGTGGTTAAGCAGTGATTAAGTGCTTCGCCTCTCACCTCTGGGCCCAGTTTCGATCCCCGAATGCATTGTCATATGTGAGTTGAGTTTGTTGGTACCTCGCCCTTGCTCCGAGCGTTTTTCTCAGGGTTCTCTGGTTTTTCTTCCTCCACAAAAACCAACACGCTAAATTCCAATTCGATCTGTGGATTAGCTGGGTCCTGACTTAGATCAATCTCTGGTCATCTCAGGTCTCATTATAAATTCAGAGATTATTTTAAAAAGACACATGAGCATGTCAACTTGCACAAGGGTAAGAGATTGTTAGACCTGTCGCTCTGATGACGTTAAACGTCTGTGTGTCCTCAATATCAGTCCAGTATATTCATTTTAATCTCGAGTTTCCCTCAAAGTGTAAACTTATTATTTCAGGGACTGCAGTGGGCTTGTATCTCCATTTTCATGTGCCCTGGTCTGCAGGAGAAAATAGAGTCAGCTGAAGTTGAGTTCTTTGTCAACACCCTTCTACCCAAGATGGGAAGCCACAGCCTTCCCCAGGAAACATATGAGAAGTGTGTATAATATGGCAACTCCTCAACTTTACTGGGTATCAGGGCTTTGTGAACAGTCTGTGGCAAATGTGTTCTGAATTTGAATCACTGCAGTAAGAGTGTTGATTAAAGGGAACCTCAGCAGCTGAAAGCAATGTTTGCTCTATAGATTGGAATTACAGTATAGCATCGATAATAGAGAACTTAAGCAACCAGGACGGCGACGGCAGTGACGACGGGACGTAGAAACATGTTTTCTGCCGAAATTTGCTTTTCAGCCTTTACTTTGTTCCCCTTTAATTGTCTCTTACAACCAGATTTGCGAAAATATGATGAGTTATAGAGTTCCGTTTACATGGAACGAAAAACGAATTGAGTATTTTTCTTACGTTCACGTTCTCTTTAAAACGTAACATTTGGGGGTTTCACGTTGTGTTTTTGCAGACAACGGTTGAAATGTAGGCGACTGCTTGCATTTTCACGTGCAGTTATTGTATTTTGTAATTAAGGCTATTGTTTTATGCCGTCGTCCTATGACGTTGCCATCATGGTTGCTTAAGTTCCCTAATGATAAAAATACACACTAGTCTATGTATATGTACGGTATATATACAAATGATTATGAAGAGACGTATTATGAAGGACCTTGCCAGATTAAACTACACACTAGTCTATGTACATGTACGGTATATATATAAATGATTATGAAGAGACGTATTATGAAGGACCTTGCCAGATTAAAATACACACTAGTCTATGTACATGTACGGTATATATACAAATGATTATGAAGAGACGTATTATGAAGGACCTTGCCAGATTAAAATACACACTAGTCTATGTACATGTACGGTATATATACAAATGATTATGAAGAGACGTATTATGAAGGACCTTGCCAGATTAAAATACACACTAGTCTATGTATATGTACGGTATATATACAAATGATTATGAAGAGACGTATTATGAAGGACCTTGCCAGATTAAAATACACACTAGTCTATGTACATGTACGGTATATATACAAATGATTATGAAGAGACGTATTATGAAGGACCTTGCCAGATTAAAATACACACTAGTCTATGTATATGTACGGTATATATACAAATGATTATGAAGAGACGTATTATGAAGGACCTTGCCAGATTAAAATACACACTAGTCTATGTACATGTACGGTATATATACAAATGATTATGAAGAGACGTATTATGAAGGACCTTGCCAGATTAAAATACACACTAGTCTATGTATATGTACGGTATATATACAAATGATTATGAAGAGACGTATTATGAAGGACCTTGCCAGATTAAAATACACACTAGTCTATGTACATGTACGGTATATATACAAATGATTATGAAGAGACGTATTATGAAGGACCTTGCCAGATTAAAATACACACTAGTCTATGTACATGTACGGTATATATACAAATGATTATGAAGAGACGTATTATGAAGGACCTTGCCGCATTAAAATACACACTAGTCTATGTACATGTACGGTATATATACAAATGATTATGAAGAGACGTATTATGAAGGACCTTGCCAGATTAAAATACACACTAGTCTATGTACATGTACGGTATATATACAAATGATTATGAAGAGACGTATTATGAAGGACCTTGCCAGATTAAAATACACACTAGTCTATGTACATGTACGGTATATATACAAATGATTACGAAGAGACGTATTATGAAGGACCTTGCCAGATTAAAATACACACTAGTCTATATTATATAAATGAAATATTAAAACTATCTACTTACACACTTAATTTACGTATATAAAATATGACGAAGAAGATCATATATTTACATACTTTATCTACATCATATATAGAAAATATAATATTCAGAAGAAATTTTATTTAAAGTAAAGCCAGAGGAAGAACGTTTATTACAAAACATCTCAAGCGAATTTGAATTTCTTATATCTGGTATTTTGTTCCATAATTTCGCTCCACTGTAGCTAATATGCTATTCTTGTGTTTGTCTCCAGTAAATTGTACAGTAGATGTCAGTTATGTAATGACTATAAAACACGTTCATTTAAATGCGCACTACCATATCTTGTGATGTCACAGTGTTGCACCGATTTGTCCCTATTGTTACAACTAAAGAGCTAAATATTATTTTCTGACAATTTATTATAAGGGTTTCAACACTGACGTAAGATAATTATGGACAGGAAAATCAGTCCATAATTGACATTTAGTAGTTACAGGAGACAAACACAGCAATAGATTGAGGCATCCAGAAGGAACTTTAATTTTGATAGCAAGCATTGTTTTTCAGTAGTGGTTCCCTTAAGTTGCATTGTGTAAATGGCAATGGACTTTTGCACAGTAGACTGGCATAGTTCAAGATTGGATTGAAGCATTGTGAAAATCAAGCTTTTCTCATTTGTTTGTATTTAGATGGTTCACGAAGTTGAATGCTGTTCACAAGTTTGATGTCCTTTTTAAAATAGCTGAAACAATGATGAAGGAAGGCGCCAGAAATCCAGGTTTGCATGTTGCATGTTCTACTGATACATGTAAGACTAAAGCACAGATATTAGGGCCAAATCGTTCAGACCAGATGTACCGGTATGTCTGGATTACGTACGGCAAGACAGTAACGTAACCATACTTTAACTTGTTTGTGCTGTAACTCGTAATTTGATTGGATCAGTAGGACAAAATATTTTTTTTTTTTTTTTTTTTTTTGGGGGGGGGGAGACATTCAACTGTCACAGCATACTGTCAGTCATTGCCGTAACTTTGGTGATATCAACAGAATGAAATTTGTTTGTAGACAAGTTGAACAGATCAGTGAAAAATACTTATACAACTTTATACTATCGGATTGGTTTAAGAGCTAAATATATTAAGTTGGTATTCATTACCAGAGAATATAAATTTTCTTTGTACCTTTTGATTACCGTACTGTATGTGCAATCCATAGTCTTATCAGAGAAATGTCATCCAGATAAAGAACTAAAAGTAACACAATGCGGTGCACCATATGTGAGTTGAGTTTCTTGGTATGTCGCCCTCAAAAACCAATCTAAATTCCAGTTCGACCGAGGAGTTTGTGTTCCTGATTAGTAGACCCTTCCTAGTGTCAGCTAGAAGACTAGACGTCACGTAAATATAGTTAATTGTTGTTATTTTAACTCTGTGCTTTTCAACAGGTAAATTTGGCAGTGTCATAAAGAAGAACGCGGTGCTGCTGTCAGGCAAACTGAGCGAGTCCATCCTACTCCACTCTCATGGCCATCCTCAGAAAAAGTTGAAGAAGCTGTTGGATAAAGTTAGAGCAGTGGTTAGTTGACATTATACATTATACATGTACGTGTCGCCAGTAAATAAACGTACATAAATATTGTATTTGTTGTAGCAGGCTGATTATTGCAGCTTACAGCTGATGTGGGTCTGCTTTTACTCCTCACACACTCCTCACTACATTAACTGTTTTGGACACACTACACTCGACTCACGTGTTGATTTTTACGGAGGGAGGAAAACCGGAGAACCCGGAGAAAAACCCTTGAATGCAGATAAGGAATCAACAACAAACCTAACTCACATACGGTGCCTGGGCCTGGAATCGAACCCGAGACCACAGCGGTGAGAGGCAAGTGTTTTTCCAACCTTGTCATTTTGCCCTGCCCTCCCCTCCCCTTGAGCCTGATTCTCAGGTCAATTTCTCCTTAAGTCATTCTTCTTAGCCGTTTTTTTCTCAAAGTGCTATGATTTATAATTTATTGATTTATTTTTAAAAGACTCTATCAACCTTTGAGCGACTCGAACAAATTTCGTATGGTATGAAATTCCTAGCTTGAATGTGTAAAAATAATTGCAATATAATATTACATGTATAGTATTGCTTTTAGTATTCACAGAATGTAAATGGCTATACCCTCACAAAGCATGACGGTTGACAGAGGGTCTTAAAAAGGTGTATGGGGGTATAATGCAGTCAAAAGGGGAGGTGGAATAATACAACTGGGCGACGTAGAGTGTGAGGAGAGAAGTGTCCTTTTACCTATCACTTGTTAACGTTGGACAAAAACAGAAGACAATTTGACATTTTTAATACAGTACGTTTCTCTCTCTTGTGAATTAGTTTTCTGGTGAAGCCACGAAGCTCGGCATGGGGAAGATGGAGAACAGGATCCTGGAGTTGGAGTTCACACACTGCCCGAGTGTTACAGCAATCAAGGCACTGCAAAAGAGCTACAGCAGGTAATGTTCAGCACTGAGTGAATGTTACAGTGATTATGGCACTGCAAAAGAGCTATAGCAGGTAATGTTCAGCACTGAGTGAATGTTACAGCGATTATGGCACTGCAAAAGAGCTATAGCAGGTAATGTTCAGCACTGAGTGAATGTTACAGCGATCAAGGCACTGCAAAAGAGTTATAGCAGGTGATGTTCAGCACTGAGTGAATGTTGCAGCGATAAAGGCACTCCAAAGGAGCTACATATAGCAGGTAATGTTCAGCACTGAGTGAATGTTACAGCGATCAAGGCACTCCAAAAGAGCTATAGCAGGTAATGTTCAGCACTGAGTGAATGTTATAGCCATAAAGGCACTGCAAAAGAGCTACATGTAGCAGGTAATGTTCAGCACTGAGTGATTTACAGCGATCAAGGCACTCCAAAAGAGCTATAGCAGGTAATGTTCAGCACTGAGTGAATGTTACAGCGATAAAGGCACTGCAAAAGAGCTATAGCAGGTAATGTTCAGCACTGAGTGAATGTTATAGTGATTATGGCACTGCAAAAGAGCTACATGTAGCAGGTAATGTTCAGCACTGAGTGATTTACAGCGATCAAGGCACTCCAAAAGAGCTATAGCAGGTAATGTTCAGCACTGAGTGAATGTTACAGCGATTATGGCACTGCAAAAGAGTTATAGCAGGTGATGTTCAGCACTGAGTGAGTAAGCAAGTAAAAAAAAAAACGAAGTAGCTATTGTGCCGTGTGAATTATCTTCAGCCTGTGTCAACGTCTTCCCAAAATAATTGCCGGTAATGTTACGCGCAATATTACAGCATGTGTCAACCCTCTTCTCAAAACAATTGCTGCTGTTGCGCGCAAGCCTCACCCCCGGAATCGAAGCTCCGCGTACTTCAGCATTTTGAAGCAGTGTACATTTTAAGTTAGCTAGCTCTCTGCTTGAAATTTATAGATACGTTTGAGATTTACAATAAAATATGTAGAGGAGGCAAGCGCCTGGTGTTACGGACATGCAGTGTGCTCCCACATTGTTAATAGCTCAACTGATGTTATGTTTCAGTGCTGACGAGTGGCTTAAGAAGAGAGCCACAATGCTAGAGTACCTCCAGAAGAATGCAGGGTTTGTTCATTTTTGTGTTGCCTTCCAAAACAACTGAATCTTATATAATTATTTAATGTGTAGAGTATTATTGTGTCTTTTAAGAGACTATATATATAATCATTTCAAGTTTAAAGTTTGACTAATTTTATTGATAAGCATTTCTTCTAATGTACTAATGGCAGTGGTAATGGTAATGAAGATAACGGTTTAATCAACAGGCCAACCAGGTGGCTCTTTCCTGTTAATATATTTTCAGCTAATAACAATTCATGAATAATTAAACATATATATATAGGAAATACGTATCTACAAGTGTGACTGAGATAAAATTGGGTAAAAGTAAAGAATTTTAAAATAAAAATCTGCAGTGCACGTAGATAAAATGTATACATAGTGAAACTATGCACATAGATAAAGAGCAAAGTAAAGTTAAAAGAAAAGTATGTAGTTGGTTCTGTAATAGAATAAAATTCAGTTAGTTTCAGTCTCCTTCACCTCATTCTAATGTACTGCATCATTACTATTTTTAAAGAGGCTCTGTCAGATACGTAAGGTTTTAACGAAGGACCAACGGGGATAGAAGCCTTTGGCGGCAAGGATGGGGCTACCCTTTCAAAATACCTGTAGTTTTGTTGTTGTAATTATTATCATAATCACCATATGTTATCTTTCTTTATTATTATCATAAATTATCATAAACAGAGATTCACATTGTTATCTGACAGTGGACTATGGCTGATCATTTTGTAGAAATGTCAGATAGATTTGCAACATAGCAGGAGACGTTATGTTTCCTTGCATTCAAGGCATTCGCGAAAAAAAACGCTCAATTACCGTCCTACTAAATTATTGATCTATCCTCTTGCTAAGACATTGCCAGATAGTATATAATTATAAATCCTGTCATTGACGATCATTATCATCACCATCACCCCAGGTCTTACCAAGAAGCGTGTGTAGAGATTTTCTCGGAGTTTGAGAAGTTTGATGACCTCAAGAAAGTACTCACCTCAACTGCAAACAGCGAAACGTCTCAGAAAGTCGCTGAGAAGGTAATAATTCTTATAGAACTCTCGCCTTATACTCCTTTTCACGGTAAAAACTGCTATTTTGAAAACGGGACAAACTGACGAGAATTATATACTGCAAATGGATGGGACATGTACTTGCTTTGGCCTGTAATATAATATTATATAAACTCATCTCAAATTCATAGGATTAGGCCGAATTGTAAATTCCCCAAGGAGATACTTGCACTGCTATTAAGTCTTAAAACTAGTATACCTAATAGGTAGTGAATGCTGCCGCTCAGTGTATTAGAAGAAAACCAAGGCGATCACAATTTATTTACACTTGCTGTAGGATGGCAATAACAACAGATCCTAAGTACGAATAAGAGCCACATTCACGTGAGAATGCAAAATAAAAGCAGTAAAAATATACACAGCTTCACGTCCAAACGAAAAGAAAGCCACGTGTGAAATACCACGCATATCGTTTCTGTGTCTTTGCGCACAACCACAATGCACCCCTCTGGCAATGTACCAAAAAAACGGCTCCACTACACAAATTAGTACTGCTGCCTTACTCGCTCGCTTCAGGCTCGCTCGCTGCGGCAGCAATCGTACTTCAGTACGAACCACAACTTTAATAATCTCACTGAGCTAACTGAGGGTTGTAGCAGGATTTTACGATATGTGGTGAGATGTGTTTTGATGAGGAATGTCAAAACAGTCACACATGCTTTGGTAGAACACAACCAGAGTTCAGATCAAAGTCTTGTTAAGGGTGGGGAGCTGGGGTGGTGCAGTGGTGCAGTGGTTTTCGATGCCAGCAACACAGCGGAGTTTGTTATTATTATTTCGCCCTTGCTTCAAGGGTGTTTCTTCGGTTTTCGTCCCTCCTCAAAAACCAACCTAAATTCCAATTCGACCGAGGAATCCCACAGGCAGCCCAATCTCAAGATTTGTGTATTTATACGCTTACAAATATCGCTTGAATAGTTCATATTATAAATCCTTCCAAAACACGTATGCTAGACAAATAAATACACGACTTCACCCTACAATGTTTCAGTTGTGGTTATTCATACCTCTGAGCTCTTCTAGGGTCGTTTCCGCTGTTTTTTTCGAACCTCTTTCCCTCACCTCCTAATATAAGGAAAAGGCTGGAAACAAACGACAAATATACGATGCATAACCTGCAATCTTTGCCACGAAAATCACACTTCGCTCACTCCAAATAACTCAAAACTAAGGCAGGCCATAGAATGACAAATGAACTCATCCCTACCCCAATTTTAAGATCCAGCGATACCACAGTCTGGAGAAATCAAACAATTTGTCGCCCATTTTCAAGTCCTTCGAGGTTGGCAGCCAACGAAGTTGGACGGCGGAAGTGCAACCGTCAAAATTGCCTCGGTCTGACGAAGCTATTAGCTGGATAACCGACAAATGTACGATGCATAACCTGTAATCTTTGCCACAAAAATCACACTTCGCTCACTCCAAATAACTCGAAACTACGGTAGGACATAGAATGATAAATGAACTCATCCCAACCCGAATTTTAAGATCCAGCGATAGCACATTCTGGAGAAATCGAAAGTATTTTCGCCCATTTCCAAGACCTTCCGGTTAGGAGACAACCTCGGTCTGACGAAGGACTTGGAAATGGGCGACAAAATGTTTGATTTCTCCAGACTGTGCTATCACTGGATCTTAAAATTCGGGTTGGGTGAGTTCATTTATCATTCTATGTCCTACCGTAGTTTCGAGTTATTTGGAGTGAGCGAAGTGTGATTTTTGTGGCAAAGATTACAGGTTATGCATCGTACATTTGTCGGCTATCCAGCTAATTAAGCTTCGCCAGACCGAGGCAATTTTGACGGTTGCACTTCCGCCGTCCAACTTCGTTGGCTGCCAACCTCGAAGGACTTGAAAATGGGCGACAAATTGTTTGATTTCTCCAGACTGTGGTATCGCTGGATCTTAAAATTGAGGTAGGGATGAGTTCATTTGTCATTCTATGGCCTGCCGTAGTTTTGAGTTATTTGGAGTGAGCGAAGTGTGATTTTCGTGGCAAAGATTGCAGGTTATGCATCGTATATTTGTCGTTTGTTTCCAGCCTTTTCCTTATATTAGGAGGTGAGGGAAAGAGGTTCGAAAAAAAAACAGCGGAAACGACCCTAGAAGAGCTCAGAGGTATGAATAACCACAACTGAAACATTGTAGGGTGAAGTCGTATATTTATTTGTCTAAAATACGTGTTTTGGAAGGATTTATAATATGAACTATTCAAGCGATATCTGTAAGCGTATAAATACACAAATCTTGAGATTGGGCTGCCTGTGGGAATCCGTGTCTCTGATTAGTGGACCCTTCCTTAGAGTTCCCACGGTCAGGGAAAGTCAGGGAAATATTTTTTTTAAGGTCAGGGAATTTAGGATTTGGTCAGGGAAATCCCAAATTTCAGTGAAAAGCCTGGGATTTTTTTCCTACAAAAGTGTGGGGACCATGTTCCTAGTGTCAGCTAGAAGACTAAACATGTAATAATGTTTTTTTTTTTTTAAATGAAAGTGACTTGTTATGGTTGTTCTATGACTTGTTAAGGATGATAGTGACCTGTTGTATGGTAGTTCTGTGACTTGTTAAGGATGATATACTTGTTTTGGTTGTTCTGTAGATCCATCAAGTGCTGGTGAAGCTCCATCGCCCAGAGCACCAGTCTAAGGCCCAAACCATGGCAAACATGTGTCAGGACTGGCTCTCAACCTCCCTGGTGGATGTTCCCTTCTATTTCTTCAGAAGGCTTGCCAACCCTGTGAGTTATATATTAGAACGCAGGGCTCGAATGTAACGGTATCCCATTAAAGGTGCACAGTCCACCGAATTAATTAAAACAAAACTACAAAAAAAGAATACCCTGAGATAGAAGAGAAATACCACGTGAATGTCCTGGTATGCTTTTCAAACTCATTCGATAAAGGATGGCAACGATTAAAGTATATTACAACAGTTTATTTTAGAAACTTGCTCTAAATTTCTCTCAAAAGCAGTATCTTTCATCCACTCAAATCTTTGCCATCCTTCATCAAAATCGTCTCACATTTTCTACAGTATACCCAGAAAGCATACTCTGCTAATCTGAGTAGTTATTTTTGTCTTTCGTCTTGAGAAAGTTTATCATTTTGGGGTTGACAATGCCCCTTTAACCAACAGTAGCTAGTTTTCAACGATTGTTACCGAGTATTTTTTCTTAGACTAAAGTAGTTACAATGTAGTAACATTTGTGACCTAAAATAAATCTACATCCAGAGAAAAACCCTTACGAAAGATAAAATCCTGTTACTAAGGATTCTAATGGACAGTCAGATATCACAGTTGGTTAGTAAATTTCTCACTGCTACCACGAATGGTTATGTTTCCTCAAAGTTAAATGCGAGGCGTGGAACAGTTTATGTTATTTATCTCTTCATAGTCCAAGCCTGTGTGAGCGTATTTGTTATTAAATGTACTTAAAAGGGCTATGTAATGTGATGCGCACATATGGAGTCATCGCTCGATTGGTGGTTGATAGGCTTTTTGCAGGAAACAGTCACGTGCTGATATAATACTTTGTTAACAAATGAATTGAGCTCGTGATCCCCATGGGAGAGGTGTTGCCATGGATACTGGATGGCAAGCTATCTTTAAAACCGCTGTTTTAGAAAGACGCAAGAAAGACGACATGGTAATCATTATGTTTACCGAGTGTGAAGATATTTGAGTAAATAAGAACTGAATAGGAAAGTGTTTGAAAATTTGGGTGGGACAGCATCCCCCCCAAACCATACTGAACTCTTTTGTGAGTTTTAAATGCTTGCCATTCAGTTCTTATTTACTCAGATATCTTCAAACTCATGTCGACGTGATATTTCTTGTAGTGGTGTTTATTTAAAATAGCATTAGTTGTGAATTTTATTAAATTCGGTTAAATTTACACACTCGGTTCCAGTCCTTTTACAGTTTACGAAAGGGCTAATATGAATTGATATTGTTTGTCCTCCAGTACAACCACGTGATAGCATTCCTGCAAAAAGCCCATTGGCTACAAACAGTTTAACTCCCCTCCCTTTAAGAGTAATACAGTACCGCCCGAGACTTGTATTGTGATTGCAACTCTATTGTTCTGTACTGCTCGTTCTAAAGGTTAGGGTGTTTTGTTGGGTAAACCAATACAGTGGCTCGTTCTAAAGGTTAGGGTGTTTTGTTGGGTAAACCAATCCTGTGACTCGTTTCGAGCAGTACTGTCTGGCTCCCTTCAATGCTTGATTGTTCAAAGTATTTTCAATATTTTCCTTGAAGACTATCTTTACACAGTTTGTTAGTCATTGTTTTAATATGTCACTGCAAGAAAATGAAACGTATCACTGTGTTGTAAACAAACTGCCCACTTTTATAAAGAGAAACAGGGAAAAAAAGCATTAGACCTCACCTCTGTGACCCGGGTTTGATTGCCGATCTCAATGCCATTGTGAGTTGAGTTTCTTGGTATCGTGCACTTGCTCTGAGGGGTTTCTCTGGCGGGTTCTCCGTTTTCCTCCCTCCTCATAAGCCAACCTAAATTCCAGTTCGGCCAAGGAATTCGTGTCCCCAATTAGTAGACCCAATCTAGGGTCAGCTAGAAGACTAGACACGTCAATAAAGTTGTTTGTATTTATTACTGACATGTCTCACTGTTTGCCATAGAACTTAGTAAGTACAGTAATTCCATGCATCCCAATCTTGCTAATTATATTGACGAAACCTTTCATTGTTGTCGTCAAAGATTACCCAACAGACGAAGACTTGTCTAACGAAGATCCATGCTATTAACACCACCACGTTCAAGGCCATCATGACAATGGCTTTCGACAAAGTCACTAAGGTAGAGTACTAGTGAATTGTAGCTCCCTACTCCTCCCCACGCAAGCGCACTACGGAAAAAACATCTCGCGCATGCGCTTTGGATGAGCCCAGCACGCGCGTCTCGCCAGTTTCCTGCCCAAACTAAACTGAAGAAACCAAAGGTAATGCTCCCCTGTTTCTAATTTTAGGGGCTAAACTGCAGAATACCCCGCACCTTTTTATGTCCTACCAGTGGAATGAACTCATTGTGCTTCGTCAAACGGATAGAAGTTGTTGAGCCGTGAAACTCAACGCGATATTCACCTAGAGCGGGTTTCCTCCACGTCAAATCAGGCAAAGTGCTTTTCAAATCCAAGCAAAACTCTCTTAAAGAATAAATCAAACCCATGCTTTGATATTTGCTCAAGCTCTTGACGAGCAAATGTATACCGAATCTGTGGCCACCATCTTGGATCGAATTCTGCTAGGCCTACTTCTTGAACTACTCCTTACTTGTTATACTTCTTGTACCACTTCCCTTGTTCTCCGTCTTATACCACTTCCCTTGCTTGTTATACGTCTTGTACCACTTCCCTTACTTGTTATACTTCGTGTACCACTTCCCTTACTTGTTATACGTCTTGTACCACTTCCCTTGTTATACGTCTTGTACCACCTTCCTTACTTGTTATACTTCTTGAACCACTTCCCTTGTTATACTTCATACTACAAGTAAGGAGAGTAGTCTCCTTACTTGTTATACTTTTTGAACGACTTCCTTTGTACCGTTTCAAGAACTTGATTCACTCACTTTCTCTTAGGTATTCCTCAATAACACTGTGCAAGCTAGCAAGCGAGAGGACCTGGTTGGGTGGCTCAGACAAGTCAAGGTATATATAAACAAGAAATACATGATATCTTGGTGGATATGTTCCGAGAAGCAAACTGTCGGTTTCAGGAACAGATAATGTCTAAGGACAAATATCAGTGCATATTTCAAAGCCACAAAGTAGGCTATCGTCTTTGTAATTCTTCAAATATTTTTGTTTACCGTAAACCTTGTGCGCTACAGCTCACAGGGAGTGTATTCGCTGATATTTGTCGTCTGCGACACGTGATGCATTCCACCAATCATGCGCGAGAGAACTGAAGTACTTGATGGGTTCTAATCACTGTACTTGATGGGTTCTAATCACTGTACTTGATGGGTTATAATCACTGATAACCCGATATCGACTCTGATAGATGGTGGTTATGTGACGCCTAGCCTGGGAAGACAGCCGCAATTTCCGCTCGGTCCCGAATCCCATCACGAAAATGGCGTCTGAGCAACGAGCACAGAAATTCCTTATAGAAATTTAGCTCACCCTGAATTGAAGTATCTCTGATTGGTTGAAATAAAATCATGAATTATCGATTAGCTCTCAGTTACCGAAGAGGCGAACTACGTGTTTGTTTTCAAAGTATATAACTAGCTCGTTTGCTTAGCAGTAGATCACCGTCATGAACAACCATGAAATTCAAGCCTGTTTAGCGTGTTTCGGTGCTGTTGGTGGCTCCTTTGCTTCGTTCTTTCAGCGGCTAGTATGGCGTACTGTCAAAACATTTACATGTAAGTGATCAAAAAGAATACTATAATTGTTGTTTATGACTATTTCATAACCTACACACACTTAGCTATCACAGACCACAGGACCACTTTTTTGCTAGGCAGTGAATCTCGGCTTACATCTACATGTAAGTGCGTTATGAATCACGAACGTGAATCACCCAAGAAAACGGGTAGTCGGTAGTATATCTTGAAAATAACTGCATTCTGTAGCTAACCTCTTCGGCTACTGACCTGGTAAAAGAGCTGGCTTGAAATGTGGCCTGCTATGCTGTATGTATAGGTTTTTAAATTATAAACAACTATGTTTTGACAGCGTAGGACATATTCGCTTGACCGAGCCGAGCCGCTGAAAGAACGAAGCAAACGAGCTACCGACACTAAATATGCTTGAATTGCATGGTTGTTCATAACCGTGATCCACTGCCAAGCAAATGAGCAGCCTCGGTAGTTATATACCTGGAAAATAACTCTGTTGTTCTCATTCGGCTTCTGAGCTTGCACTTAATTTATGCATCGTGAAACGGCTATCTCCTACGTCATCAGTATGGAATTTTCTGGCTCGTTGCTCAGACGTCTCTTTCGCTGGGAGCTATAAGAGTCGGCTGTATATCGTGTCATAATCGTTAAAGACAGTTAGGTCCTATTGTTAACCTCATCCAGAATGTTCTATCTTTGTGTTACTGTAATCTCTCAAGATTAAACCATGTCTACAAAATAAGAAATCGTAAATAAACAATTCTGGAATTAAAAATGTCTTCAAAGCTGTACAAATGTTACAGGTATGTGTTCTCACGCAAGACCAGTAAAACAAACAATTACAACGGACTTTTTAAAGCCTTCACATGGATTGACAGGAAACAACGAATGCAACTATTTGCATCAAGCGTACCAAATCGTACAGAATAAAATTAAATGACATACTGATTGACAACATTCCGTTTTTCTCTCAATTTACTGATTTATTGCTGAAAATGGCGAGGCTTTCCAGCCTGCTGTGGGTCAACATTCAAAATCTAAAATCGAAACTCCGAGACTGCCATCATGTTTTCGAGTCTACATTCAGTTATATGCAGTTATTGGTCTCGCGTGAGATCACATAGCTGTAGATGGTTGAACCCAGTACCTCAATAGTCGTATACATTTTAAACAAGAACCCACACTATAAAAGGAATTGCTCCTTCCCTTTTCTCACTCTTTGGGATGCGAAATTTAAAATTAAAATGCAGAACAGTAAAACAAGTAAGCTCAGACTAAAATTAAAATAATTTTAAAAAAGTAAACAGCAGGAAGCAAGTTGCTCAGTTATGCCTGTCAGTAGTGTTTTGTGTGTTTTAGAACCGTTTATATACTTTAGTGTTATTTTACACATTAACCCTTTAGCTCCTGAACCGGCCACTATGAAGCATTGTACCTGAAAAAATTATTGCATCAAACCTAGACATACTGGAAATACGATGTTGCGAGTATTATTTCAAGGGATGAATGACTTCAAAGCGAGAGCTATGACAGGAATCGCTTGACTCTCCCACCGTTGGAGAAAAACGCCTTTGTTTTGGAGACCGTGTTTCGTTTCTTCGATTTTCACGAACTTTGAGGAGCTGAAAATCGGCAAAAAAAACCTTGAAGTGCCTATAACCCCCCCCCCCCCCCCAAAAAAAAGAAATATTTTTTTACATCGATTTTGTATAGCGCCCTGACTAAAAATTCGGAAAAAATGAAAGTGAAAAAAACTAAACTTCGACGATTTTAGTGGCGTCAAAGTTAGGGAAAACATCCGTTTTGGGCTCCCTGTTTCCAGTCGGAAGTCAGCGCGAGTCTTGGTGAGGGCCTGGAGTTGTGACGTCAATCAGACATTTTACTACAACTACCAGAATCCTTTGCACGGTTTCTTTTGTTCCTCTAATTTAGACCATTCTCAAAGGAGTTGGAAAATCTGAACTGAGGGGGGAGGGTTAAGTTAGCACTCTGGATTTCACTAATTGAGCCCAAACACGTCTAGTAGTGAATGGGTTAAACATTCTGTCGATAAAAGTCAGAGATCGCTCAGCGGAACATCACTTGTTGCATGCAGAGCTTTGAGTAGAGATGTTCACTTGACAAAGGTCGAGTGACAACTGTGAGAGTGCCTGGCAGAGGCCTTTTACAGCGCAGGTCCTTGTCAAGCAGTAACACAAGTCAACTTGCAAACCAAACACGGATCTCGATGTTTTATTTGTTTGTGTCATTCAGGCTATCTTCTGTTCTGTGAATGAAGTAGAGGCGTGGAAGATTCAGTTCAGAGTTTTTACGTGTGGATCTCTCAAACGCAAGCCGGCTATAATAAGGTAAGCTTAGCAAAAACAAAACATTCCAGTGTAATGGACCGTCGGCATTTTCTTAGTGCCCCCTTAACGTCCAGTGGACGTATAGGGGGAAGGGGGGATCCAGGTGTGGAGGTTAGTGTGAAGCATAAAAACCAAAACAGTTGTAGGAACGAGATTGAAGCAAAAATGTGGACGTTAGGTGGGGAGGGGTCCATTGGACGTCCAGCAGGGCACTAAGAATATGTCGACGGTATCTTAGCGTTTATCAGTGTAAAGATATGGATAGGTCGCTTCTGGACTGTTTATCGATTTTGTTCCTCTCTATACTTGTCATAAAATACAGCAAAGTGATAAGGCCGCATTTTATTGCCCTTATTCCAGAATATGAGTAGATGGAATAGTCTCTGGTAATCACTGGTTCGGGAACATTTTGTATATACTGTAAGCTACAAACGCTTGCCGACATATGACATTCAGGATAATAAGAATAGATGGAATAGTCTCTAGAAATCACTGGTTCAGGCACATTTTGCACAACGACAACAGTTATTTTATTTGTACCTGAGATGAAGTATAGAGCAAAGTAAAGCAACTTTATTATGGAGATATTAATTTAGTACTTCTGAGATAACGTACAGGCCATCTGATCTACAAACGCGTTTCAGTGGCTGAAAAATCCAGATATACTGTCAGTGTATTCTTATTCCAGAATACGGTCAATTGATCACGCCATAACGACGTTAATCCAGATATACTGTCAGTGTATTCTTATTCCAGAATACGGTCAATAGAACACGCCATAACGACGTTAATCCAGATATACTGTCAGTGTATTCTTAGTCCAGAATATGGTCAATAGAACACGACATAAGGAAGTTACACTGTTATCTAAAGGATCGAAAACAATATGTAAAAATAGATGATACAGAATCTAGTTTTAGACCTATAGTATGTGGTATTCCTAAAGGTCTACGTTATTTATATATAGCTATTCCTGCTATATATAAATAACATCCCAAACTCGTCTAAGAAACTGCTATTTAGAATATTTGCAGATGATACTAATATTTTTTATTCTTCAAAAAACCTGAATGAATTAGAAAGGGTTATAAATGATGAACTTGTTAATGTTCTAAAATACTGTGCTGCTAACAAACTTTCAATCAACTTTAAGAAGACAACTTATATGCTAATTACATCCCCTAGAAAAAGCCTAATATATCCATAACAACATGTAATATAGAAGAAAAAACGCAGATAAAATATTTAGGTGTTTTTATTGACAACCATTTACAATGGAATGCACAAATAAAACATGTTAATAATAAACTTGCAAAGAATATAGGTATTTTAAATAAACTTAGATACTATGTACCTATTAGCACACTTAAACAACTTTACTATACCCTGATATATCCATATATTAATTACGGCCTGATGAGCTGGGGCACTGCTTGTCAATCTCGGTTACAAGTAATTAAAACAAAACAAAATAAATGTATCCGCACTATATTTTTTGCTAAAAAAAGAGAGTGCTGCTCCATATTATAAGCTCCTTGATATACTTAATATTGAGAATGCCTTTAACCTTAAAATCTCTACTCTTATTCATAAAATTAAATATGTTAAAACTGATATTTCCCTAGCCTTTGCTGAATTAATCCATCTGTTTCAGAAATCCATAACTATAATACTAGATATGCTTTAAATAAGAATCTATACAGACCAGCTTCTCGGACAAACTATGGCTTATCAAGATTCAAGACCCTTGCATCAAGAATATGGGAAAAATCCCTCTGAAAATTAAAAAATTATCACATAGTGGCTTTAAAAAAGAATACAAACTGTTCCTACTTGACAGCCAGCTATAATATTAATATTATTTTCATAAAGTTGGCACATACTACTACATTCTTAAGAAACTTATTTACAGTGTTAGTATTGTTATAGTACTTATTAATAGTACTAGAATTAGTATTAGAATTAACATAAGTATCAACATTAGCATTATATTATTATATTCATGAAATTATGAAACTTGAGAAACATGAAATTATTTATATGTAAACTAATTATAGCAATATTTCCTTTCGTATTATTAGCACCCTCTTCTGCTCGTATTATTTACAGTATTAGTGTTGTTACATTACTTAGTATTAGAATTAGAATTAGTATTAGAATAATTAACATAAGTATCAACATTAGTATTAGGATTATTATATTCAAGAAATTATGAAACTTGAGAAACATTAGCATTAGGATTATTATATTCATGAAATGATTTATATATAAACTAATTATAGCAATATTTCCTTTCGTATTACCAACACCTTTTTCCTCTGCTCTTTTTCTTATTTCATTTGTATAATTCCTCTGGAATCTTTTTCATCAATTTCTCCTCTGCAGTTTTTCCTATTTGTATAATTCTTCTTTTTTCCCCTCGACTATTATACCTATGGTAGTGATCAACTCGAAAGCCTAGCGGCTACTTTGACCACTACGCATATCTAACCTAGCTCATTAAATTTAATAGCTTATATTATCATTCCTTTTTTCTACATATTTGTAAATTTATTTATTTTTAAGGAAAAATAGTGCAAAATAAATGAATCTGAATCTGCCACATTCCACGTGGTCGCTTCGTCCACTTCTCTCTTTTTCCATTGGTATTTTAGGCACATGTTCGTCATGCAGAATCGTTATTACAATTTATTATCATTGTCACTACTGTTGTTGTTAGTATTATTATGACAATTTCAAACTTAAAACAAATATTTTATTCTGAAGATGACAATGATTATACCAGCAACATCAGTAATTAATATTTCAACCTGGTGCACAGTACCAAATGCAAGCAGGTGATTGGCTAATGATGTGCGCAGTACCAAATGCAAGCAGGTGGTTGGCTAATGACAGCGCTTTATTGGTGACCACAGCATGCTGTGTGCTCAGTTGGAATATTAAACGTTGGACTCCATACTTACTGCATTCGGCCTCTTACAGCTAGTATTCATTATGTTCCTTTCATCTTACAGTCAGCGCGTGCCTGTATTTGACAATGGTCACTATTGTTCATCGTACAGTCAGCGCGTGCCTGTATTTGACAATGGTCACTATTGTTCATCGTACAGTCAGCGCGTGCCTGTATTTGACAATGGTCACTATTGTTCATCGTACAGTCAGCGCGTGCCTGTATTTGACAATGGTCACTATTGTTCATCGTACAGTCAGCGCGTGCCTGTATTTGACAATGGTCACTATTGTTCATCGTACAGTCAGCGCGTGCCTGTATTTGACAATGGTCACAATGGGCCTTTTGTAGTTATGCATTCATGTGATTGTACAGGATTGTACTGGATGGCAAAAAAATCTTAATTAATATATTTAACGGCACTTGTACGAGATCGCTATTGTTATTAGCAAAACCTGTTTGTAAATGCTATTTTCCCCCTCCAATCGATTGTCGATCTTTCTAAAACAGCGTTTTAAAAGTGGCTTGCCATCCAGCATCCATAGCAACGCCTTTTCCATGGGGATTACGACCTCCATTCATTCGTTAACGAAGTATTATATCAGCACGTAACTGTTAGCTACAAAAGTCCTATTGTGTTTTGAGAGATCACTCTATACCAGAGGGTGACCGTATGAATGGCCTCTAAAATGACATGTACTTTGTTTTCTAGGCACATTAACTGCTCGGCATTGGATCAATAGCGGTCCAGCCTTCACTGTAGTAAATACTGTTGATCAACGACGACCAGCAAATACTCCAAGACACGTGGAGAATCTTTGGGATGCAAAATGGTGCAGGCATATTACAAAGGACCGAGAAGGGTACACGAATAGTTCTAACGTGTCCTGAGGTCCATCGTTCACCTTTCTAGTCAGTTCACTTTCGATATATGGTTCACTTGTCACGCACAGAGGTTTCAATACGAGTCTCCATGGTACATTAAATTCATTCTATTATAACACCAGGAGCGTCCATCTCCCATACTAGGTCTGTGAGTCAGCGTATGACCGGATTGAGCTATATTTTGAACAGATCTCACGGGATTTCACGTGCCCACACTTTGGGAATCCAATCAAACCATAGTCAGGACAATGCAGCGCTAGTAAAATCACCTCAAAGAACAATAGATCATTCTCTATCTCGATAATTACGGCAAGCATATGCACGATCGCAGCAGAGTCAGAAGGCAGTTACCCGGGAAACATGTTCTAAAAATAGCTCAAACCGGTCATACGCTGACTCACGGTATAGTATATATGGACGCTCCTGGTAATGGGCTCCTGATAACACTACATTTGATGTACCCCGGAGCCTCATATTGAAACCTTTGTGACAAGTGAACCATACATCGAAAGTGGGCTATTTCTGATTCGTTTTCAATAACTTTTTACACTCCAGTATGCATGATTTTTAATGACAACTTGGACGGGTATTGGGCTGCAGTCTGACACTGTTCAAGGGTTCAGTCAGACATAGTAAATGATTAAAAATAACAGTCACGAGAATGCATATTTTTATCCATTCCCTCAATTTTTTAAATTCCTTTTTAGAACAAAAAATAATCGTAGTTTTCTTCAGAACCTTCTTTTTTAGGAAGTGACATAGTTGTATTTCAGCACAGCACTTGAGCTGTTGGTTAGTTCATAGCGTAGGTTACTGAATCAATGTGAGCTCAGAATACATGTAGCAGGATCTTGGTAGATTGAAGGGCCCATCGCGACAGAACTTCGAAAAGGGGCGGTGGGGCGGGCGGTTCGTTTTCAGTGAGTCGCGTCGAAGATACACGAAGCAAGCAAGCGGTAAAAACATCCAACCTCGATTCCATGCGTCAGCAGACAGACCTTACGCAAAAGGACCTGTCGACGGGCCTGGACTGGTTTTGTTTGGCCTTTTACCTGTGTACATGAGCGAAAAACGAGCGAGACCAACGTCCTGACCAAACAAACAGAATCAATAACTGATTAATTACAATGGCTGGTAATTGACTCGGCCCAGTCTCCTCGACTCCACGGGGATAAGGCGACGAGAGGTGAACATGTGTTTTCTCGCGAAATTAGGTGTTAATTGTTTCTTTTGTTCGCTATTTACGTTAATTTTTGACTGATAGAATAAGCACGAAGTGAAAACCCAAGTAATTGACTTCTTACTCTCGCCTCCTTTGCCAACAACAGTCAAAATGTAGGCAACTACATACTCACGTGCACATCCGTGATACGTCCCGACTTCCTATTCAGACTACGTGGCGACCAAGCTGGCTCATTTGAGTCATAAATTGCAGAAGTTGTTCAGAGAACAGGCTTGGGAACAGGATTTTCAGTAATGCAATTGAATATTAATACTTGTTCATGTTAATCAGTACGAACCTGGTGCCAATGTTTTCATTTAACGAGTATGAAGATTTATCAGGCAAAGCAGCAGAACAATACATGGTAGCACAGTCAGTCGATTCTCTGTTGGAAACCATTTCCCTTCCAGCACAGATCTCGGCAAACGGAGTTCCAAGTCAACACAAGCTGACTTGCGAAGGTTGGCTAATCGACCGTGCGCAAGTTCACCAATTTTCGAAAACATTCAGATTTTTTATGTAGTTTTGTTTTACGATTTCTATTGCTGTTCCGACCGGGAATTACTTTTGTACAAGCGAATCATGCGCTCCAGAACGGTTTTAAAACAAAAGCAGACTTGCGAACAACTTGCATTCAAATTTGAGCTCGATCAAAGTGAACGCATGTCGGACGCGAAAAACTTGCGTTGACTAGTGACTCCGTTTGGCCATGGTATCAGGGTTGCCCCATTTGAATAAAATAGTAACCAGTTACTGTTGTTGTTATATATATATATATGAGAAGAATTTTGAAAAAAGATTATATATTCAAGAAGGGGGATAAAACACGAGCCCATTACCCGGAGCGCCCATCGCCCATACTATACCTTGAGTTGGCGTATTTACACCTTGGGTTATTTCTAGAACCAGGTTTTATGGACAATGTACCTTCATTTGATAGAATTCGAACACTGAACGCATGAACAAACGGTTCAGGGTATAGACCCTTTGCACGTTACGTCATAGCCGCCATGTTGGTGTTCAGTTAACGATAGATTCTTCGTTAGGTGCTTTTGTTCTGTACACCAACATGGCCGCCATGCCCTTTGTCATTTGAATCTCTGGGGATTGAGTGCAAACCACCTATTATCTCCGCCGGTATTGTTTTTCTTTCGAACAAAGAAAAAAAACTAAAAATAGCGCAAGGTGTAATTACTCGCACACATAGTAGATATGGACGCTCCTGGTAATGGGCTCCTGGTAATGGGCTCCTGATAAAAGAATGATACATCACCCGATATCATACCTTAATAAAAATCATTTTAATAAATATTACGCAAGGTTACTGATGTGGTGTACGTCATTGATGTGTACAGTCCTTCCCGGTCACAGGTTTCGTTTGTGTTGAGTAATGATCCGTGTAAAAAGTACGATAAATCCATTGTTTTGCGGCATTGAGCCTCTCGCATGGGATTTGTCTGTTTTAGACTACGAAAACACGATAATTACTCGGGCCAGGCCTTTGGCCGGCTCGAGTCAGAAATCGCAAGTTTTAATTTTTAATTTTTTGTGTCGAGATTTTGCGCCGTCAACCAATCAGATTTCGACTGGTCACGTGACACGTACGTTGCGCCAGCCATGTGACGTAAACAGTGCAGGTGTGGACAACATTTTCAGGTTTCAAGATGGCGACGAGTGGGAGTTTTGACTTAGCAAAACCTTTAATATCATCTGTTTTTTGTGTAAACCAAAGGTTCCTTCAAGTGCAATACCAAGATTTTTGTCTTTTCTAAAGCTGAGAGGTGTTTCACGGGCTTTGGACGGGAATTTATATGTGGCGAGTGGCGCGAACGGTCATGTTTTCATAGCTCCGCTAAAATCGCGACCTAAACATAATTCAGTTGACTATTTCGTCTTTTTATTTACTGGTATACATTTATCGATATCAAGTTATAGTATGCCACCAAAAAAGAGTGAGAAGAAATCCACCGCGAGCTTGGAAATCGAGATTGAAGAAACCGACGGGAAGTTAAACATGGCGTCGATCGAAGGCCTCCTTGATCGCCGGCTTAACCAACAGACCGTCCAGATTAATGATCTGTTCATTAAGTACACAAGGATAACTAAAGCAGACCTAGATGATGTTAAAAAAAGTATGGATTTTCTGAGTTCTAAATATGATGGATTAATCACCACTGCGAGCAAACTCGAAGCTGAGAACAGTGAACTACGATCCGAGAATGTTAAGTTGAAAGACAGGATCGACACACTCGAAGATGGAGCCGCAATCGCCGTTAAAGATCTAGAAAACGTAAAGCAATACCAAAGAAGAGATCTACTAGAAATTCACGGTGTACCAGAATCTCGGGACGAGGACACAAATGCCATTGTGAAGCAGGTTGTTGAGTTACTGGATCCCGAAATGGTACTAAATGAAGCGGACATATCAATCAGTCACCGTCTGCCTTCGAACGAGGGATATTTCCCGCCGATAATCGTTAAATTTACTCGCCGAGTTGTACGAGACAAGGTCTTCAGCATGAAGCGCCGCCTTAGTTCAAAGAGTACGTTGGACTTATGCACTAGTCAATTGAAACCCCCACCCCCCCGGTCCCGGGGAAGGGTGGGGGATAACAGGGGCATTGATCACTTTTGAACCAAAGTCTGTCCCGTGGGGGTAGTAGATTTGACTGACTTCGACTTTTCGGGTGTCCCCACCTCGGGGAAGAGGGGAACTGGGAACTAGTATGGAAGCTTCCAAGATGGCGGACAAGCTGATACTTCTTTTGAATAAATATTTCTATAGATGGTTGGTTGATTTTAGAGTACAGACGAGTTCTCCTTTAAGCTGAACTTCAGCCAAGAGAGACTTAGTTTGTGTGATTACTAAAGAAAACTATTAAAGCTACACAAAACTTGGAAGAAGAACATTAAAAATCTCTCCTTTTAAAAGTTTTTTTCCCTTCAAAATTTTTGATCTCAACTTTCTTGCCCCAGGGATAGGGGCGTTTGATCTGAACTAAAGCCTCTGGGGTGGGGGTATTGATGATTTTTGATCAGGTCTCTGTCAAATCCCCCACCCTTCCCCGGGACCAGGGGGGTGGGGGTTTCAATTGACTAGTGCATTAGGTTTCATGCAGGAATCGCGTCTGTTCATAAACGAAAGTCTTACGCAAAAATGTCGAGAGCTGTTGAAGGAGGTGAAGCTTTTCAAGAGGGATAACCATTTCAAGTTTGTCTGGACGAAGCAGGGGAGAGTACTACTTAGAAAAGAAGACACTTCGTCCTCTCAAGTCCATTCCTTCACCACAATGGAAGAGTTTCAGAAGTTTAGAGCTGGATACGTAAATTCGCGCCGAGACATGGGCGGAGCCGAGTGATGGACTCACATGTAAACCTAGATAAGTAGTTATATTTGTGTTTTAAATATTGTAGTATTCGCTTCATTAAGTAATGTCCTGCCCTTCAATCATCTCGATGACGATAACTTTAATCTAGTTATTTACGAATTCTCAAATGGTCAGATTAATTTTCACGAGGATAGATTGTCGAGCTTAAAATTCAACCCATTATTATCGGGTGGTAACAGAAGCTTAGCTCTTTCTAATTACTTAGACCCAGATTCTAATTTTTTTTTGAACACCTTGAACTGCGATTATTATATTGAGAGTAAATTTAATGATGTATTCACAAAAACGATACCCCATAATTCTGATTGTTTATCCCTGATTCATTTAAACATTCGTAGTCTTTCCCGTAATCTTGATAGCTTAACCAATTTCCTGGCCAATATTAATAATAAGTTTTCGATTATTGGTATTTCTGAGACTTGGCTTCAAAGTTCATTACACACTGTTGATATAGAAGGCTATCATTTTATTCACAAACACCGTCCTGACAGATCAGGTGGCGGTGTCGGTCTCTATTTAGCTTCCGATCTTGAATATAAATTTCGTGTTGATTTAACCCCCGATGACGCGGCCTGTGCTGAATGTTTGTTTATTGAAATTGACAGACCCAGAGGGAAAAACGTCATTGTTGGAGTTTTATATAGACCTCCGAATCAAAATGTTAATGAATTTGTAAAAAATGTCAACTCCTTGATGGCAAAGGTCTCTAAAGAAAACAAACTTTGCTACATAATGGGTGACTTTAATTTGAACCTAATGAATTACCATTGTCATCAAGCGACTAGTGAATTTTTGGACATCATGTACTCTAATATGTTTTTCCCTTTAATAACGCGTCCTACCAGAATAACTTCTAACACTGCAACCCTTATTGATAACATTTTTACCAACAACCTTGACAATAGTTCGTTTAGTGGTCTATTGTTTACTGATATTTCGGATCACCTGCCCGTTTTTTGTATTCTTTATGCACAGCGTGTTGAAGCCGACAAAGATTCTCATTTTATTTTCCGTGATAAAAGCAAAACAAACGTAGCGAAATTTCACGACCGCCTAAGAAATACAAATTGGTCTGAGTTATCCGGGTATAATGATCCCAACAATGCATATGGTAGTTTTTTGGATAAATTTACTTACATTTATAACTCTTGTTTTCCGCTCAAAAAGGCAAAAGTTGCAAAACACACTGGTAAACCTTGGTTATCAAAGGGTCTTCTGAAGTCCGTAAGGAGAAAAAACAAATTATATAAGAAATACCTTGTTTCCCCTAGCCCTGAAAATGAAAATTTCTACAAGAAATATAAAAATAAATTGACACATTCACTGCGCATTGCAAAACGCCGCTATTACGAGCAGAAATTGGAAGACGCTAAATCTAACATGAAAAGTACTTGGAACATTTTAAATGAAGTTATAAACAGGAAAAAACGCATTAGTAAATTACCTTCAGTTTTTACTATTGACAATGAAAATATTTCCAATCCTGCGGAAATTGCTAATAGATTCTGTGACTATTTTACTAATGTTGGTCCAAACCTGGCTAAGAAAATTCCCACTTCGTTAGATTCTCATAATTCTTTTCTTACCGGTAGTTACGTGGACTCTATATTTCTTGAGTCGGCTTCTCAAACAGAAATAATTGAAATTGTGAATTCTCTTCGTCCAGGGACGGCTGCAGGTTGTGACAAGATTCCAATGTGGTCTGTAAAAGATTCTATTGCTTTAATCACTGAACCATTGACTCATATTATTAATTTGTCCATCGAATCTGGTATTGTTCCGGACCAAATGAAAATTGCTCGTGTCATCCCGTTATTTAAATCTGACGACAATAGATTATTTCCTAATTATAGGCCAGTCTCGGTTTTACCAATCTTCTCGAAACTGCTCGAAAGGGTCTTCTATAATCGCTTATTGCAGTATTTAGACAGACATGATATTTTGTTTCATAATCAGTATGGCTTTAGAAAAAAACATTCAACCTCCCTGGCTCTCCTTCATTTATTCAACAAAATTACATCTGCTATTGACCAAAAAAAATTCACAGTGGGGATTTTTCTAGACCTTTCCAAGGCATTTGATACGGTCAACCATGAGATTCTGTTTGATAAACTTCAACACTATGGAATCCGCGGATTGGCCCTTGAATGGATAAAGAATTACTTCTTTAATAGATTCCAATACGTTGAATATAATGGTACCTGTTCTTCGTTTAATGGTATTAAGTGTGGTGTTCCACAAGGGTCAATCCTAGGTCCACTGTTCTTCTTAATATACATCAATGATCTCTGTAACGTCTCCAATGTTTTTGATCTGGTTTTATTTGCTGATGACACTAATTTATTTTTTTCTCATAATGATTTATCTTGTCTGTCGAATGCAGTCAATACAGAAATGGCTGGGCTATCGGATTGGTTTAGGGCTAGTAAGTTATCGGTGAATGTAAAAAAATCCAACTATATGATTTTTAGACCAAGGCAGAGAAGGCAAACATTTGATCTGGCGATAGAAATAAATAATGTTAGGATTGACAAGGTTAATGAAGTCATATTCCTGGGGGTGATCTTGGACGAAAATATGACTTGGAAGTCTCACATCTCCCATCTTGCCAGTAAAATATCAAAATCAATAGGAATTATATACAAATCAAGTTTTTGCCTTTCCAAGCCAGCATTACGTACTTTATACTATTCCTTAGTTTATCCATATCTTCAATATTGTATCACAGTCTGGGGCTCTACCTATCCATCCAACCTTAATCGTATTGTTCTGCTTCAAAAACGCGTAGTGCGAGTTATTAATAATGAGGCATTTGATGCGCATACTGACCCTATATTCAAAAAAAATATGATTCTGAAATTTGAAGATATTTACTTATTCAATTTAGGAAAGTTCATGTTCCTGTTCAAAAATAATTTATTACCTAGAAGTTTTGACAAATCTTTTCTACGAATTTATCAAGTTCACAATTATAATACTAGACATTCTAAACTTTTTTATATTCCTTTATGTAGAACCAAAATTAGACAGTTTTCTGTTTATTATCAGGGTCCAGTATTTTTTAACTCGCTGAACGCAGACATTCGTGATGCCATGACCGTTTCCTCGTTTCAATCCAAGCTGAAAAAGTATCTCTTCTCCCGTCTTTGAAATCGCTTATTATTTATTCATTAATTTTTTCATATACGTGTTACCTCAATACTGTATAAATTGTTATCTTAGTGTGATTTTCTCCATTCTGTTATTTTTCTTTTCGCGCCACTCCCACTTTGTTTTATATACACATATATTGTAAAGAGGCAGCCCAATGCTTCATAAGCCTTCTGGTTTCTTTTTGGGCTTCCTCGCCATTTTGTTAATTACTTTTGTAATCATTTATTATTATTTTTTGTTGGCAAATAAAACTGTTAATACTGTTAATACTGTTATCACATATCCAGATCCACTCGTGACATAGATGGCTAAGATCTGATCAACACTAATAGGACTAAGACTAAGAGTGAGACAACAGTTTGTAAATGTAAGTAGCTAAACTGAACATGATAACTTTTATACTAATTGACTGTGGTTGTGTTGTTATTCATTGTTATTAACCTCTCGGAAAGTATAGTAGAAATGACCCGATTTCTCGCGATTTCTCAGTTCTCGATCTGACAGGGTCCTTTTAAAATATTATATGCACATGTTTTTATAAATTCGGGAACGAAAATCTAGCAGGATACCAGAGATACCAGAGGTACCAGAGGTTCTCACTTCGCAAAGCTTAGGCACGAAGCTTTTCCACCGAGGAGCGAAGCGACGCTCGTTCCTCGACACTTTGTCCTCGCTTCGCGTCACGCAGTTTTTTGTTTGCCGACGATTGATACGAACGGGCTTCAAACTCCGGCTTTGTCTTCTTCTTATTTTTCTGGACCGCACAGAAGACCTTGAAATTACCGTTCAATAAATCTACCTTATTTATCCTAAAGAAACTTTTGATTTTATATACCCTCGAAGAAGGAATTTATTTTACTTTCTTCATAGGAAATGGACAATCTGAAATCTACAATCTGAAATCTACAATGAACCCAAAATGTTTACCGTCTCGTTTTTCTCGGCCAATGGAAATCGAGATACCGTGGCGCTGTAATCGTTTCGGAGTCGGGTTGAACTTCTCGAAACGAGCGATAGTATTGGCCTACCCAACAATCGGAAAACAGCCTAGTGTTACCCTCTTTAAATAGTTATTTTCCAAGTGGTTTACATGCATGAAATCGACACACAATATTTTATTAAACATTAGAGACTAGTCAAAAACTAGCAGGGGAGATGCAGGGGGTTGGGGGGGGGGGGGGGGGGGGGGCCTTGCCAGTCTGCAAAAAAAACAGCCTCACAAACTCTGTTAAAGTAAGCTAAATTATAGAGTTTTCAAAAAATTGCCATTCCTTCAGATTTAAAGATATGAACCTAAAACTTGGGCCTTTTACTAATTTTGGCTTGCTCTTGTCCTGCAAAGGGCCTATTATCAGTAAAACTTTGTAATTAGAAGCTCCCGTAAGGGACCATGACCACCTTTGGGGGTTGAGAATTGGAAGAAGGTGGAAAATAGCATTTACAAACAGGTTTTGTTACTAACACTACCAATCGCATACAAGTGCCTTTAAATATATGAATTAAGATTTGTTTGCCATCTAGTACAACCATGTGATTGCATTCCTGTAAAAGGTCCATGCCATTATATGTAAATTATCACGAGCATGAGTAGTGAATCAATTATCCAGTTCCCCTAGCACAAACCATGTTATGGCACAAAAATATGCTAGAACTCGATGTATTATAAATTAACCTATTTCTAGGTGGCCCGAGTTAAGGCCACTCAGGGCCTCTTGTTATGAATATTTAGCCTGAATTTCAGCCCTCTGGTTCGTTCCTCCCGAGAGAGACGTCTGAATCCAATAGCCGATAATGCCGTCCAGTGACGTCACTACCAGAAAACCTGGTAGTGATCTTTGATTGGTTCATATTCTATAATTTCGCATAATTATCAGCCGAGAAGAAGGCAGGATTCACTTGTCGACTTTGGCAAAGACCTTGAATTCGTAAGGAAAACATCTGGAAATGGATCGAGTGTCCTGCACAATAACCGGCCGACTGTCCTGTAAACATGTACATTTTATCGCGTCGCGTTCGCGGGGTTGTTGATAATCGATTATTTGTTCACACTCGCAGTGGTAAATAATGTCGCTACTCTCTTCAAGGAACTGTTCTTTCCCGCAAGAGTCTTCGTATTTCTTCGGAAATTCTCCATTATCCTTTCATGTTTTTCTACTTTTCTGTTGCATCATTTACATAGGTAATATCTCGTAGCTGTGTCGATTCGAACGGCAGATCGCGAGACATGTACAAAGATCAACGGAAAGACAAAGATCAACTGTACTTTGCCTCCAAATATAATAACGATTTGTTGCTTCGAAAAGGTTTTCACAATATGAGGCACTTGAGAAGCAAATGGGATGGAGATATATATATAGGTAAGGCTTTTATTTTGGCCGGCATGATCTCGCATAATTTCTGAAGGCGAGCGATGGCTTTGTTTTTGTGACCCACGAACTGTTACTACCGCCGTGACAGTTTTTATTTGCATAAATTAAATTGTTAATCCGCCTTTACGTCACTGGACGGCATTATCGGCTATTGATTCAGACCTCTCTCGGGAGGAACGAACCAGAGGAGACGGCTGAAATTCAGGCTAATGAATATTCTGAAATAAAAGTAGTAAAGTCTTAGTTTCATTCCATTTTTATGAACAAATTCTCTTCCAACCAATAGGAACAGCCAAAAACAATTGATAAGGTTCCGAACATACGATTTATTTAATTTACAAACGACTTTTGGAATCGTAGTTTGAAAAATTGGAGGAAATTAGACGTCTTCCTAAACTTTAGGGCGATTTTCATGTTTGAACCAATGAGATCAAGAATTTTCACAAAATTAACACCGTGTTCATCTGAATACCGTTCGGTGCCGTACTTCTTACACGAATCAACCGTTATGCTTTATCGCTAGACGCTATTGTTTTTACGTGTTTTATGTAGTCTAATCCAGATCCCGGCTAACGCTTCGGCACGTGGCACAGTTTAGTGGAATGGTTATGAAACCCAGCGACCTTGGGCTTTTTTCAATCTGTCCGTGCACAAAGAGACTGGACCGAGTGTCGAAAGCTAATCTGATTAAGAAATGAACCCCATCACAAAGATACTAAAACTAGAACAAACCGTAGGTCGAAGTGCGACCAACTGATGTTATTGTATTTCAATGTATACTTTATATGGGTGATTTGTAAATTTTGAATTAAAAAGCTTCAGTTTCATAAGCTTACCCAGGAAATAATGTACGAGCGATACGTAGAGGATTGATAGGAAGTTCGGCGCCTGAAAAGTTCGACGTTTGAATCGGGCCTATGCCTCGGTCAAACGGTTTCAACATCGATACATTTCCGAGAACAACAGAAGTTAATTCAATGTTGTGACAGATGTTGAATCGAAGTTTGGACGTATTCAACAACTATTTCAAACACGAATTATAGATTGGTCAGGGGTTCCAAATATCGAGAAAACGAATGAAAGCCGAGAGGCGTAGCTTCGAGGGTTATCGTTTTCGAGATATTTTAGTATAAACTAAATAGTCGAACAGTAGAAAATAATAGAAAGAAAATAATAGAAAGAAAATAATAGAAAGAAACAAATTAGAAAGAAACAAATTGAAGTTGAAAAAATGTTATTTCGTGAAAATGCGTGCGCTTTTGCTCTACCATGGGCTATTGCAAATCAGACCTATAGTAGATTAGCCAATCAGAATGCAGGATTCGTAATAGTCCACTAGTTGGTTTATACTAAAAGTAGTTGGTGGTTGATGATTAATAAATATTTAGTCCTAGGGTTTGAAACTGGTGTTTCATTGGATGTCATGATGTATCCACCCGACGAAGCTTAATTCGAACAAGGGTTTGACCCATGCATGTGACCAAATACAGTCCCTCCATTGGATAGAGAAACTCATTCCAGCATAATTCTCAATTTCACTGATGGATTATTCATGATGGTAGGCCACCAATCACCGGCTGTATTGGATATCCAGTGAAAACCTGTACAACTAGTATATACCACTTTATTAATCTACATATTCATAACTCTAAATATGACACTTGAAAGTTACTAAAATAACTTACATAAGGAGAAGGAAAATATATAAATAAAATTCAGCGTACAGAGTAGAACTCCAACATGCGGCCTCATGAATGCCCTCTACTTCTAGTCCTCTAATATGCCCACTACACTGTAGGAACGCGTGTTGAAATGAACCAGAGAAAATGATAAATCTTGTGATCAATAACTATAATCAGCCAAATACCAAACAAACAAAATTATCTTATCTATGATTACAGGTATCGTTTCATTTGGAGAAGCAATTTCCAAAACTAGAGCCTCTTTTTTTCATGAGGGGACTCAAAATAGTTAATTATCCAACAGCCAACCGGTCATCCCATTTTGGTCACCCTCGGAACAGAAACTTAGTCAAATGCCCCACGTATCCCACCCCCCAGTTTGGAATTGATAGAGCCATAAAGCCCGTCTCGAGGAGCGCACGGTCAAACACGCAGAAAGATTTTGAAATAACTTCTTTAATAATACCTGTTATTCATAAATCGTTAGCAAGTATTGTTTGCCTGGTATTATGCTGCATACAATTATAGATCACAAGGCTTGTCGTTATTTTATGTTGGTCATTTTACGTGTCTAATAGTGTAGTTCACCGGCAAAAAACGGACTAGAAGTCGCAAGCATTCACGAGGTGGAAGGGCCGAGACACATTACGAACGCTGATTTTTATTTCCATATTTTCCTTCACTTGCCTTCTTTTAAAGCCATACATCACGGCTGTTTCCAGGTCTTTGATCTGGAAACGTAGTTTAAACAATAGCGTTGATAACGGCTGACCAGGCTATGACGACGGCTCAAATCATAAGAATTAACCCACCAGGAATCACTGCCTAGTACAAAAAGTGAATGCGCACTTCTGATATATATCGTTACTATATGCGCGATCGTAGTGAATGTCTCGTACAGTAATTACAGATCTTGGAAACGGTCACTCGCGTCAACCAAAACTAAAGTTCGAAGAAAATGGTGTTTGCTTACTATGATGAAGGCAGTAAGACTTGCATTTCATTACGCCGCCAAAAAGCACTATTTCTCGGGTTTTCGATTTGTTTCTGAACTAGAGAAATATTTGGAGTATTTCCATTGTGTGCCTGTCGTGTATTATGGTAGACAGGTTTAATCCGAATTGTTTTAAAACCGTGAAAACGGCTCAGTAGTCTTTACCGTCAAGTGTGATTCTTGCAGTGTACCAGAGTACAGAAATGAGTGCGCTACACCTCTGTCATTTTCACGTGCAGCTATTGTATTCCGACTAGCTCGACTAGCTTTTAGCTATTTCTAAGTAGCTGTGCTCCTCATTTCTAGAGTATAAATTCTTAGCAGTAATATTCTTAGCATGTAAATTTAAGAGGTCACGAATAAATTGTTGTTGTTGTTGTATTGGCGCTATAGTTTTTAGCCTTATGTTTGTCATTGCCCTGGTCCTGGCGCTTAAACTTTCTTCTGACATGACGAGTACTAAGCTTGCAAAGCGAGAGTCAAAAACAATTCCGATCAAAACACTCACCTTGTCGCGTGATTCCCGAGATGAAGAGAAAATCTCTCCATACAACCATAATCGGGGTAGGAAGGTTTCGAATTGATAGCCATTACATCCTAAACAGTGCACAATGGTCTGGAAAATAACTTATGCTTAACAAATATAAGATTTCTTTATTTATGACAAATAACAACCATAATTACCAGTCAGGCCGTGAACCTTTACAGTAACCAGTAGGATTGTTTTTTTCACAATTGCAATAACAAACAGAACTCAACTGTGTACATATAAAAACTATTTCAATAACTGAATGATGTCATATATTACTTTTCATCAACTTTTTGGCTATATATAGTCACAGTTCTATCATAAGAATACAGAAATTAATATTGTATAACTATTTCGAGCTTCATAACCAGCGTTTCAGCGCTTGTTATTTGATGGACAGGAGTGCGTTACTATAAAATAATTTGGTGACACCCTATCGTAACTCGCAGGAAACTCGACATGTTCATAAATACTACCTCTGAGTACGTCAGTAAAACACGTCACCTTAACTTGTAACGCTTGGTTTTCACTTGTAACAAGCACAAGCAACACACGCAGACCCAGTACCGTATTTATCACTAGCGGTACGTGTTCTATATACTCATAGGTGAGAGATAAGAACAAGTAACAGACGCAGTACCGTATTTATCACTAGCGGTACTTGTTCTACTCACAGGTGAGATAAGAACAAGTAACATACGCAGACGCAGTACCGTATTTATCACTAGCGGTACTTGTTCTACTCACAGGTGTGAGATAAGAACAAGTAACATACGCAGACGCAGTACCGTATTTATCATTAGCGGTACTTGTTCTACTCACAGGTGTGAGATAAGAACAAGTAACATACGCAGACGCAGTACCGTATTTATCACTAGCGGTACTTGTTCTACTCACAGGTGTGAGATAAGAACAAGCAACATACGCAGACGCAGTACCGTATTTATCACTAGCGGTACTTGTTCTACTCACAGGTGTGAGATAAGAACGAGTAACATACGCAGACGCAGTACCGTATTTATCACTAGCGGTACTTGTTCTACTCACAGGTGTGAGATAAGAACGAGTAACATACGCAGACGCAGTACCGTATTTATCACTAGCGGTACTTGTTCTACTCACAGGTGTGAGATAAGAACAAGCAACATACGCGCAGACGCAGTGCCGTATTAATCATTAGCGGTGCTTTTCTACTCACAGGTGAGAGGAACAAGCTGAGAGGAACAAGCGCCGTTAAGTGATTAATGTATTACTGCGTCTGCGTATGTTGTTTGTGCTTTTTTGTTTCAACATCGGTTCAACATTTGTTGAAGCCGATCTCGAAACTGTCTGAAATGGCCTGAAAACATCGAGATATTGAAAGCATGTTGTAGAGAATCCGACTAAAGGCCATGTCAAACGGTTTCAACGAATCTTGTACCGATGTTGAAACGGTCGGTTTGACTTGATTTTTTATGTCACTAGTGAAAACCAAATTTTCTTCTCGGGTCGTGGGCTCCATGCATTCATTATCAACACAAAGTGAAAACTATAGCAGCTTTCCATCCCTCGTCTCGTATCAATCGCGATTTCTGGGAAACCCCACCCACCCCACCCCCGTTTCATTCTAAACTTAATCATTAAATACACATATATATACACACAAGGGAGGGGTGGGTGGATTGTTGCCATCAAGGTCCTTCGCCATCTCAACCAGGGATCATGTGCACAGACTCGTTATCACTTGTATCAGGACTGGCTTTCAAATCGCGAGGTTTTTCCAGGATGAAGTTTGTTTTTCTGGCGAATCCCTTATTGATCAGTTCCTTGTTGATATTCAACTCTTGGTCGTCCTCCGTGTCAAATAGTTCAAGGTACAGAGTGTTGTTAGAGGAACTGTAATGTGAAGAAAAATGAAGAAAAAATGCTCGAGCGTGCATCGGTTATAAGAAAATCAAGCACGCTGAGCAGCCAATCTTATTACTTATCTATTTTCCTGTTCTCCTAAAAAGAGATTCCCATCTCAAGAAGGTTTTGTATGCATGTCTATGTATGTCTGTCTATATACGTATGTTGTATGAATGTAGCAAACTACACGAGCACGCCCAATGGATACTAAACTTGGTGTTGAATTTGTGACTTTTTCATTGCAACTGAAGGCAACTTTCTATTTTCAGATAAAGGAGACAAGGTGGCCATGGCAATAAATGCCTGAGGAAGAATATGGGACTTTGAAAACGTCCTGACTTACCTTGACAAAACTTGTGCTATCAACAATTTATCTGCTGTCAGTGACTCAAACACCACACTGCGAAAACAAATGTTCACATTTAACGGATACATCTCTGAGAATGAAGTGCCGCGTTAAGACACTTTTACATGGGATTGTACACCGTGAAATCAAATCTTCTATGAAATTGCGTCGTTTTACCTAAGTCAGCAAGTAGGGAAAATAAGGATGGTGTTGTCTTACATTTTGACGTCATACCAAAATAACCGGGATGAAAAATTGCCATTGGACTATTAAATTAATGTTTCAAGTTTTAACTTACTTCCCAGACTTTACGTTTAAAGCTACGACACGTGCTAATTTGTCTTTCTATGCTACCAATCTCGTTTATATTCTACTGTGATTAAACTCAAAAGGCAAATTGTTCAAGACAAACACTTTCACTGTCGTATACAAAGGTATCTTCAGCTAATACAAGCTATAATTACCGAGATTAATCAATTCTGAGGCATGTGATTTATCGTCTTGCCCAAGGACGTGGTGGTAGAAATTAGAGTAGGCTGATGTACCGAGTAACAATCCCCTTCTCTTCACCAATAGCACAACAGTTTTTTTTACGTCCTCCATTTATGAAGAGAAAGTGTTGGGATACGGCGGCGTTTACGTCCCTACGTACCAAGGACGTGATGGTAGAAATTAGAGTAGGCTGATCTACCGGGTAGCAATCCCCTTCTCTTCACCAATAGCACAACAGGTTCTTCTATATTTATATAAGCCTCGTACAGCTTACCATGGAATATGCTTGCATAGCGTGGGATCCTTACACACAACGAAATTCAAATTTACTTGAGAAGATCCAACAAAGAGCTGCGTGTTTTGTACACTGGGACTACTCCAGAGTCCAGTGTTAATGCTAAGCTCAAAAACCTAGAATGGCCCTTACTTTGAGTGCGTCGCGAATGCCTCCGTCTGAAATTTATGTATAAGGCTTCTTACGCTTGCATCTAAGTCAGTCACACGCCATAAGCACAACTTCAAATACAAACATCTTTTGACTCGGACCGATGTTTTCAAATTCTCTTTTTCCCCAGGACTGTTCCCATTTGGAATGCTCTTCCAGGACTTATAGTTATGTCCTCTAACACAGATACATTTTCAAAAAAAAACTATAGCTTTCCTAAACAACATGCATAATTATGACTACTTATGTCTGACTCAATCATATCCTTATTATTATTTATCATAATCATATATTTGTATTAACTTAACTGAATTTATATGTAAAACTTAAATAGACACCGTATCTTTCTAAATATATGTAATGTAATTTTGTAAATATGTAAAAGCAATGTCTGCCACTATCGGTTTTGTAATGCAACAAGCTTTACATACAATTAAACATGCAGATACAGATACAGACAGGTTCTTTAACTTCCCCCATATATGAAGAGGAAGTGTTGGGAGAAAAGGCCAACGGCTTTTACGTCCCTGACGCGGCCGGATTCGAACCCCCAACCTCCCGCATCCATGACCGAATTCATGACCGTCGTATTGCAAAGTTGACTCAAGAATTCCAAACTCAGCTGATCAACTTTATGAACTCCTACCTAGCCTCTTTCGACCACGTGGTGACGTCATCGTTATCCTTCCCGATAGGTTCTACGTTCGCCAATAAGCACTCGACAGCCTGGAAGGGCATATGAAGAAACTGCGGGAGCATGCGCTTCACATCGCTCTCCGGTATCCACGCAGAGTCGCCATAGTCTACAAACGAGACCTGGAAAGAAACGGTAAACGCGTCTGCAAGTTACGTATACTCAAGACAAAATGATATTCCGAGAGACAACATGAGCATTTCCCTTTCTCAAATCCCACTGGGAGCTAACAACAACAACAAAATGTATTTCGTAATCATAATTTACAAATAATCACAGTAATAATAATAATATCCCAATTTCGTACAAGGAAACTCAGGATAACTGAACTGATAATCTAAACTCGTCTGAGCCACCAACAATATATTTATACGCATAGTAAAGGCAGAACTACGGAGGAAATACAGAATTACAATGGACTAAGAGAAGACTACTAAACACGACTAGTACGAGACTGCTACACAACTACTTACAAAAGTCATATAAACTACTACAGAACTAACATAATTATAGTACTGCTGGACAGAACTAATAATCGCAAACAGAGCCGGCGGAAGCTTCTAAGTAGCCGCCATCTTCGCCTATGTTTAGCTGGCCACCAAAACCTGACCTTTATTATCAAAAAAACAATCCTTACAAGCTCAACTGTGAATACTCTAACACTAGACTACTTGACTGCTTACCATTTATGGCTCTATCAATTCCAAACTTCCCTATCCCCCACTCCCCCGGGCATACGTGGGGCATTTGACAGTTTCTGTACCGGAGGTGGGGCATTTACCAGCAAAGAAAAGTTAGGAGTGGGGAATTGGTCAGAGTCAAACTAGCGAATTTTATAAGAGATTTGCACTCGTTCCAAAGCCTCACGGTGGGGTATTTGCATAGCTTAGCAACGTTCTGACTCAAAAATGTCAAATGTCCCACAAATGCCCCCCCCCCCCCTCCCCGGGAGGGGATTTGCAGGTTTGGAATTGATAGAGCCATTACCTCAAACCATCTCGTTGGAAATTTAAAAATAAATAAAAATGGGAAAAAAATAAAACATAATTATTAAACTGGTACGCGCGTCCAGCAAAAAAAAACGAAAAGAGCGGGAAAAAAGCGGGAAATTTATTGCTACCGGTAGCCCGCATTCTACAAAACTTTCCGAATGAAATGATTTGATTTTCCAACTGGAATTTTTGTTGTCGGTGTAAATGTTTATTTCTCGGTGTAAATGGTACGCACCCTTGTGTTACAACAGGATAATGGGTGTAACAACTTATCATTATAGTGCTGAAAACCCTGTCTGAATAGAACAGTAAACTGGAATCTTAGTAATCAACTTTGCTACACACCGCGGAAAAATGTCACGCGCATGCGCTTTTGACGAGCCCAGTGCGCGTCGCGCCAGTTTCCCGCCCAAACTGAACGAAAACAAAGGTTCTAATGTTAGGTACGTCTGTGAAATATTGCACCAAAAGCAACGCATCTACTTTAAAGTGCTTCTAACCCTTCTTGCAATTTTTATGAACCTTTGAAAAGTCTTGAGTACTTTTGCGAATAAAATTTTGGTCTACAGAGAATACTCTATGCTCTACGTTTGTTTGAAATGGTGAAAATTTGACCTTTCCTGACCCATGACCGCGTTAGTAAAAGCCTGGGTCGATTCCCGGGTAGACGTCATCTCATTAATACATTATCCTCCATGGCGCCTTTCTGTAGCCTGTGTTCAGCCGTCCGTCTCCCCTCAAAACTCGGGAAGGGACGTCTGTGCTATGCTGTCGTTAATCGTGTTCCGGCATAATTTTGCATAAATTACATCTCGATTTCCATTGGCCGAGAAACACTAGACGGTACACATTGTAGATTTCAAATTGTTCATTTCCTATTGTTAACGGCAATGCAAGAAACCAAGAGGGAGGACGCGCTAGGAAGCGGGGGAAATAAAATAAATTTCCTTCTTCGATAGCCTATAGACAGACCTCCGTAATCCCTTCAAAGGAAGGGATTTGGAGATCTTTCTTTCCTCGACGAAGTGGAAGATTGGATGAATTCGAGAGTTTGAGAACCACGTGAACTCGAGGTTTGAGATGTCGCGCTCGTAGCAACTCGCCTGACCGCCGAGGCTATTGATATTGCTATTGATATTGATCGTCTCCCACAGCCATTCGCTTTGTAAAAAGAGCTCTTGAACATGGCTTGGTATATAACGTGTTACAAGATACAATGATACGGAGATACCAAGATACAGTGATACAGTGATACGGTGATACAGTGATACGAAGATCTCAAATTTCCTTTAAAATTTAAAAAATGGGGGGGGGGGGGGGGATACTTTCCCACAGAAATGTAGTTTTGGCTAGCCTGAATTTCAGCCGTCTCCTCCGGTTCGTTCCTCCGAACCGGAGGAGACGGCTGAAACTCAAGCAATTTTTCACAAACCAAAAGCTGTTTTTAAAAAATCAGTACGCAAAAGGAAGTTTTTAACCGGAAGTAAAACGTTCTGTTTGATTGAAAGCAGGTCAATTAACACACGACATGTGCTCACTCGCCCGTAACGAAAGCTAGCATAAATTCATTTCATGTTTATTGAGAAACGTTTTTAATCAGTGGTAGATTCCGGCAATTCTGCTTTTCAACGAAAACACAAATGCTGAAAGCTGAAAAAGGCCAACTAACTAGGTTTTGCATAGTTTACAACACTTTCTAAGGCAAAATTTATACCTTCTTTGGTGCTTGACTCCTTTTTGAGAAGCCTTTCAAAAAGGTACCTTTTTTGCTAATAAAGACTGGACATTTTTTGGTTTCATCTAAAAATCCAGAAAGCTGAAATTTCATACCTTTTCTCAGCTTCGATTAGCCTTTGCAAGAAGGGCGAAAAAGGTACCTTTATTGCTCTTTCATTCGAAAACCAGAACGCATGCAAATTCCTACCTTTTTTCAGCTTCGATTTTACTTTGCGAGAAGAGCGAAAAAGGTACCTTTTTTGCACTTTGCACTGAAAACCAGAATACACAGAAATTCATACCTTTATTCAGCTTAGCTGCGATATTGCGAGAAGTGCGTAAAAGGTACTTCTTTCTTTGTTTATTGGCTGTTTGATTGGCATGAACTGCCGGCACTGTACTATACTAGCGTGTTAATATATACGGCCGTATAACGTTAACTATTGGCTATTGCCTGATGATTGACACCGAGACAAACTGAATGGTTTCCATTGTGAACCAACAGTTCCCGCCACTTTTGCTAGAAGAATGGATTATTTGGAGGCTAATGTTGATCAAATCGAATAAAACGTCCTCACAGATTAGCGATTTATTCAAAACAGTATTCCCAGAAGTAAAGAATCGAAGGGCTTTTCTGCTCGAAACATAAGACTATTGTGCTCCAGATACGACATTGGGCGGATAAACGCAGTTGAGGTAGATGTCATCGTTCGCGTTCAAGACTCTGTGACCGAGGTAAGCGCCGACTACTTTAAACGGTTATTCGTCCTTTTATATAATCCTCCCTCGGTACTAATTAGGCTATAGACTACAAAACATAGCAGCTTTATCTTAAAAGCTTATTTTAAGATAAAGCTACTACGTTTTGTAGTCTATAGCCTAATGAGTACCGAGGGAGGATTAAAAGGATGAATAATCGTTTAAAGTAGTCGGCGCTTACCTCGGTCACAGAGTCTTGAACAATGGCATCTACCTCAACTGCGTTCATCCGTCCAATGTCGTGTCTGGAGCACAATAGTCTTATATTTCGAGCAGAAAAGTTCAGAAATTTGGTTCAGAATTGAAATCATTCAGTTTTCTCGGTGTCAATCATCAGGCAATAGCCAATAGATAGTATAGTACAGTGTCGGGAGTTCATGTCAATCAAGCAGCCAATAAACAAAGAAAGAAGGTACCTTTTACGCACTTCTCGCAATATCGCAGCTAAGCTGAAAAAAGGTATGAATTTTCGTGTATTCTGGTTTTCAGTGCAAAGTGCAAAAAAGGTACCTTTTTCGCGCTTATCGCAAAATCAAATCGAAGCTTAAAAAAGGTATGAATTTGCATGCGTTCTGGATTTCGAATGAAAGCGCAATAAAGGTACCTTTTTCGCCCAACTCGCGAAGGCTAATCGAAGCTGAAAAAAGGTATGAAATTTCAGCTTTCTGGATTTTTAGATGAAACCAAAAAATGTCCAGTCTTTATTAGCAAAAAAGGTACCTTTTTGAAAGGCTTCTCAAAAAGGAGTGAAGCAACAAAGAAGGTATGAATTTTGCCTTACAAAGTGATGTAAACTATTCAAGAACCTAGTTAGTTGGCCTTTTTCAGCTATCAGCATTTGTGTTTTCGTTGAAAAGCAGAATTGCCGGAATCTACCACTGATTGTTTTTCCAGCCCCGATCCATGGGTTGTTGGTCTTCCAAAAAGCAAGCAGGACTAAATGCTCCAGCAGGGCTAAGCTCCAGCAGGATGCCCCGCTTAGCTTCAGTTGGAAAGAAGCAAAACAAGGCCAAACAATGCATACGACTACGAGCCTCGCAAAACCTGACAAGTTCAGACAGAGTGCCGAGTGGTCCACATCTGAACATAAAGAAGAATTGATAGGAACCAGCCGAGAGAAGATTTGTTTCCAAGAAAGCTTAGATGGAAACATATTAAAATTCTGAATCGCTTGAAACCAACACCACGATCTCGCTAGTTGCCGTGCTGTTTCAGGACCTTTCAGACTCCTGCAAATCGCTGTCACTGGCATTTAAGGCCTTTGATTTCTGTGCCCTTCCTTTGTCATTTATAGGTGTTCGCTTTGGCTTTTTCCCTCAAGGACCTTTCGTCTTTTCCATTTTCCAAGTCATAAGAAAACTAGAACCGGCTATAAAATATTCTCGATGCGGCGCGTAGCTTTGATCGGAAATCAACATTGCATTTTCGGAAATCTTGGGCTATTTTCTACGCTTTCGATTTTCAACCAAAATAGAGTTTTTAAAAAGCTCTAACTCAAGAAGAATTGATTCGATTTGTCTGAATTTTTTTAATACACAATGTCAATTGATATCTCTGCTACAAAACAAAATTTGTTGGGGATTTGGGAAATTCTAAAAAGAGAGCTCTTGACGGTGTTTCCCGCATATCTACCCTTATCTCTAGTCGGATTTATATTATGTGTTCGCCTTTTCAGCGAAAGCATGATAACCAAATCGAATTTTGATATTCCCCTGCACGGTTTTGTAATACGATTCCTACGAAATGCGACAAAGCAACCATAAAATATGTTTGGAGTTGGAGCTTATGAAAGCCATCTCACTAGATCGGAGAAACGGGATCGCGAAAAAAAACAAAAATAACAAAAAGCAAAAACGAGCAAGCCGAATTTGCACAGAAAATAATCGAGCGAGCCAATTGCAATATCACCCAGAAAAAAAATCAAGCAAGGGCGAAACTTTAAAAAAATCGTGCAAGGTTCTGATATGACGACAATACTATGTAAGCTGATACCTATCGGTGTGATACTATAAAAATGGCACTACGGCTAGCTAGACCTGACCCAAAAAGGTGCTCGCACTAGAATGCAGTCATGGACAGCTGTTTCGTCCTCATTAGGACTCGTCAGCATGACATAGCAAGCACTAATTAGCTTCGGCGAGAACCTACTACTCATAAAGCCAACAGTACTCCAGCGCGGAGCTCAGATATCCGGTGTCACACAAAGAGACGCGTGTGGCAAAGAGCCAGAAAATCAAGCAAAACTCAACCTTAATGTGTCAGTACTCCGCGCTGGAGTACTGTTGGCTTTATGAGTAGTAGGTTCTCGCCGAAGCCCATTTTGCTTGCTATGTCATGCTGACGAGTCCTAATGAGGACGAAACAGCTGTCCATGACTGCATTCTAGTGCGATCACCTTTTTGTGTCAGGTCTAGCTAGCCGTAGTGCCATTTTTAGAGTATCACACCGTATCAGCTTTTCTATTGAGTATTGTCGTCATAATTTTATATTTTGGCTGGTTAGGTCCACACCTCGGATCCGGTGTTTTTGCAGGATTTTTGTATACGGTATTTGCTTATCAGTTTAAGGTTCTGATGCCAGAAAAAATTATTGCAGCAACTGAGAAGTCGTAAAAAAAATTCGAGCAAAAAAAAGCCGGCCCCCTCGCCATCAATTTTCGAATGGTCCGTCCCTAAAGCTAGTTGCCAATGAGAATAAAGCTTTCAGCGTTAATTTCGTATTTGTGTTGCAAAAACCTTTCTTCAACAAGGGCAATAAAGTGGTTCAATGTTAAATGCATGCGTAACGTTCAAAAGTTAAAATTAAATAACAAAATAGTCAGACAAAGCAGTCATGCTGAAAGATAATACCGTTAAATTAGCGTCACGCCACGGCTGCAAGAGCTCAAGTGACCCATACAACAGTCCGTTTCATACAGAAACCTGTATTTAGCGGGGCCATTTCGCGTCCGCTTAAAAAAAAGGAAATTTGAGATGTTCGTATCACTGTATCACCGTATCACTGTATCACCGTATCACCGTATCACTGTATCTTGGTATCTCCGTATCATTGTATCTTGTAACACGTTATATACCAAGCCCTTGAACATGGACTTTCTTTTCGTTTTGAAGAACTAGACGATATCTGAAGAAGAATTTCGTTTGTTCCCTGCAAATTCTATCAAACTTCCTAGGCACTTTCTGCATTTATGTTGAGGGCGATAATTTCTTCCCAGACTTGAAATGCAGCACTGAGTTCCATGAACGATATTCTTTCATTTTTTTCTCGATATTAACCGAGCACAGGACACAAAATGACATAGCAATTCGTCTTAATACCATTACAAACCAGAGTGAATCGAGCTCGGATTTTCTCACGGTCAACATAACCGCTAAGCCAATCAGCGACTGGTTACAACATTCCTGTAACTATCCACGTGACCTAGAACACGATAAACTCATCCGTAGTACAGACCTCCTTTTTCTTCCTTTGAAGGGATTACGGAGGTCTGTGTACAGGCTACCTTTCTGTCACAACAACATCGATTTATAGAGAAAATACACAGTTTGTGATTTGTTAGTAAAGAAAAAAGTCATTTTTGACAAAATTCTAAGTATTTATTCAAATTATTGCAAAGTCGAATTAATTAGATGACGTCTACCCGGGAATCGACCCAGGGGTCATGGGTCAGGAAAGGTCAATTTCATAGCATTTCAAATAAGCGTAGAAGAAAGGGTATTCTCTGTAAACCAAAATTTTCTTCGCAGAAGTACTCAAAACCTTTCAAAGGTACTGATAGGTAGAAAAATTGCAAAGAGTTTAAATTTTCTTAATTTGTAATTCACTGTTAGTTTACTAAGTTAGAAAATTATTTACTAAAAACGATTCAGTAAGCCCTCGGAAATTCGTATTTGACATCCTGAGCTTTCTTTCTTATCGGCCAACGGAGCAGAACGTTTTGCCATGCGTGACTTAGCTGTCATATGACCTTACCCCCCTCGAAAGAGACCTAGGCCCCAGTGTCGTGCGAAGAAAACATTTTCAACTTATTTCCTTTCTCAGCCCGTGGAAAATTAACCTTCCAATGAGCTATTCCGTAATCCCTTCCATTCAGGAAATGAAGTTTGGCCGTATAGTCAAGAGGCCACATGGCGATTCTCACACCATGGTTGTTTTGTTCTTCATTCTTGATTACCCGTGGGTTGCGACTGTTTATACTTCAATGAAGAACAGAGACAGCACAATAATAGGTTGCACTTTAACGTGACACTGTCAATAGATTTGAACTTTCAAGTTTTTTTAAAACTACAAAAATAACACCCTGAGAAAGGGCAGAAATTCCATGTAAATGTCCTGATATGCTTTTCAAACGTTTTCGATAGAGGATGGTAAAGATTAAAGTGGATTACAAGAGCTTACTTTAGAAACTTGAGTTCGGCTACACTCGAACCTTTGCTAGCCTTCATCAAAATTGTCTCATATTTTCTCCAGTATACCTGGAAAGCATACTCTGCTAATCTGAGTAGTTATTCTCTTACAACATGAGAAAGTTTATCATTTTGGGGCTGATAGTGCTCCTTTAATGCCCTAAAAACAGTTCTGAACAATTTTAATACTAGGTCATGGCGATGCCGAAATAATGAGAGTAATTGACAAAGATTGGCACGATAAAATTATTCCTGAAATATGTTTTAATTTCAGCATTTTAACATAATCAAGTCTTGGGATTTCCAACGAAGTTAAGGCCAACTTATTTTTGAATACTATTCTATTTATATATACGAAGAAAAACAAATATTTTAAAACATTTTCAATATAAAAAAGTAGGATTATTCATAATTCTCACACAGAACCGAGAGACTGTGTTCATCTCAGTATTTCATACACAATGTTTAGAAACGCAATTAATTTCCTTCTTTTTAATTTGATGTCGAACCTTCTGAAAGGATATTTGTAAGTCAATTGCATCTTAACCTTGATTGGTGTCAACAGACTATCAACAGTGACTCATTACTATTGCCCATAACCTCTTCTAGATCTTCTGACAAAGCTAAGATTCAGATCAAACTCCTTGGCCTGAATAACCTTGAGTCGGGCTCAGCTTGTTCCAGCTACAAAGTTCAGTACCAGAAGTAAGTATTATGACAAAGTCTTGCTAAGATATGATGTGCTTGGCTTGAGGCAAGGTTCTCGTAAGGCGTTAAATTTTGAATGAAACTATTAATCTCTGGTAACTTGAAAGTAACTGGGCGCAACCACTGAAAATTGTCAACTAAAAGCGTCAAATCAAACGCTTGACGGACGTAACCTGCGGATTTCGGGTAAAAGAACCCAGTAAAAAACAGTCATTTTAGGGTGCGAAAAAGCTAAAAAACTGTTTGTTCCAAGCCTGGTTGTGAGGAAATAAGAAGGAAGAACGTAAGGGCAGCTGGTTTCTTATTAGCAAAAATGATTAACATTGTACTGGCTTTTAAAATTTTATATTCATTTTCGACCAAATAGCAATGAACTTCATGCTGAGTCCTTTTCAGAAAGAGCAGATTAGAGCTTTGATCATCTCGAACGAAGAAAACAAAGATGGCCAGTCACCGACCGACTGTTATCAACCTCAACGAATGGAACTAACTAGATAAATCTCTACGGGAAATCGATTCCATGTTATATTTTAAGGAAAACGTAAAAAATCCGCCAGTGTCCATTCTAGAAACGATGCAAGGTGGTACGTTTCTCTCATTGTTTCTCAAATTTTGCGAGACTTGTATCTCAAAAAGGGCTGATTTAGTGTCATACAGAATGTGGACCATTGTATGAGTGTCGTACATATTCATGTTGAACATTAGCGATAATGAGTTGTTAATGTATATAGCTTTAACAAAAAAAATTCTGTATTTTTATACGTTTTAACTGTTGTTATTTATTGGTTTGTTTTTATTTGACTTATTATTTGAAGGACCTCACTGAAACACACTCTGGTGACGGGCCCTGGATAAATAACATTATTATTTATTAGTAGTATTACATGTAATTGTTTTTGTTATTATTATTATCTTTTTAAATTGAAAAGCAGTCTCGTTTCGTTTTCAGTGGAGCTGGAATTGGTTGTCGAAAATCCACAAGTCAGTGTGTTTCTCACAATACTGTACATCATTATCGTCCTAGTATCAGTGATAGGTAACGCGCTCGTTATACATATAGTACGGACCAACAACTCCATGAGAACGACGATTAACATTCTAATTGTCAACATGGCTATCAGCGATGTCACATTGTTGTGCTTCATCTCCCGCGCAGTATATCCAAGCTTTACGTCTCTGTTCGATGGATCTCAGGCATATGGGGTGACGTGGCTTGTAGACTGAACCATTTCATAGTTGGATTTGCATTCTGTTCTTCAATATGCAGCCTAGTCGCGCTAACAATTGATCGGTTCTTGGCAGTCGCGAGGCCTATCAGGCACAAAGCCCTGGGTATGTGGACCAAATTGGCTATTCCTATCATCTGGATCATGTCTATCGTGCTCCCAATCAAACTGGCTGTTGACGTGCATACGAAGGATCTGAACGGTATAACAACATGCGTACCTATCGATATAGACTATGCGTTCATGCTGTTCGTGTGGGGTCTGTACATCATTCCTCTGGTCGCTATGGGTGTATTGTACTCTATAGTGGTGTATAAGTTATGGAACAGACAGGTTCTCGCTGGTTCAGGTACCGATGAGGAGGTCAGGCGGCAGGACGCAGCCCAGCGCACGGCTCGTAGGGTTACCGCCATGTTGATCATCGTCGTCCTGGTGTTTGTATTGTGCTGGTTGCCATTAGTTACGCTTATCACCATGGCAGCAGTAGGAACTCCAGCAGGTAACGTATTGGGCTACCTTAACGACATCTTTAGCATCACCAATGGTGCTCTTCATCCCTGCTTATACTTCACGTTCAATGAGAACTTTAGAAAAGGGTTTAAAAACGCAATACAATGTTCCTGTCGCAAAGGATCGGGAGAAGCTCGTGAAAGAACAAGAACAGGAACAGTGCAGTCCTTTAGTCTCAGACGAAAGAACGACAAAAGTCAAACAGTTGTTGTTTTGCATTCTGTGCGAGCAATAAACGATAGGGCCAGAAGAAACACCAAACGCCTTTCAAAAATTACTGCGAGTGACAGTGAGCCGAGTCAGATCTGAACTGGATGGAATTCGTGAAGTAAATGTCCTGCAGTATTAGCTTTCTTCGCAACATAGCTTTCTTTCTAGTGCTTTGCCTCTGAATTTTAACGGGACCTGAAACAACCACAGGGCCTGATCAAAGTCAGTATCCGGCTACATATTTAACAGTATTAGACATTTCGTAAACGAAAAAAAGGAATGGGATCGAATTAAAAAATAAACTCCACCAGAAGAAAGATCACATCAAAATTAGTGTGTTGATTGAGTTTGGATGTATGGATTTTTAAATATTAACGGCGGTGAGCTTTCAAAAAGGACAACAAATAAGAGTTCAGTATGGTTTGGGGAAAAGTCGCGAGATTTCTAGTGGGGCTGGGGGCATGCTTCCGCTCTCGAAATTTAACATTTAGATGCTCTGATATAAAAACTCGCGCATTTTGGACGCAACATTGAATAGTTACATTGTTACATTTACAGTTACATTGTATAGTTAAATGCAAAATATTTACCATAACTGACAAAACGTTTGGAGGGAAAGCTGGAGTGTTTTTTTGATGGGGGGAGTGGGAGATTCGGTTAAATTGAAGTTAAGACACATACCTGTACTTCACCTTCCTTGATATCTTTAACAAGAGCTCGGTACCACATTTTATCCTCGCCAGACTTAGCCACAACCAGCTCGCCCATCGCAGGTAGAATAGGACCGCCATCACGGAACAGACTGCGGTCGTAGAATTTGCTGTAAACATCAATGGCTTGATTAATGGTGCTTTGTATTAAGAGGACGTATTTTACGAAACCGCGTATTAAGCACCAAAAACTAACAGGCTAAACACTGAGGTTTTGTGACGAGCTAAAATGGATTTTAGCAAAGGTTTCACGATATTTGTGTTGCTTTTTGAATGCATGGTGAAAGTTAAATTGGAGTGTTAATCCAAAGCGAAAATTAAAACAAACTTCTCTCGTCAGGGCTAGACTATGTAGCACCAACCTTATGGCGGTTCAGTGGCTGACTAAATTTACAAAGAAAACCAAGAAACTATACACTTTGTGCCACGCTAAAAGAATTCTTAGTCCAGAGTTTAAGTTATCTTTCTGACTAATAAAATACTAGTAATAGAGTATTCATCCAAAGCGAGAATTGGAATTCAAATTAGTCTGCGGGCTATTTTTGGGACTAATACCGCTCCGGCGAGTCTCGTATTCCGATTGCACCATTATACTGTAGCTCTATTGTATTCTGAAGGTTAGGGTGTTTTGTATTTAACAAATAAAAGATGGATCTCCTTGTTCTATAACAAAATAATGCACGCTCGACGTCTTGAAAAACTGCGGATGCAGGAGCGGAACGGGAGTGCATTTAGCAGCTTTTCAAGACCTCGAAAGTGCATTATTTTGTTATAGAACAAGGAGAACCATCTTTTATTTGTTTTATAATATAAACTTCAATCTAGACGAAGGAAATAAAGCTATCTTTAGAACCCGCGTAAGAATCTAAAAGCAAACTGACGACAGCGAAAACTCCATTTTAATGTACTTGACTTGTTTACAACTTTTTTCGTCGCTGATTGGTTCAATTGTGACAGCTTGACATTGACGATCTGAAAGCTCGTTTCTTATTGGATGAAGTAATCTGCTAAGAATAGAACGTGTTAATCGATAAAAGTGAAAGACAGAAATTGCAAGAGCCGGCAAATGAAATGGGTTGTAATATTGTCATCTGGTCAAAACTATTGCAGGAAACAAAGTACTTTCTTTTTACAATTTCTGATCAGCACAGGAGAGGTTTATCTGCACATTGTGATAGTGCAAGGCGTTGAAAATGCCTGATGGAAAAGTATTCACAGAGAAAGCGTTAGTGAATTAGCGGCAGTAAAGACTAGAGTTGGACACGTGAGTTGAGGATTGCCGACTATTTTCTACAACAACTGCATAGTTCATTAGTTGACACTGATTACTGATTCTGTGGTCTAAAGAAGGATATTTTCTTTATCCCAAGGAACAGTGTTGTAACTGATGCTCTGATGGCGGTGTTGCGTAGCTTTTGAGGCTCTCTTCGTTGACATGGCCGCTATACACATGAATGATAATCTACTCTTCTGAAATTCTGCCAGTTCTGGGTTCTCTCCAAGTTTTATCGCCGGTTTTTCATTCAGCAACATTCAGGAACCTCTCAAACGAATTTCTACATGAAACCAGAGAAATCCCGATTGTATTCTTCGCAATTCACTGTTCAGGTTTCAGCATAAAGCAGGCTTATTACAGTTATCGTCGAGTTATTGGTGAGTCATGTCTTGTTGTTGTGTTGTCACTTTCCTCTCGTTTTAATAATACGCCAGGCTGCTAGAAAAGTCATTTTTCTTAAATTCAATCATTTTTATATCAAATTCTCAATGAGTAACACTGTATTAGAATGTGGACATTGCTTTTCTCAACTTCAAACGTTTTATCATCCCATTTTGGTCGCTTTAGAGTACGAAGCCGATGCTAAATTCTCTCGCTGATCATTTTCTTTTAGTTTTGGCCGGGAAGCGACTTTTATTTTCCTCTTCTTCAACACACCTCAACAACTCAAAGTCGGACATGTTTTTTTCTTCCCAGTCTTTGAAATTATCTCCGTTAGCTATATAAACTCGAGAAAGACCATCACCGATCCTTTTTGTTTTGATTGGATTCTCAGCGTGCTTGATTTTTTTCTTGAGCGTGCATTTATAATAAAATCAAGCACGCTGAGCATCCAATCAAATCGCACGTTCTTAGGATGATCCCATAATTTATATTATAATGTTGGATAAGCCAATACTGTGGTTCGTTTCGAGCGGTACTGTCTGGCTCAGTTTTTGGCGCTTTTTTCCAATATTACGCGACAATTAGAAAATTCCCCTCTGAAAGTGAAAAACTATGGGCCGTAATTCAGGGTTTTTGTAAGATTTATTCTGTTTTACCACTCGAAGGTGGACGGAGAACCTCAACAGGCTTAAAGCCCTTCTATGGAGGTCTCCGGGGGCCTACAATCAATCGCCTTATCCGAGAAGGGGTCAGGTGGAACTTCTCGAAACGAGCGATAGTATTGGCCTACCCAACAATAGAAAACACCCTAACCTTTAGAAAGTGCAGTACAAAAACAATAGAAGTATAGGATTATGGGTGCAATCAGAAATGAATACAGGTCTCGAGAGGTTCCGTGCTACTCCCGATAAGACGTGAAGGTCTAACCATTGTAGTTCAATCACAGGCAGAACCATCTACTCGGTTATTTTAAGACCTTGAGTGTTGGTGTGGCCGGAGTTTTGAACCCACGATCTCCCGCACTACAGACCGGCGCTTAACCACTGAGCTAACCGGGAGGCATTTGCGATACGGTTGACGAGACGGTACTGCCGTAGTTATTTAGGAACGTTAATTTCAAAGGCTTATTCGGCATATTGTGGGTGAAAACGAAGAAATTCTATTCCTATTAAACCTATCGATGAATTTGGCAAAAATGACACACCAGATCCCCATTTTAACTCATGGATACGAGGGACATATATAGACCCATTCGAAAAATGGCGTCCAATTTAAATAACTATTGTTTAGGCTTGACTAGCCTCGCCTACACGGTCGAAAGCTTTTGTGTGTACTGACTAGCCTCGTGTTCACGTTACCAGAACAATAGCTTTTTAAATTGGACATTATTTTTCGAATGGGTCTATAGGAACGCCGAATTACTGGGATGGGGGAATTGTCACTCGCTCACTATGACGTTAGCAAATCGATATATGAACGAGCTCTGCTCGGTCTCTCCAATCGTCCTATCGAAATTTAGACGCGTTCAGAACGCGAATAACCAACGTATCTTATTGCACTCCGGTTTCCTTGTTAATATGATACTGATTATACCTGCGCTAATGTATAAATAATTCAATATATTCATTTACCTCATTCGTGCCATCATCGCCTCTAAGTCTTCCTCTTCATCATCATCTTCTTGATCACCGATACGAGTTCCACTACGCGCTGTCCAGACGTTATTGTGAAATAATGTTATGTGAAATATGTGCATGCAGTGAAATAACTCAAGGGGTTCGTGAAAGAAAGCAGCACAAAACATTCGTAACTATGTAAACATAACTTATCGGTCAACTAGAATGGAGTTAGTTATGAGTGGGCAAGTTACGGCAATGACTTACGGCACGGTTACTGTAAAGTATAGAGTGGATTTCGTGTGAGTGTGCAAGTTACGAAAATGACTTACAGCACGGTTACTGTACGGCATAGAGTGGATTTCTTATGAGTGTGCAAGTTACGGCAATGACTTACAGCACGGTTACTGTACGACATAGAGTGGATTTCGTATGAGTAGGCAAGTTACGGCAATGACTTACAGCACGGTTACTGTACGACATAGAGTGGATTTCATATGAGTGGGCAAGTTACGGCAATGACTTACAGCACGGTTACTGTACGACATAGAGTGGATTTCGTATGAGTAGGCAAGTTACGGCAATGACTTACAGCACGGTTACTGTACGACATAGAGTGGATTTCGTATGAGTAGGCAAGTTACGGCAATGACTTACAGCACGGTTACTGTACGACATAGAGTGGATTTCGTATGAGTGGGCAAGTTACGGCAATGACTTACAGCACGGTTACTGTACGACATAGAGTGGATTTCATATGAGTGGGCAAGTTACGGCAATGACTTACAGCACGGTTACTGTACGACATGCCGTGACATTGAAATGGTTTCCCTATTGTTATTATCTGTCTGATCCAATCACATTACAGAGTTACGGTAAGGTTACGGACATGCCGTATTTTTGTCCCACTCATATGAAATCTGCTCTATTTCCAGTGATGTCAAATATTCTCACGCAACTAACGCAAACTCGCCAAAAATGTTCCGAAGTATACCCCACCCATCAGTTCCCCTACCCTCAGACGCTAGAAAAGTCGTTTTTAGATCAAATTTTACCTTCGATAATCCTCTTCTCGATGGGCCCTGATCCAAACGGGAACTGCACCCAGAAATGCCCGGGGTTGAGTACTGCTGTGACACGTACAGCCACCCAGGTGCCGATATCGGGTGTCTCTACTGACGAGTCTATGTTGTTACAGTACACCTGCGCTTGTAGCGTTGGAACCTCGCCTAAAAAAACATAATATAATAAGGAACCGGTCATTGCGTTGGGTGAGAAACTTCCAGACCCTCCCCTCCCCCTGTGACACATGTTTTTGATGAGACATTTACGCAAAACAAAATCAGGCCGCCTCCCTTTTCTTGACTAATTAGCATAATGTTCCTTAAATGACGTCATTTAAAGTTTTAAAGCAATTGTTGAGCAAACACTTTACAGCACCCAAATTAACGATTCATGGCTAGAGCTTATAAGCACTTTAAAGTGTTCAAAAACTCATGCATAATTACTGAACATTTCGTACAATCACATGAAGCACTTCAGTCACGTGCATGCTCCCTTTGGTAAAACACTGGGTCTTGATACGATTTTCACTAGGAAGAGTCAGGGGGTCTATACAAAGGTACTCGGTTGAGGCCAGGAGGTCTTAACCGTGAATCTTTATATAGACCCCTCACTCTTACAGGTTATTCCTATGCGACCGGCCCACCATTATGGGCCCCAAATGTTTGATCTGTTTTCCAACTGCGCATTAAGTGACGCATGACATATCTATGAACAACTAATTCTTCGCATTTTATAAACATTTTGAAAATTATTATATTTTAAAAGTAAAGTTTTTGTGCCCGAGTGATTTTAGACCTGATAAAACACATACTGCCAGTTTGTTAAACAGTTATATACCGTAGAACTCACCGTCCTTTAAATGAAGATTAGGGCAGTTGTCGCCTCGCCAGCAGATGGAGTTTGCATACTTGTAAAAACGGCAAATTTTAACATCGGACGACTCTAAGAATTCAACACACACTTATTTTACTTTCTTGAGTAGCTGTAGCAATAAGATAATGGGATTACTTCCAAAAGAAATATCGGTTTAATGTTGTGCTAAGCCAAGCAAAACCAACTGCTAAAACTGTTGAATAACAGTTCTACTGGGCCTTTACCAGGAAACAATCACGTGGTTGTACTGGATCACGAGCTCAATATACCAGCACGTGACTGTTTCCAGTAAAGCCTTTCCCATGGGATCACGAGCTCAATATATCAGCACGTGACTGTTTCCAGTAAAGCCTTTCCCATGGGATCACGAGCTCAATATATCAGCACGTGACTGTTTCCAGTAAAGCCTTTCCCATGGGATCACGAGCTCAATTCATTGATTATTGAAGTGATATATCAGCACGTGACTGTTTCCAGTAAAGCCTTTCCCATGGGATCACGAGCTCAATTCGTTGATTATTGAAGTGATATATCAGCACGTGACCGTTTCCAGTAAAGCCTTTCCCATGGGATCACAAGCTCAATTCGTTGATTATTGAAGTGATATATCAGCACGTGACTGTTTCCAGTAAAGCCTTTCCCATGGGGTCACAAGCTCAATTCGTTGATTATTGAAGTGATATATCAGCACGTGACTGTTTCCAGTAAAGCCTTTCCCATGGGGTCACAAGCTCAATTCGTTGATTATTGAAGTGATATATCAGCACGTGACTGTTTCCAGTAAAGCCTTTCCCATGGGGTCACAAGCTCAATTCGTTGATTATTGAAGTGATATATCAGCACGTGACTGTTTCCAGTAAAGCCTTTCCCATGGGATCACAAGCTCAATTCGTTGATTATTGAAGTGATATATCAGCACGTGACTGTTTCCAGTAAAGCCTTTCCCATGGGGTCACAAGCTCAATTCGTTGATTATTGAAGTGATATATCAGCACGTGACTGTTTCCAGTAAAGCATTTCCCATGGGGTCACAAGCTCAATTCGTTGATTATTGAAGTGATATATCAGCACGTGACTGTTCCCACTAAAGCATTTCCCATGGGGTCACAAACTCAATTCGTTGATTATTGAAGTGATATATCAGCACGTGACTGTTTTCGGTTCAAGCCACCGTACCGATAAAGACGGCGGCCACAATTCGTTTCGCGCGAAAAACCTTTAAATCTGTCATAAAATCAAGGTAGAGAGGTGTTAAATCTTAGAAGTGCTGTTGTGAATAGAGAACAGAGGATGTCTACGTGTTGGTTTGACTGTCTGAGGTTCGCAAGGGATTGTGGTCAAATGGACAGGTCTCAGCACAGTCTCCCCGCAGCTATTTTGTGAATTAAAATGTTCTCTTTCTTTTTTTTTTTTACTGGTCTTCAATCCAAAGTAATACTCCCATACACCTTTATCCCCTAAATCCAACCTAAACACAATCATACCTTACTCAAAATAGAACCTAAACATAAACTGAAAAAAGTACAGAGAACAAAGCTGTGTCACAACCCCCATAGAGCGACCTCGGCGTCGTCAAAGTCTGTCCTATAGGTGTCATTTACTGTATGCCTATAGAGCGACCTCGGCGTCGTTAAGGTCTGTCCTATAGGTGTCACTTACTGTATCCCAGTAGAGCGACCTCGGCGTTGTCAATGTCTGTCCTATAGATATCACTTACTGTATCCCAGTAGAGCGACCTCGGCGCTGTCAATGTCTGTCCTATAGGTATTCCTAGATGACTTATAATCTTCCATCATTGGGTTCCAGAGGTCCATAGCCATGTTAGTAGGACTTGATGAGCGACTGCTTAACGGACTTCCTATATTAAGAGCAAAAATCTCAAATAAATCGCAAAGGACATTACAAAGAAGCGTGCTTGCTTAAGGAGGCTCGAAAAGGTTATTTCCGACACACAGGGAATAATGAACTGAATGGTAGCGAAACCTGCAATCACTTTCGAAAGTGCGTGGTTAAATTTCTTAATTTTTGTTTTACAAAACCATACAACTGGTTAGTTGCTTTTGTTATACCCTTTCCACACTTGAACGCAAAAGCCACAAGTTAAAAGGGCGACAACCTGAGCATAAAAGACGCTGGAAAGGGAAAGTAAGAACCCAATCATCTTTCTTCTTTCCCGCTATCCTTAGTTTGCGCCCGCCTTTCGCCTCCTCGTAACCTGGAATAGTACTGGCTATCCAAACAATGCCTAACCCTGAAACAATACAAACCCTAACCCTAAAACAATGGGATTCGTTGTCAGTGCAGTCCAAATGGGGTCCAATAAAATGCAAGGTTTTGAGAGGTGAAGAGAGGTTCTATCTTAACCCTGGGAACAATTAGGCAGTTGAACCACGGCTCACGTGTACCATAGTTTGCATAATAGACATTTATCATGTGACCCGTACGAACCCAGAACGCTTTCCTTTCAAGTTACTTGATGGGTGGCCTACATGCGCGGGCCACAAAAAGCCGTCCGGCCCTGCTCAATGTTTTGCTTGTTGTTTTGCCATTTGAAAGTGGTCATATGATAAAAACGTATTGATTGAGTTAGGTTGGGCAGGTTAAGAAAATATTTGGCTCTCGGTCAATTTGCAAGGTGCGCTTGGTCTGTACGTCACGTGACCTCGAGCTAAATATTTTCCCGTCCGTCCCTCCCACTCAGTATAAGCAACTTTGCAGGGATCTAGAAACATACTAACCGTTTGTAATGTTATCAGCAACCTTCTCCAAGTCTTCTAGCGTCAGCTTGACCTTCTTGGCATTATCTGCAACACAGGAGCTATTTTTACTTATTATTTTCGTTGGGTGTGACCCTTGTGGTTGCCTAAATCGTTACATCTATTGCTGTATTTGTCTCCTGTAAATTGTACCGATTTTTATGTCACTTTTCCCGCACTTCGTCATCTTGAAATCTATGACGTCACATACATGTAGTTTACACAACAAAAGAGCTCAACACTGTGGTGTCATAAGATCCAAGATGGCAATGGGCGGGAAATTCAATTGAGTTTTACGGACAGGAATATCAGTTCATAACTGACATCCAGTGTACAATTTACTGGAGACAAACACAGCAATAGATTTAGGTATCCAGAAGGAACATTTGAGAACAAACATTGTTTTTCAGCTGAGATTCCCTATAAAGTAGTATGAGATCTAAAACGAATTCAGTAACTCCGCCATTTCCTAGCCGGTCAGCCATCTCTCATAGTGGAAGAGCCGCTACTCTAGCTGTATCTAGTCTTGGCATTCAATGTAGTTCACGCCAGCACCGAAACTACTACCGACTGGCTACCACTACTATTTGAACTTCTTTAATATGACACCAAAACGAATCGGCGTCAAGCTTAAGTACTAGAGTAATAATTACGAGCAAAGTAACGTGTGCAAGCTGTTCTGCGAAATAATAATTTATGCAGCGTAAAATGGCTTCTGCTACGTCATTAGTATGGAATTTTCTGGCTCGTTGCTCAGACGTTTCTTTCGTGGGGAACGCGGTGGGAGGGATAGCGATAAGAGTCGGTTGTCCTCTCAGGAGTTTCCTATAAAATTAAAAGCTATAAGCTGCCGTACCTATCGCATGATCGTGATTTGTGGTATTCTCTTCTACGTACGTATCGGCCAGACCCGTGTCGACGAGGATCTGGTTGATGCACACGTCCTCGTCCTCTGTGGTGTCGTACAGCTGTAGCGTGAGGGGTGGTCTGCAGTACGTTATGTGAACTTGGTGTGAACTACCCATTGGGTCAAGATTCATCGGGCAAAACACCTATAAAATAACGTTATCAGCTACCCATGGGGTCAAGATTCATGAGGCAACGACTTCAGAAGTTCGTAACTATCCAGTATTCATTAAATAATGATAATTATAGTCGTCGTCAACACCACCATCCACCATCCATTGTTGCTGCTGCTGTTGTCTCATGCTGTTGTTGTTATTATTATTTCTATGATTATCGTTAGGAATTATTAATGGTTCAATGTTATCAACTCGCCTGTTGGTATACGAGGTAATCCCAAGGTACCATGATTCCCATAAGAGATTTATCATCGCCCGTTAAACCCTTGAAGAGCTCCGTAGCTTCGGGCGTCCACTCCCTCTTCACTCTACCCTGGGAGGGACTAGATGAGGGGGTCGGTGAGGGGAAGGTTTTGCTCTCAGGACTCGGTAACAAATACTTTTCCTGTGAAGAATAATACCACACAAACGTGACTACAACTCATATAATAAATACTACGCTTTACTCCTTTAGTCACCAGGAAAGGTGCTCATTCTAAATACTATTACAGGTATACACTGTGTAAGGGTTAGAGACGGGCGTGCGTGGTTTATTGACAAATACAGGCACGCGCTGACTGTACGATGAATGGAACTGAAATAATGAATACTGTATGAGGCCCAGGGCCGAATGCAGTATGAATAAATTCCGAGTTCATTGTACAGTCGGCAAGTGCCTGTATTTGTCAATTTATTCCAACTGAACTGACTCTATAGCTTTGTGAGTGCTAAAGCAACCACCCAAGTGTGTCCATAACCAGATGGAGGTAGAACTGTAACATTTCCTATTTCTTGTTTAACATTGCCACGATAATTCAAGATCAAAAGAGTGTGTGTGGAATCGATACGCAAATGACCAATGGCTATTAGGCATGGCAGATTTCACATCAGTAGGAAAGAAATACGAAAAACCTGTAACTGTACCGTAACTTCGCCGTGCAATTTGACTGGATCAGAAGTAACCGTGCCGTATAAAGCGGATTTCGTATGAGTGGGCAAATTACGGCAATGACTTCCGGCACGGTTAATGCATGAGAGACATGCCGTAACGTTGAAATGGTTTCCATTGTTTTTGTATTTCTGATCCAATCACATTACAGAGTTACGGTACAGTAAGTGACAGTACGGTAAGGCTACAGACATGCCGTGTATTTGTCCCACTCTATGTTCTAAAGTGTATTTACCGGTAGAGCAGACGTTGTATCATCGTCACGCCTACTCTCCACACCCTTGTTTGCCTGCACAACATCACCGTCTGTGCTCTCTGGTAACTCTACCATCAACCCGCTCTCACTCTGTTCACTGTCGTTAGACTCATCACCAGCTGCTCTTTGGACAACATTCTCATCAAGAATTATTCGCTTTTTCTTCTTTCCTCTGCGTCCACGTGGCGGTCTGGACAACAATGGAGGCAGTGGTTTGGCGGGTGGTTTGGCTGAGGGACTCTTAGATGCAACTGCTTGATTTCGGGAAGGCGATGACCCTTCTGCTGGATTTTCTTCCGGCTTGTTGTGAGACTCACTAGACAGTTTTTCTTCCGTTGCGTTAGTTGGATTAGATAAGGGAACCGGTGTTTCGAAAGTTGAAGTGACTTCTGTTTCTGCTTGAATATTATCATCTTGAATATTACCGTCTTGAATATTACCGTCTTGAATATTACCGTCTTGAATATTATCGTCTTGGACACTGCCGTCTAAGGAAGAAATGGGAAAAGCCAATATTTTAAGTGTCAATATTCGGAACGAGATGAAAACACAAACTTGATTTCTTCACAAAGATTTAAGAAATTCAGCGAAAGGGAGGAATTCAAAAAGACTGTCGATACACTCATCCTCTTTCACGATGTTTGTTTTAAATTTTCTCGGTTTAAAGTTGACAGCTTGTGGACATAGCAACAGTAACTTAGGAGGGCGGGGCTTATTATGTATGAGTGGCACTCTGCATACCTTGAGCTGCAACAGGCTGCACTGCAGCCAAGCGGCACTTGACAGCATAACCTGGCAGCATCATAAACTTGGCCAGGAGTGGTCTTGTTTCTCCGATCGGTAGCCACTCTGTGTTACCAAAGTCGATATAAAACACCTCGATCTCAGCCTTCAAGTTCTGGCCGTCCTCAGAGAATCTGCTGTCCTCAGAGAATTTGTCGTCCTCACCCCTCCCCTCTGGTGTGACTTTTATGTCCTTGACCTGTGCTCTGTACCATCGATTGTCATCAGTGAACTTGGCACAACAGTAGTCACCCATATTCACGCGATAGTCAAGGGGTAGGCTGGTGTAATCAGAAGTCGTACCTGGATCAATTAATACAGGGAATTAGTTGTGCAAAGACGTTTATCCTCGACAGTCAAAACATTTCACGAGTGAGCTCAGCGAATGCGTGAAATGTTTTAGTCTCCAGAGGATAAACTTCTTATCAACCACCGAGTAATGCTATTTTTATTACAGTTTATAAATTAACTTGAGAATATAAATTTAGTGGGTACCATCCGATCTTCGTTAGGACCTCATCGATGGGTGTCTCTGGGGAGGTGATACATGTACATCATTTTACCTGCCCTACGATGAAGGATTTCCAGGCCGAAGCCCTGACAATTTAAACCTCCCACGCAGCGATACCATAATTAATAGAAGGAAATATAAAATTAAAAGTGCCTGCATTGGTAGGAATCTACATGTTTTGATCAAGTTAACTTGTTTGCGAAGTTCGTTCTAACATTACAGGTGTGCTCAGTCCAATTTTACCTACAATTAAGCCAGTAACTGCTCTAAGAACTCTTCTAATTCTTTTACTTCTGTCAGTATAAACTTCTTCGTGATCTTTTGTAGCCCTTCTGGAGGAATTATTTCGTGTTCTCTTCAGTTGTCTCTTCATTGCAGTAGAGAAAATCCTTAGAGAGCTTCAGATCGTAGTTTCCTTTTCTGACCAGAATGCTCATTTTCTCGTTGCTAATTTAAGCTCATTTCTGAGATTTTCACAAACCTGCCTACCATCATTGTGGTTCAAAAAAAAAAAAAACTTTACTTCATCAACATTTTCACATAAGTCTGGCCTCCACAGTCAGCCAACCTAATCACATGCATAGAACGCGTGCAAAGGCGTGCTACAAACAAACTGTTAGCGTCCCATTTCATGTTTTTTACCATTTTAAAGTTACTTGGGCCCGCAGTAATTGGCTTAGGTTGTTGCGGTACCCTGTCACGGTTTTTTGTACGATTTAGTGAGAACCACTCCGATTACTGTAATTCTTTTATCATTTCTTTGCTTACTTGTTTTCTACATTCTTTGTGACGAAGCTAATAAAAATAAAACTACTTAACACTGCGGAGGGGGGGGGGGGGGGAGGGATAATGTGTATGTCCTGAGGGCGCTGTACACATTCCAGACGTTTTCCTTAATATAGCGGATATAACTTACCCCCATAGTGGTCAGCGAGCTCATCCATGAGAACATCGAGCAGCCCTGCCTCAGGAGTGATGAGGTGGACGTAGAACTCGCTGGGTGTCACTACCTCTGACATCATGACCCTCAGACACACTGACTGGCTGGCTGTAGGGAAATCAGGCACGTGACACGATGGGACGGCATCAACTGGTACATCAAATGATCCTTCTGTGGATGATTACAGCACAGGATTACTCTATGAGAATCCACTAACCAGTAACATTTTATTAAACAATCTTGAATTCTATGTTAATAGCTGTCGCTGTCTTATACATTTTATATATGTACCTCGTTAACCGTAGGAAAGAGGGCTAAAGCGAACAACCTGGTCCATAATTGCTGATTGTTAAGTGGTTGTTTCCCTGTCGGTTAGTTGTTGGTCAGGATCTATATCTGTTAGTGGTTGATAAGTTGTTGGTAATTTGTCGATAAGTGTAAGGTTTGATATCAATTAACAATGATGCAAAGGTTGGTTCATGTTGGGTATACAATATCAGGGGTTTCATTAGAAGCCAGCGGGGGGATCGGAAACGCCAGCTGTACTTCATGTAAACGCCGGCTGTGGTTCATGTAAACGCCGACTGTGGCTCATGTACACGCCGGCTATGGTTCATGTAAACGCCGGCTATGGTTCATGTAAACGCCGGCTGTGGTTCATGTAAACGCCGGCTATGGTTCATGTAAACGCCGGCTATGGTTCATGTAAACGCCGACTGTGGCTCATGTACACGCCGGCTATGGTTCATGTAAACGCCGGCTATGGTTCATGTAAACGCCGACTGTGGCTCATGTACACGCCGGCTATGGTTCATGTAAACGCCGGCTATGGTTCATGTAAACGCCGGCTGTGGTTCATGTAAACGCCGTGTGGTTCATGTAAACGCCGGCTATGGTTCATGTAAACGCCGGTTTTGGTTCATGTAAACGCCGGCTGTGTTTCACGTACATGTACGCACGAGCTATCATGACAAACTATATTATAAAAAAAATAGATACACCGTAGAATCCCGAAAGTAACAACAGTTTTGGTGCCCCTCTCGTAATTCCCGAAAGTAGCGACCCCTCCGAAAAGAGCGACTACCAGAAAGTAGCGATCACTATGCGGTCACTATGCGGTCACTATGCGGTCACTATGCGGTCACTATGCACAAAATCCGAAATAATTTCGCACCGGCTGGCCTTGCCGAGTTGTGTACAACATTTGGAAACTCGACCCATTATAATCTAAGAGGATCTGACACAATACTTTGCCAGGCTCCCTCAACCAAGAACTGAATTCATGAAATGGGCTTCCAGCCAAACTACGCGAAACAAAGTCTCTTGTTTCTTTTAAGAAACAAGTTGCGACCACCACTCTCCTTAGTGACTAATATAATTACTTACTTATTCATCTAGTAGTTATCATTCGTTAATAAACCTTTAGTTTTATAACACTTTTTTTTTTTTTTTTATGACCCAGAAAAATTGTAAATAAGAATTATATTAGCTTAGCATAATTAATATACCAGTTTAGTAGCCTAGACATATCGCGATTTTGTAATTAGAATATTCTTTTAAAACACGGCTTCTATAGAAATCAGATTGTATGTATCTGTTAGAATTCTCCGTGTTTTTAAATAAAGTTGATTGATTGATTGATATATTTTGATATCTCCACCAACCTTCCTAAAAAAAATCCAACCTGTTCCTCAATAAATAATGAAATCCCTGTATATATACCTAATATAAATTACCTCATCACATCCATTCCGCTTTCATTTACAATCACTGCTATTAACATCATACCTTCATCTCTAGAGCCTGCAGTAAAACTGCTACCATCTGGCGACCTTCTCAGTACATCCTGCATGCCTGTACTCCTATCAGTACAAGCCATGTTTAACTGTTCCATGCCACTGTGAGGAGTCTTACCCAGATCAACTTGCGCTACTATTTCACCATTATGCTGGAGTAAGGTATCGTCTTCATGTGGTGTTACCTGTTCATCACGCTGCATGGTACTTGGCTGTTCGCTGACATCTTTACTGCTAGTAACGTCTACATACTGAATTTTGCTGTGTGCTACTTTTGCTTCAGGCCCCGTGACAGCCCCCTTAGCCTGTTGCATGGCATTTTCTCTATACGTAGGCATCACGCAATCCTGAACGCTTCCGACACTAAGAGTACTGCAACTCCTAGAGAGAGGCTCTTCGCTAGATACAGAATTAGGGCTGTCACCCTGGCTAACTTGTCGTTGTAATGTCATCTGCTGGACAAACTGTGCCAAACCAGCTCTGACAATTAAATGGGAGATATTAAACTGCAATCCTGGAAGAGTACTATGTTTTTCTGGTCCTTTGCTCCTTCCTGGTGCTGTTAGGTACAAGTCCACCATAACAAGAGCACCGTTGCTAGTTCTCAATGGGTATGCCAGGAGTTTAGTGCCTGATACCTTGTTCTTGAGCCAGTTGATAGCATCTTGGTTCCACACCGAGTCACCTGAAGAAAAAACGTACTACATGTAGTTTTGTACAATTTGAGTTTGCTTTGTTCAGTTAAGATATCTTAAAGGGGAACTGCAGAACCCTAAATCAACTGGTCTAACCCTTAATGGAAATAATTGCTTTCAAAACTCTACTTGATTCTGTTATCCAGTATCATCCTGATCTCATTCTAACGTAACCTAAATTTTCCTCTCTTCAAATTACTCCATCTTACATGCTGCAATTTCAATGAGTGCCTTGTGATGGTTCCCATACATGTAGATTACACTTTTTAAATCATAATTTTGAAATATCTCAGGCTATTGGTGGTGTATATCCCAAAAGTACAAGATGTATTGGTCAATGGCAAATTGCACTCTGCACTTGACGTGCAAACAACATGGGCTCGCTCCAACCAGCCACAGGGAGCCCACATCTATGAGCACTTTGTTATCTGGAAAGCAGCGGGGTGCTCTTATCTTGCTGTAAGGGGCAAGATCACCACTGACCACTAATTGGCTTAAAATTCAAAAAATTAGAATACATATTTACCGTCGCCATGGAGAGCACATTAGTGCAAAAACTACTCAATAATTGATGAGGTAATTGGCCAACCATAGGCAGAGGTCTCAATTTCTACTACGTGCAATACTTTGAAAACCCGTCAAAGTACTCTATACGCTACTTTGAAATCGTTTTCTTAGTCCAAGGACTTTGAACTTGGACTTAGAAAAGAATGTCAAAGTACTGTAGGCAAATACCTTGAACAAAGGGAGGTCTCACAATTGATCACTGACTTCCCCAAGCGCTAAAAATAATAACGTACAATACCTGTCTTGATACATACAGACTGTCTCTCCAATGTGGGACCTGTTATTTGCACTCTGCTCTGACACTGCGCATGTCCGTGACGCCAACTAAATATATCGCCAAACAATAACATTTTCATCAAATTTCATGCCAGGTTGTAAACACGTACTCCCACGAGAACAAGCACATCATTAACATTCCGTCTTTTCATAAACAATGGACGTTTGATTACTTAAGTCAAACAAAGTAACTGTATGTAAATGAGCAAGTAAAACCTACAATCCTGAAACGTCGAAACTCTAAATGCATAAGTTTGAAAATCATATGGTTGTTTATCCCACAACAACGAAACAAGCATGCAATTATTGAGTAGTTTTTGAAGTCGTTTAAAGGCCTCCAATTCGGACTGGACGGCATTTCAAAGTCCGCGCAATTAGTTCCAGTCCAAGGCAAAGCCGAGGACTGGAACTAATTGCGAGGACTTTGCCTTGGACTTTGCCTCGGACTGGAACTAATTGCGCGGACTTTGAAATGCCGTCCAGTCCGAAATGGAGGCCTTTAAAGATTACGTAATGTGATGCCACAGGAATCCAAAGCCCTAGATTATAATGAGCCAGCCTTGCCTTGTCGAGTATGCGAGGCCTCTATAGGCAGTATTCCTGACAGCGCACAACACAGGGCTTGACATGGCAGGACAGCGAAGTTCTCCTGTAACGGTCTCAATCTGTTCAAGGGAAGTTTCTCACGATTTCCGTCATCCACACACAGCACCTCCACCACTACTCTACAGCCACCATCTGGACTCCCACAACTACTGGAAGATAACCGCCTGCCCCGCGAATCACCTACAGTAAACAGAGAAATAAGGGTAAAATGAACCTGGAATTATGGATTTTACCAAAATTATTAGCGATGATTTAATATTGGTGGGTTCATTGTTTTATTGAGCAAAAAGTTATTTAATATAGTATAGAAAGAGGTTATTACACGGAAAGTTGTGTAACACGGTTGGGTATTTTTACGAGTCAGTTTTATATTTTCGAGCCTGAAAGGCGAGAAAAAATATAATTGACGAGTAAAAATTCCCAGCCGTATTACACAACTTTTCGTGTAATAAATTGTTTATTATACAACAGCTAACACGAACAAAAAAGGTTTGTTTTAGCTTACCTTACTGCTCTGTTAGACAAGAAATCTCGCCGAGAAGAAACTTCTCAGCCTCGGTTGAAGTCAAATGTCGGAGGCGGGCGCGCACTGAAAAGGTTTTTCCCGCGCTAAAATACTCAAACAGCCCCATTTCGATTGGCTCGCGCGCTTACAAAACCTTTTACGTTTTGAATAAACCTGTGCAAACCGGGTTTGTGACCCATGTAATACGGTCTCATATTTCCACTCGTTTTAGCCCGTATTTGCACTCGAAAACGCCAAGTCGTATAATAAACTAGGATATTTAATATAGTATAGACTAGGATATTTATTGATACATGTAATGTGCATTTGAACAAACGTTTTGTAAGGCCAAATAAAAAATATGTGCTTCTGGTTACACTTTAAATAAAAATAGGGTCAGTAGGTACAATGTACATGTAGGTACACTTTGTTCCACTGGCTGGCTTTAATTTGTTGACAGATTTCAAGAAAAAACATAGCACTTCTCTAATGTCAAGTTTGCAGATGAAAATTTGGTGGAAAAAGTTGTAGGGTCGGCAATCTAGGCTCGGTTGGGTAGCAGGCATGCTCGAGGGGGTCCAGCCGGTTGCTTTATCTGTACTCCTAAAGTCCCATCCAAAACATTGGCTGGGTGAAACGGGCAAAGCAAGCGGCTGGACCCTCGAGCATGGGTAGTAGGAAACACAGGTATTTTTTATTTGGATTTGGTATAAGAACTGTGTAATATCAATACTTATCAAACTCATTAATAATTCATGTAACAAAAACAAAGGAAATCACGGAGGGAAAAGTCCCGGGGGGGTGACTCCCATATAAAAGGGGTAGGGATGCTCGTCGGACATTTTCGATTTCACCCCTAAGAGGTACTAAAATGGGCGTGGCTCAAGCTTATTTTGACCCCTAAAAGATAATAAAAATGTAAATTGATAACAGCTTTTTTGTTCAATTGACACCCGACCCCTAAAAGGTACCGCTTTACATAGAAATGTCTGTGTTTGATGGTGGATACCCTAAGTGGTACCAAACTCCTGATTTTGACCCCTAAAAGGCACGACGAGCATCCATGTACCCCTCACATAAGGGAGTCCCCCCCCCCCCCCCCCCCGGGGGGAAAAGTGATCTGTAAATCCATAGTTAATCTATTAACTATGGTAAATCTGAAGAGATTTCGTCCTGATTTACATAAACTTTTGTTTGATTTTCTCGGCTAGCCTGGATTTCAGCAGTTTCCTCTGGTTCGTTCCTCGCGAGAGAGACGTCTGAATCCAATAGCCGATAATGCCGTCCAGTGACGTCAAGGCGGGTTAACAATTAAATTTATGCAAATAAAACTGTCACGGCGGTAGTAAGAGTTCGTGGGTCACAAAAACAAAGCCATCGCTCGCCTTGAGAAATTATTCGAGATCATGCTGGCCAAAATAAAAGTCTTACCTATATATATCCATCCCATTTGCTTCTCAAGTGCCTCTTATGTTGTGAAAACCTTTTCGAAGCAACAAATCGTTATATTATATCCCGATTATATTTGGAGGCAAAGTACAGTTGATCTTTGTCTTTCCGTTGATCTTTGTCTCGCGATCTGCCGTTCGAATCGACACAGCTACGAGATATTACCTATGTAAATGATGCAACAGAAAAGTAGAAAAACATGAAAGGATAATGGAGAATTTTCGAAGAAATACGAAGACTCTTCTACGGGAAAGAACAGTTTCTTGAAGAAAGTAGCGACATTCTTTAGCACTGCGAGTGTGGACAAATATTCGATTATCAACAACCCCGCGGACGCGATGGGATAAAATGTACATGTTTACAGGACAGTCGGCCGGTTATAGTGGGAAATTATAGAATATGAACCAATCAAAGATCACTACCAGGTTTTCTGGTAGTGACGTCACTGGACGGCATTATCGGCTATTGGATTCAGACGTCTCTCTCGGGAGGAACGAACCGGAGGAGACGGCTGAAATTCATTTCTCGGCCAAAATAAGTTGTTTCGCTAAAATAACTAAAGACGTTTGATTCAGCTCGAGTTTGTAAATCCCATAAAGCACGGCCACTCATTCTGTATCTACTTAGACTGAGATCTGATTCAACTCACTTCTCATAGACTGCATCCCCGAGTCTTCAGTCTGGTGAATACCCGTCACCTGTGCTCTGTACCATGTGTCATCTTCAGTGAATCGAGCGCAGCAGTATTCCCCCACTGAGGGGGGATGTGAGAGTCCTCCTTTGTACCCTCCTCCTGCAGCCTTAGCGAACTGCATGCTGGGTAATTAGTTGAAAAATAAAAATATAAAAATATATAATTTACAGCAATGCAGGGGCTTAATTGTACTTATTTCATACTTGACACGGTTTTCTTTGTTCTTAATGAGGCTTTATTTTCCATACATACCCCATTATAAATGCAAGGGATGTATGAGAAAAGTTCCCGGGTTGTATCCAGATACACCCCGGGAACTTTTCTCATACATCCCTTGCATTTATAACGAGCAATTCAATACAATTCAACGATATTTTGTTGTTTCTAGCTTATTAGTTTCTCCAAGGAATTCATTCACCTTGGCTTCAGCCAAACTTACTAAATATCCCTATAATGATTTTAAATTAGAACTTTTCTCCATCTTGGTACTTGCCCAAAATCTACCTAAAAAGAGCTACATCAATGAAAATTTTGCGAAAACCTCGTCAAGTATGAAATAAGTCAGTTAAATACCTCGAACCTCAGCTTTTATCCAGATACATCCCTCGGGATGTATCTGGCTAAAAGCCTCGGTTCTCGGTATTTAACTCTTCCTCTAACCACAACCCTCACTGTTGCATGATTATCAGATACAACCATCATGACCACAGTAGTCTGGATAGCCCCCCAAAAATGAGGCTGGAAAATGTGCATACAATTGTATCTCTATGTTCAGCGGTCTTACCGAGTATATAAGCTATTGTGCATATCAATTATCTCACTTCACACTGTGCTCTTGTCGAAAAGGACAGCACCCCGCTGGTTGGCGATTCCGAAAAGGCGAAGCAAGCTCTAACTCGTTCTGTCGTTGATGCTGGAAAAGGCAAGGGTCCAGCCTTAGAACCTCGAGCTGGCCCGTCTAATCTCTCCAACTCTGTCCGAGCCCGAGTCGACCAAGCGAACTACTGGAGAACAAGAGGTGACATATAAGGCATTTCGCTAACTTTCTTTAGTTGCCTGGTCGTAGTCCAGTGCGCTTTAGTCTTGTAGACGTTTCGCTTCTTAGCGGAATATATTTTAGACTGGGTTTATTTGCTTTGTGAGCTTGCCATAGAGATGGCTGCTAGAATGCACGTGTATAGTTCAAGGTTAACCTCCAGTTGGGCGAACTTTCACTCAAGCGTAGCCTATTATTTCTTAGTTTAATAGAACAGCCTTTTATGGACATTTATGTTGTAAAGTGGTCACAGAGATGACACTAATTTTCTTTTATACCAAAAAAAGTATAGACTGTCATATGTGTACGAGTCACAGGGATGACCATTTGCTTGAAGGCCACAGAGTTGGCGATTAAACAAACTGTAATGTGCGTATATGTACGAGGCACAGGGATGGCCATTTGCTTGAAGGCCACAGAGTTGGCGATTAAAAATTGTAATATGCGTACGAGTCACAGAGTTGACCATTTTGCTTGAGGGGCACAGAGTTGGCGATTAAACAAAACTATAATATAGGCGTATGCCGTTCAAAGGGTTGACTGTTGCTTTTAAAACTATAATAATAGATTTGTTATTAAAATTCTATGCTATTCATCACGACGTAGCAATGGTTGCGCAACCTTTTCAAGTTATTGTGTTTATTAGCATAGTATTTGCTCGGTGCTAAATACGGCTAGTAAAACAGTATATTCTCGCAAAATATAAAATTTTATTCTTAGTTTAGGTTCCACATTTTGCATTTCACTTTTGCCAAGTTCAAGCATAGCTGTGCTGTTTTGTCAACACCATGTTCAATGGCTTATATCTTCTTTTGTTCTTAGACTAATGAGATAGAAATGTTGAAAAAGAGAATGAAGCTGCTGGAAGAAAGTAGCCAGCCTTCTGTGGAGGTGTTGATTACCAAGTTGAACGAGTATTCTCTGCGCAAGGCGGGAGACTTTGATAAATACAGAGCTATCTCTATTCTTGAAGATCTGGTGGCCATGGCTCAACAAAAGAACCATCAAAGGCGCACTACTACAAAGTTGTATTGGAATCCCTCAGAGAACGTTTTGAGAAACCGATACAAGCGTTTAGATCCTACTACCAGGCACTTGTCGGGGACCCCGCTCATGCAAAAGTGACGGAGGCGCTTGCCAAAGTGGATAAGGTGGCCGCCGAGCCTTCACGACAAGAAAGCACGTCTCTAACCTCTACCGGCTCCACCCGTAGTAGGCGTTGCTCTTATTGTGTTTTTTTTTGGGCCATGTCGTGTCCCAATGTCGCAAGCGTGCTCGCAGCTTACAGCAGTCCAGACCTTCAACTTCTCAGCCGTTTCGGCCTGGTTTTGTAACTCACGGTCCACAGTAATTTTAGCTTGATAATAAAATGTATCCAGTAGTCGCTCAGATGTTTTTTGTCATTAATTACTTCTTTTGTTTTGAATTTCTTTATCCCCTATGGGGAAGGGGAGGGGGCTTTTATTTTATTTTATATGGGGAGGGGGCCCGAGGGGGGCAGGGGGGGGGGGGGGAGGCGGGGTTGGGTCTGGGGTCCTTTAGTCTCCTGTTATTTCCCTTGAGTTTAGTGACAGTGCTTGGAGGGGGTCTCTAAAGCACCCTCTCGGATCACCGGGCGCCAAGGCTGTCACTCCCTGGGCTTCATTTTCGACAACGCTATTATGTCACCGTCTCCTCGTCTCGCATTAAGGAATAATGTTAGAGTTTAAAGTGCCTATGAAGCTTATTTTTTTATTTTAGATATCAATTCTACATCAAGTGAATAGTAGAATGGTACGATATATCTTGCTTTGAATGCTGTGCCGCTGAGTTAAGGAGGTTTTAATATCCAAAATGCTAATTACATGACGTCAGGGGAGGCATCTGCAATCACTTCTTAGTTGTTGTGAATGGGCGTTTCTACTGATATAAAAAAACAAATTTCTAATATTACTTTATTTCAATTATGAGTATAACACTGACAATTTTTAAAATTTGTTTAATTGTAACAAAAATAATTGTATAATAATTGATGCCTCCCCTGACGTCATGTAATTAGCATTTTGGATATTAAAACCTCCTCAACTCAGCGACACAGAATTCAAAGCAAGATATATTGTACCATTCTACTATTCACTTGATGTAGAATTGATATCTAAAATAAAAAAATAAGCTTCATAGGCACTTTAAGTCAGCTCCTTCCCTTATTGTTTTCTTTTCTCTTTTCGCCAGTTCAGTTACCCAAAGCGCACTAAAGTTTATCATACCCCACAATGGGAATTGGGCACTGGCTTTGATCCACACAATGTTGAAGTTACTCAAGAGAAATGGGTTTCCTTCGACGGCGCTCCTCTGTCAGCCCAGGGAGTGGCAGCTCAGAATTCCCATATATCGCCTGATCACATCGCTCACGTCATTTCTGGGCGAGCTTTTGGGAATATATCCAACCTTGCCTTACGTGATCCCGATTCCTTTGTAGCAGAGGGCTTGCATCGGAACGTTGATGCCTGGAAACAAGTGTTTTCTGGTCCTGAGAGTTTTCCCAAGGCTTCTGAAGTTCGCAGTTGGGTTGAAAACAAAGTCGACGTGTACAAGTATTTCCAGCACTTTAAGGGAAGCTATAAAGAGTCGAATACGACTCGGACATCCCCCCAGAAACAATATTGTATAACCATCCATCATGTAAACCATTTGTTAAATTCATTTCTAATGCTATTTTGAATAGACTGGCATCCGGCGCTATTTCGCTATGGGGAAAAGTCAACCAAGTTCAACCCCCACATCTTGTTTTACCACTAACTGTGGAACCGCAAAAGCCACGTCTTTGTAATGACTATCGCTTCCTTAATCTTTGGATAGTGAAATAAAATTACCGCTAGCCATGTACTACAACCAACGTTTTCTCTCCCATAGCTTAAAGAGTGAAGAGAAGATCGGTGAGAATAGATCACTATTTGATATTAAGGGCTATCTCCCCCAGTGTCCTTTGCGCCCCTCACAAGCTATCAGTTTATGAATTAAACATAATTTCTTGAAATCATTCTCATTGTACGATCAACTAAAAGTTGGTTAAGGTATGCTAACGGCTGTGGGAAGCGAGTAGCAGCTGACTTTTTTTTTTGGCTGACAAAACTTTGATTGTCATAATTACCAAACACCTCCCATTATTTCCATCCCTGTCATATGTTTTAGAGGTCTAATCACAATGTTCTTTATTATGTGGCTAGTAAGTAATTTCGGAAGCTACGATTAGTCAATTTGTGGTCCATAACTTTCCGAACAGACCTGAACATGAGACAAAGCTGGCTGTGTGTACAATGTAATACAGAAGCCATATAATAAACAGCTTATATTAACCTTGTTTGCTGCATCCATGCCATAAGTTATGGATCCTTGTTTCCCCCCTTTTTATGGCCTGTGCATGTCATGCTTGGGCCATAGAAAAAGGAGAAAACTTGGTTAATTGCTTACAGTATGGACCTTGCATTCGGTTAATAACAGGTACATGTATGTCGGGTATTATACATATACTTACCACATTTCTTCCATAAGGAGATCCAACTCTGTGCCTGTGGGTTGTATCCATAGTTCCCATGGGCTAAGTACTTCTGTTACAATTACCTCTATACAGCTGCCATTAGTAAATGGGTAAGGCTTCAACTTTACAGCTGAAAAAGACATACATGTACATAGATGCTTTCAGTTGGCTAAGCATCTAATACAGCTGTGCATTTTTACGAGTCATAAAGGCTCACCAAAATACGATTGACAAGTAAATATACAAAGCCATATTAGATGCTTAGCTGACAATAAGTTGTTTATTATATAAATTATGCCAAGATATGACATTTTCTTTCCTGCCCATAATAACCAGAAAACTCTCAAAATGCACTCAAAAAATGGTGATGGGAAACCATTTGACTGTTACTACCGAAATACTGTCTCATATTAAAATTTTGGTACTGTACCATACAAAGTCATATCATCATCATCATCACTATTACAATCATCATCATCATCGTCATCATGCAAATGTGACTTCCACATTCTTCTTTCCTTGTATCAACAACTCTAGCCCTAACAATGCACCCAGTACATGAACATACCTGTATTCTGAGTTATGTTTTCAGTGCTAATGCTTTTGTTGAAAGAAAAAAAGAATATAATCGTGTTTACCATACCTTTAGAAGTTGATCCCCTTTGCATGCCTGAAACTGCCTTCTTCTCTATGGCCTTTTTTTCTTGAGCAGATGTTGCAGTCGGAGAGCATCTCCCACGTTTTTCAACCTTAAGAGAAGCCTCTACCTTTGGAGTTTTCTCTTTGCTGTTTCCTTTTTTGCTGTTTCCTTCCCTTTCTCTGGGAAGCTTTAGGTTACCTAATGCTGTAACAGACTTGGTGGTCTTTGAAGAATTAATACTATCAGTGTTTGACTTCCTCTCAATCTTAGAAGTTTGCAACAATCTGCTAATTTGTTCAGCTTCTTTAGCCACAGGCTCAGATGAGTCCAATTTTGTATTTTTCTCCTTATTCGGTTTAGAACATTTCAGGGTATCATCCTTGATAGGTTCATCTTGTTGCTTTAAAGGTTTTTCTGGGGAAGATTGTCCTGTGTCTAGTTGAGGGCTTGAAGTTCGTTTATTATCATCTGTTTTAGGTGGGTCACTCACAGGACTTTCCTCTACACATTTCTTATCTTCTCTTGGTGGTTTTTCTGAAAAACAATGAACCAATTGGGCTGATTACCATATTATTAAAAAATACTGTAATTAATCCTAATACATGTGTATGTAATAGGATTAAATGACATCTGCCATGTTTTTGACCAGCTCAAGAACAGGTCAAGATCTTGTTGTAATGCTTGAGCATTATCTATAGAATTAACTGATCTATAAAGCAGACACTACTCGTCTGCAAACAGTCTGATGTTAGATGTTACTCCCTCCCCGATATCATTAATATACAATAAGAGCATTCCTATCCTTGGTATTCTGATGGTGCTGTATTGGTCATGCAGGTTTGATGTTGGGGAACTATTCCAAAAACAAGTTCATAAGCGCTCTTTCAAGTAGCTCTGTGTACTGTTATGTTTTTCATAGGCAGCCTCCCCCAAGAAACTGCTCCAGGTGTTCAAGCTGGCTTTCTTTTCCTTTAGGACATTTGACACATTTTCTTTAATAATTGTTCTGTTGTTATGTTAACAATTAGTCCTTGTGTTTGTAGGGAGTACCATGCACTACATGTGTCTTGTGCAATCTGATGTTTGTGACAAAACTCGGTCATTTGCTTATTTCGAAATTCCCTTCCGTTGCCTGTGTGTAGAATTTTTGGGAAACCAAACTGCCAGAAGAGCTGTTTGACTGAATGACTATACCTCGTCGCTGTTTTTTGTGACAGAGCATACACCCAAGAAAACTTGTTATATACCGTAATGATCATTGATGTGTAAAATCCATTTATGATTTTGTCCACACAAACAACTCAAATTCCTAAAGTGTATTAAATCCATCTCAACATGGGTTAGACAATTGAAGGGGTCAGTGCAAGAACAACGTAAGTGACTTCTGATCAAATTCCAAATTCTTCTTGATATTCTTTGTTTTCTAAGAGAGAATTTAGAACTTGATCAAAAGTCACTTACGTTGTTCTTGCACGGACCCCTTCAATTGCTTGCCTTTATTGGAATGTGTTATTGGTTAGTAAGTGGATGGGTGACCGTCAAGGTAAGTGGTACAGGTGTGTCAGGGGGGACAAGGAAAAAAGGGAGATGGGAATGGGGAAGGGAGGGTAGAAAATAGAGGGGAGGGGTGGGTTGTCAAAAAGTATTTTGTAGGGGAGGGGTGGATGGAATTGTTTTTCTTCTTTAATTTCCCCCCAAAAAACTAAACCCCTGTTTTGAATCCAAAAAATATATAATCCCTTTTTAAAATCCTGGTTAGAAAAAAATTACCTAGTTGAAAATGATTTACCTAGTTGAAATTTTTTACCAGGTAGTTAAAAAATTTTGACCTGAAAAAAAATTACCTGCAACAATTACATACATGTAAAGAATCCAACCTCTTTTTCTAATAATGTAGACAAATTCCATTCAATTCTCTGTCAATAATACTAAGTATGGGCCACACGCTCATTCAATAAGAGGTAATTACAGATGACAGCTACATTGTATGGCATTTAAGAATTCTCCTTACCTTCTGGTAGATGATCTTCTTTCTCAGTTTTCTCCTTTTTATTTGGCTTAGATTCTTCTCCATGTACATGTAGCTGATTGGCTGACTCTGATGTGGTACTGCCTCCATCATCACTCACGTCTAGAACAACAAGAATATTTCATAAAAACTATATCCAATAACTGAAAAACAAACTAATTAATAAATACATACATGTAATGTTTTACTACTGATTAACCCCCCTCCCTATAAAATAAGAAACTTGATGGATAATATTTGATGTAAAAACTCCCTCAGTTCCGGCATCCCTCCTGTAATGTATGCTAATGAATTTCTGGATGTACGTTGTTTACGAATTCATGTTACGGTCACGAACTGATACCACAAGGCTTCATGGTAATAAAAAGTCAGTTATGAATCCAGCATGGCAGCCATTGTGTACATGACATGGTGTCAGCGAAAATCGGAAGAAAATGCCTAGAAAAAGAAGCCATCTGAGCAGAATCTGGAAAAGTCAAGAATAAAGTGTGAAGAAAACACAGAAGTCAAAATGGACGGGATGTCTAACTCAGATAACCCTAAAATGGACTGGACGAGCAAAAACTTGCCGTATTCGTGGACGTCGTTCAAACGTCACATACAGTTCATGTTCGGAGGACCCCTACAGTCGAAGACTGAAGCGCAAAAATGCAGCTACAGTACACTGTATCTAACGATCTGGATAGGAGAGAATGGCAGAGACATCTTTCAGACTTGGACCTTGGAAGAAGGACAAGAGAAAAAGCTAGAAACTTACTACACGAAGTTCGAAGCATAATATGTGAAGCCAAAATCGAATAAAATCTTCGCCAGATACAAGTTTCAAACCAAGACACAGGATGCAAACGAGTCATTTGAGCAATATCTGACTGCTTTGAAGCTGTTAGTCAAAGACTGTGGATATACATTGTACGGATCAAGATGAACAATTGTAAGGGACAGAATTGTCATTAGATGCAATTTGCATAAGCTGAGAGAAAAGCTAATACAAGAAGGTTCCGAGTTAACACTGGAGAAAGCTATTAATAGACATTGCACAATCGTTGGAAATAACTGAAATACAGCTTAAAAAGATGGAGGATGAAGACCCTATCGTAAACCAGATTAAGTCAAAACAAGCCAAAAAATCAGCAAAATTTCCCTACAAGAAACAAGAACAGCCATACCAAAAGCAAAAGGCTAAATGTGGAAAATGTGGCTATATATCAACACACAGGAAAAAAATGTCCAGCAAAAGGACAACAGTGCAATAAATGCAAAAAGTACAATCATTTTGCAAACGTGTGCAAGACTAAAGATAAACCAGTGAACTACATGTACATGTACGTGGACTGAGAATGATGGATTGTATATGGGATCCATAGACTGAGATAAATGCCATCAGTTCCAGAGAGTGGCAAGAAAAGCTAACAATAAATGGCAAGAAAGTGACATGTCTACTTGACACAGGAGCTAAATGTAATGTTACATGTACAATGTATGTCTTACAAGACACTCCAGACACTGGAGCTTGAGAGTGAAATTCAGAAGACAACTGCACAACTGAAGTCAGTCATATTCAGGACATCGGATACCTGCTCATGGTGTTACAACACTCAATTGTAAACACAAGGAGAAGAGCTATCAAATCAAGTGTTATATTGCGAAGCATGATGTACCAACAGTTCTTAGTGCGCAAGCCTGCAAAGAACTTGGTTTAGTGCAGCGAGTTAACTCAGTCGCTAAGGAACAGCAGCCATTAATTCTGAGTCACTTCCTGATATTCTACAAGAATATACAGAATAATGTGTTTGAAGGACTTGGATGTTTACCAGGAGAACACAAAATCAGAATTGATCCAAATGCTACTCCAGTTGTTCACCCTCCACGACGAGTAAGTGTTACATTGAAAGAACAGATTAAAGAAGAACTAGACAAAATGGAGAAAGCAGGTCTGGAGTAATTGAAAAACATTATTTTGTGAACCAACAGCATGGGTTAATAGCATGGTCACTGTGGTGAAACCAAACAAGCTTAGAATATGTATAGACCCCAGGGACTTGAATCAGGCTATACTGAGAGAACACTTTCCCATGCAAACAATTGAAGAAATTGTGTCAGACATACATGTACCAGATGCCTAGGTGTTTTCCATATTAGATGCAACATCTGGATACTGGCAAATTAAGCTTGATGAAGAAAGCTCGAATCTATGCACGTTTAACGCTCCTTTTGGAAGATACAGATTTAAGCGTTTAGCTTTCGGGATCAAGTCAGCGCCCGAAGTCTTGCTTCCATTGAAGCATGATGGAAATGCTCGAAGGCATTCCAGGAGCTGTACCAATGGTGGAGGACATACTAGTGTGGGGAAACAGTATGGAACAACACGATGAAAGGTTACGACAGACCAGCTTAGACAGAGTGAAAGAGTATAATCTGAAGCTCAACAAAGCGAAATGTAAGTTCCGAAAGGATCAAGTTCCATATGTTGGACATGTTCTTACGAGTGAAGGTCTGAAACCAGACCCAGAGAAAGTGAGAGCAATAGAAGAGATAAAACCACCACATGACATAAAGGAACTGAGAACCTTCCTAGGATTCATTCAGTACTTAGGAAAGTTCTTGCCAAACTTGGTAACAGTAAGTGCACCACTCAGACAACTAACGGAGAGAGAGAGAGAATGGCCTGGGAAGAAGCTCATCAAGAAAGCTTTGAGAAACTCAAAGAACTAGTGTCAAGTGCACCAGTACTAGGCTACTATGATCAGCACAAACAGATTACACTTACGGTCGATGCAAGCTCAAAAGGGCTAGGAGCGGTTCTCGTACAAGGGAAACCAATTGTGTATGCATCAAGAGCTCTTACTCTCACACAACAGAAATATGCACAAATTGAAAAAGAGCTACTTGCTATTGTGTATGGATGTCAGAAGTTTCATCAGTATATTTTTGGCCAAACTGTCGAAGTGGAATCTAATCACAAACCATTGGAAAGCATACTAGCAAAGAACCTCCATCAAACACCTACATTGTACATGTATGAGACTACAGAAGATGATGATGAGTTTGCAGAAATATGATCTGAAAGTTCGCTACAAGCCTGGAGCAGAAATGCAGTTAGCGGATACACTTAGTCATGCGTATCTACCAGAAACCAAGGAGATTCTAATAGAGGATCTTGAAATCAATGAAGTGCATTTAACTGCACATCTTCCTATGTCTAGAGAGAAATATGTAGAGTTCCAACAAGCAACAGCAAGTGATCCAGTAATGCAAAGTCTAACTGACACTGTGCTTGAAGGGTGGCCAGAAACCAAAATCAATCTTCCTCCAGACTTACGGAGCTATTGGTCATTCAGAGATGAGATTCCATTGATTGATGGACTGTTGTTTAAGGGACACAAACTGATAGTTCCTCATGCTCTGCGAAGTAACATGTTGGAGAAAATACATGAAGGACACCTACATGTAGGCATAGTTAAATGCAAACAGCATGCACAGGATGTGTTATTCTGGCCAGGATTGTCAACAGAAGTAGAAGACAAAGTGTCTATTTAAGTGCAACACTTGCAGTCAACACCAGAGACAGCAAGCAAAAGAGCCAATGATACCACATGAACCACCAAACAGACCATGGGCAAAGATAGCAGCAGACCTGTATGAGATAGATAGACAATGATCACTATTTGTCTACAGTGGATTACTATTCGAAATGGGCTGAGGTAGTAATTAAAGCTTGACGGCCTTACTAGCAAACACACCATCGAGAAATTGAAAGAGCAGTTCTCAAGATACGGAATACCGGATGAAGTAGTGAGCGATAATGGACCACAGTTTGCGTCCAGAGTTTGCAGCATTTGCCAAAGAGTATGAGTTCACACACCCTGGTGAAACTCCTTGCAGGATCCTTGAGGATCTTTGAGGATCCTTAAGGATCAGAGAAGGATCCTTGTAAGGGCAGGATCCTTGAAGGATTTGTCAAGGATCCTGTGGCCCCAGGAATTCTAAAGATCCTTGCCAGGATCCTGCCAGGATCCTGCTAAGATCCTTTCAGGATCCTGTAACATTCAAATTAATCTAGTAAGGGCAGGATCCTTGTAAGATCCTTGAGGATTTATCCAGGATCCTGTCAGGATTCAGGCAAGATCCTTGCAGGAAATAATTTCTTGTAAGGACATGATCCTTGTAAGATCCTTGAGGATTTATTCAGGTCCTGTCAGGATTTAGGCATGATCCTTGCAGGAAATAACTCTTGTAAGGACAGGATCCTTCTAAGATCCTTGAGGATTTATCCAGCTAGGATCCTGTCAGGATTCAGGCAAGATCCTTGCAGGAAATAATTTCTTGTATGGATAGGATCCCTGAAAGATCCTTGAGGATTTATCCAAGATCCTGTCAGGATTCAGGCAAGATCCTTGCAGGAAATAATTTCTTGTAAGGACAGGATCCTTGTAAGATCCTTGAGGATTTATTCAGGATCCTGTCAGGATTCAGGCATGATCCTTGCAGGAAATAACTTCTTGTAAGGACAGGATCCTTGTAAGATCCTTGAGGATTTATTCAGGATCCTGTCAGAAACACTGCATTGGAAACTATAAATCAATCACCAGCACAACTGATGATGGGACGAAGACTGAAAACAACTCTACCAACAACTACTGAGTTGCTAAAACCACATGGACAGGAAGAAGTACAGCAGAAACTGAAGAAGATAAAAGAGAAGCAGAAATTGTACTATCCTAATGACAAACACTGTGGAAGAGAGCTCAAGACACTGCAGCCAGGAGAGTCACAGTGAGAATGCAACACAGACAGGAATGGAAACCAGCAGTGGTGCTTCAGAAGCATTCGTCGCCAAGATCTTACATAAGTGCAAACACAAGAAGGAAGAAAGTATCGAAGGAATTGAAGACATCTGATTTGCAGTAAAGCACCAGTGAAGCAGCCAACCACCAGTGCTACACCGACAACTACATGTATGACTGCATGATCGAGGCAAGTTTAACAGGACTCCAGTCTTTGCAGAAATGAGACAACAAGCAGCACCATGAGAAACCAGTAGTCACACCTGCGGAACCAACAACCCAGACAACACCAACAGCACAGGAACCTATAAGACAGTCACTACAAGAGTTGGAAGAACTGTGAAAATACCAAACTATCTTAAAGACTTTGTAATGTCAGACAAGGACATTATTTTGATTGTATTGTCTGTCAAAGTTATGTTTTATTCATTCATACAGTGCAGTTTACATTTTGATATTAAGTACATTTTCAGGTTACTACTAGCTTAGAGTATAGATGTGGAACAATTTAAGAAGTTAATAATAATGATTCATTTATTTATCTGGAAAAGAAGGGATGTAATGTATGCTAATGAATTCTGGATGTACGTTGTTTATGAATTCATGTACATATACTTCTATCTTGACAGCCAACAGAAAACCTCTGGTTACCAGCTTCTACTGACAATCTTGGGCTTGTCTCCTTGTCAAAAGACATTTGGAAGAAGATGAGGAAATGCTGTTGTACTGTCACATTTAATTATAATTATAAATATACATAAGTCATGTACATGTACATTTATAGCAAAACAGGTTCTTTAATGTCCCCACTTATGAAGAGAAAGTGTTGGGAGACATGACGGCCAATGGTCAACCATCAGCTAGTTTACTAATGGGTACTATCTGGGATTGGGGAGGGGATAACTGTACTTCTAGTGATATACATGTATATGTCAAGGAATGGAGTGTTTAGGGTTTTGCAAATCACTCAGACAACATGCAAGACCATTAACATCTCAAACTATATTAATAATAAAATGGATAATTATAATACTTGCCTAACTGATCTTCATCATTGAGTGCAGATACAGAATCACTCACAAGTAACAAGAAATCCAGGCATTTCTCCAGATCTTGACTGACAGCTGAATATTTATTGAAAAACTTCTTGCGGTCCCTCTGTCTGACCAGCTCCTTAGCTGGACCAGTAGCCTATTAAATGAAAACAATAACCCCATCAAAGCAAAATTTTAAAAGAAATAATAATAAACCTGAGATGGGGGGCATTATTTTATGCTTGCTTTAAGAACAATAGCATTATCAAAGGTAATTAAAAAAAGGTATTCATTTATAATAAATATAGCGCAAATTCTTCAAATGCAAATCACAAGGTTACATGTATTTTTGAGATACGGCCTGCTATTGTGGCGCAATGTGCTGCTGTGCAATTTACAATCATGAGTGATTGATTGTTAATACCTCAGAATACCAGGCTGTTGTGTTGGGAGACAATCCCCTACTCTTTCTCAAAATATAACAAAACAGGTTCTTTCACGTCCCCCTCATACAGATTAGAAGAGGAAGGAGACAAGGCCAACAGCTTACATGTCCCTGCCCATGCAAGGACACATCCAGAATTCAAACCTCGACCTCTTGCACTCTAGACTGTGCCCTACCAACTGAGCTAACCAGTGAGGCATTGTTGTAAGCATTCCATTCCCACTCTCACCCTAGCTATTGCCTCCTTACGCACCATATGATTTAGGACCCAGTCCCCCACGCGATCAGGTGGAGGAACGCCTGTTGATTATTGGTAAAATGGCGACGAGCCAGATGGTGAATAAAGTTGAGTTCTAAGTTTAATCTGTGCCAATCCTCTATATCTATTAACCATCGAGGTCCATAACATTGCCGACGAGGATGGGATAAGACTAAAGAAACCGAATTGCAAGACAATTCACGACGAACATGGATGATAACGAGAGAAATGATATCAAGACTTTCGATTGTTTCACGGACCACAACACGCTCGGGCTACGATGCAAATGCTGGCTCACGGCTTTCGAACTGTTTGCTGGCGGCAAAGGCTTGATCATAAACAAAGAAAATGCAAACAACAAGCACAGGAGACATGCCTTACTGCTTCATCTGGCGGGTACTGATGTCCAAGACATATTTGCGACCCTACCGGATACAGGAGACGCTAAAGACTACAAGAAGGCCATAGACACTCTCAATGCATATTTCGTCCTGAAAGTCGATACAACCTATGCAAGACACTCCTTCAGAAAGTTGACACAAGCACCTGGGGAGACAGTTCAACAGTTTGCAACCAGACTCAGACGTGCTGTGAAAGACTGCGCCTACGGGGAAGACACAGACAATCAAATACGAGACTAAATCCTGTGCAAATGTACGAGTACCTACATAAAGAGAAAACTCCTCGAGGATGGTCAAGGGCTAACCTTAGCTAGGACGCTCGAAATAGCCCAGAACTGTGAAAAAATTGACTCACAACTGGCGGCAATGAGTTTGGATGGAAAAGGAGAGGGTGCAGTGAGTGTAAACTGCATTGGAGAAACAAAGAGTGGTTCTCACATGAGAAAACAGACCGGTGCAATAAGAAACAACCATGAGTAGACTTGTTACAGATGCGGTAAATCTTGACATTTTGGCAGGGACCCAGGCTGTCCAGCAAAAGGCAAAACGTGCCATGAATGCGGATTGAAAGACCATTTTCAAGCTTAATGCAAGGCAAATCAAGGCGAGAGGGGTCGAGAACAGCCCGGCAGCCGTTCCTGCGTCAATCGCCACAGGAATCCCGGTAGAAACACTGCCCACGTTGTTAACTCTGAAGAAGAAGATGTCATCTATGCATTTACAGTAGGCAACAAAAGACAGAAGAAAATCGAAGCTACCGTCGGAGGATGTAGACTGAACATGATCATAGATTCTGGAGCAAGTGTCAACATTGTAGATAAGCAAACATGGGAGTGGCTAAAAAAGAACAGAGTGAAATGTAAGTCAGTTCGCTCAGACAGAAAGCTGCATTGAAAGTAATTGGAACATTTCTGTTGGATGCAACAGTGTTAATGCGGAGTTCTGCGTGATTACCGGAAAGGGAGAATCTCTTCTAGAAAAGGACACTGCCACGAGTCTCGGAGTTCTGATGGGTATTGACGTCGCTGCAGTAAGCACAGGCTCGAAGAATATCGGAAAAACTCTACAGGAGAAATATCCAGAAGTCTTCAAAGCCGTCGGAAAGTTGAAAGATCGAGCAGTGCAACTTCACATCGACCCAGACGTAAAGCCAGTAGCACAACCGATCCGGAGAACCCCATTCAGCATGAGATCCAAGGTGGAAGAAAAGGTCAAAGAGCTTGTGGACTTGGACATTGTAGAACCAGTAGATGGACCAACTCCATGGGTCAACCCTGTGGTCATTGTACCGAAGTCACAGGGGGACATACGCCTCTGTATTGATATGCGCAGGGCCAACGAGGCAATACTGAGAGAGAGACATCCTATCCCTACGGTGGATGAGATTACACAGGGTATGAATGGCAGTAAAGTGTTTACTAAACTTGATTTAAAGTGGGGATACCACCAACTGGAATTGACGCCTGAATCGAGAGAGATTACAACATTTGTGACACACTGTGGGCTATTCAGGTACAAGAGACTGTTGTTCGGGGTTAACTCAGCCTCAGAACAATACCAGCACGAGATCCAGACAGTGCTTGCGGGTATAGATGGACAAGAGAACATCTCGGATGACATCATAGTGCACGTAAAGGACCAGGAAGAGCATGACTCACGATTAGAGAAGGTGGTCAAGAGACTGGGGGAGCGTGGACTAACCCTCAACGCTGCAAAGTGTCAGTTCAACATGGACAAGCTGACATTCTTCGGGATGCTGTTATCTGGAAATGGAATAAGCTGCACAGCAGAGAAAGTGAAAGCTGTAACCGAAGCGAGGGAGCCGCAGACAGCATCAGAAATGCGTAGTGTTCTTGGGCTAGTCAACTACTGCAGACGATTTATACCTGACTTGGCAACTGTCTCTGAACCCTTGAGACATCTAACAAAGAAAGGGACACCATTTGTGTTTGGCATTGAGCAGAAAGAGGCATTCCAGGAGTTGAAGAAACGTCTATCTAGCGCTGAGACCCTAGGATATTTCGACAAAGATGCCCCAACACAGGTAATTGCTGACGCAAGTCCCGTCGGACTAGGGGCTGTCCTGACGCAGACACACAAAGATGGACCAAGAATCATCAGTTATGCAAGCCGCAGCCTTAGAGAAACAGAGAGAAGGTATTCACAGACAGAGAAGGAAGCTCTAGGGCTCATATGGGCCTGCGAGAAGTTCCACCCTTACGTTTATGGAGTTCCATTTGAACTTGTCACTGATCATAAACCCCTAGAGGTTATCTACGGACCAAGATCCAAGCCATGTGCACGCATCGAGAGATGGGTCCTGCGGATGCAGCCGTACAAATTCAAAGTTAAGTACGCACCAGGACCGAAGAACATTGCTGATTCCCTATTGAGACTAGTAAGTGACAACGACGCCATGAGCAAACACGCACCAGAAGCAGAAGAATATGTACGATTTGTGGCGGTATCAGCAACACCTGATGCTATGACGACACGCGAGGTTGAGGAAGCATCCGCTGATGACGAGGAACTTGCGGAAGTTAGGAAGTGCATTGAGGGAAAACCATGGGATCAGCTAGTCTACAAACAGTACCTTCCATGCAGTGGTGAAAAAAAAATTTGCACCATTGGATAGTTGATACACAGGAGGACACGGATTGTCATCCCGAAGAATTTAAGACCCAGGATACTATCCCTTGCCCATGAGGGCCACCTGGGCATAGTTGGAACTAAGCAGAAGCTGTGCAGCAAAGTGTGGTGGCCAGGAATGGAAAGAGATGCAGAGAAACACTGCAAAACTTGCTACGGATGCCAACTGGTCAGTCGTCCCGAGGCTCCAGAGCCTATCAGGACAACAACACTACCGACCGGACCATGGAGAGATTTAGCTGTTGATTTATTAGGACCCCTCCCGACAGGTGACGAGAACAAGCAGTTGCTGTTGACCCTTGGTGCTCTAGACTCTCTGCTATGCCTTATTGGATCGGAGGATAAAGTTGTCAAGAGAAATGCCACAATGTGCCTGGGGGCACTGTCACAGAATGTGACTGTCCGCCGTGAGCTCAGGAAGTCGTCCTGTGTACAGCCACTTGTTGCACTTCTTGGACCTGATGAGGATATTTTGTGTCATGAGTTTGCAACCTTAGCCCTGGCTTCCATGTCTGCTGATTTTACAAGTAAAGTGGAGATTTTTGAACAAGATGGACTAGAAACCATGATAAAGTTACTCTCCTCTCCTGACTGTGACGTGCAGAAAAATGCAGTGGAATCTGTGTGCCTATTGGTTCAGGATTATCACATCAGATCAGCAATCAGAGAATTAAATGGACTTCAGCCTTTGCTGACCTTACTGGATTCGGAGTATGGTATTATCCAGCAGCTGGTGCTAGAGGGCCTTACTCACATCACACTAGATGCTGATAACAGGATGTAGTGTACGCACCATATGTTTTAGGACTCAGTCCCCCACGCGATCAGGCGGAGGAACGCCTGTTGATTATTGGTAAAATGGCCACGAGCCGGATGGTGAATAAAGTTGAGTTCTAAGTTAAATCTGTGCCAATCCTCTATATCTATTAACCATCGAGGTCCATAACAGCAACCATTAAAGCAACCTATTTCAGGCCATCAAACCTGGTCATAATAATATAAATAAAGGGATGATGTTATCAACAGCTGAGGGTAATTTGTAAATGAACATTGCATTTGGCCAGACAAAATACATTGTAGTGGCTCAGTATAACAAAAAGGTTGTCTTATTAAAGGAAACCTCCACTGAAAAACAATGTTTGCTCTCAAATCTATTGCTGTGTGTGTTTGTTTTTGTAAATTGTACACTTGATGTCAGTTAAGGACCAATTTTCCTGTCAAACTCAATTGAATTTCATGGGTGCTGCCATCTTGGATCTTATGACATCACATGGTTGCCATGGTTGCCCTATTGTCATAAAACAAAAGCTCTTTCATGTTGTGTAACAACAGTGGCAACCATTGGATGCCATAAGATCTACAATGATGGCATGGGGTCCTGGAAATTCAAATGAGTTTTATGAACAGGAAAATCGGCCCATTAATCCCATCTAGTGTACACTTTACAAGAAACAATCACAGCAATAGATTTAAATGTAGTCATCCATAACAAACATTCGAGGAGACATTGTTATTCAGTGGAAGTTCCTTTTAATTATTAAAGGGGTGATCATGTGGGTTTGGAGTGTAGTAAGGGAAGGTGCATTTTTATTGGGGAGGAGGGCTGGGGCTTCAGAGGGGAGGGTCATCAGACAAAAATTGGAACTTTTTTGGAGGGTCAATAAGCCTTTCTATTTTGAAAGCCAGGGGAGGCTCAACCTTTTCCCCCCGAGATGTTGTTGTCTTTATAAGGGCAAGTCCTCCAGAAGGACTGGTAGAAGCCAGGCAAAATAGAGTTTGAGAATGAGAGCATAATTATTATAGTCACCCTTTGGTTTTAGAATCCAGCCAAGCGCTTCATCTTTCCAAATTGTTGCTCCCTGTCTAGTGCTCATGCTCGATATTTCACTTTTAACAGTGGTGTTGACATGCTTGGCATGTCACGCTGGAGGACAACCACAATAACTGCAAGACACTCTGGTGTCTCTTTCAAACTCCTCGTACTTGCCACAAGCACATTTTCCCTGATCAAGTCCATGCGAATCTTTGCCCATAGTGAATTGATTCTTTAAGAATCCCACTGATATGTGAGCCAAGTGGCTTCCGGGCAGTAAAGTGACTGATATAAATAATGTTAATTAAACATACATTCGCTATATCGTGGTATATTATATATATCAGGGTTTGGATGATTGTTTTGTTTGCAGGAATGACACCTGAATTATATTCTATTCAAATATTTTCTATTCTGCCTATTCAGAGTTTTTGCATAGCAGTCCACGTAGCGGCCCTAAAGGAGGGAGGTAAAGATTTCCACACATGCTTCATAAAATAACGAGGGGATTTCTTTTTGGTGGGAGGAGGGTCACATGTTTTCTTGATGTCTTGAATGGAGGGTCAAGAATGTACCTACTGATGAAAAGGGGAGTGCCACAACTTTTTTGAAAAAATTGTTGCAAATTCCCCAGCCCTCCACCCCAATAAAAAATGTACATTCCCAAACCACACTTCCAGGTGAAAATAATCTCACTTACATTCTTGATGGTATCATTCAAGACCTGTTTGATGTACTCAGACTGTTCTTCAATGCTGTCAAGCTTTTCCTTTAGTCTTTTTCTGGCATCCTCCAGGGCATTTTTCTTTAGTGGCATCTTATATTGAGCTTTTTATTTACAGCAGTTTGCAGATCACATAATGCTGCAACAAAGTTTCAATACACATAAGTGTCAACAATTGAAAGTAAAGTTATTAAAAATAATAACTTTACAACTTCAATGTTATTGGTCACCTTGCTCACCAATAGTAGTCAACCAGTATTAAATGACAACTGACTATACATGTACATTAGTAGGAGGGAAGTTCATTTAACACAACAATGGGGTGTAGATCTTGAAAGTGTAAAATGTTCACAGCCTCCCTTTCCACAATTATTTCAACTTTTTGAGCACCCCCTATACAAGTGAAATTCCCACCCCAAGGCCCCCTGTAACTCCAGTATTTTTCAAGAGCCCCCTCAATTAGGTGGGTTCACTACAGGCTAAAGTCAATTTTATTTTACTTAACAGTTCACACATGCTTTGCATTAAATCGAATTTCCATGACAATTTACATGTACTTAGGCCCCATCCATATTAATTCGTTTTCATCTGAAAACTCAACTTTTTTCTGTTTTCACCTGCTGTCCACACTCATCCAGCATTTTCAGCACAGACACTGAAAACGGAACTTTTCGAACACCCTTTCCAGAATGGGATTTCTTTAAATCACTGTTTTCCTGTTGTAGTGTGGATAGCGAAAACAGTCATGTGATCTTTGGATCAAGCCATCTGTGCATGCTCAATCCCAGTATTCAGCGTATTTGGACCGTTTTAGTGTGGACAGCAAAAAAGATTCAAAAACACTTTAGTGTAGACTGAAAATGTTTTTAAAACGGAGGAAAAAAGTTGCATTTTCAAACGTAAATGGATTAGTGTTGATGGGGCCTTTGTACATGTTGTTCACACAGTATTTTTCCCTAAGTCACTACTAAGCCTGATTTAGCAGCCTAGTGTGAACCCAAGACAGCAGAGAGGTACATGTAAATATCAACCGCTACATAGATTATAGTCACAATTAAACACCGAGGGGAATTGTTTTAGTATATGAATAAGTTTTCACACAAGTTAAACAGCCAGCCTCAAATTAAATGACAAAGAACTGGATTCTTGTTTTGGTTTATTTGACTGTTGAGGGGGGGGTGTCTGAATAATCGAGTAGCCGGTTGGTAACGTTACCTGATGTATAAGGATGCCTAACCTACATTGTAACCCTAACCGTTTTACCTGACATATAGGGATGTCTGACATATAGGGATGCCTGACATATAGGGAGGCCTGACATAACCCTAACCATTTTCCTACGAGGCCCTGTTAGGGGGGTCTGAATAATCTGTAATCCTGGGTACGTTTTGGAAATAATCCGTATCTTTATTTTGTAAGCGCAAATATCCGTAAGTCATGGATGTAATAATAATCCTTAATCCTAAAATCCGACCCAAATAACCCGTAATCCGTATCCCTTCTCTAAGTCTAAGAATCCTAATAATCAGGGCCTCCTCACTTGTGAAGTTGCACAGCAGTCTCATCTAAATAACGAGGTTCTCGTGTACCAGGGGAAAAAGGACATGACTAACGTACATTTAAAGGTTATAATATTATGCTTTGATTCCGATCTGTAATCCAAATTCCAATATAAGTTATACGTTGACAAGATCGATGCGGCCTTGCGGAGAAGCGCGCGAAAATCTTTATCACTAAAATGACTTCTTATAAAATGTCACCTGCCCCAGAAATACTTACCACATACGATACCATGCGACAAGAAAGCACCCCTGAGAGTTTAAAGCATTTAGAATGGACTATTTACCAGGAAATTGTATTTTGAAAGGTCCAATCCATCCATCCAACACACATGGCACACGACTCAGCGACCTGGCTCTATTGGGCATGTTACCACAGGAACCCCAATCCGTACAATCCACAGTCCGCTAGCCTTACCAACCCAAGCATAAATTGAAAATTACCCCACCCTGAACTACTACAGGAGCCCAGTTCCTGACTACTACTTGAATATATAAAAAAAATACCTCCCTCGTTAAATGTTCTTGTGTCTGAGTCTGGTTCATTTCAATTTTTTATCAACAGTTATGTATAAAACTTTGTGGCACGAAATAAATTATTCTCGGTTGTCGTTGTTGTTTGTCCACTTCACTTTATATTTCCCCACTTCATCTGTGTATAAGAAAAATACCCCCATATCAATCTGTGGGGTGTATTGTAAAGAAAAACTAGACAAGACCCAATTGAGTCCGTCCAAACTAAATTTTGCAAATGGCTCTTAGGCGTCAGCAAGTTGTGTAGCAACAATGCATGTAGATATTTCCTATGCCGCAAAATGTAGAAACTTCAATTTCTCAGGGCTGTAACTGAGTGACCCTGAGCAAATCAAGTTATCATGTAGCGATATGTAAAAAACGATACATAAAAAAAGCGGGAAAACAAAGAATGTTGGCACCCAAGAGTTATAAGCCCTGCTCTGTCATATAGGGCTAGGCCGAAGTATGGACTAACGTACAAACATCAATTCCTGATCGCAAAACCATTTTGAGTATTATAAGCCAGAGACTAAAGGACATAGAGAACCAAACCTGGCTTAGTGACATTAATAACGATAAAGAAGAGATCCCGCCAAAGTAATAAATTAAGGACTTTCCGCTGATTCAAGTCCGAGGGTCCTGAAGGGTCCTGAAGGGTAAAATGGGAGCTGGGATTTGCCTCTTTTTGGGCTGGGAAAATGGGATTCGTGCACTGGGACTGGGATTTTACCACTGGGAATGGGACAAACACTTTGGAAAATGGGAATGGGATTTCTCTTCTTTGTGAGACTTGCTAGTCTCTGACTCTATAATTTCACACAAATACTCGAATTAGCCCACTTTGATGACACAAATACTCGAATTAGCCCACTTTGATGACACAAATACTCGAATTAGCCCACTTTGATGACTGGGATTTGGACCAAAATTGGGCTGGGAACTGGGATTTAGGACCCCCCTTCAGGACCCTCAAGTCCCGGCCTAAAATTGTGAAGACTACCTACAGGTCACCAATACCAATCACAGAATAGCATTGACAAAGCTGCATGAGTCTAAGTAATCACAAATTAGCAATTGAAACTTAGCCTGCTATGCAGACGTATTTTTTCACTCTCATAAATTCGAAGAAAAAACTTTTTTCTTCGAATAGGCACTGGGAACGAGAATGATTTATGAGACGGAAAAAAAAAGCCGCAGGTCCTACCGCAGGCTAATTGAAACTGGGCGTTATTCGAAACCTTATCAAATACCCGAAGAAACTAGAATGTGCCCTATTTGTACAAATGACGTCGAAGTTGAAGAAATTTTTTTGTTAAAATGAATCTGCGAGTTTTAATATTCCTTCGTGATGGAGGGTATTCCCACTATAAATGGCACTTTAGCCCGCTGTTTATCACAGTAGTCATTTCAAGATCGTTCAAGAATTTTGGTTTTGGCGGAGCATTTTTGCATGTGGTACCTCACTGATAGGGTGCAATTTACACGACAAGCATTTTGCCGGGGCCCGACTTAGTTATCGGCACGCGTGCCCAAAATTATCGGGATGGCACCCTAATTTTTGGCGTGTATTTAATAATTGAAATGGCAATGTTCCCTACATTTGTACGATTTTTTAAACATCCTTCTCCGATGGGGGGAGGGGTGGGGGGTCTACATGTCAGTTGTCAGTTAAAATTTTGGCCATTCGGTCAGTTGTCAGTTAGCCCTAGTTAATCATTTATTTACTAGAGAACATTTACAATGTTTGACCCACAAAAACCAAATTTGTCAGTTTTCAGTTATTTTTCGGTGGTCAGTAAAAAAATCGTCATTTGTCAGTTATTTTTAAGCCCGTTTGTAAGTAGCCAGTTAACCCCATTCAGACCCTCAATTATTTTAGGACCCCTCCCGCACAACAGACTGGCGCTTATTAAACCAGGGGGTCATATTTCCTGTGCTTTGTCATTTTATCCTCGCCCGCTTTGCCCCATGGGATGTGCGTCGCTTTTCAGACTCCAGCAGCGACCCAGGAAAAAAAATATTTTGCCAAAATTTCGCCTAAATCTCGCATTTTAGAACAAAACATAGTGCTTTTTCTGATATGAAATAGTACAAATAGAGTCCCTGCTTCGTTTTGGGAAATTTTTATTCCAGACTCGTTGTGAATTCGACCCTTTTCTTCGAATGTCAGGAGGGATCTGTGTATCCAAGATGGCGGACAATGCAGGCGAGGTATTTATTTTGTAGATTTATTCGAAATTTCTATGAGATATTTAAGTAAAACCTGTGCTATCACAAAAACATTAAGAGCGCACAGTAATTATTAGTTGGTGCTGGTGAATTGACCTCAGCGTTCGGTCCTAAATCGTTTTTGCTTTGAAACTGAGTGCTTTCGATCGAATGGCGACATGTTACATACAGTATAGTAAATTTTCCGATTTCCTTTGAAATCTCATTACTTTCTTTAGAAAAACAAAAGGTATCGTGGTGTAATAACGATGGTGAAGTGTTCCTAAGCTGAACTACAGTCACAAAAGTAGTGAAATGAAAGTGAAACCCTTTATTCTGCCGCTTCTGGCGCGCGGGGATTTTTTGTTGTTGTTATTGGGGACGGATGTTGTGGGTTAAGACAAGTATGTCAGCTATTTATGACACATTTTTGGTAAAAACTAATAAGAGACAAAAGGAAAAACTGCCCCAGGAATCAACCCTAAAATGTAAATTATGGTAATTTATTAAGGTTGTACATGTACAGTCACATTATTTTATCCTTCTTTCACTTGCAAAGTCATTAATTATCCTTGAACGTATAGCGATACTTCGTGTTGATAAACATTACAATTGTCATGCTAATGTACCAACCATGATTTCAAAAGGCCGCTTTGTGTCAAGAACCAATGGATCTCTGGTTGGCACATTAATGACAATTAATGGAAGACATGCAGTAAATATTGCTACATATGAGTGAAATCCAATAAACTGAAACCATCATCAGTTCGTGCAGTGGATTTCCCTACTCTTCTCTGTGTAAAGCCAAAAAAAAAAAAAAAACTCTGAATTTCTAACGAGACCTGAAACAACCATGGGGGCTGATCAAAGCCAGGTCCCGGCTAATTCACAGATCGAATTGGAATTTAGCATGTTGGTTTTTGCTTTCCTTCCTCTACCCTTGTCACTTCCTTCCCCTAGCTATACCCCTCTCCCTATCTCCTTACAGTGCTACATTGTACCCATACATGTATGTGTATTTTAACTACTGGTAATTACCATATTTATTTATGGTCAACATTACTGTCCTTGCTGTACATGTACTTGAACTGACAACCATTGGATCTGTTGGTCAGAGCCTTAACCACTATGCCACTGTCAGAGTAATCAATGTGAAACAGCCTACTCATTTACTATAATTATGATGGTGCTACTAGTACCCAGTTCCCCATGGTCTAGTCCAAATTTGCATATATGTGCAGTAAAAACCTTACAATAGCTTCGTATTTCACTGAAACTGCACACAAAATTGGTGACACAAACCCAGTACTCGATTGGACATACAATACAAGTGAAAAAATATGTTCTGGCAAGCACTGGTGGATGGTCGGTTCTGACTCGGGGGGCCTCGGGCTCCCTTGTCTGGTGTGCACAGTGACTACCATTACCAATTTAAGGTAAAAAATACTAAGTGAATCCATAAAAGAACCCAGGTTACTAAAAATAACCTAGGATGCCAAAAAAATAAGGTAGTATCGTCGTGTACCGTTGAGATCCGTGGGGAATCACACCTCGCATGCTCGGTGGGTTGTCGTACCGCTATTATAGTATATATTATACTATAATAGAATATTTTATGAACATGCTAATGAAGTTGATATAAATCTGGTAAAAGAAACGACTCCAATCAGCGAATTCTCTCGTGGTCTAATGGTTAGGGTTTGGGTTGGTGGTGGGTAAGCCATTGCATTGATTCTTAACCGGCCCGGGTTCGAATCCCAGTTCAGGCGGTAATTTTTTTAATAGTGAGGATAACATATAATCGTTCTAAAATTTCTAAGTGTCGATTCGGATGTTCGTATAAAATTTCTGAGTCTCAAATTATTCATAGCGAACGTGGGTAACAAAGGGAATTTTATGACGCAGTTGGTTAAACGGTACACGACGATACTACCAAAAATAACCTAGGATGCAAAAATAACCTAGGTTAAAATAAATGACCTAAAAAAATGAAATTGACCTGAAAATAGATTTGACCTGTAACATAATATATATAAATTCACTCCTTTTATCTCATTTATTGTAATAATATGTAGTTCCAGAAAATATCCATACCCCCACCCCATGGAAGGGACTGGAAATTCCAGATGGGTGGGGGGGTCAGAGGGACCACAAAATTACAGAGTTTGTATGGGAGCAAATTGGAAATTCCAGAGGGGCAGGGGGTCAAAGAACAAATCCCTTCTGTGTGTGGGGGGGGTTATGGACATTTTCTGGAACTACACAATATATTTTTCTCTCACACTCTCGTTCTTAAAGTTCAGCACACATATTACACAATAACTACTAGGAATTGCTAATAGCAAGTGAAGTGCTGCGATGTTACTCATCAAATACTAATTATGGTTAATAGCCTCTGTGATGTTTACTGGATTAGTTCAAAAAAATGTTATTTTTGGCATCACAGTTTTTACGAACTACTGCATTTCTTGTATTGAAAAATTAATATATATTTCACGGATATATTGCACCATAAAATGAATGCAGATCAGTATACAAGTGAATTGTTTAAATGATAAGCATGAAATTGTGTTAAATATAACATGTAGTATTATTTAGTACTAATTAGCTTGTAATGTTTTATGGTTTAATTTATTGCTTGGACTTGAAGGTCCTGCGATTTTCAAATATTTGTTTCTTCTAATTCTGAATGTATTTGGTGGATTATGATATCATTATGTTTGAAATCGCATGTAGCAAATATATCAGTGATTTTGTTTTTATTCATAGATTGTAGTACCGTAACTCTCTTGAAGTTCAAATAAGTAACATCAACGACTAACATGATTTAAGAAATATCAAGATAATTACATATCTATGATAATGTATTCGTCAATAAATGGGAGTAACTCTCTTGGAGTTCAAATAAGTAACATCAATGACTAACATGATATAAGAAATATCAAGATAATTACATATCTGTGATATGTCTTCATCAATAATGTACATGTAATGGTACAGCGAGCTCAATCAGGTAGATAGGTCAGGGACAACGTCTCTGTATCTGGGATGCTTTGTCTTTCAAGTGCATTCAAGTAGATCCTGTCTCCTTCGATCAAAATTTGGTTGACTGTACCAGTATTCCAGTGCTGCACTGGACACGACTGTGCACATAACAGGGCTAAAAAACTCGTAAAAGAACATTTATTTGTCTTCCCCTCGAAATATCACTAAATCGTTTGTTACCTTGATGACTACTTCCAGCGATTGATAAAATTGTGTTTGCCATGATAACTTTGTGGAAAAAGTAAACTTACATGTACCTCACTTCGTCGAGCATCCAAACACAATGCTGTGGCCTGAGCACGCACAATTCTACAACGACTGCCACTGATAATTTACATGACTGCATCCTCACTCAAAATCATTGCCCACGAAAAATTCAGTACGACTGTTGTCTCCCATATAAAGCGCCCGGGACTCACTCGGTCACATGAAACACAGGTAATCCGTCAAAATTAGTGTCGCTGCTTGCCTAAGGACTCGCAGCAATAAGTGATTTCAGTTTGTAAATTGCGTATTTTCCTGTATAAGACAGCCCACCTCAAATAGTGAATGCTACCTGCAGTCCAGTCCAATTGTAAATAATGTAAATATTTTCGAACAACTAATAGTGTGTATTAATAGTGTGTTTGTTCTTGTAGTGTTGTTAGGTCATCTGTGTTTCTATTTACTGACTATCATAGAAACTGAGAGCAAGACAGCAGTCTAATAATAAATAATTATTGTTTTTAATAGTAGAAATCAACTACAGTACATGTAGATGTTCAATCCTAAACTGACAGAAGACTGTTTTTTTCAAGAACTGGCTGCCATTGTTTTGTTTTTGAATTTTGAACACTATTGTGCATGTGCATGTACATAGTAAATGTTTGAATGGTGGCTTATAGTACAGACAGTTCCCTCCCTCAATGCTTGACTGAACTAATATGCAATAGTTTCCTTGAAGATTGTCCATTAGCCATTTTGTAAACTGATAAAGGATGGGACAGAGTGTGTAAATTTAATCACATTCCAAAATAATTTTGAACATTAAAGATCATATCAAATTAAGGTAGTATGTTTACTGAGTTTGAGGATGTTTGAGTAAATAAGAACTGAATATGTACATGTAGCAAGCTTTTGAAATCACAAAAATAAGAGAGTAGAGTATGGATTGGACTCTCTTATTTTTGTGATTTTTGAAAGCTCACCACCTTGTAATATTGATCCAAACCTCCCCAAACTCAATCAACACACTAATTTTAATGTGATACCTTTCTTCTGGTTTTTTTAATTCAAATAAATAAATTTGACAGTCCTTTATCAGTTTACAATATGGCTAATTCATAGTGTAGTATTTAAGTCATTCATATAATTGCTTTGATTTTAATCATCCCACATGTTCACGAGGTTTGTGAGTTCATATGAAAAATCATTGTCCAGCCTGCAAAATAATATAAACTAATTGCGATTTTGAGACGCCGATACCGAATTATATAGCCGGCCAGTTGGGATAAAATATATTTCGTATTGGGCAATTAGTTTTGTATCGCGATTCAACAGTTAAGTTGGGAATTGTTAAAAGAAAGAAGAGAATGAAGCACCAAACTTATTCTGATCGTAATTTCAATTCTCAAAAGGCGCCTAGTATATCTATGGCAACGGTTTCAGGCTTGAGTGGCGAAAACTTTCGCGACATGTTTTGAAATCTCTTCAAAAATTGTGAAAATTGTACTTTTAGCGAATAAGAGTGTTAGATTTCTGACGGAAACTACAATGCCAACCTTACCTTTAGGATTGAATGATGCTTATCTTGTAATTTACAGTGTTTTGAAGGTGAAATTGTAGAAATCTTGCTGTTGAACAAACGACTTTTGAACTTGACCTGGAACCCATGTAACTGCAAGGGCTCGTGCAAGAACCAATCAGAGGCTGGTATTCTGAGACGCCAATACCATGTTATATTGGCATCTCAAAAGTAAACAAAGTGATCAGTGAATCGTGATACTGCAATGTAGCCCCTTTAGAGTACTCTATTAAGGAAAGATTTAGTTACTTTTGCAATATTGATCCTATTATGTTTCTTTTACAAGGAACAAGCACCAGTAGATGTCCAAGTTGCTATCCCATTGTCAGGTGAGCAACTTTTTCTATGTCTTGCATACAAACTGTTTACAGAGTACCAGTTGCATGTACAGTACTGGGGAAAAAAAGATTTCAACAAGGTGAAGTGAAATTTCACTTGCAAAAGTGATATCTCCCAAAAAAGTGAAGTTTCACTTTTCTAAGGTGAAATTGCCCTTTTGGTGAAGTGAAATATCACTTTACGTGAAGTGATATTTCACTTCACCAAAAGGGAAATTGTACTTCATGTGAAGTGATACCAATGTCTCAGCAAATATTCACCAACATGCATTTCACTTCACCAAAAAGGAAATTTCACTTCATATGAAGTGATATTTCACTTGTCTTCATATGAAAGGGATATATGTTTGACTTTTGAGGTGTTGATCTTTACCAGCACACACTAAAAAGAATCCATGCATCTCGAGCTTCAAAATGATAAATTTTGTGAGGTTTTCGATGTGCTAGAAGTTGAATTATTAGGAGCACAACTTTAGCTACTCTAGATTCATTGCTAACTCTTCGCATAACGAAAATGCACAACACGAGAAGCCGCTTTTATATTAACAAAATAGTCATTTTCAAAGTTCTTTATGGGTCACTTTCTTCACGTGAAGTGAAATTTCCCTTGTGGTGAGGTGAAATTTCACTTCACTAAAAGTGAAATATCCCTGGTCAACACCATAGTTTTCGAGCTTGCCCATTATGATTTCATGGTCGATTGTGTCAAAGCCGTTCTTGAGGTCTATAAAATAGTGTAATTCTGTTTAGGAGGCCATTGTCAATATTAACTGACCAATTTTTATTGTTTGTAGGCTCAAGTAGGCTGTAAGGGTACTATGGAGTGAGGGGAATCCTGATTGGGAGTTGGTTAATAGTTGATTTAAAAAATATAATGATTCTTTCAAATATCTTTGAAACGATAGGTATTACTGAAATTGGCCAATAATTGTTGAGGTCATATTTTACACCCTTTTTTGTAGACTGGCATAACCCTGGCCAATTTCCATTCATTTGGGAAAATGCCAGTATTAATTATTCGCTAAAATATGCCAATAAGAGCTTGCATGGAATCTTATCTAGGCCCATAGCTTTTCTCTCGTTAATTTTAGTAAATTGCAAACATGAGTACTCACGGTAGGAGTTTGGAGAGAAAATGTTTTATCAGTGGGCTTAAGATAAGATTCAGGCTTGGTATTTTGTTGTCAGTATCTTACACAAATCCATCCAGATCCAATTTAGCATCCTTCTTCCAATAAGCACCCCTATTCCAGTTAGCACCCACTCCCATTCATATTCCATTAAGAACCAATATTATAGGAAAATAATTCCATGAAAAATTGTATGAGAAAGCTGATATCCCCTGTGGTGATAATGATCAATTTTTGAAGTGCAATTTTCCATGGAGGCACATGATTTTCTTTGAATCACATAGCCGATCAGGGCTAAAAATAATGGCCGGTCAGTCACTGGTCAAGATCTGTATTTGGTTGAAAATGTAGTAACATCGACAGGTCAAAATGACCGGCAAGGCAAAGATTTGACCGGACAAGTTCCAAATCTTGCCTGACATTGTCCGATGACCGGCCGTTATTTTTAGCCCTGCCGACGAATTACTTGATGATTTATTACTTTTGTTGATATTTTGCTAAGTTTTGCAAACGCACTATTGTGATTCAGCTGTGACTATTCGCTATTATCGCACTTCGGCCATCTTGGATTGGAAGCGAGGCTTCCGGGTTGTCGGTTACGTAGCGCTTACTATTTGCTCTGTTGTTGGTCGCGAGTTTGGATGAAAAAGCTACTTCATCTCCACTTCTGCAATTCCAATTGTACAAATAATAGTCAGAAAAGAAGATCTAGGGATTATTTTCACATATTTGATTCCAATGAACAGCTCTAAAAGCGATGGAGTTTGAAAATACGCGGAGATGTCGACCCACACTTCAGACTTCGATAAATATCCAGAGGTAGTGAGAAAAAAAAACAAGTAATGCTTCTTCGATTAAAGTGTCATAGGTTCCCTCAGACTCACAGCTAGCACCGGTCTCTACAGGTAAAATAAGAAGAGAGAAACCTCACCTAGCAGGGTTATTGTTAAGTTATTGTTCTCAATAAAATAATATATATACACGTGCACTAAGCCACCCTCTATTATTATATTTTGATAACTTTTAATGCACATGGGACTATTTTCACGTTGATCGTTATTTTTCATTTTACGAATAAGACTTGTGTACTTTGCACACCACTAATAATAAATTGGCACTAATTTTGAAAGTGTCATGACCATCATATTAAAGTTTTAATGTGTGAATAATAATTTTTATGTAAAATATATTATATATCATATGTATATTAAATTTGTACTGAATCAAAGGGAAATATTTTAGGAGGTTTTATTAGAATGGTCATGGGTGTTATGCAATGATATTTATCACTGTCAAATTTCTGGTATGAAATGAAGGTTTATTTATTAGTTAATCTGGGATTTTCATGTGTGATTTTCTTAGTAATACCACGATCACCTCGGCTTTCTTTGCTTGTTCAGGGACATTTAAACTCTAAATTCCCTCATCAGCATGGATACTTGTTCTAATTTTCCCTCGTTGACATGCAAGAATGAAAATTAGAAGGGCATGCATGCTGATGAGGGTTATGGCAGGTCATTATAAAAATTAGTCCCTAGCAGAGTGCATGAATGCCTATCAACCCTGTACCCTACCTATTTTATGGCTCAAGAAACTTAGGTCTTCTCTTCATTTGTCAAACCCGCTTCTTCCATACATGTGAGATAATTATACTTAAAACCACAAACATGACATGATTAAACTCTATGCGTGCTCCTGGAATATTTAGTCAGCCACATATTACATTTTATTTTTACATTTTACTTGACATTTTATTTATTCTTCACAAAATCAACACACTTGCAGGGTCCAGTTCAACCAATGGTGCTCAATCAAGCATAACAAAACGTTAAAAAAACTCAACTATGGTAACTTTAGTTTAGGCAGAGAAAAACTAAAGTCCTCTGAGATTAGTTTCATAAGTCAGTGATAATAGTATTACAAAGTAATAGCATGAAATTAGCTAGTGATTAAATTTCCCCTTGACCCTTAATTGGGAGAATTTATGCAAATTCTCCCTAATCCCCCTCAGCTATAAATCCTCCCTCAGCTCTCGGGGGAAATTTGATAACTAATTTACCTTATGCCATGCCATTACTTATAATAATGGAGTTTGGACTGATTTTACTTACCAGTAACCGGACTGTTAGGTCTATTCGATTTTATTAAACAGGGTTAAAAAAATCTGCTCTATCTGTGAATAAATTCAAATCAAGCTATCCTCCATAATTTCTGTGGCTTGGCTTGGGAAAGAAATAATATTAATTATAATAAATTGATAAAAAGGATGTAAATGATGCTGGAGTACCCATCCAGCTAGCAGCTACATGTAGGTTATAAAAAAACATAGTTCCATCATTGCAATGATTATGGCAGAAGAAAATATATTGTACAAAATGTTGTAATATACCAAAACAGACAACTGAGACAGTGTTGGGGTCTGGCAGTATTTATTAACATAATATAAATTATTATTACAATATATTTTAACATGTTACAATTTATTTACATGATTGAAATATAATATTAATAGTGATACAAAAGCTGGATGGTATATTGTTAGTATGGCTGCTCCCCTAAAGCACGAGAGAGTTGGTTTTCAAAATAGTTACTACCGAGACATACAAGGCCTAACCCATTGGCTATATCCAGCCTGATGACAATTTTACAGTATTGCTCAACTAAAAGTAGGCTGTACCCTGCCAGACTCCAACCTGATCAGCTGATTCTGAATATCTAGATTAATATTCACTTCAATTATAAATTATGGAAATTAAAATAATTGTACAAAGTTTGAAAACTAAAGTTAGGTGATTTAAAAACAATTAGGTAGTCACTGTTGCAATTTTTATTGCCATTATTAGCACTGTCATCAACATCAATAATGTTTTGCATTAATACCATCACCAGTACCATTTCCATTGTCACTATCATCATTGTACATGGTCAAATGACCCATATCTCAGTTTCTCTACAGGTAATTTTGGTCAATTTCCAAGTAGCCATTTGTTGATAATGGCCCAACATTGCAAGTCAGTAATACTGTCATTATCATCATCTTAACATACACTACCTGGTATACATATGATATATGTATCAGGAGCCATATTATGTATATATGATAGTTACAGTACCAATGCAATGTTATCAGCCATCCATGCAAGTGAACCATTTTGGTTCATTGATAATGCATTTTCTCAAATCCTCGTACAAACCTTCTAAAAACCTAACCCAAAATTTGCCAAAAACCCTAACCATTTCCAACCCAAATCATTCCTTGAACGAGTACACCCAAGCTATAAAATTATGAAGGATTTTTCACAGGTTTTCAAGTGACATTTGAAGTGGCAGGGTATACTGCAGTGAGGTTTCTCTCTTGTTTTTTACGTGTAGAAAATGGACTTCTGCTATCTGTTAGTCTGGGGAAACCTGTCACACTTATTTAAGCGAAGAAGTATTTTATAATCAGCTGTTTTTTACTCACTGGATATTTTATCGTTGTCTGAAGTATGAGCGACATCTCCGCGTATTTTCAAACTCCATCGCTTTTAGAACTGTTCATTGGAATCAAATATGTGAAAAGAATCCCTAGATCTTCTTTTCTGACTATTATTTGTACAATTGGAATTACAGAAGTGGAGATGAAATAGCTTTTTCATCCAAACTCGCGACCAACAACAGATAGAGCAAATAGTAAGCGCTACGTAACCGACAACCCGGAAGCCTCGCTTCCAATCCAAGATGGCCGAAGTGCGATAATAGCGAATGCAATTCTTTAATAAATGCCCATGGAAACTTGTGATATAAACAACAGCTGTAGTTGTATTTTATTTCCCACACCAAACAGAAGCTGGTCTTGTCACAGTTGTTAATTTCGGAAGAGCAATATTGAGGCTAAATATATAGTGTTCTCTATGCAGTCACACTTGTGAAAATAAGCACTCTGTCTCCAATAAGCACCCCTGCTTATAGACTCCTTTCATTCATGGCAATTGACCTTTGGCGAAATCTCCCAGACCACCTCAAAAATTTAAATGTATTTTCTTTCTCAAAAAGCATAAAACAGTATTTATTGTCAGACCAATACTCAAAATAACTATCTATAATTCCTCAAATTATTATTTATATTTTTGTAATTAATATTCAAATTCTTAGAGTTTTCCCAGTAATCTTAGTAAATTTAGTTTTTAAATTTAGTTTCTAAATTTCCTTCCCGATTTCCTTTCTCCTATTATAATTGCTAATTAACAAGGCTGGAGGCTAACTCGAGAACTTCACAGTTTATTTAGCCTCCAGGCTCAAATATTATTTAATCTGTATTGCCCATCACATTGTATATATATATTAGTTATTTTTCTTTTTTATATTGTATACATGTCATTGTAAGAGCAATAAAGTTTGATTGATTGATTGACACTGTCATGACATCACTATTATGTTGAGTTCCCCCAGAAGGTAACTGGATAAAAGAACAAATGAAGGGCTGTGTGCAAAAAGGGCGTAAGTGATTGTTGATCACGTTCTAAATTCTCCCTTAGAAAACAAAGAAATTGAAGGAGAATTTAGAATGTGATCAAGAGTCACTTACACCCTTTTTGCACACAGCCCTTCAAATGAAACAATGATGGTGTATTCCCAATATGCCATGGTTGGGGACAAGAACATGCAAATAATGAACTAATGACGTTAGTGAAAGGGATCTATTTAATTATTTACTGTAAGTGACCAAATATCTACTTTCTTGCTTAAAGATGACGAACTAGACATCCATGTCTGTGGGCGATGCAAGGAGTCATTCACAGATCTCTCAGAATACATCGACCACAAGAAGACCAAGGCTTGCAGTAAAAAAGGCTCGCCAACTACTGCAAAGATAATTGTGCCAACTACTCGACAAGCCATAAATCTACAAATTCAGTCATTCGAGGTGTCAACCCCAAATGATACAGCCAAAGAAGTAGAATGCAATGATGGCAAAGAACTTCCAAGTATTATCCCCGAAAGCATGTCTATTACACCTCTGGTAGAAGAAGCTCAGGACTCCTTGGGAGAACTGAATACTGGCAATAAAGTAGTAGTAGAGATCCTAGATCCTGTTGATATCAGATGTGTAACAGACAGTGACGTTGACTTACAGACATCACCACCAGAGGTGAAACATGATCATGGCTACAGTAGAGGCCTTGAAGGGACTGACAATGACAAAGGTGAGTTAATTATTTACGACCAACTTCAGTGTTACGTGCATACGGCACAGTGGCAATCTTTTGACATACTCATTCAACACAATCATTCAACATGCTAAATGTAACCAGGCACACTGTTTGTGATACTTAGTAGCCAAAGCAGTCCAGGCGAAGCATGGAAAATAATAAACGAATTAAGCTCGAGAAATACAAAACATCATGCAATCAATGAGCTAAAATGTAATGGTGAGTCTTTGAGCAGCTCTGAGAGTATTTCAGAGGCGTTCAATAAGCATTTTAAATCTATTGGTGCTAAACTGGCAAAATCTATTCCGTCTGCAAGTATACCTTGAGAGATTTAACAAGAAATTTAGGCAAAATTGTGGTATATTGCAAGATCTGCTGGAAAAGATGTCTCCACAGAAAGCTACTGGCCTTGATGATATACCATACTTTGTAAGCTACTGCAAATGGCAGCAGGGGTTGCTGCGCCCTCGTTGACTATAATTTTTAACCAATCGATTACAGCTGAATGCTTCCCTACAGAATGGAAGCTTGCCAAAGTCTCACCAGTCTTTAAATCAGGGAAAAGGAATGACTTAAATAACTTTTGACCTACATGTATCTCTGTTATTCCGGCAGTTACAAAAGATTGTGAGAAGATAGTGTTCGATCAGTTTTATAAGTTTCTTAATGACAATGACTTATTAACGCATAGCCAGTCAGGCTTTCGTACACTCCATAGTACTCTAACAGCGTTATTTGAGGCTACTAACAGTTAGTGTGTGAATACAGATAAAGGCCTTCTCAATGGTATGATTTTCATAGATCTTTAGAAAGCCTTCGACACCATTGACCATAAAATTCTCTTGTTGAAGTTAGAGTACTATGGAGTTGATAATTCTACGCTAAACTGGTTCCAGTCATATTTATCTGAATGCAAAATTCTGTTAATGGCAAATTATTTGGCGCAGAATTACTATAGTGTGGTGTACCACATACCAGGGCCATTCCTTGTCTATATAAATGACTTGCCGAATTGTTTATCTTGTGGTACTGCCAGAATGTATGCCGATGACACAAGTATCACCATTGCTCATGACAGTTTCGGCAACCTTCAGCCACTTCTTAACAATGAATTGTTAAGCATAAACAATTGGCTTGTGGCAAATACATTGTAAGTTAAGTCTGAATGTACCCTGGTTGCCAGGGGTTCGAGTTCGAGGAGCGGAGCGACTTTCTTCCCCAGGCCCCTCTTAACTCTTTCGACCCTCTGGAACCCAGGGTAGTCTGAATGTTGCCAAAACGGAATTTATGGTCATTAAAAAAAATTGGCTCACGTCAGAAACTCTTAACGCAAGCTAATTATCCCCTTTGTCTTCGTATTGATAATAACGAGGTAATTAGAGTGTCTAAGTCAAAATCCTTGGGAGTCACGATTGACGAGAACATATCCTGGAATGAGCAAAGAAAATTTCCTCAGGTATTGGGGCACTTAAGCGCATTAGATACCTTTTAGATGACAATACGTGTATTAAATTTTATCAGGGACTATTAAATTGCGCCACATTTTGACTACTGTTCTGTACTATGGGACGGCTTAAGCCAACAACTTGCTGACAAACTGCAAAAATTGCAAGATTAGTAACAAAGTCCAGCTTTGATACCAGTTCCCAGCTGCTACTTGATCAACTTTCCTGGGATAGGGTGTCAATCCGTCGGAAAAAGCTTAAAGCCATAACAATGTTTAAAATAGTCAATCATACCGCACCAAATTATCTGGAGGATCTTTTTAAATTCAAACATACGAAATACAACTTGAGGGACTCAGACAAAAAGCTGGAGCTTCCAAAACCAAAAACAAACTACCTTAAGAAAAGCATTTGTTATAGTGGTGCGTCACTTTGGAATAACTTACCAGCAAATGTTAGAAATGCTTAGTCTCTCAGGTTGTTCTCTAAATTTCCCCTGCATGCGTAATGAGGGAAAATTAGAAGAGAATGCAGGCTGGAAGTGAGAAGGTCAAAAGCATCAACTCCTGCTCCCCTCTGGCACGACTAGCCCTACGCTCCCGGATGAAAAATACTGAATCCAAACTGACCTGTCTTCATCATAACCTTCAACGTAATCCATGTGGGATCACGTATTTCAATCTGCATATTCTTCTCTTAATTTCTCAAACCCGCTTCTTCCATGTGGGATACTTAAAACCATAAACGTGACGTAATTAAAATCCGGCCGAAGCGGCCTCGGGACTTTTACAAATCTTCCCTCGGCTCTCGGGGCAATTTAAATCACTAATACCCCTCATGCCATGGTATAACTTATAAATATTTTTATATTTTTCTTATTGTATGTATGCATGTACTGAATCAAATAATTTAAAAGTATGTTTTCATATTCCTAGAAGTCAACAGACTTCGAGAACATACGATGTACGTTCCCAATCAGAAGTGGCAGAAATTTGCACAGAATGACAGTGTCCAATCAGGATAATATAATAATAATCACTTATACATGTATAGCGCCTATACTTTACAGCTCTAGGCGCTTTACAATGGTATCAATAAAAATATGATAAAAATTACATGATTGTATAAAACAAACTTGAGAAATAAAACACTATTGATACTATAATGTATATTTAAAAAGCGTGCCAAAATAAATGGGTTTTAAGATTACTTTTAAAAGAAGACAGCGAGTTGCATGATCTCACTTCCTTGGGAAGCGCATTCCACAAGGAAGGAGCTGCCACAGAAAACGCCCTGTCGCCATATGATTTTAAATTGCTTACAGGTACACGTAACAAGTTCTCCGATGCTGATCTCAAGGATGTCAACTGATTGTCTCAAACACTCGAAACGCAGCCTACAGTGTATGCATAAAACTCTGAAACCGATTGTAATAGATAACTAGTTTCTGTAAAAAGATATTGTACATGTATGACTTTATTGATGGAGAAGTTAGACACTATTTTGATCAGGGTATGCTAACTGTAGCAGATTTTTTTCTAACGCTACATTGTAGGTCTTTGTCAGAACCAAAGAGGAGGAGGAGGGGCTGGTACTCGCTTAAGGTCTCGATAAATAGTCTGAATTTCAGCCGTCTCCTCTGGTAGGTTCCTCCCAATAGAGACGTCTGAATAATGCCGTCCAGTGACGTCACTACCCCAAAATCGCGGTAGTGATTTTGATTGGTTCATATTTTATAATTTCACATAATTATAATAAGTAACTCATCAGAAAAGATTACAGGTTTCACTTCTGTTTCTGTTTTGGACTCGCGATGGTCGATCGTTGAGTTTCAAGGGAGTGCTAGTCTTTGGCAAAGACCTTGAATTCGTAAGGAAAATATCTGGAAATCGATTGAAAGTGTCCTGCAAAATAAACGGTCAACTGTCCTGTAAACATGTACATTTTATCGCGTCGCGTCCACGGAGCTGTTGATAATCGATTATTTGTTCACACGCAGTAACAACACTACTTGGATACTATGGATGCCGAGCATTTTCAGTAGCTGCTCCCAGGTTATGGAACGAACTACCAATAGACATTAGATCGAGTAGCAATGTGAACATTTTTAAATCTAAGCTTAAAACATATATTTTTAAACGTGCATATAATTTGTAGCTTCTGTTTTACTAACTTTTATAGTCAATTTGTTTGTTATATTGTTTAAGTTCAATTTGAAATCAGTTTTAATTCGTAGCTTAAGCCATAATTAGTTCTATGATTGTATAGTTAGTCATTAACACATTTTTTATTTTTTACTTGTATTGTAAAGCGCTTAGAACAGAAATGTATAAGCGCTATATAAATATTATTATTATTATTATTATTATTATTATTACTTGCTCATGATGTTTGAAAAGAAGCGTATGAACATTTTCGGTTTAGCCATTCGCATGAGAAGTAATTTCAAACACTCATTGTTCGTGTTTCATCAGGGGATCTAAACATTTCGAAAACAATAAAACCCTCGAGTTGTTCAATTGTTTTCTCAATATTTGGATCCCCTGATGAAACACTACAATTCGTGTTTGAAATAGTACTTCAAGGAACTCTTCTTACCTGTAAAAGAGTCTTAGTATTTCTTCGTAAATTCTCCATTATCCTTCCATGCTTTTCTACTTTTCTGCAGCATGATTTACAAAGGTAATATCTCGTAGCTGTGTTGATTCGAATGGCAGATCGCGAGACAAAGATCAACTGTTCCTTTGCCTCAAAAAATTATAACGAGTTGTTGCTGTTGTTGTTTCGAAAAGGTTTTCACAACATAAGAAGCACTTGAGAAGCAAATGGGTTATATGTAGGTAGGGCTTTAAAATGGAAAAGGTTTAAAATGGAAAAGTTTCCAAAATACGTTTTTTCCACAAATTTCAAATCTAACAGCCCTAGAATCTAGCATCACAAAACAAATCAGACAACGGTAATATAAATTTTTAAAACCTTGAAAATGCGACTTTCTGATTTCCCGCTAAAAAAGAGGAGAAGAATGATTGAAAGCTGCTGTCCAATAATTACTGACCGGTTCCGTAAAAAGTTATTTCAAAAGAAAGCTTTCACATGTTTCAATGTTGATTTAGAATCTTCTTTTAAATTATTAATCAAATTTAATATTCTGTTATTCTGTCAACAGATGTCAAGCCAACGAAAAGACGCAAGCGAAAAAGCTCTACGCCAAAAACAACACGTAAGCATAAGACTGTTGGTGTAGTATCACATCAAACTGACCCTCGACTCCAACAAGATCCAAGAGCCAAACCAACACCAGCGAAGGACACCATAACGGTTCACATCCCAGAATCCCAGCTGGTCCATCTAGGAACTGCCGCAAGTAGTGCAGTGGGCTCGACCCATGGCATGCGCAAGCAAGGCCCAACCAGTGTGTTTGTGCCAATATATTTGACTAACAGTAATAGGAACTTTAAGTGCAGCAAATGCCCTGCAGAGTTCAAAACCAAGGAGGAGCGTGAAGAACACGGGAGTCTGCATAGGAAGAACTTCAAGTGTGTTGACTGCAGTAAAAGATACTTTACTATTGAGGCTTTGGAAGCACACAAGGCGAACGAAACGCATATCCATACGTGTGAGCAGTGTGGGAAGGTGTTCCACTCACAAGTTTATCTCAGAAGACATAAGACAGTACACGTGGAGGACAGGAACTTCCCATGCGATGTATGTAATAAGTCGTATACTTCGGATGCTAACCGGAGAGCCCACAAGCGTTCGGTTCACGCATTGGTAAAGAAACATAAGTGTGATGAATGCGGTAAGGCATTCGCTCGTAAGGACAAACTAAAAAGGCACCAGCTGATCCACATACCGTACCCCAACCGACCTGTGTTCCCGTGTCCTTTCCGCAGCCATACTGGATGTATGAGTACGTTCTATAGAGAGGACAAGCTCAAGAGACATCTCTTCACTCACTCCAAGGAGAAACCTTACAAGTGCGACGAATGTGGTAAGGGATTCGCTCGTCGGGATAATATGAACGACCACATAAGAACACATACCAAGGTGTTCAGCCACGTGTGCCAAATCTGCCAGCGTGGATTCCTTGGTCCTGCAAAGCTGAAGAAGCATCTACGAGGAGTCCACGGGATTGTGGAACCCGAAGGTCTGGCACAGGACCTTGAAGAAAATCATCCTCCAACGATGGCCATTGTTAGCCTTCCGCGACGTGAAGAGCCCCGATCAGTGGAAATCACAGAGGAGGGTGGAGATGCGAAAAGCACCGAGCACCAGGGCGAGGAAAGTGATGGTACAATTAGTGAAGTGTCGATACAAGAAGAAGAAACAGACAGCAGTGCCGAGGAGGTCGAAAATACACACAATAAATCCCAAACTGATACTGAGCAAAACGTTCCTATTGCCAGAGAGGAGGTTCATCCCACTGTAAAGTCGTTACGGCCTTCAATGCCCCTCATACACCACCCTAACCCTGCCTCCACCGGACGCCCTTCCCATGGTCCTGGCCAGGTGTTTGTGCCACCAGGTCTCTCCTTTCCTCCTGGGGTCTACAGCACACGTGATATGCTCACTCTTCCTAACGAGTTGTTAACAATGGTGCGTGGACTGAACTCGTGACTGAACACATGTAATGAGGTTTCTAATATACTGTAGCCTGTGTCAGCCGGCTGAACACAGGCTACTAATTCTGCAGACTTTAGTGGAAACTACAGTTGGAGGCGGATTCTCGAGACTAAGATAGAATCCTGGATGGGGAATACCACAAATGGTCCAGTAAAATAGGTAATTATGGGCGCATGCGCATGACAAAAATATGACATAATTATGGGCATCGATGGATTGAAAATACATGTTTAAACGAGCCGGTGTATGGTCGCGGACTGCTTTGTGCTGATAACAGTCCTCAAGTGCCCACTGGAACGAAGGAGTTTGAAGAATGCAACTGGCTGACAAATGTGCGTCAAAATTGCTATGATTATCAACGATACGACCTCGCTGTGCAGTTACGAGATCAGGACTTCGAGAATAAAAGCTGAAATGTCGTATTGCTTGTTGTAGAAATCAGGTTGTTTTCTGTCCAGACAACAGGAGTGGATAAATGGATTCAACCGGACGCCTTTTAAAAGAAATTTTTACGATAGAAAAATTCATATTCTCGAGCAACTCGCATCTTACTATACAAATAATGAACAACGATGTACACAAATGCTTGAAACGGTGTAGAGTATATCAGTCATGTACTACTTTGAGTGTCAGAGCTTCAGCATTACGCTCGCCTCATCTCTTCGACGCTCAAAGATTGGGAAATAGAGCAAGTCAAACTCTGGCACATAGGGTAAACCAGTCACAACAGGGCTCCAACTTAACAATCCACCAGCAAATGTCTGCTAGTAGGATTTTTTTTCCATTAGCAAAATACAGTGGACTGGCAATATGAAATGCTTTCTTAGACTGTGAGCAAGTCCCTCTAGTTTTCTCGGTCACCGTCTGGGTTTTTTTGCCCTCCCCCTCCCATCTCTCCCTGGGAGATTTTTGGTTCGCCTCTACCATTCGCTCGGCCACTAATAGAATTATAATACTGAAAAAAGGCGAAGGAAAATGAAGAAACTGTTCGCAGTCTATGACTTTACACTGCTTCTACACTAGATGTTTCATACTTTTAAGAATTAAAAGAAGAATTAGGTTTAGAAACTCCTGTAAATATGCCACGTTTGTTGTACCTTGATGAGATTGACTCGCAAAAATTTGCTAGTGGAGATGTTTTGCGAACGTTAAAGGGAACCTCGGCTGAAAAACAATGTTTGCTCTCAAGTGTTTGTTATGAATGCCTAAGTCTGTTTCTGTGTTTGTCTCTAGTAAATTGTACACTAGATGTCATTTATGCACCGATTTTCCTCTCGATAAAACTCATTTGAATTTCCTGCGCGCCGCCATCTTGGATATCATGACGTCACAGTGTTGCCCTATTGTCGCATAACAAAAGAGCTATTGTTTTCTGACAATAAGGCAACACTGTGACGTCATAAAATTCAAGATGGCGGCGCGCAGGAAATTCAAATGAGTTTTATCGACAGGAAAATTGTTGCATAAATGACATCTAGTGTACAATTTACTGGAGACAAACACAGAAACAGACTTAGACATCCATAACAAACACTTGAGAGCAAACATTGTTTTTCAGCCGAGGTTCCCTTTAATGTCGAGCTCTGTCACAAGTGGCTTGTCTAATCGTGTCAAATAACCCTCCAATCAAATGTGTGTATTAGGGTCACGTGCCAGCCCAATATATTGCCATATAGGATAGCTATTTATTGGACAGTTCACACAAGCTGTTCACGCTATTATGTTTATTGATTGCAGGATTATTTGTTCTGTATAATAAAACTGACTCGTAGACTTCATCCTAGCTCCATATGGCAAATATCGAAGGTCTTTTAATATTAGACTCGACCTTGGGTCTCGCCCAATATTGATGTCTCGACTTCAACATTGTGCCATATTGGGCTCCGATGAATCCAACAGCCCAGTTTACGGTTCATGTGCAGTTGTACAAATCCTTTATTTATTTGGCGGGCCACCAGATGTTAGACAATGGTAGCCCGCAAGCCTAGTCCCAAGGTCTTCTGGCTGGTACTTTTTCTTAGTGGGTTCCCTGTGGTTTGTACTGGTTTGTAACGTCACGGCTTACCAAGCAGCACACCGCGGCAAAACGTTACGCGCATGCGTATTTGCTATTTCTTGTCGGCGCGCGGCCGCCCCCAGTTTCCCGCGAAAACTGAAATGAAACAACAGGCACATACCCGTGATTTTAAAATTTCTGCTTAAAAGCATCCATTTGTGAACTGTTTTGTCAAAAAATAAGAAAACTACTTAAAAGCTAAGCCTAAGACTTTAACAGGTTGAAGTTTCCTTAATTTGTAATTCACTGTGAGTTTACTAAGTTATAAAATTATTTACTAAAAAAGTTGAAACCCTCGGTAATTTGTATTTGATAGCAGAGCCTTCGTTCTTTTGGCCAGCGGAGCATACCGTTTTGCCGCGGTGTGACCAAGCAGTGACGTCACAAACCACATGGAGCCATTAACCCACTCAGACAAAATTAGCCCGCCAGTTGAAACAAAAGACTTGAACAACTGCGCATGAACCGTAAACAACTGGCTGTACACTGTTGGATAAAACCGGCCATGTTGGCCAATGTGAAGGGGTGGCCATACGAGTCTAACAATGGAAAACATGTTTTATAAAACATTGTAGACGTCAAGGATTCTGGGACCGGAAATCCTTTGTGTAATTATTTACAGACTATATTCAGCCCTAGTGCGCCTGCGTGAATCAAACAATGTTGGATGACGTTCTTCTCTTTTGGGCAATCTAAATAGCCCTCACTTCGGTTATATTCTTTACTTTTTACGACATCAGTACAAAGGATTATATGCGAGTCTGATGAATAGTGTGATTAGTGAGAGGTGAATATATTTTGTAATAGAATTATTATCCGAACCTCCTATTGAAACCTTTGTGCATCGCTAGTGAAGAATATCGAAAGTGAGCTATGACCAGCTATTGTATTCATATTACATAAAGGTATTTAAAGTTCAGAAATCGGATTGGGTTCCTTCAAATCATGCTTCCATCATGCTCAATATATTCTCACATGGTAGCCTCAGCCTCGAACTGAGCAGGACGTGTTTAGACTAACAAAAACAACGCGATTTATCCTCCTGGGACTCTACTTTGCCACCGCTGGATGTGATGACTACAGACGCATTTACTCAACGTTAGCCTCATTCTGATGTTAAAGACCCTCTTGTCCGAGCCCATGGTGCTTTGCGCCAATGTTTTGATTAGTTTATCAACGGCCGCATAAATAAAAGGCTAGCTTTTAGTCGAACTGAAATGCTCTCGATTGTTTATTAGTTTAATAAAAGAAGTACACATACGCTTTGGGTAATGAATTTCAAAATTCTACCGGATTAAAAACCCAATCGAGCTCATGAATTTCCCCCGGATGCTTCAAATATGATTTGAAAGTACTCGGCAGGAAGCCAGTTATATGTTATGTCTTTAGATTCAAATACGGCTTACGAGTGCGACTTTTCACCATCCACAAGCTATCAATACTCTTCGTAGCTTGTTTTAATGTCTCCAGCATTGTTTAGCTGTGCGTAGCCACCATCTTGTTCTACATAGAATACAATATATCATGGTTAAAGGCGTAGAGGGGTTGACGCGTTTTATATTTAGATCAGCGGACGAAAAAGGATAAAACATTTTGTGGAGCCCTACACTTTTCGGAGCTAACTGTTAGAAATGCACACTGTGAAGCATAAAAAGTTATTGGGTATTCAAGCCCGGGCGGGGTTCTCCTGTTTGTGACGTGTTATGTATGTGCCGCCCGGGTGGGTCAGGGTTTTGAGCTCAGTTTGGGCAGGTAGGGTCAGGGTTTTGACCTGATTTGGGCAGATCAGGGTCAGGATTTTAGTATAATTTGGGTGCAGTCAGGGTCGGGGTTCAGTATTTTTTAGGCAGTTAGGGTTCAGTTTTTTTAGCTACTATGTCAAAAAAAAGACATTCTGTTGCCGTATTTTGATCGCCTGCCCAAATGCAAGCACTGAGGTTCCCATACATCGTGACGCCGCTAATTCGTACTTCAGTACTTATCTATGTACTTCATCTGCTGATTTGTTTACCCAATGCCACGTCCCGACTTGAAATGTTCCGTATTTTGCATGCAATCCCGGTACGCGGTATACCGGCCGGGATATATATCCGACCGTGTTTTGAAAACAATTTAAAGAATGGGCAATCAGGTTTTTTTTTTCCAAAAAAGGGGGCAATCAGGGTTTTGGAGCTCGGATTGGGTCAAACAGGGTCAGGGTTTGAGCCACTTGGCCTCACATACATACCCATTTTTCATGTAAGTACCCCCCCCCCCCCCCCCCCCCCCCGGGTATTCAAGTAGGATCTGGCTTTTTAAACCAATTCACGGAATGAGGAACGCATGCAGACAGCTATTGTAAAAGAGAGTTACTCGAGGACTGAAAGATCTGCAAAAAAGACCAGTCACAACTTATGATCACTCCAAGGATAATGTTCTAAGCAGTTGATATTTTCTGATGGGATTGCTAAGGGATAGGAAATTGATATCTGCTGAAAGGAACTGCCTGAAATGCGAGGCAAAAATGACTTGTGTAAACTGTAATGACCGGATAGATGGTTTGAAATGAGTATGCCGATCCCGGAAAAGAGACCAAAAGCACCGTGTGAAAGAAGTATTCAAGCTGGTAGTTGGTTCGAAAAGAGCAACTTAACTCTAGAAGAAATCTTAAAATTCACTTACTGGTGGTCAACGGGATGGAACGATCAAAACTCTTCAAGCAGCTGGCACTGGCCCAGTACATCTGTAGACTGGGACTCTTTCTGCAGAGAATAAAGTATGCGAGATAACGCCGCTTATGCGGGAAAGCTCGAAGATTGGAGGGGAGGGAAGGTTGTGCAAATAGACGAGAGCCTTTTCGGAAAACGTAAATATCACAGAGTGAATGGACAGTGGGTGTTCGGTGGGATTGAGGAAAACTCAAGAAGATGGCCTTGTTGTCTCATTAAAAAGTGGATTAAACCAGGAACACTCATTATATCCCGATTGCTGGAAATCGAGGCGTTGACGCGTAGCCAGCCACACAGTAGGACTTGAACCGGTTGAACTTCTATGGTTTTGCTGTGGTAGATCGAGGCGTTGACGCGTAGCCAGCCACACGTTGACGCGTAGCCAGCCACACAGTAGGACTTGGAACTGTTGAACTTCTATGGTTTTGCTGTGGTAGATCGAGGCGTAGACGCGTAGCCAGCCACACAGTAGGACTTGGAACTGTTGAACTTCTATGGTTTTACTGTGGTAGATCGAGGCGTAGACGCGTAGCCAGCCACACAGTAGGACTTGGAACTGTTGAACTTCTATGGTTTTGCTGTGGTAGATCGAGGCGTAGACGCGTAGCCAGCCACACAGTAGCTTCGTTCTACTTAGACCTGAACTGTTGAACTTCTATGGGTTTTCTGTGATAGATCGAGGCGTAGACGCGTATTCGAAATTCTAGGTGGGTACCTTCGTGCGTCGGGTATTCTGTTGTCGCTCGGGTATAAATACAAAAATTAAGATAAAAGAAAGTGAGTTAAATATATATATATCCAGAAATAATTACACGATAGCCCAAACGAGAGATGGATTTCGAAAGATTCGAGAGAGACACAATAACAACACTGATCTTTTACAAATACCAGCGAGAATGTGCAGAAGTTCAAACTACGACAAACATAGCCGGAGTTGTGAATAACCATCTTGCCGCTGGCATTTATGAATATTTAACATCAGAATGAGACTAATCAGAAGTAAGAGCCGCATGGTATAAGGAAATTAGTGATTAAATTTCCCAGAGAGCCGAGGGAGGATTTGTAACAGATCCTCCCAAGGCTCGAGGGGAAATTTAATTACTATAATTTCCCGAAATTTCATGCTATCACTTCGTAATACTATTATCACCGAGGAATGGAACAAATCTCTGAGAAGTTTAGTTTTAAGACGTCGCAGTTGTTCGAAAACGTTTTGTTATTATGCTTGATTGAGCGCCATTGATTAAAGTGTTTATGAAACCAAATTTTGCATCTTTATTTTATTGCAGAATAATAAAGTTCATTGCTTTCTGATTATCAAGAGTATATTTATTTTTCAGTTCCGCCTTCGGAAAGGTCTCTTTTTCACCATTCAAATAGACTACTTTATGCACAGGCAGCCCACCCGCGCGTGGGCTCCCTGTGGCAGTGTGAATCATGTGACGTCATCGTATTTACATCGGTTTTCTGTAAATTGACCGAAACAGTTCGCTAAATGGCGCGAGAAATCCTTGTATTTGGTCAAATGATCCCCAGATACCTTGAAACTTGTCGTGAAATAAACTATTTACATTTTGATGTGGTCTAGTGTGTTTTTCTGGGTGATATGAGGAAGTTTCAGGCGTTTGTTTCTCAATGTTTTGATACGCTCGCTTCAGCTACTAAAAAATTAAACAAGTTTCAAGGTATCTGGGGATCATTTGACCAAAATACAAGGATTTCTCGCGCCATTTAGCGAACTGTTTCGGTCAATTTACAGAAAACCGATGTAAATACGATGACGTCACATGATTCACACTGCCACAGGGAGCCCACGCGCGGGTGGGCTGCCTGTGCTTCATGCTAAAAACTGTCCCGTTTGTCGCGCGGCCAAATGAGCTGCGTGACGTCACTGTGAGGACTCGCTGTTTACGGTATATACTACAAACATGGCAGACTCGGCGAGAAAGTTTCAGAGAAAGCTAAAAATAAGCGAGGAGGTGGAAGATATTGTGTGACTGGTGGCCTTGGTTTTCTTCCCGTATTTAACTTTATCCTACGCCAAAATACAATGGACTTTGAAGTTGAGAAAAGCAATAGTCAATGTCCACATTCTATACTCATTCACAGTTTGTACAAGTACAACTACAAAACAACTATAAAAAGTACAAGAAATGACTCCTCAAGAAGTCGACGATAACTTTAATACTCCTGTACTTTTATGCTGAAGCCAGAACAGTGAATGGCAAAGAATACAATAAAGGGCCGGTTTATCTGGTTTCCTGTAGAAATTCGTTTAAGAGGATCCTGAATGTTCGTGAATGAAAAACGGACGATACTGAAAACTTGCAAAGAACCCAGACGCGGCGCCATATGTGAGTTGAGTTTGTTGGTCTATCTCTCTCTCTCGTCCTTGCTCCGAGGGTTTTTCTCCGGGTTCTCCGGTTTTCCTAGCCTCCCTCCGCAAAAACCAACACGCTAAATTCTAATTCGATCTGTGGATTAGCCGGGACTTGACTTTGATCAGCCCCCATGGCGGACGGTATAAAACGCAGGTGTGCAGGTGTGCAGGTGTAGGGCGTAGAGGGAGGTTGAGTTTGCGAGTTTTTCTTGAGAACCCTAGCTCTAGGTGGGTAAGATCTTGTTTACTGACCGGTTAGGGTTTTTTTATGGTTCAGGGTGGGGTTTTAGTTAGTTTAAAATTCCCTGCACACCTCAACACCTGCACACCTGCACACCTGCGTTTTATACCGTCCGGCCCCCATGGTTGTTTCAGGTCTCGTTAGAAATTCAGAGAGAATTTCGAACGTATAGTCGAACTGAGCCTCAAAAGCTACGCAACTCACTGCCATCAGAGCAGCAGTTTAACACTGTTCCTTGGGATAATGAAAATATCCTTCTTCAGACCAGAGAATAAATAGCCAGTGTCAACGATGCAGTTGTTGCGTTCGACGAAGGAGAACGCATACTAATCTGCTTGCATTGGGCTCCCTGTGCGTTTCCAGGCGAAACACATCGAGAAATTTTGGACCGTGTATATATGTGGTCAACTTCGTTCCCAGAGGTCTTTACGCGTCTAACCCAAGATGGCGTCGGAGTCGTCATGAGAGCTTTGCCGAGACGTTCTTCAACGTTCTTCGACGTTTGCTCTCCAGGCCTGCTGGTTTTGTTCATACGATTTATCAAAGGAGTGAAAGCCTGAGGGAAATGTTCACTAGTCTACACTCTGGAGCATTGACAAAGTCCGGTGATGTCCAAACCGTATCAAACCAAACGTGGTATGTTTAATTGTTGGTGCAGCGCGCGTATTCAACCCCAACAGTCAAATCAACTTGTCAGTATTTACTGAATTACCCCGTAAAAACCGAGTGAACCTCCGATCGTAAATTCTGTTGGCTTTCTCGCTGTATTGGATTGTGCTTTCATTATTTCTACGAATTTTATAGCCATGATTCATTATTCCGCTTCCACCACTGAAACTACCTAAATATTGATCAGTAATAATTCTACAATATAAACTGACAATGGTACTTGATATTCTGCAGCCAGCCTTGTTGTAGAAAATAGTCGGGAACCTCAACTCACGTAACTCAGTCTCAGATGCCGCTATTAAAATTTCGCTACAAAGTACATGTACAAACGCTTTCTGATCGCTATGAATGGGCCATTCCATTTTATATACACACCCCCCCTATTGAGGGATTCACTTCTATACCCCTTTGGATATAATTTTGGGCAACCCCCTCTGGATGTTTTTTTTCTTTTTTGGGGGCGCTGTTTCTCCAGACCCCCTTGGATAGCCTTTCCAGCCCTCTAGGATTTCCCCCCCTCCCCCCAAGGATATCCAAGTTTCTCAATAGGGGTGGGGCTGTTGGATATTATATCCTGGCTACCATCCAGGATATCCCTGGTGTGGATATCTACCCCTTTGGATATTTTACTCGTCCCCCTCTGGATGTTTGTCAGTTTTACCCCCTCCCTCCCCCAAGGATATCCAAGTCCCTCAATAGGGGGGGTGTGCATATAAAATGGAATGGCCCAATGTTTTTCCATCAGGCATTTTCAACACTATCACAATGTGCAGATTAACTTCTCCTGTGCTGACCAAACATTGTAAAAAGAAAGCACTTTGTGTTTCCTGCAACAGTTTTGATCAGTTGACAATTTTACAGCCCGTTTGCGGCCGGCAGTCTTGCAATTTCTGTCTTTCACTTTTATCAATCGACATGTTCATTTTATAGCAGGTTATTTCATCCAATAAGAAACGAGCTTTCAGGTCGTCAATGTCAAGCTGTCAGAATTGAACCAATCAGCGACGAGAAATGTTGTAAACAAGTCGAAGTACAGTAAAATGGAGTTTTCGCTGTAGTCAGTTCGCTTAGTTAGATTTGTATGTGGGTTCTTAAATTATATAGCTTACTTTCCTTCGTCTAGATTGAAGTTTGTATTATAAAACAAATAAAAGATGGTTCTCCTTGTTCTATAACAAAATCATGTACTTTCAAGGTCTTGAAATGGTGCTAAATGCACTCGTGTTCTGCGCGTGCATCCGCAGTTTTTCACGGACCTCAAGCGTGTAATATTTTTTTTATAGAACAAGGAGAACCATCTTTTGTTTGTTAAGGATTGTGTTGCGTTCTACTGTATTTAATTTTTGTATTGAATTGTATTGTGCTTTATTATATTGTATATTTTTGTTTGTCACTTGCGAGTCCTCACAGTGACGTCATTGTAATGGCAGATTCGGTTCCAGGCCCCGGACAGTTTTTAGCATAAAGTAGTCAATTTGAATGGCGAAAAAGAGACCTTTCCGAGTGAAAATTAGAACAAGTATGCATGCTGATGAGGGAATTTAGAGATCAAGTAATTGTTCTTGTAAGAACGATAGCAGCACCAACGGCAAAGGAATGCTTGATTTCATTGGTTTAAACAAAAAAATCGTCCAAAAAGTAAAATATACGTATCATTTTCTCTGACTTTATTAAAGTTTGATGAAATGATTTACATGGTGGTTCCATACATGTATGTCGTATATAAAAGAAATTCGTATGCGAGGAACCTTATAAAATGTGCCAGTTTCGTAGCTTTTGTGTTCGGCAATTCCTATTAGTTGGAAAAGAATTTCCTCATAAAAATGGAATGAAACAAGCACTTTCAGCAACTTTATTTCATAATAATATACAGTTCCATTATTTTGAACAGGTCATTATTTCTAATAATGACCCAAGACAGGTCCTTATTTCTCATGACAAAGCAAACATTTTGTTCTAAAACAATGGAACTGTGTATTAAATTGGATAATGATTCGCTCCTCGGCCGGCGGTCTTAGAAATAATGAAGACCTCGGAGCTCATCCATTATCATCCTATACATATTCATCCCTATCACCCAGTGTATCTATATTCTACAACACACGAGAATCCGCCTATGTGAGGGAGGCTCAATGCCGTAGAACAATGGATTCTGCTATCGTTCTTACATGAACCATTACTTAAATGTCCCTGAACTAACAAAGAAACCCGAGGTGATCATGGTATTACGTTGAGTAAAGGCGTAGACATCGCATCTGGCGGTAATGCGATACTGGGCCGTATAAACTGTTTTTTCTTCACACAGTGCAGTGTGAATATGGAGAACCATCTTCTATTTCAAAGTGATGGTCCCATTTCTGAGATTTTAAAATATAAACTGTTCATAAACCTTTTATCTTTAAAATTATTATTATGTTTAATATAGGAAAAAAAACTTACTTCAACATGCGTAGTCCAGAGTTGTTTCCCATCTGTAAAAGGAATATATTTGGAAGATATTTGCACTTTCGCTTTGACGAAGGGCAAACACTCGAATGTCAGCTGGTACTCTGGTTACAGGAGGGAAAGGAAGTCAAAATCTACTTATTGTCCGGGGAGGGTTATATATTTTTAGACTTTTTGATTTCATTCTCCCCCTCCCTCTCTTTATTTATTTATTTATTTATTTATTTATCTATTTATTTACTCATTTCAATTATCCAGATGTGAAATAAAAATAATGCAAACAAACAAAGTCAGAAGTATGCTCTTTCCAGCTACGTGCCGCACTGGGTTTCATTATCATTAGAGTACGTTTATATAAGGTGGCATAAACAAGTACATTCAAAGGAAACCTTTCTCCAGCTTCTTGTCAAAAATATTTTGAAAACAGAACGGCTCCTCCGCTGTTGGTTATTCTTTAGGGAAAGTTCATTTATATGACCAGGTGGTGAAGATATTGAAATTGGGATCCCAATTGTCGCAGCTCCCCTTTCCATCTTTTCAACTTTTGGTGCACCCCCCTCAGCAGTAAAAGCAATCTTAGTCCCCTCCCCCCTTGTAACTCCTTTTTTTTTTCTAGAGCCCCCTTTGACTGTCTCACACCTCTGAAACTCGAAAATCCAAATTGCAGAGCAGTGAAGCAAGCAAGTATATCAGTCCTGTTGGAATGCTAGATTTTAAAATGTTTAGAATTAAACAAGTCAAAACATAGGGGGCAACTTGTGGAAAGTCAGAGAGCTATTTTGGCATATACTAAAAATCACGTGACGATGACGTCATCGATGCGTCATCACCACTAAGTGATTGATAGGGACCCACTACTATGCATATCTGTCCAGGGTTGGCGTTTATAATAGACTCAAAACATTGTTACAGAAAAGCACAGGCTTCGATTTTAAGTGCTTATCATGAATCAGTCCCAAATTCATTGGCTTGATGACTAAACTAATAAAACTCTTAACTTTGCGATTTTCTCCTTAAAGGGGCCGTCTCACCCACAGTGCTTAGCGTGCTTTTGTTATTGTTTATATCCGGGACTTTGACCCCTATTCACGGCGGGAAGCTCACGAACTAAGCATATTCTTTATGTTGCTGACATGATAATTTTGATTTGAACATGGATGACCTTGGTGAAACTAACAGTACCTTACAAGTTGATGTGAAGCCTACAAAGTGTTATACAGCAGTACTTGGCTGTACTATAACATTTACCGCTCACCCGTCGCTGCTATAAACAGAGAACACTCTCTCCGGGTAATACTAATATTTATCAAAGTGAGAGGTTTCTCTCCTCGGTTTTATTTTTACTTGCAGACAGAGAGAGAGAAAGAGATCTCCTAGCAGGCAATATCGTTGCTGGCAGTAGCATAGAATCAGTTCAAGAGAGAACAGTGCACGAATTACCAGAATTACAGCTCGATCGTTTCAATGGGAAATTATTATCACGGCGGCTCTGTTGTCAAATTTTGTGCGAGTCATAAACTTTGATCGATCATCTCGGCAAAATCACGCCGTGAAAGCCCTTCGAAACAAGAGAGAGACCTGTTTCCACAAGTTAAATGCCGAAGCTCTCAAAATGATTTTAGGAAATTGCTCAATTCTTTTCGGGTCGACCAAGCGGAGTTTCGTTGCCTACAATATTTTGTTCACTATAACATTTACCGCTCACCCGTCGCTTCCAAACCCTGTCATCAGTACTATAAACAGAGAATAATAATTATGAAAAGAGAGGTTTCTCCCCTCGGTTTTAATTTTCCCTGCAGAGAGAGAGAGAGATCATCTGCTAGCAGTAAATCTCATTGCTGGTGCCAGAGAATCAGTTCAAGAGAGAACAGTGAACGAACGCTTGAATAGGAAATTTTATCATGCAGCTCGACGTCTTTCGTGCGAGTATAAACTTCAAATGATCAACCCGGTGAACCCGAAAATCTCGGCAAAATCACTGTCTAAAAGCCCGAATTCCGCGCTTTGAAACCAGTGAGAGACCTGTTAACACAAGTTAAACGCCAAAGCCCTAAAAATAATTTTAGGAAACTGTTCTTCAAGTGGAGTTTTGTTACAAATTGTGGTCACGTAAGCCAGCCACGGTGTTCAAAAACCCAAGTCGGCTCAAAGATAGTAGATACTCGAACTAAGCGCTAATATATCTTTACATATAAATATTAATGGTCAGAATAGCTTCTCCATGTTGTAGGTGGAAATCGTGGACACAAACGGACAATTGTTTCCTTTCGTTGAGGACGAACGAGACTGGCACCATCTGAGAACTACGGCCACCTGAAATAAAACTAAAATTTCCATGACCAAATAATTTAAAACACTTAAATAAGAGGCTCAATAGGAAGAGCAATAAAAAAGGTTCAACCTAGTATGATTTTGTTGACGATAGCTGGAAGGATGGCAGAGATGTAGAGAAGATTAAAATCACTGCCATAAAAGTCTGGATTTCGATGGCATCGAAAATGGCCGCAATGCTATTTGAGCGCGCTAAGCACTGTGGGTGAGACGGCCCCTTTAACCCCAGGTCTTTTTTTTTGCGATGTGTCGAGTTTTTTAAACAGAAACCATTTAGTTGTATTTAGAGCTGCTCCCGTGATTTCTACCGCTGACTGGACATGCGCAGTATTTAGCAGTCCTGTAGAAAGGCTCGAGTCATTATTCACCAACCATCAGTTATTATCACATCAAGAGCATTGAAGTAATGTTGGCACCGAACTGATTAAAGCGTCTAACTCAGCAAGAAACATTGGTGTTTTGTTTTACCAAACTGTTTCCATGGATCAGCAAGTAAATGCTGTCTGTAACGTTGCTTTTTATCACATTAGAAATATTGCACGCATTAAGAAATTTCTATCTTTTTAAACCACCAAAATTCTGATTCATGCTCTTGTGACTTCTAAATTAGACCACTGCAATTCTCTATTATATGGACTTCCGAAGTATCTTATTCAGAAACTTCAGTATGTAAAAAAATATGTTTCTGCCCCTATATTATGGAAGTCTCTGCCACTAGATATCAGGAACACTGAGTCTATAAGTTCTTATAAAACTGAGTAGAGTCAAAACGTTTCTTTTTAATCTGCATTTTTATTGTAATTGTTACATGGGAAACCAAGATTTAGTGGACTGTATACTATTTAGCTTTTTAACTTAGTGATCATTTCATAGTGAAAATTTAAATTTAAATTATTTGTTCTTTTTGGTTTCTATATATGATAATACACCATTAGTTTTCACTATTGTAGAATTGTGAAGCGCCCTTGGACAATTAGTGGAAATGGCGCTATATAAATTACTTATATTATTATTATTATTATTATTATTATTTATATATGTGAGTCACGGTCAGTATTCTACTGCGAGGACATTTGAAATTAAATGAAATTAAAAACACTCGTTCGAGTTATGAAAGTAAAACGTTTGCTCAAAAGCAGTTATAAAATACCGTATCGTAGAATCCCTTGTAGAATCCCCTGGGTCTTTAGGTGGGTGTTATACACGAGGGGGGGGGGGGAGAAGCAAGTATTTTTGCTATGATATAACATTTTATAAGCCGCAATAAACATTTTAGTTTAAAATAACAAACCATAAAACAAAACTAGCGTACGCATGTAAATAAAACTGTAGATTTATTTCTTACAAGTTGCAAAGTCTGTTTTTGGAGCGGGTACTATCCATGAGGGGGACTATCTACAGTGGAAAGGGAGATTATACTCGATGGTTATCTACATGCAGGGGCGACTATACATGGGATTCTACGGTATATCCAAGTCAAAGTTAAAATCCCACTTAATTCAACTAAACATCATGACACACGCTTACACTTATCAGTACTTTGCAGCAATGATGCAATGCTTTTATAATGATTCCGTAAGTTGTCTCAGTAGTATTTTTCTTTCAGTACAACTACTAAGCAAGCTGTCCTATTTAATGCTCCTACTATTTTTTAGCCAATATCTATCCCAGATACACCTTTAACGTGCCCCTACGATCAAATTTTGACATATCAATGTTTTTGCATTTTCATAAAGCAGAGTTCATATATTATTACCAGTTCAAATTGTTTTTCGATACAACGACAGGAAGTCTTATTTTTTTAGCTCCGAATATTGAATCTACACGTCCGCCATTAGGGAAGAGGTCAAAACAATGGTACTCTGGCGGGACCCAATTTTGATGGAAGGGGGGTTGTACCCGGAACCCACCACCCATTTTGGCAAAATCTAGATTTTTGACCACAAATATCTTCTTGAATAAAATACTTATTGAAGAACTAACCATATTTCTAGTTTCTAAAGGCAGAGAAGAACGTGTGTCTGCATTAAAATCAGGTATCCCTATTTTACAACGCGAGAAAATCACTCTCGAAAAAGGGGTAGGGGGTATTACCCGCCACCCACCACCTCCCCTGACAAAATTGGGTCCCATTCGAAATCCATTGTTTTGACCTCTTCCCTTACTGGAAGCCGTGCCCTTTGTTCAGCTTTAAACAAAGGTTTATTCACCGGAATTGATGTCATACACTTAACGCTCGCCTGCAGAACACAACGCCTGGAGGCATATTTCTACTAAAAACGTCTTCACGTACATAAGAAGAAAGTTATATTTATCTTTGCGAGGTTGGCTACTTTTTTATGCACGCTATTTCGCGCCACGAGGTTGTCGTGTTAAGTGTATGACATCACTTCCGGTGAATAAACCTTTGTTTAAAGCTGAACAAAGGGCACGGCTTCCAGCAATGGCAGACAGGATTTTACCGGTAAACTCTCCTAAAATTTGTGGTTTAAGATGCCCATTTGGGAATATTTTTTACTATTTCGGATATTTCTAATACTGATTGACCTATAGACACTGAAAAAGTGGCAAATCGAAATGGTAAATTTTCGTCGTAGTGGCACTTTAAGTCCTGTAGATCAGTGTCTATCTACAAATTAGCGCCGTTACGGCGGGGGACACTTATCTATACCGAGGGAGCTTTTGCGTTTTTCACAGCAAAAAAATATGTAAAAGATCAATATGAAAAACAGCAATTTGCATTGTTTATTTAGCCAGAGATGTTATAAGTTAGGTCATCGGATAAACATATGAATTATTATTATGGGAACAGCTTAGTACAGATTTGTGGGTTTCAAGCACAACCTAATTTACCTTTGGAGTGACTGAAGGTATGTAAACACTCGAGAAATGCAAAAACTAATATATTCACGTCGGGTGTAAAATTATTCACTTAAACATATTTTAATATTATTTTAGTCATTATTTGTGAAAATTCGCATATGGGCTGGCACAGTTTAGGAAAACATTTTGTTCATAATTTCGTAAATTTTTTTTTTTATGACGTCAATACAAAACCATATATCTCATATAACCCCCGAAGAAGGTTCGTTCTGCTGAACCGAAATATAGGGTACAATAAATAACATCGTACGGCCGTCCGATCAGTCTTCATACATAATTTATATAGCAGCTTTGAACGAACTTGTCAAAAGAAGATGAAAGCCACAAAGCGTTTCCCGATACAACAAAAATGCATCGAGATATCACATGTTGAATTAATTATACATGCAGGCCCCCCTAAACGAGACTTACAGTTCACATAGATATGAAAATACCGTTGGTTGAAGTTGTGCTATTTTTGATTGGGTTAAGTCAACTCTTTTTTGGAATATAAGGCTAGATGTGGGGGAAATGTCTCGTTTTCGATTTTTGGATTTCAATCTCATAATGAAAATATTTGCGATTGTTAAACTGGATGACGTCACACATTGGATCAAGTTTTGTAGCATTAGTACTTAGAAATGAAAAAGGTTTGAGGCAAAATTTGATTCTCTTAATTCCACGTCACAATTTAGCAACAAACATATGACAATATTTGATTATATTTATTTCCTAAAATCCCGGGGTAACCTACCCTTCGACAGCAGGTTATCAATTTAAATTTGAATATCAAAATATTTGCATTAATTCCCAGCCCAGATACCAATTTTCACGACGAATGACTTAAGGAAGGTGAAGATAATTATGTATATTTTACACTCATCCTAGCTCGAAGTGATTAATTATCGTTAGAAAGAGCAAACCAAAATAAGCCAAATTGCCAAATTTTAGGATCTTTTCGAGCTAGCAAAGTTCAAACATTTACAGACGTTTGTATGGTGGCGAGAAAGCAAACAAACGTCTGTGAATTTTCTAACTATATTAGCTCGTAACTTTGTCGGTATCTAACACATCTGCTCAAAACGTTTGCACAGTTGGTCTCATTTAGTATACGTTCTCTCCAGCATGTTATTAGTTGGTTATTTTAATACGCTCTAGCTCTCCAGCATGTTATTAGTTTTGGTCTCTGCACAGGCAACCCAAGCTCTAATTGTGTGTATTTGTCAGTATAATATAGGGGAACTACTAAACGGGGAAAATCACGAATTTTACTACTATTAAATAGGCCCAAATAGAGCAAAGGTACGTTTATTTCAGTTGATTTTAACCTATCAATAGTAGTAAAATTCGTGATTTTCGCCGTTTAGTAGTTCCCTATATTATACTGACAAATACACACAATTAGAGCTTGGGTTGCCTGTGGTCTCTGATGATTTTTCAAATTACCTGCAAAATTCCTATAAATCACAGAGTTGTGCTTTTGCCTTTTTTGATTTGTTTGTTTATGGTTGTTTACTTGCATGCGTTTTCTTACATTGGCTTCCACACATTAAGCTTACTGGGCGACTGAACTATTAGTCTTGACGACAGTACTGTACACTGGTGTGAGATTGTTTTCTATTATTAAATAAACCCTATTTAAGAAACAGAAAACAGTTTCGAGACCGTTCATTTGATATCAAGGAGGGAGGGCTGGTAGGATTTTGTACTTTGCCTGGACAAAATGACATGTCTCCCCTCCCTATGGTAACATGGTTTGCATGTCTGTCTGTCCCTCCTCTCCATGTAGATTTGTTTGTGTGATCCCTCCCCCTCCTCCGCACCTTATATAAAAGGAAAATCAGGAAATCCTATGGCTATCATATAAATGTGCCACAATTTCTGCCCAACCCTTCAATGTTTTTTTTTCTAAAGCAGGGCCGTAGTCAAGCCGGCCGAAAATTTAGACGAGACAAGATTTGCGAACGCCGTCACTAGGTGGGTCATGCCCCCCTGAAAATATTGAAAATCTTGGTTCTCGAAAATGGCGAAAATTAAAGGGAAGAGACTACACTTGATACTTTTTTAGAGTGCCCCCCTAAATCCCAACCCCCTCCCCCGATAAAAAATGAATGGGCCCTTACGTGTTCACATAGCGTTCTGGAAACACGAAAGAGTTGTGGGAACACGAGTCCTTTGCGAGTATTTCCACACTACTTGAGTGTTTACAGAACATTGCATAACGTCACTAGTTTAAACAACGGAGTGTTTCTTCCGAGGGACTATATCGTCTGATGGTTGCACGCGGAAATTTCATGTTCTCAGATGAAAACAATTATTAGCCGGGAAACGAAGCCGTTCGAGGTCTAATTTGCTAGTCGCTAGTCCAAAGACAAAACCACTCGTCGCTATTGTTTAAAATGCCTACGAATCGAAAATTAAGTTGATTTAATTTGAAAATCCTTTCTGCTGAGGAACTGGCTATTTCCGTTTGTCAATATCTCATTTCGTTCCAGACAAATTCAGGTTTTTGCAATGTGCAAATGAGATGAACTATGACGTCATTTGATGGACACAACCTGGAGACAAATCACAAAATGGAGAAGTGGGTAAAGACATTTGAAACTGCATAAGTGTGGTACTAAGGAAAATACGCATCACTGTGTGGAACTTTTATGATGTTGCCATGGAAACACTCGTGCGCCTAGGCTCCTTTTCACCTTGAAGATAAAATTACATTTCTTGTTTCTGTTATAGGAAATAATTTGCTTTAAAACCACTCACATACAATGCCTACATTGTTCCAAGTTGTCTGATGTGCCCAGAGAAATTTGGAAATTGTATTTCCGCACAGAAGAACCCTGGGGCCAAGAGTGTTTCCATGGCAACGTCATAATTTCCAGAGTGATGTGTATTTTCCTTAGTACCACAAATGCAATGTTTTAATTGTTTTTACCCACTATTTGCAGACATATTATTTATTTTGTCTCCAGGCTGTGTCCATCACATGATGTCACAGTTCATCTAATTTGCATATTACAAAAACCTGAATATCTTCTGGAACGAGATTACATATTGACAAACGGAAAACGCCACCCTTCGTTAATTCGAAAGGGTTTTCCAATGAGATCACCTTAATTTTCGATTGGCAACACAACATTTTTGATAGTGCCTACGGGCGACTATAAAATCAATAACCTATTTGCGGCGTCGAAATATTTCGTCCGCGGACATTATCTGATCCAAGAAGAGAACAGTTCTGCGAGCTTCCAGGATCAGATAATGTCCAAGGACAAATATTAGGGCATATTTCGACGCCACAATGTCAGGTTATTGTTGTTATCATCATCCTTCAAATATTTTCTTTGACGCTCGCTTATTTCCCGCTCACGGATTACTTTTCTTATCTATTTATTTCGTATTTTCACGACGTACGGGCTGACGTTTCCCGTTTGCCGTAGAACCCGGTGCTTAATCTCTCTAATACTGGGTCACGTGGCGCATTCAACCAATCACGCGCGAGAGAAAATATTTGATGGGTTGTAATGCCTGATAGTGCCAAGTGGCGGACCAATCGGAGAGCGCGTGAAAGTTGTGTGGTGAACTATAGTATACAAATAGAGTGTTTCCGTCGACGAACTATCGGCTGAATATATGCTAGTTTTAAGAACATCAAATTTCCAAGGGAAACTATCAGCTGATAGTTCCGAGACAAACACAGTCTATTTGTCGTTATTGTTCATCACAAAATCGTTTTCCGCTCTCATGCTCAGCGGGCACTATTATACAAATAGACTGTGTCCGTCAAGGAACTTTCGGCTGATAGTTGCCCGCGGAAATTTGATATTCTTAAAACAAATATAAGCGCGAGAACGCAGTTCGAGGGCTTATATGCTAGTTTTAAGAACATCAAATTTCCAAGGGAAACTATAAGTCGATAGTTCCGAGACAAACATAGTCTATTTGTCGTTATTGTTCATCACAAAATTGTCTTCCGCTCTCAGCGGGCACTATCGCCTGATAGTTTGCATCCGCGGACGACAACTATCACGTCACGTGATCGCTTTTGGCCAATGAGCGCGCGCCAACATTTTGTGGTGAACTATAACGCCTGATAGTTTGCAACGGCGGAAGACAACTATCACGTCACGTGATCGCTTTTGGCCAATGAGCGTGCTCCAAAATTTTGTGGTGAACTATAACGCCTGAGTTTGTATCCGCGACGACAACTATCACGTGACGTGATCGCTTTTATCCAATCAGAATCGGAGAGAATTCAGTGGTGAACTATAAAACTGCTGTTGTTTTTTTCCATGACGTCGTCGCGAAAAGGAATCTTTTATGTAAAACAATGTGCATCTGAACGCTCCGGCTTTATCGAAAGGAAATTTGCGTTAAAGGAGCTGTGTCACGGTGAAAGGCAGCCTATGGCCGAACGCAGCCGGTTATCTTCAGTGATTTTCATATGAACTGACGAACTTCGCGCACATGTGGGATGGTTAAAATCAAAGCAAATATGCTGTCTATAGACAGAGTCTAACAGGAACACATTGCGTATCATTCAATTAAATCAAGCATTGTGGGATGGAACTTTAACTTTTTGTAGCCAATTAACAGCCAGCAATATAACATTGACTCCACGCATGCGCAACGCCATGACAGAGCCCTTTAACGTAACTACAGACTAGAATGTTGGAGGATTCCGTTACGATTTAGATAGTGTGTTCCTCGTGAGCCAGTTCACTTCTTTGACACGTGATCAGGGACGGTATACCCCCCTCCCCCCCCGGCCACTAGAAATTTTGCTCCGCCGTCCTGGTGATATATACAAAATCATACAACAGTAACAGTTACCCGAAAGCGTAGTCGCCAGTTTTCCTGCTTCCTGCATTACTTCCGTTGTAAATGCTTGCCTTGCCACCTCCCTGCTTGGGCTGTAGGTAGGGTGAGCTGTCAGTAGGCGATGTCTCCAACAGGCGATAAAACTGCTCTTGTGATTACTAGTTGTTGCATTGTTATGTTACAGCGAAGTGCAAGATTTTGATATGATCTCGCGCATTTTGACAAGCGTTTCAATGTTTTTATGCTCCTTGCTTTTTTTTTTTTTGCGAACAACTGATCTTCTTCCTGACAGATATCTGCTTTGTGGCAGTTTTTATAAACCGCCTAGGCTATCCGTTCATATCAAAACTAAGAAATATCAACCTCAGTGTTTATAACCAGGTCTCGTAAAGTTTTAGAGAAAGTTTCAATTGTTCAACGCTATGTGTCTGAAAACTCACATCAATGTCGCGATGCGAAAACAGCCTGGAGATGTTCATGAGCTGAATATAGTGAAGATAACTCGCATTTGCATGTCATTACTATACGGCTCCAGTCAAACGTGTTCTTATATCGTTGATTCGACACTGTATACGTAACGTACTGAGTAAATGTTACATAGTGGATGTTTTGAGCAACGATGTCCTCGTCAACTCGGAGCCGTAAGAGGTTCGTCGCTTCCGTCCAAAGGTCTTCCCCAACGCCTTTCTAAAGTCATGTTTGCCAAAGATATACAAACATGGATTGAAAAGCGAGTTTAGGAACCGTAACTTCACTATGATGTATTCCCCAACGAAGGATAGAACAAAGAATTGATTGCCTAACTTGTACTGGAATCGAACGATGAAAAAAGGCAGCCAGCAAATAACATACAATAGAAGCATAACAGCGAACATGGCCACTGCCTTCCACTCACGCCGGTTGTGTTTCTGGGTTTCCTGCCAGCCCGGGATGCTGTTTTTCTTGATATTTCTTAACTGCCTCACAACTTCGTAGAAAATTCGGCTGTAGGTCACGACCATGAACACGAATGAAAACACGAAGTAGACAACGAGGCAAAAGATGTCAAAAATTATAACTTTCTTGGCTGTCGACGGTGGGCTGTCGTCCATCTCGGCGGGATCCAACCATGCGAGCTGAATTAGCCCAACGAAGCTGGACATGATCCATATGAAGGCTATAGCAATGAATCCTCTTCGTTTGGTAACAAGTGTTCCATAGCGTAGGGAATGTATGATAGCCAGATACCTATCCAAGGTCACCATAAGTAGGTGCGACACTGTTGAGACTGACGAGAAGCGGAGGATGATCTCTGCAGCGAGGCAAATTACTGGACGACGAATGATGTTACATCCGAGATGAACGGGAATGCTGACAAGACCTGTTAGTAGATCAGAAACAGCCAGGCTACACAGACTGTAGTTCGTGACTGTTCTCAATGCTTTCCTTTTGAAGACGAGAACTAGCACGAAGCTATTAATGACGATAATAAGAACTGCAAGGACTATAGGGAAAACATCTAAGCCTACTTCAAAAGTGTACTTTTGATCATCATGTTCATTGCTGTGGCTAATGTTGTCGGGCTCGAAGTTTAAGCTGCAGTTCAAAAGCAGATTTGAAGTACAGTTACTGAAGGACTGGTTACCACGGCTCATGTTCTTAGCTCACCTGTAATACCACTGGACTATATGATGTCCTATACAAAGACTACAGTTCGAAGTTCTTAGCTTTCAGTTGTTTTATATCACTTGCTGTGTCGCTAATGAATGACTGCCTCAACTTGTGTGTTGGTAACAATAGTTTCTTCTGGTCTTCACCAACTGAGATCATCAAGTTAATAATCCAGCGTTCAAAAAACAGCCGCCAAAGCTGCAATAGAAAATACAGAAGCGATTAATATACTGTTGGCTTGTTTACACGACAACACTCCAAATATCCTTTTACATTTGACAGTCACTATCCATATTACAATTATCTTTGCTCAGCTAGATTTAAATTGACACACGAAAAGCTAAATTAGATCCTTAATGTCTCTGATTGGGAGGGCAACAACAGGGGGAAAATAAAAAATAAATAGCAAGTCAACAGGATTTAGCAGTCACGGCATCTTAGAATGATCAATTATATCAAAAAATATGTAGTATTTTGAAATTATAAAATAAAATTGATAGTCTAGCCATGGAGATATTAGCAGCACAAAATTCTTTTGAATCCCATGTTAAAAGGAATAACTTTAAAGACTATTTAATCCAATTTTCGACTGACAAATCCTCTTATTTCTTGGGTAGCGAGATTATCCCTGCACTAAATCTTGACATTTTGTACCGCAAACTCGCATTCTAATTAATTGAAGAGTTGTATATTTACTTCCTGTTTCAAGATAGTCTATTGTGTTTGGTCCTCAAGAGAGAGGAGGTATAAAATGATAAGCTGATGAGAAGAGTAGAAAGACTTCCTCGGGGGACTAAGAAGCTCCAATTTAAACAAAGTAAACATGTTAAGCTTGTGCAGAGACTAATCTATTTAACTTTGACGATATGACAATGAGAGAGATTAATAAAGGGAAGCGGAAAGAATGGCAAGTTCTAGACTAAATCTTGAACGTCAGAAAATGGCGGTGAATGAGTGAAAGATGATTTGCAAATCAAATCAGAGCTAGTTCCCACGCGATCACGACAAAAGAATAGTTAAAAAACTGCGGATACAGTTCTAAGCAAAAACTACAGTCGGAAACTTGCATAAGAAATAACTTATTCCTTCAAGTGAAATAGAAAAAAATTAACGTCCTGACTGGAGAAGAAAAGACATAAAATATTGATTTTGAACATCCAGACAACGTTGACAAAAAAATAATTAAAATATATTGTTTGTCGTCGATCTCACTTCTTAGAAATTCATTACTCTAAGCCATGCAAGTGTACGAAACCGACAACTAATTGTAAGGTCACTTGCTTGATGTGTTCAGAGGAACTAGAAAGAAAGCTCTTTCGTTCTAGGTTATAAAATCCAATCAGCTTGACTGATAGTATTCATTGGTCTCAGCATCACAAAACTCCGTTAAAGTTAGTATGGTTCGGCTTGCATCTACATCCTCTTCATTAGCTGGAGATACGAAACTTAGTTCTGAGATTGAGTTTGCGACACTAGCAAACTCAATTTCAAGTCACGTCAGTGGATAACCTTGTTATATATTTATTTTTCATTTAGCCTTAAAAAAAATCCATGTTTTCAGATAAAACTGATCTCCACAACAAAAAACGATCGACACGAGAAAACACGGAACAACACGACAAGGCTATGTGGAAAGCATGCAGGAGTTATTGTTTTATCACTACAATCATACATGTATAATACAGATATAATACAATAATAGGATTCAAAGACATATAGGAATAAAAAAATATTTTAATTGTAGATTAAGGACATCGTTAGCGAGCAAATATGATGTCCATCACATGTAATAAAGTTGAAGAGAAGTTACGGTGAAGTGTAAGAGTATTAACTAGTATTTACTACGAACAAAGCTTGTCGTTAAGATTATATTATCATTGGATTCAAAAACACTTTGGATTTGTACACCTTTACTAATAGTGGCCGAGTGCGCATGCGTGGATCATTTGGTCTCTTTGTGTTGAGTTGGTTAGTATCATCATCTTACGGCAAGCGATTTGGGCACGGCACTCCCAACTTAGGCACGGCACTCCTAACTTAGGCACGGCACTCCTAACTTAGGCACGGCACTCCTAACTTAGGCACGGCACTCCTAACTTAGGCACGGCACTCCTAACTTAGGCACGGCACTCCTAACTTAGCCACGGCACTCCTAACTTTGGTACGGCACTCCTAACTTAGCCACGGCACTCCTAACTTAGGCAAGGCACTCCTAACTTAGGCACGGCACTCCTAACTTAGGCACGGCACTCCTAACTTAGGCACGGCACTCCTAACTTAGGCACGGCACTCCTAACTTAGCCACGGCACTCCTAACTTAGGCACGGCACTCCTAACTTAGGCACGGCACTCCTAACTTAGGCACGGCACTCCTAACTTAGGCACGGCACTCCAAATAGGCGGAATTTAGGAGTTCCGTGCCCAAAATCGGGCTTAACTGTTTACAAGATGACTATTTTAGAATGTTCAAAGTGAATTCTACAGTTTAATGAAAATAAAAATCCAAAGCGTTTTATTTTCAACGAGAAATTACGCCGAAAAATTATTTTTTAGTAGTACTTGTGAAGCGTACTCATGGAAGCCGCGAAAAAATACGTGACGCTTTTATAAACGCTCACTTGTCTAGCCTGTGGCTATCACTCGTTGAGTTGCAAAGATTCGTTTACGTTTCACCCAGAAATCATATCTAAAATATACTTTATATATATATGTAGCTCGATTCGTGATTTGAAGATACCTAGGGCTCAAAGCGAACAATTATTGTCCGTTTTCTTCCGCGAAGAAACGAAAGTCAACGCTGACGGAAAGCGATCTTGCCGCTCACTTCACTTATTCACTTCACTTTTATTTCAATTTACCAATTACATTACAAAGAATCTAACCTACCCACATTCGAGGTGGGGCCGGTTAGCAAATATACAAGAGATTTTCAAACAAAAGAAGAACGGAAACAGATCTTAATTACAAAAATAACTTACGAGCAGAACTGACTGCTAAAATAAGATGACTGCTCATATTACAACCAAGATAATCAGTGAGCAGAAGTTGGAGATTCTGCAAAGTCAATTCCAAATAATTGAAAGAGTGAAAGTACCCATAAACTTCGCCCTGACGATAGATTCTAGAAAACAACTTGATTTTCTTTATTATCAAGTACTCTTTTATTTATTGTTTTTAATCCAATTCAGTGAACTACCTGGAGCTCTTGTCCCTCGGGAATTTGACAGAAATCCGCGCTGAAACCACCTTCACAAAGTTTTAAATGAAGTAGAGATATTGATCTCAGTTTTCTGATATCTTATTCCGTCGCGAAAATAATCAAGAAACCTGAATTTGTAGGGTTCCCTGAAAGTACAAACTAAAGTGCTCTTGAAGGGTTCCTGATACCTTAATTTTTTTTATTAGACGATGTCGGGTAAAGACTATGAGTGAAAAACTTTGACTGCAGGCTAAACAAAAATCCATCCCGCCCTCATATGACAATATTTATAGCTAGGCCCGTTAGTATACTGTGGAAATGTTCATCATCCATAGATAAGTAAATAGAAGTGAGCCAGTTGGAACACGATCGGCTTTCATATTTTCCCTTTCTGATTAACAAAGATTTTTGCTCTACAATTTGTGCTCCTGTAAAAGAGTTCTTCTATTGACTGTCCCGATGACGGAACGATATGAGACTGACCACATCAACTAACATTGCTTTTAAGCTGGATTTGTCATCCGGAAATCACTATCGTACTAATCGACAAGATGATATCTAGAAGAGCTATAATTTCTACCAGCTATCGATAAAATTAGCACGAAATAAACTTACACATACCAATGCCACTCTTCAGTGCGACGTTCAGAAAGTCTGACTTAGGGACGGACCATTAGAAAAGTTATGGGGGGGGTGGGGGATTCTCAAGCTGCATGCATTTTTTTTTACTCCAGTGCAGCAAATTTTTTTCCGGCTAAGATCTCATGCACGTTTTTTTTTTCCAAATTTAGCTATCTTTGTACTTAACAGTTCTTGTCCTAAGTAAACCTTAAGAGCCATGCCCCTGTGAAAATCGTTTTTTTTTATCAGGGCTAGCGTGCCCATATTAAAAGTTATACTTTAATATCGATACCTATAAAAGTGTACAGCTGCATCACCTTGCATGGCAAATGTTGTTTATGATTCAAGCTCAAAGCGAGACCAGTGAAAATCCCATTAAAACAAATATTTTTGAGACGAAAAGTTATGTAAATTTCTTGTGTAAATTTCTCCTGCCTTTTAACAGTGGATAAATCAAAGGATACATACGTGTACCTCTCACAAAAGGGTTGCTGCAACAAAAACACAGTGCGATAGAAGGAAACCATTTGGAGTTGATGGCATCCCTGTACATTTGTGCAGTCCCTGGCGTCTGCCTTGCCTCTCTCCCTAGCCTGCGAACAGCATCCCCTACTTGAGGGAGAACGACGATTTCATCGTTTCCGTTTCTCCCCATTCTCTCTACATGGGGAGAAACCACCGTTCTCCCTCAAGTAGTAGCCTGTACACAGCCCGGGAACCCGACCCTGACTGCACCCAAATTATACTGAAATCCTTACCCTACCTGCCCAAACCGAGCTCAAAACACTGGCCCACCCCCGCGGCACATACATAATACGTCACAAAATAGAGTGAAAATAGAGTGTTCAATGTTATAGAAATACGGTTAGTAAAGAGATTCCAGTAGTCAATTCAGGTCCATCGGTCTCATTTTGTGCAAAATGACGGGGGATTGTAGGTCGTGGAAGACCTAACCAGGGGACTTTGAAAGGGACGATTCCCCTACCCCTGGGGGAAATCGTCAAGATTATGCACTTGGCCCCCCGACCCCCGGGACATAGCGGGGAAAGTAACATTTATACAATGTTACCTTTTCCCCGCCCATCGGGGACAGTTGGCTGTTACAATACCCGCCCCTATGGCCCCGGTATGTGCTTCAGAATTTTCAATTGGGAGGAGGCATTGATAAATTGAATATACATAAGCTTCAATATGTTGCTCCATTATTTGAAAACTGAAAATTATTTTTCTGAAGCATATTACTAGCGGATCCAGGGGAGGGGTTTCGGGGGTTGCAACACCCACTATGATTCCTGTAAATCACTGTAAATTCAATTTTAAATCTCTAGATTAAAAAAAAAATCCTTTTGCAAACCCCTCTTTCACAAAATCCTGGATCCGCCCCCTGTACATTTTCTATTACTATACATGCTTTCCGCACTTTTACAGTCTCGACCATTGTCTTGTTTATCAGAAACCGTTGTCTGTCAACAAAAAACAACAATGCGACAAAGGAATATAAAGGAAATGTCATGCAGCTGTGTTTAAATATATTTAAGTAATGATCCGTGTAAAAAGTACGACAACATCCATTGTTATGTGGCATTGAGCCTCCCTCACATATGATTTGTCTGTGTTTTAGACTACGAAAACACTGGGTGATAATTATGATTATTCTGAAATAAAAGTAGTATGAAGTCTTAGGTTCATTCCATTTTTATGAACAAATTATCTTCCAACCAATAGGAACAGCCAAACACAATAGCTACGAAACAGGCACGATTGATAAGGTTCCGAACATACGATTTGCTTTACAAACGACATTGGAATCGCAGTGCAAATCGTAGTTTTAATAGTTTGAAAAATTGGAGGAAATTAAACGTCTTCCTAACCTTTAAGGCGATTTTCATGTTTCAACCAATCAGATCAAGAATTTTCACAATACAAAATTAACACCTTGCCATCTGAATGCCGTTCGGTGTCGTACTTGTAACACGAATCATTACTTAATCTGATATTTTGCCGTGACACAAACTTTAACAAAACCGGCTATGTTGTTGCAAATAACAAAGTGTTTAATAATAAACACTTCCTGATCTACTACTCGTGACTTAACTCAGTATAAACACTTCCTCTGATGGAAACACCCAGGACTTGTTTAAATTAGCTGTCCATAACTTCCGCCATGTTTGATACACGTTGTTGATGCTCGGGCCCAGTCCCGCTCTGTCGTGGCTGGCGTTACAACCACCGCTAAAATCCCCGCAAATTTTGCAAATCGTTACTTTCCCCGTTCCACCGGGAAAATGCAGCGTTAAATGTGCGTTATTTCACGGCCATGTCCCCGTTAATGCCCCACTATGTCCCGGGGGTCGGGGGGCCGGGGTTTCAATTGACTAGTGCATTAATGATAAGAATATCGTTCATGGAACTGTTCAAGTTTAATAGGCCTAGCTACAAAAATCCCGAAAAATGGCCTAAAACTCTTTCCGGATAATCTACAGAAATGCTCTAAAAATCTCAGTTTTATCTCTAAAAATCTCGTAAACACTTCTAAAAATCTCTAAAATTATATATTTTAATTTTTTCTTTCGAAATTAGCGTATTTTTGTTCACTGGCACTTGGAGCCTTTACTGACATACTTCCTTCTCTCTTTCTTCATCTCTTAACTCAACCATCAGCTGCAACTTCAGCAGCCTCGACTGATTCCGCCATTTTGAACTTGCAGGCAAGGCATGCTGGGACTGCATAACTTATGGGGGGGTGGGGATTGACAAGCTTCAGAACTACTTAAATACTGCTTATGTTCACACGTTAATGGTTGGAATTTTTAATCTTAATAATTGTTATGAGATTTCTCTTTAAAAAGCTCATTTTTTATTTTTTTTATTTTTCTAAAAACTTCTTTTTTTCTTCTAAAAATCCCGTTAGGCTCTAAAAATCCCCCCCAAAATCCGTAGGCCTATTTCAAGTCTGGGAAGAAATTATTTCTCTCGAATCTCAAGTGAAAAGAAATAGCCTCGGCGGTCAGGCGAGTTCGGCTACGAGCGCGAATTCTCAAACATCGAGTTCACATGGTTCTCAAACTCAAGAGTTTATCCAACCTTCAACTCCCTCTTGAAGGGATTACGCCGTCTGTGTATAGGCTATCGAAGAAGGAAATTTATTTATTTTCCCCGCTTCGCAGAGTCCTCCCTCTTTGTCTCTTGCATTGCCATTAACAATAGGAAATGAACAATCTGAAATCTACAATGTGTGCCGTCTAGTGTTTCTCGGCTAATGGCAATCGAAATGTAGTTTATGCAAAATTATGCCAGAACACGATTAACGACAGTGTAGCACAGACGTCCCTAGTTTTGAGGGGAGACGTACGGCTGTACACAGGCTATCAAGTAGAGGATGCTGTTCGCAGGCTACTATCTCCCCCTCCATGTATGTTTTTTTTTTCTGTGTTGCTGGCTGTGCATGGATATTTTTTTTGATAATTTTCCCTTGTATGGATTTTTTTTTTGGAATTCCCCCACCCCCCCCCCATAACTTTTCTAATGGTCCGTCCCTTAGATGTTGGAACCCAGCTTGATAAGAAAAAAACTCAGAATATTTTTGGGTAGAGGTGTGCCACAAATCACGATACCCATCACACCAAAGTTTTCGGGAAAATAGTCTGGAATGAAAAAGCAGCAATCAGAATACCTGAGCTTCTAAATTCAGAACATATGTGGGCATACTGAAAACTGTGACGTAAACCAACTGACACACGACTCTACCCAGACTATTCTTGATGTAAGCAAGGAAGCCGGTCTACGCTTCCAGACACCGAAAAACGGAGAATCTGACGGAAATAAAGACTGGTTTGATTTGGAATGTACGGTGGCTCGTAAAGGCCATCAGAATTACCCTATATCATTATGACGTCACGGCTTGTTTATGAGGGGAACAGAATCGACTTGAACAATAGAATTTTGAACTAAATCTGCTCTGCTGAGGAAAATTTAACTTCGAATTGTCTGGTTTCCAGATATCAGCTGTATCAATGTTTATCCCACAATATTTACCGTATTTGGTGGCTGTTACCGCTATTCTACGTTCTTCAAAATGCATTTGATAGCGATTTCCTTTGTGTTGTTGCTGTTTTGTCCCTGTTTTGTCCCCCTCCCACGACCGTGATCCTTAGCGTTTAAACAATAGATTGTTTTGATATGACGTCATAGTGATATAGGTCAATTGCAAACCACTTTTTTCGCTAACTCGTCAAAAATGACGAGTTAATTTTTTCGCTATGGAAATTATTTGGCATCGGATTCCCATACAAACACTGTATTTCGCGCCATGTTTGCATCCCTTTCAAAATGTCGGAATTAACCGCGAACTGGTCTATTACTGAATCATTAAAGCTCATTAATAATAACTGCAACATTTTCGCATAAACTTAACTGAAGTCCATTGTGGACTAACTTTCGTGTGGTGATCTCATAAATAATTTTGTTTCAAGTTAAAGTGCATGTTTTTATAGTGAAAGAATAAAAATGAAAATACATTTTATTTTGTTCTTATATTTTCCATATGAAAATGCTATTATATTTAGTATTATTAGTATCTACGAAAGTCTAGTTCTAGGCAAAATGATGCCTATTACGCATGGACTTACAGCAAAACGACAAATTGTTTTAGCGATGAAAACGCGTACTAGTTTTTACAATGCTATCAGCCTGCAGCAATACTAGGCCCTTTGTACATGTAGCTGGAGGTCACATAACCTTGTCACTCAAATATCATGAATCTAGCACAATTTCAATGCCAGAAATGGAAGAGCAAGTCAAATTAGTAACTCCAGTGCAAGTTCAGGTTTATATTTTTAATATTGAGCCATTGGTCAATTTTTGAAAACTCAAAATTTAACGAGTTTGTACGGCTGTGCCATGCTCTCTCCTGCATGTTTTTTTTATATATTACAACAATGACAACAATGGTCGTGAGGCTTCTGCATGTAATGTATTACTAGTAAATATTTCTACAACCATTGCTTCCTGTATACACCTTCCACTTTCCTCAACACCGAATGGTCTCCTATGATCACATTGAGGTCCTAATTGTTTTGACGAGTTAGCGAAAAAAGTGGTTTGCAATTCTGATGGCCCTTACGAGCCACCGTAGGAATGTAAGACTGAAAAAGAAAAGAACGTTACTAAAACCGGGAATGGAGAGTGGGGAATGGGGAATGGGGAATGGGGAATGGGGAATGGGGAATGGGGAATGGGGAATGGGGAATGAAGGAATGGGGGATTGGGGCGAGCGGTCAGCGGTGATACCATTTAAAAGTGTCATGGCGCAGCACTCTCGGCGCAGCTGATATTTGTCGGTCAGCGGTCAGCAAGAACGTCATATCCACGTTTCTTTGCACGTTTCTCCGACCGATCAAGGACAAGATGTCAGGTTGGTGATTCAACAATTGCTCGTTTTGACCCATTTTTTAAACTATTCGTTACTGATTACTGCACTATTAATTTGCAGAAACGGTAGAGATAGCGTCAACGACAACGGATAGGTATGTCTCTATGTAAACCTTTAATAGCTCAGCTGTTTTATTATTCTATAAACTCTGCCTTGCTTTAGTTTAATATGTTGAGTTGCGATATTTCAAAAATAGCTACACTTGGTTTTAAACTTTAAGAGTTGAAGAGATAAAGCATTTAATTAGTGCAATTTTCAGAAGTACATGTAAGCTTATACAGTTGTTTCTTTAGTGTTTTAAGCTTAAATATAGTCTTATTCTATTCCTAGCTTTAATATCTGTCATTGTGTAGGTGCTAAGAAGCCATGTGAATAAGGACTTATATTTCATAATCTTTTTATTTTCAGTTCAGACTCGGACCTTCTTGAACCAGTGTGGTTCAAATCTGCATCAAAGAATGACAAGGTAAGTGAAACAATTTTTATGAAGATTTACTCTACGTACACAAAAATACATGGCAGTTATTTTTTTATTATTACTTTCAGGATATAAATGAAATCATTGAAGTACTGAGCTCTTCCTCCCTGGAAAACACTCCAGTCAAGAACACTCTAAAAAGGACAAATAAAATCCCAGGGAGGTAAGCTAATACATACATGTAGCAATGAACCGGCTAAATAATTGATTTTAGTTCTGCATTGTTAAGTTAAAACATCAGGCCCAGGTTGCACGAAAGGTGAATAGCGCTACCACCAGATAAGTCCTATCCAACGGATAAAATTTATTGGATAACTGCATTATTTTATCCGTTGGATAGGACTTATCTGGTGGATAGCGCTATTCACCATTCGTGCAACCGGGGCCTGATGTTTTAACTTAACAATGCAGAACTAAAATCAATTATTTAGCCGGTTCATTGCTACATGTATGTATTAGCTTACCTCCCTGGGATTTTATTTGTCCTTTTTAGAGTGTTCTTGACTGGAGTGTTTTCCAGGGAGGAAGAGCTCAGTACTTCAATGATTTCATTTATATCCTGAAAGTAATAATAAAAAAATAACTGCCATGTATTTTTGTGTACGTAGAGTAAATCTTCATAAACATTGTTTCACTTACCTTGTCATTCTTTGATGCAGATTTGAACCACACTGGTTCAAGAAGGTCCGAGTCTGAACTGAAAATAAAAAGATTATGAAATATAAGTCCTTATTCACATGGCTTCTTAGCACCTACACAATGACAGATATTAAAGCTAGGAATAGAATAAGACTATATTTAAGCTTAAAACACTAAAGAAACAACTGTATAAGCTTACATGTACTTCTGAAAATTGCACTAATTAAATGCTTTATCTCTTCAACTCTTAAAGTTTAAAACCAAGTGTAGCTATTTTTGAAATATCGCAACTCAACATATTAAAGCAAGGCAGAGTTTATAGAATAATAAAACAGCTGAGCTATTAAAGGTTTACATAGAGACATACCTATCCGTTGTCGTTGACGCTATCTCTACCGTTTCTGCAAATTAATAGTGCAGTAATCAGTAACGAATAGTTTAAAAAATGGGTCAAAACGAGCAATTGTTGAATCACCAACCTGACATCTTGTCCTTGATCGGTCGGAGAAACGTGCAAAGAAACGTGGATATGACGTTCTTGCTGACCGCTGACCGACAAATATCAGCTGCGCCGAGAGTGCTGCGCCATGACACTTTTAAATGGTATCACCGCTGACCGCTCGCCCCAATCCCCCATTCCTTCATTCCCCATTCCCCATTCCCCATTCCCCATTCCCCATTCCCCATTCCCCATTCCCCATTCCCCATTCCCCCTTCCCCATTCCCCATTCCCCATTCCCCCTTCCCCATTCCTGGTTTTAGTAACGTCCAAAAGAAAATATTAACTCATTAGGCCGGCAGACATGCGAATCGCCTAGTTGCGAGCAACTAAGGGACGGACCATTAGATTATTGATGGGGGGGTTGCGCAAATCCCAAAAAAAATATCGAGCAAGCTCTTCTATCGAAAAAAAATATCGAGCAACACAATAATCAAGAAAAAAAATATCGAGCAAGCACTAGTTGGTCTCATACGCATTTACAAATTAAATTAATAAAGGCAAAGAAATAAACCAGGGAAGAAGACTGGTTACCATGCAGGAATCAGTCACTTATGTAAATTACCCAAGATGGCCGTAATCAGAACAGCAGATAAACTGATGGGACGATCGATTGCAAAAAGTCACATGCACTCATAAATCGAAACTTACCCTGTATTAACTGACTGTATATATTTCGGAAAGAAGTTATCTGGTAAACGATGAGTTCTCACTGGCCTAGTGGATATAGGGTTATAGGATCATGTGTACTGTACGCAATGTTGGCCGACGTATCGGTCGATGGTTGGCCGACATATTGGTTGTGTGTCGGCCGACACGTCGGTCGATTTTCCCCCTCCTGCTGTGTATGTGTCGGCCGATAGTGGATCGGTGGTATATCGGTAAGGTGTCGGTTATATGTCCGTGGGGTATCGGTGAGATGTTAAGTTATAATTAAACTATTCTGCATACCGGTTTTCACTCAAATAAACAGTGACTCCTTTGGATTTTTTTTACCTGGAAGGTTTACTGTATTGAATATAATTCAGTCTAAGTGTAGTAATATTCCTTTCTGTTGCGGTATAAAATGTTCCTTTATACAATTAAATCTCTCATAGTGACTGATGAAACTACTTCAAATGCAACGTTTAATATCTTAATTTGTGTTTTGTTGGTGTCTTTTATACATCCGCTCGCGCAAGATCGATTGCGTATATAAATCGCTAAGTCCTGTATATATATTGGATCCTATACCTGCTATACTCCTTCGCTACTGTCTGGATGATGTCCTACCCACCATTACTAGGATAATCAATCTGTCCTTTGAAAACTGCGAAATGCCATCAACCCTGAAGCAAGCTGCTTTATCACCTAAATTAAAGAAGCCCTCTATTGACCATGAGACATTTGCTAATTTTCGTCCTGTTTCAAACCTGAAGTGCATCTCTAAGGCTGTAGAGAAAGTAGTTGCTGTACAACTGAACAACTACTTAAAAGAAAATAATCTCCATGAAGTCTTACAATCAGCATATAAACAACACCACAGCTGTGAAACCGCATTAGTACGAGTCCAAAATGATATTCTTAAGGCAATAGATGACCAAAACTGTGTAATTCTGCTCCTCCTCGACCTCTCCGCAGCATTCGATACCGTCGACCACAGTATCCTCCTACACAGGATGTCCACCAAGTTTGGCATCAAAGAGAAAGCATTAGCGTGGTTCCAGTCCTACCTTATCGACCGTAAACAGTTTGTAAACATCGATGGTATAGTCTCTTCCAATCATAATCTACATTATGGCGTGCCACAGCTCTGTTCTAGGTCCCATCCTTTATCTCCTTTATACTGCACCGCTTGGAGATATACTATGCAAGCACAACAACTTGCCTCATCGAAGCGCTGTATAGAAACCTGTCTACTTGAGATTGAACAATGCGGGATGACTTGTAATAAACTTAAACTCAACAATGATAAATCTGAACTTTTAATTTTACACTCCCGCCATCGTCCGTATGCTCTCTTACCATCTCTTGCTGTCGGTATCCCTCTAGTTATGCCAGAAACATTGGAGTAATCTTCGATGACACTATGTCTATGTCTCGCCAGATTAACTCTATTTGTAAGTCGGTGTTCTACCAACTGAGAAATATTTCTAGAGTAAGAAAATATTTGTCTGTTAGTACTACAGAAATTCTTCTACACGCATTCGTTACTACTAAGTTAGATAACTGTAACCGTCCCTATTATATGGCCTACCAAAACAACTAATCCAGAAGCTACAATATGTCCAAAATGCTGCCGCTCGCATTATATCATGCACTCGTAAATACGATCATGTCACACCTACTTTAAAGGAACTGCACTGGCTACCTGTAAACGAGCGCATCACATTTAAGATTCTTCTACTTACTTATAAGTCCCTTAATAACCAAGCACCTGTCTACTTAAGAAATTTATTACACATCTACAAACCTAACAGAATGCTCCGCTCGTCATCTGACACACTTCGCTTGACTCAACCGATGCCTAGACCTATGGTCAACGCGCGTTTTCTATATCAGCACCTCAAATCTGGAATAGTAAATAAGATCCAGCCCGAATGTGAACATCTTTAAATCTAAGCTCAAGTCTTATCTTTTTTGCTCTGCTTATAATCTGAACTAGTTATGAATTATTATTACCCATATGTACTACATTGCTACATAGTGTACTTATTACTCGTTACGTTAGTAGATAAGAATTAATTAATTTGTTATTTATACATTATTGTAAAGCGCATAGAACAGATATGCTATATGCGCTATATAAATATATTATTATTATATCGCACCGTTTTGGTCTGGAACAGGGTACCGATCTTTTTTTATCTGAAGGGGAGATTTCGTCTTGAATCTGGAATAGAGTAGCAACAATAGGGCCATTTATACGAGAGGAAGTTAGCCGCACCGCTTAGCTAAGCAGCGAACGATTCGTATAAATGGTTCAATTTAAACTGAAGACTGACACATGTTTAGGCCGAGCTATCCCAATGAATTCGTCGATACTTAAACCCCGCGCCGGCTCCCAGTATTCGACATAAAATAACATTTGAAAATATTGGGGTCGCTACGATTTATTAAAAAACATCAATTTTTTACTGTAGGGCTCGGTTCTAATTCTAATATATACTCCGCGCACTCCAATCGGAGTATAATGCAGAGGCGCATGGCTGGAAAATAAATAAAGAGCTGCTAGTTTATGCTATCTTAAGTTTACAAAGGTAAGCATTAATAGTTGTGGCCTCTACAACCTTTGAAGTACATATACGTTAGCTGAAAATATCACAGTCACCGTTACCTCGGCCGACTGTCGGCAAACTATCGATAGCTATTGAGTGTCAGTGATCAATCGGACGACTGTCGGTGCATCATCAACCATGTCGGCCGACATACAGAAAAGCCAAATCTCGGCCGAGTAGCGGTCGACTCTCGTCCGACCCTCGGCCGCCTATCGGCTGACCGTCGGTCGACATGTCGACCGATACGTCGGCCGCGACCGGCCGCGTACAGCACACATGATCCGGGTTATAAATGTTCGCAGGTTTATACACAAGGCCCGGACACAAGGCTCATCTGGTTTCACTTCTCAGTACTGGTAATCTTAATGCAACAGTAACATTTTTGATAAAAAAATAGATCAAGTTGAAATATTTATATGGAATATAAATCGTAATGATAGGTTTTGGGTACCAGTTTGTGTTTCATCACTTCTGCTGATAGAGGGCTGATCTCTATGTGGTGATTTCTTTCTTTGACTGTCCTTTTCCCCGTTTTCTCTTAGCCCGTTTGTCAGCCACAGAATACCCATGCTTTGTTTTGGCAATTCCCATTAATTATGTGGCTTTCTTTAACTTCCAAGGCCCAACCAGGAATGCTACTTGAGCGAGCAGGAGGAGTGCGTGCAATGTAAATAAAAACAGTCACGCTAAAAAAATATAGGATTGTTGGTACAAAATATATTGCATTAATATAACTGAAAAAATATTTAGGTAAGCTCAGAAAAAAATATCGTGCAAGGTCATGGCGCTTTAAAAAAATATCGTGCAGGGCTAGAATCAGAAAAAAAAATATCGAGCAACTAAAATTCTCGCAACCCCCCCATCAATAATCTAATGGTCCGTCCCTAAGAAGTCAATTATTCAACAAAAAGAAACGTTTCAGAAAGCTCTGCAAAAGGAAAAAACGAGAACACATTAATAACAAAATAGATGAGTTGGATTTAAAAAACCCGAAAACTACATGGAAACCGAGATCCACAAATTTTTTAATATAAAAGCAAAACATAAAAGCTCTACCTATCCAGTAGAACCGCAAGTTTTCTTTGAACATTTAAAAAAACTAAACGAGCCGAAAGCAGATTCGGAAACCCTTACCCGCACCAACACCGTTGGGAATCACGACAATGGGATGAACAACGAGAGCGAAGAGCTGGATCGCGTAGTCACTGATGAAGAACTTGAATATGCAATCGGAAAATTAAAAAAATATTAAATCTCCGGGAAGGGACAACATTCTAAACGAGGTCCTTAAAAACGGTAAAATTCAACTCAGGCCATAGTTAAAATCGCTGTTTAACTTAATCCTAGAATCAGGCAAATACCCGCGTGATTGGTGTAAGGGCCTCATCATACCAATTTACAAAAAAGGGGATAATACGTTAGCTGATAATTATAGAGGAATAACCCTGCTCTCTTCCCTAGGAAAACTCTTTACCCCCATACTTAATAATAGGCTTTATACTTATTTAGTAGAAAAAGGAATCCTCAAGAAAGTCCACAGTACGCCGGGTACTGTCTGCACAGTACCCGGCGCAGACAGTATCTTTGTTCTGAAAACAATTATAGATAATGATATGTTTCGTAGATTTAAAAAAAGCATTCTATAGCGTGCCGAGGGACAAACTGTTAAACAAACTCTATATCTCTGGTGTCAGAGGAATTTTTTTCTCAATTATAGAATCAATGTATTCAAATGACACTGCCGGCTGCCGTGAAAATCGGGCACACAGTATCTGAAGATTTTGGTTGCCATATCGGTGTGAAACAGGGGTGTATGCTCAGCCCCACACTGTTTAATTTATTTTTAAGTGACCTACCGGCCTTTATGGATCAAACCAAAGTACCAGAACAAATTAACATACAAAACAGACCAGTTAGTTGCATATTATATGCCGATGATCTAGTGATACTTGCAAATTCTGCTCAAGGCATGCAGCAATACCTAGATAAATTATAGGTGATTACTGCAGCCTCAATAATCTGACAGTTAATATGGATTAAAATTTTGATTTTTAATAACACGGGGAAAAGCATGAATAATTATACTTTTAAATTTAATAATATAACTCTGGAAAACGTGACCTCATATAAGTACCTGGGCCTAACCTTTAGTGCATTCTGAAACTTCACTTTAGCTAAACAGGAGTTGAAAAAAATTGCGTTAAAAGCCTCATTCAAACTCCGCAAAGAAATGGGAGATCACTTTAGAACAGATATAAAGCTAACGCTCAAACTTTTCAACTCCTTAATTCAGCCAATTCTACTATACGGGAGCGAAGTATGGGGGGTTGACTCCAACAACAAATTAGACAGAGACCCTATCGAACTAGTACATATTAAATTCTGTAAATGGATTTTAGGAGTGTCCAAATACGCAACAAACAATGCATGCCGAGCCGAATTAGGAAGATTTCCTCTTAAAACAGAAGCAATATCCAGGAGTTTAAAGTTCTGGCTGAAACTGCAAGTCTTCGATACCGACAAACTTGCAGTGGACGCTTTTTTGGACTTAAGCCTCTTAAATAATCCCGCAAGTTGGTACAAAAAAATAAGTAAGATAGTCCTCAAGCTCGGATTTGGAAATATCTTAGTCCCCTCAAACACTATCGCCGATAACACATCAATAATTTGCAAGAAACTTAAGCAAAGGCTATGCGACATAGAGTTCCAAAATTGGCACAGTGATATTTACAATGATACAAGAAGAAATGCCAATCAGAGAAATAAGCTAAGGACCTACAGAAATTTTAAAGTAAATTACGAGTTCGAAGACTATCTACGCTTAAGAAACTTGAAGCATAGAACGGCTCTAACAAAGCTTAGGATAAGCAACCATGATTTAGAAATTGAAAAAGGAAGACATGCTAGGCCATTTAAAAAGGTCGATGAAAGACTTTGCAAATTCTGCCTGCCTAGAAAGGAGATTGAGGATGAAGCTCATTTCCTCGTAAAATGCAATAAATATAACCATTTACGAAATGCGTTCCATGCTTCAATGCAAAATGAATTTCAGATAAACATAGAAAAGTTATCCGAGGAAAGTCGGCTAAAAATAATGTTAAGCCCCAACAATAGGACAGCAGCTATAGTTGCAAAATTCATATACGAATGTTTTATGTATAGAGACAATGGCCTCAAAGAACTCTGATCGATTCTGCCTCGACTCTCATAATTCTGAAAGACCCCAAACACCTGTAGCACAGTGAAGTGCACATTTATTTGGATAAATGTCTATGTACAGATGTATACGACTCCAAATAAAAAACTAAACTAACTGTGCCGCGGAGACCTCAAAACCCTGACCCTATCCCAGACCTAAAGTTTACCATATCTTATCCCAGACTTGAAGCAAAAAATTCAATACCCTATCCCAGATCCCGAACAGTTTTAAATTAAAATTACACTACGAAAGCCGTTGTTTTGTTTTAATATGGTATTTTAAGCTGTAGTGTGGTCGGTAGAGCGCTAAGCATGGCGCCAACGACAAGTATATCAAAATATAATCTCGTACCCAGATCGGAAAACATGGGGTGGGATCTTGGTACGAGATTAATCAAAATCCATACCCTTTCCCAGATCAAAACCGTTAAAAGGATACCCTATACCGGACCTCGGCAGCTCAAAAACCATACCCTATCCCGCGGCACATTCCCGTATAGCCTTCCCACCCCCCCCCCCCCCCCCCTATTAAACGGTCACTTCTATTATATTAAGCGGACGCGGTCACCTTTTGGAAGTCCCAATGGTATATTTTTATTGTCTTTAACCTGTATTAAACTGATTAAACGGTCACCTATGACAATGGATTAGCCGGGTCCTGGCTTTGGTCAGCCCCTATGGTTGTTTCAGGTCCCGTTAGAAGTTCAGAGTAACCGAACCCTGCATTTTGCAGTAGAACATGATGATATATGCCGAGTCGAATGGCTTTCGGAAGTCGACAGATGCCAACTGCTAGTTTGTTATCGAGCGCTCGTCTCCAGTCCTCAGTCATCTTGGCCAGTAGCAGCTCTGTGGAATGACCCTTTTTTGTACGTAAGCCCACTGATGAGGGTTGCCGAGGTCGTTCTCTGTAGCATGAGTTGTGATAGTGGACGCAACAGACGTTTCCTTCAGTTTACCAGGGACGCATAACAGGGATATCGGGTGGTTGTTGTGTTTGTCTGTTTCGTCATACTTTTTGAATAAGGACGAGATATTGGCGGACTTGCATGTATCTGGAACAAGATTACAGGCTGCACTTGTTAAATAAAGAGACAACGGATGGAATCAATGCCTCACCGGCGTTTAAAGCAGCTTAGGTGCGACTCTATCTGGTTCGCATGCCTTATCAGCCTTAAGCTTGTCATACCATCATATATACGTCAAGTCAATGTTAATCACTGAGGGCGTGACACGGGCGATGTGGGTGAAACGGTCAAATTGGTTAACAACCGGAAATTCACTCGCCAGCTTTTCCCTGATCTGAAGTTTCAATCGTCCTGTCGTCTCCTGGTACCCAGTATCGGCTGTGAAGATTGACTGCGTTCTTTACCAGCTTCCTTGTCAAACAAATACATACAGTACTGACTTTTAGCAAGTCTAACTGGTAGTTTGACGGCCATAGTTCTTGATTGTTTAATCGTTTGGCCTGTTGAAGACTTATCAGGAACGTACTTTATCAGGAATCCCAATGTGCGCTTTCCGATTGGTCAATTGCAATCAATTGAGTCGGATGACTGAGTTTGCAATTAATTGTTAATTTCCAATCATAGAACTGAGTCGTTGCCGTTTTCTATTTTGATCAGGTGGATCGTTTATACGTTTGGGGCTAACCGTTAAGGTACTGCTTCGCCTTTTTGCGGGCGGGAGGTGGGTGTCGTCCGATAAACTTCTCATGCAATACAATACGATCTTTATTTTAGCAATGGTTCATGTAAGAACGATAGCAGAATCCATTGTTCTGCGGGATTGATCTTCCCTCACATAGGATTCTTGTGTGTTGTAGAATATAGATATACTGGGCGATAAGGATGAATATTATGAAATAAAGTTTGTGCTCAAGCATGTTAAGGCCTGGTTCAGGGGTCAAATTTCGGGTAAAAACTGTTTCCCTTATTTCAGCACAGCCGAGTATGGTAAGTACGCCAAGTTTCTCACGATAATAGGTATCGCCATTCTTGACTACCTTAAGTGATTTGTGTGTAGTAAACCGTGTCACGTGGTCTGTCACGTGACTTAGAACACGAAATCAGTAAATCAAAAACGCGGCTCCGAGTTTAAAACAGCTAGGATGATGAGTGGATATGTTTAGTTAAGGTTGAAGCCTTTTACCTAAATCAGCTTAGAAAAGATGACTACAATGTTTCGTTAACGAGTAATTAAGGCGAACATATGCGAAATAGGTCACCTGACTTTTTGTACCCTTAATATCTCCTTATCTTTACATGATAGTCATGTTTTCTAAGCGTGATCTGAAACACTGCGGGAGGAGTAATGTTTTAGCAGGGTTACTTTATATTCATATGTTATCGTCGCAGCCGAATTTAACTTAAACAATTTTATATAATTATGACGTCATCGATCACGTGATGCGACAACCATCCACTTAACAAATTTAAGGAAGTTGATATTAGTATTATGGTGTAATTAGATTTTGTTTAAACTGTTATTTCTGTCAGAAAACATTTTTTAACGTACATCGATTTTCCGTTAAATGAACCAGGCCTTAACATGCTTGAGTGGAAAGTGCTTGTTTCATTCCATTTTAATGACGAAATCATTTTCCAACCAATAGGAATTGCCGAACACAAAAGCTACGAAACTGGCAAATTTGATAAGGTTCCTCACATATGACTGTTTTAATAAAAGAAAAAAGGAACCACCATGTAAATCATTTCATCAAACTTTAATAAAATTAGAGAAAATGATACGTCTCTTTTACTTAGTTGGACGATTTTTATGTTTAAACCAATGAAATCAAGAGTTTTAACAATACAAAATTAACACCTCACTGAATTCCTTTGCCGTTGGTGCTGCTATCGTTCTTACAAGAACCATTACTTAATGTCGAAAAAAAAAATGTTTTTGTACTTTTGTGTTCGTTCCGCACAAAAAGGTATTAATCTTTCAAATCAGTTTGTAACATTTCTGGCATTTAATCCCTAATTTTGGTTACTTTTCATGGTTCCTGTGACGTCATAAGAGGAATCAACTCCTCCCAAGATAAAACTACTACAATAAAATCCCGTAGGTTTCCATTGTGACATCACAAGATGAATCAATCCCGCTGAATTCGGGTAACTTTTATTCTAATTGAATTTCTGCTCCAGTATCTCGAAGAAAACTAATTTAGACAACTGAAGTATTAGAAATAGAATTTGGAGCAAAAAGAGTTAATTTACTTGCTCTTGTCATATAATTATTTACAAAGCGAAGCTTGTCACAAGAATAGAAAAATCTACACTCGATGGCGGAAAATAACGTTAATTTCCTTATGACACAAAAGAACACAGCAATCGGGTCAACATGAATCATTTGATCGACTCCATTTTTGCGATCTTTGGGACAACTGACCTTGTTACCAGACTTCTTACCGCGCGGGTAATGGAATATGAATAAGGTGCCTTTGCTCGTATTATTTTCAGTATTATTACAGTACTTAGTATTATAATTAGTATTAGTATTAGTATTAGCATTAGAATAATTAACATAAGTATCAACATTAGTATTAGGATTATTATATTCAAGAAATTATGAAACTTGAGAAACAGTAGCGTTAGGATTATTATATTCATGAAATTATTTATATGTAAACTAATTATAGCAATATTTCCTTTTGTATTACCAACACCCCTTTCCTCTGCTCTTTTTCTTATTTCTTTTGTATAATTCCTCTGGAATCTTTTTCCTCAATTTCTTCTCTGCACTTTTTCCTATTTATATAATTCTTCTTTTTTTCCCTCGACTATTATACCTATGGTAGTGATCAACTCGAAAGCCTAGCGGCTACTTTGACCACTACGCACATCTAACCTAGCTCATTAAATTTAATAGCTTATATTATCATTCCTTTTTCCTACATATTTGTAAATTCTATTTAAAAAAAAAGGAAAAATAGTGCAAAATAAATGAATCTGAATCTGAATCTGTGCACGTGCTCTTCCAGATAGCTGTGTATAAAATAGCTAAAATATTAATACTATCCACAGATCATCTATACATGTAGTTAAACATTATTCCAGCCCACTGCATCACTATATGCGAAATAATTGGTTTCAGGTCTTAGATACTCCGCCCTCGAGTATATTAAAGCGAATGAACTTCGTTGGACATCAATAAAGGAATTAGTCAGATAATCGGGAGAATTGCCATTGAGTACTTTGTCATAATCCCAACTTTTAATGTATACTGTCATTCCTCGAGCGTTAACCATCCTAGCCTATTGATTAAATCTAGATTTGCCAATGAGCAAAAAATCCCCAAGATTCTTATCTAATTCATTCACACTTTTATGACTTTGCGTACTGAACCCAAAAGATCAACGATAAGCGACTTTTCATATAATTCTCTTTATGCTTATGTTTATGCATTCCGATTTTGAATGAACGTCCTTCATTTGTCGCTCTCATTGAAATGAAGGTGAATTCAATTAAAGTGATACATTGAAAAGACCTGCAAATGATATCTCAAGCCGGCTTCTCCCTGAGGCCATCGGGATCTGATCTTAAGTAACGGAACCATTACTCATGTTACAGAAAATAATAAAAGCATTATTATGACAGTGCAGGATCCATTAAACTGTCAGCACTTTTGATAACCAATATCGAGCAAAACCTTTACGACACAACGTAAAATAAATGCAGCAAATTCATTGTTTATTGCTTTTGAAATCTTACTTTTTTGTGTGTTTGGGATTAGAAAAGCAAATCATATCGTTGTGCGACAAACTTCTACAATGTTACTCAACTTAATTGAAGTTTTAATAATCAAAAGTGAAAAATTTTATGTTCCAAATGTGGCCTACGGTCATTTGTACAATATAATATATTTATTTAAAGTTCCCATGTTCTTCTAAATCGAGACTCTCATGCTGCAGGAAGCCCAGCTTTTTCCCACGCAGTTTCAGTTTTCACCAATATAGCACTGAGAACAGATCATATCTCAGTAAAAATTTGTAAGGACCATCAGACGAAGCTGAAGGACGGATCTCCTCGGAGGGATCTAATCAGCAGAATTGTATAAGAAATAATAGAATGATGCAACTGTGGCTGATTTGTTCGGTTTGGGAATAATTATATTTCACCAATATTACGGCTGGCACGGCCAACCTTCATACCGGGTTTACACATGTTTACAAGTTGTGAATTTACAGATAATGATTCTAGGTTGTAGTTGACTGAGAAACTAAATGTCCCACTTCGTTGCCTTAATATAATTTTAGTCTGCTTTAGCATTTCGAATGAATCTCGTTCTAAATGTCATCCAAGGCACTGATCCATTCACGATTTTGGTGGAAAACTGATTACGTTATGAATTTGGCGCCAAATTTTAAATTTCACATTGTGAGATATTTGTTGATTGGTTCTGAAGGAACAAGTCGAGAGAACTTCAAAACTGAAGAGATCGTTCAATCAGAATACATGTTCTTAATTCTGGAATTTACTACTAAAATAGCAAAAAAATTGCGAAAATTCAAAAAGAAATCTTCGAAAACTTCGTGACGTCATTTTCTCGCCAAAACCATCAAATCGAAAAACAAAAATCATAGGATTTGTTGGTAGGAGGAGAGCTTTATGTTGTAAAATGTAGTGCCGAAAAGTCGAATTAAAACTGAAGAAGTTAAATGATCGATTTGAGGGTGACATCACTGATAGTCTCGACCATGGGGGTATACCCGGCAAATATCCACCGATTAGAAGACAGCTCCAGAAGACGTTATGACATTCAAATCATATTTTAAATCTTGCTGCATACTTTATACCAGAAAATTCAAAAATTCAAATACACCAAATATCATTATACCGTATACTCGATTTAAAAACCCTTGGCTTCCAGTATACCCATACCCTGGTTCCAGAGGTTTTCTAGACGGAGAACAGCCGCGGCGAAAGAGCGATCGCAGTTCGCTTCGCGCTGCTTCGCAGCTCGCTGATCGCCGCTTCGCGGTTCTTTCTCGACGGCTGTTCTCTCTCTAGAAAACCTCTGGGACCAGGGTAGTATATATACCCAAAACCCCTGGCCGAAAAGCTGATGAATTCACTGACTGTTAAATCATTTAAGTGCTTTAGGAAGCGCTACAACACCTGTGCTTTCATCAAAACTACCGACACTAATTTCAAAACCCGACCTTTTTGACTGCACCTCCACTGACTAATGTCATTGAGTAACAATACCTCTTGCGCTCCTATAATGTAACAAGCTCTATATCATAGAAACAACGCGAGGAAATCGAATCCGCGAGCACTTATACTTGACGTTTTTAGAACCATGCAACAGCAAGGATTTTGTAAGTAGCTCAACACTGTTTCCAGCTATTTTATCAATCATACAACAATAAGTGGCATTTCTGTTCATAAACAAAAATCACTTCCTCCTCTCCTAGTTATTTCCTTTTATTGTACCGACCTTCTTTTGTCCTTTATCCTGCCATAAGATTCCGTTAATAGTCTCTAAAGGGGGTCGAGAAGTTGGGTGAGCGGAGAGGTTGAGAGGAGGGCCTCCCGGTTAACTCAGTAGTAGAGTGTGCCGAATTACACTGTAGTTTTCCATTTCCGTCTGGGAATGTCGCTTGTCGTTCGACAGGGACAACCTTTTTGAAACAGCTGCATAACTAACTTGAGGTGAGTGTGAGAGCCTGGTGATTAGGCTATAGCAGTACCCGACACCTTTAATCTGATTTCGCTGCGTGGGAGAAACTTTGGCATATGCCGATTGGAAAGCTTAGTCAAAACACAATATTTCTTATCATTTCATTCAGTAAAATCAATCAATGAATACAGAGAAATTGATAGTGTTGAAGTTGATGTACAGAAGTACAAAATTAATGTGTTTATTCCAAAATATCCACTCTTTTTAGTCGGAACCGATTGGCGGCCGGAGTACTACAACTGAGTTTTTTTGCCGAGTGTTCTGTGATCTAACCTGAAGTTGGATGATATATAGCCAACAGCAATGAGTTGCAGCATATAGAGTAGATTATACATAATACTGACTAGCAATAAAGGAAAAAGATTCGTCATTCGACACGTGCTTTAACGAGCCCAGCGCGCGTACGTCCCGCTATGGTAACTTTTCACGCGGAATTTGACTCGTTTTTACAGACAATGTATGAAAAACTGAAAACACGATTGCACGCTTCCCAGCACAGCTATATCCCTCAAATTTCGATATGTTAATCTTTTACCTGGTATCTTAAGTTTGTACCTGAAGAATATTTCATAAATTCGATTTTACGGATTTATTTGGCATTGAATTCCCGTCGATTCCCATACAAACACTGTATTTCGCGCCATGTTTGCACCCCTTTGAATTTACCGCGAACTGGTCTATTAATCGACCCTCGAAGCCTTGTGTTATGAGTCTAATGTTAGTGTTGCTCGCCAGTTTATCAGGTCGTGTCAGGAACGAGTGCTATATAGGATAATGGCGACCGTTACTCTTACAACATTAGTAACATTTGATCTCAAGATTCTTTCCAATTTTAAACGGTCACTATCAACAGTTTGTAAGATTAGCTTCTGGACCAGCGATCATTAAAATAAACCAAGGAAATACCTTTCTTAGTACGTGTCCTGTTACTTTTTCCCCAAAGTTCAATCCTAACCGACTGTCCTGACACTCCAGTAGTCACTAAAATGTTTGCCTACTCGGTTAAAGAGACGCGAACACGTATCTGTTCACAAAGAGGCTGTTCACCTGATACGTTTAATACCGGGGGGGGGGGGGGGGGGGGGGGGGTATATATAAACGATGCGGGTTTTTCGATACAACGGAAGTAGCCTAGTAGATTATGTAATTGCCAACACGAACTTTATTCCTTTCATTCGATATCTAGCAGTTAACCCATTGCAGCCTGACATATCTGATCACTGTCAAATTTCATTTGGTCTGAAAATAAGTAATTTTACAACACAAAGCAAAACCGACTCCACTAAATTTTGCAAACACAGAAGATTAATGATCAACGAAGAAGCAAAAGACAGAATCCCAGAGATACTGGAATCTGATGAATACAAAAACAAATTCGAAACGTTAAATAACAGTGAAATATATGATAAAAACTCTTTAAGTACTCTAACAAAAAACTTTACCGATATACTAATAGAAGTATGTGAAAAGGCAGGTATGAAATACCAAGATAGAGACAATGAACTAAAAGAGACAAATACGAGTTGGTTTGACAAGGACTGTACCATGCCGGAAAAAGAAAATCTTAAGCCTCTCAGGAGAAAGGTTTGTAACGATCCAAACAATGACCAATTAAGGTAACACTTACATGTAAAGAAAAAGCACTTCAGGAAATTATGCAAACAGAAAAGTCACAATCAATCTAGCCTGGGAAACCAGCCGATAAGAGTCGGCTGGTTTCCCAGGCTACAATTAATCGAATCTCGACTAAAAAAACTAGACCATAAAAATCCAAAGAAACTCTGGAAAGAACTGAACAATCTGTTTAACTTAAACAAAAAACAAGCCAAACAATCATCCCCAATTGATATACAAGAATCCTATACAAGCACTTCAAAAATCAAAACGATAATCGAAAGAATAATGCAGAGGATATAGCTAACGCGCAGATGAACGGCGAGGCGGAACAAACAGGGGTTTTAGACTATGAAATAACGGCAACGGAGATCGAGAATGCCATTAAAAAACTAAAACAGAAAAAGGCAACAGGCATCGATAGCATCCCAAATGAAATCCTAATATGGGGTAAAAAAGAACTCATAAAGCCGCTAACATCTCTCTTCAATAAAATTCTTTCTTCGGGAATTTACCCGCAAGAATGGAGCATAGGCCTCATCACTCCCATCCACAAAAAGGGTGACCGATCAGAAATAGAGAACTACAGAGGCATTACACTTTTATCTGCGCTTAGTAAACTATTTACATCAATTTTGAACCAGAGATTATACGACTACCTAACATATAAAGGAATACTGAAGAAAGAACAATTTGGGTTTAGAAACTACGACACTCCACTGTTGATAGCATTTTTGTTTTGAAAGGCCTTATCGATAAGTACGTTAAAAGTAAACCAAATAAGAAAAATAACATGCTTTTTACTTGCTTTGTCGATTTAAAAAAAAGCATTTGATAGTATACCAAGTGAAAAGCTATTCGAGAAAATAAAACAGGCAGGTATTGAAGGTAATTTTTTCTCACTATTACACTCAATGTATTCCGACGATTATTCAGCAATTAAAATAGATAATGTTATCACAGAAAAGTTTAGATGTTATACTGGAGTCAAACAGGGCTGCATGTTAAGCCCCACCCTCTTTAATCTTTTCCTCAGTGATCTGCCTCAAGTGTTAGACGAATCAGGAGTAAAGGATCCCATATGTATTGGTGGAACTAATATAAGCAACTTACTCTACGCAGACGACTTAGTCCTAGTATCTAAGAATAAACATGATTTACAAAGTCTACTGGAAGGCCTTGAAGGGTATTGCGACACTAACCAATTAACTGTTAATATAGAGAAAACAAAAGCTATTGTTTTTAATAATAACGGAAAACGAAAGAACAATTATTGTTTTTATTATAGAAATAACCAATTAGAAAATGTGCGAATGTACAAATATCTCGGACTCACTTTCAGCGCATTCGGCAACTTTAATGTAGCAAAACAAGAACTTAAAAAATCAGCACTGAAGGCAATGTCTAAACTAAAAAAAGAAATGGGATCGCACTCTAGATCTGATATTAAACTGGCAATCAAACTCTTCGACACTTTGATAAAACCAATCTTGCCTTATGGAAGCGAAATCTGGGGGACCGATAACAAAAGATCTAACGAAAATGATCATAGAAATAGTCCACACAAAATTTTGCAAGTTACTATTAGGAACCAGCAGAACATCAGTCAATAATGGATGTAGAGCAGAGCTTGGTAGATATCCTTTAAGATATGAATCAACATTCAGAAGTATTAACTATTGGACAAAATTGTTAACCAGGGAAGAGCCAATGCTTACAAAAATTATGTATCTCGACAGTATGCAATCAAATAACCCAGTTTTTTGGAGTTACAAAATTAAGCAAACCATACAAAGCCTAGGCTATGGGGGATATATGGACACTCCAAAACAATACTCCAGATTTTAGGGAATTTCTGAAGAACATAAAGCAACGACTAAAAGACACAGAACTACAAATTTGGCCGGTTAAGGTGGCCTGCGGCTATTTATTTTGGCAACGGGGGTCTTTTTAAATTGCGTTTTTGAACAGCTAAACATTATCCGATTTCCGAGATTTTTTGAACTTTTAATAATGAATCCTCGAATGTTATAAAAAGTACAATTAGAAAGTGATTAACAGAGAATTGTTGAAGATATAAGCGATTTTCGAAAACGTTGTTTTTTAGGAAAGAGCGTATATTTCAAAACCCAAAAGATGGATTTGTTCCATTTTACTTTCAACGAGTGCCCAACCTCCAAGGTCTGTGACAGGCAAGTTTCAGGTTAATCGGCACCATACAAGTTTCTCAGCAAACGGCTGATCAATTTTAACCTTAAAATGTTATGCTCAGGCATCTCGTTCAACTGCCGGAGAAATATTACAGTAATAATTAAATTGTACATACCATATGGAAGTTCAATACCACTTGAAACTTCTGTGCCAAAGTCAAGAAGATCGGAAAACTGCAACTAACGTTATGCGGCGAACGAAGTAAGATAGGTTATTGCTGAATATTTGCGAAAGTCGAGAAATTTGTATTCTTTCGGCATAAAAAAAGTCACTAGTTTGTTTTTCTTAAGTTTGTAATAGGACTTACAGTAGCATATTTTAAAGTACCTTACCGAGTTTCAGCGCGCTTTGACCATACGCTTTTGAGAAATAAAGGCTGTAAACTTAGCTTGTGTGAGACTTCTAAAATCTAAACGCTTGGAAAACCCCTCATGTTAGCTAATTTATTCAATGGGTTTGTTTTGTATTTGCGCACGGGTTCTGCCACTTGGGAATCGCGAGGCAAGGAATAATTAAAATTATTGTTGAAATTAAAATGAGGATTAATTTTGCAAGTTTGTAATAATAGTCCAGGCTGAGTAATGTTTTGGTGCCAAGGAGTATCAGAGCCGGTATCAAAAGCATAATACTGCTTTTTATTCATTTTTTTTCTCGACGGTACGGATATTTTTTTACTTTTATTTTGAATAACTGTCCCTTATTTTTAAAAACGAACACTATTTTAGCCAGGATTTGCGTGTTAGCTAGTCGTCACACTTGCATGGGTTACTGCACACAGTCGCATGAATTACAATGTAATCCTAATTTTAATTTCAACAATAATTTTACTACAGAAGTTTCAAGTGGTATTGAACTTCCATATGGTATGTACGATTTAATTATTACAGTTGAACGAGATGCCTGAGCATAACATTTTAAGGTTAAAATTGATCAGCCGTTTGCTGAGAAACTTGTATGGTGCCGATTAACCTGAAACTTGCCTGTCACAGACCTTGGAGGTTGGGCACTCGTTGAAAGTAAAATGGAACAAATCCATCTTTTGGGTTTTGAAATATACGCTCTTTCCTAAAAAACAACGTTTTCGAAAATCGCTTATATCTTCAGCAATTCTCTGTTAATCACTTTATAATTGTACTTTTTATAACATTCGAGGATTCTTTATTAAAAGTTCAAAAAATCGCGGAAATCGGATAACGTTTAGCTGTTCAAAAACGCAATTTAAAAAGACCCCCGTTGCCAAAATAAATAGCCGCGGGCCACCTTAAGTGATATATTTAATTGCCAACGACAGAATCCAAACCAGAGTAACAAACTACGAGTTTATCGAACATTCAAAACGAAGTATGAATTCGAAAACTATTTGGATCTTGTCAGAAACATCAAACATAGAACTACCTTATTGGTACTAATTTTCGCGTCGCTTTAATTTCGCGATTTAAAAAAAATCGCGAACTTAAAGCGACGCGAAAAAAAATTCCCGCGAAGTTTAATGTCGCGAAATTTAATACCCTCATATATTTCTTGTTTTCTCAATTTAATGAAGAAACACATGTCTACGTATTGTGTATAATGTGTAAAAGCTCTATGGCATACCTACAGATGATAAACAACAGTTTAACAATCAAATTTCACTATCTGTGTTGCTTTGAACCTCTTCATCTGTATCAGATGGTACAGATGCGGTTTCTATAGTTTTGTTTTGTTATGAGTTGATGATTTTCAGCAATAAGAAGTGTAAAATAATAATAAAATTCTCGAAATAAAATGTTGTTTTTTTTCATTTTCGCGAAAATTAATTCCCTAAGAAAATAATTTTGCACCCAAATCGCGAAAATAAAGACCCGCGAAATATGCCGACCTTTTTTTCGCGAAATTAAGTGCCCGCGAAAATTAGTACCAATAAGGTACGTTCGCAAAATTAAGAATAAGCAATCATTGCCTTCAAATTGAAAAAGGAAGACACCTAAAACCTTATTTAAAACCAGAAGAACGAATTTGCCCAACATGCAAACAAGAGATGGAAGACGAAATTCACTTTCTACTGAGATGCAAAACTTACCAGACAATCAGGCATGATTTCTTATCCTCCTTAAAAACTCTAACGAAATTAGATAACAGAAAAATGACAGAAAAAGAACTATTTTCGGTAATCATTGATCCCCCGAGACACGGTCACAACAGTAGCAGCAAAATATGTTTATGATTGTATGGACATGCGATCCACCATAATTTCAACACAAATAATGTAAGCTAATTTAATGATAACTATATATATATATATTATATTTTTAAGATTACAGAACAATCTATCCGTCATTAACCATTTTTAAATTTGTTAGTAATCATCTGATGTACCAATGTAGTGCAAAGTGCTAATCAGGAATAAAGTTTGTCTGTCTGTGCTTTTGAGCTGTTTTAGTCTGAAATAAGGTTATAAAGTTTGCCTTTTTTAGTCTGGAATAGGGTGTGATTTTGACATGGAAGTATGAGAACGCACATGTTCATTGATTTCTTTTAGTTTCTCTTCAGTGTTATTTTGACATAAAGTTCCTTAATAGCACCCCATCAATGACTGCTGAGCAACTGAGCAACATCCGGTCACTATTGTACTATAACTCATCCCGAAAAATAACATGGTCAACTCGTGGAATACATTTATCTTGTATTAAAATCAAAGAAGTAGATGCAATGGCTGGCTAGAGCTAGAAACCTCAGCTTATCACGGCGGGCATAAAGAACGTCAAAACGGCATCATTAAACGTGACCAAATAATTGAAATTTACACCATTTCTTTACTTATAGTCTGAATTTGAAGAAATGTTGGTGAGTTGGTAACAAAATGAAACTACATATTTTAGGTGTTTTATGTTAGTATGATGACGTTGTTGTGACGTCATAAGCGATGCCTCCTTTTTTGGTGAAATACCCCCTTTAATAGATGTTACAAACAGACTACCCCATCAAAGGGCCTTCATGACACACATTCATTTGGTGAAAATTTGAACATTATACGACGAATACAGCGAAAGTTATAGAGGAATGACTGTTGCTATGACGTCATATTTAGTGACGTCAGGAGTAGTACCTAAATTAGGCTGCCTATTGTTAAAAAATCAAGAAAAGAAAATAATGTGACTTTTGAGTGCCAGTCTAGTGCATTTATAAAATCCGAATATCATTCAAAAGCTTTTTTTTCTAAGGGCATGTATAAAAAAATATGACTTCATAATGACGTTGCTGAAAATATGACTTAAATTTTAAGTAGAATGAAGAATAACCAATACGACGTAGAATTATACGGATTTAATGTAGCACAATATTTCGACTAGCCATACTAGTCTTCATCAGGTGCTTAGGTTATGGACAAAAAATCAAAAATCAAAAAACATACGATTTTAGCCACCAACGTATTTTATGACTGGACAAAATGTCATGCAACAGTATTTAAAACTCTAAAAGATGAATGAAGCGATATTTTCATAAATGCTTTTGTGTTGTTTATTTTCGAAAATTCAAACTTCCATAACTTTTGATTTACTTAACCAATCGACATCGGGTTTTCGATTCTTTCATTCTCATCACAAGGAGATTTTAGCAATATACGACATTCCGTTTTTAGAGGTAATGACCAGTTATAAGAAACGTATTACAAATGATTAATTGACGTCATTGTGACGTCATAACGGTATTAACAACGATTCTATACCCACCTACCAAAATTAAATCGTGAACTCATGCCGTTTTTATGGTAGTTTGTGCCCACCGTGTATCTTGTTAAAGTGCCTATCACCCTTTTGCAATTTTGATAGCTTATGAACCTCCGAAAAGTTTTGAGTACTTCTGTGAAGAAAGTTTTGGTTTAAAGTGAATACTTTATGTTCTACGCTTGTTTCAAATCGTGTAAATGTGACCTTTCCTGACCCATGACCGCGTAAGTAAAAGCCTGGGTCGAAACCTGGGTAGACGTCATCTTGACGTCATATAATTAATTCGGCTTTGCAATCATTTGAAGAAATACTTAACATGTTGACTAAAATGACTTTTTTCTTTACTAACAACTCAAAAACTGTGTATATTTTCTATGCATCGATGTTGTTGTGATAAAAAGGCGGCATGGAGAATAATGCATTAATGAGATGACGTCTACCCAGGTTTCGACCCAGGCTTTTACTTACGCGGTCATGGGTCAGGAAAGGTCACATTTACACGATTTGAAACAAGCGTAGAACATAAAGTATTCACTTTAAACCAAAACTTTCTTCATAGAAGTACTCAAAACTTTTCGGAGGTTCATAAGCTATCAAAATTGCAAAAGGGTGATAGGCACTTAAGACTGAATGTTATATCGTCTTTACATGTAGGTTCGCTATTAATTAAACTCAAAACACCCTTTGTTTCTGACTGGCTAGAATTTTCCGTTTTCAAGTTAAGGTTATCGTATAGCTTCAGAGCCGAATTTTTTTTTAATTTTTTTTCACGTAACAACAAAGTTTAGAGTGTTAAGTATCCAACAGAAAAAAATTGGTTGAAATTTTTGTTATCTAGACTGAGAAATATCAAAAAGAAACATTTTACCGGAAGATTGCGTTACATATTTTGATGGACAGCTCATACCGCCACATCAATCGTCATGAGCATTCAACCGTAGCTAAGCGCGGGAGTCGTTGTTTACCGTTCAGTTCGAAGTTCGAAGTTCGCTCTGTGGCTTGTTGTCAGCGTTCTATCGAATCTTTTCTCACATAAATATGTCATCGTAAATTCGAAGCGTATTCGCTAAAATTATCCGTAGATGTCTTCTTCAAAACAAGTATCTGGTCCTTGGAGTTCAAGAAAGAGGAAAAAATCAAAGAAATGTTCGAAATTATATCTTCTTATTACCACTGACTAAACTATTTTGTTGTACATAGGCCGGGTACATAGGCCGCTTGTTCTACAATAACATGCCCAATCTCTGACATTTTCCGGAGCATATATTCACGGGCTGATTCTTGAGGTAATTTATCTGTCCTCGTGCTTTTCTTTCGTCTTCCGCGTCCGTTTGGTTTGCTTTGGTTTTGCCTTCTTCTTGTCTTTAGATGGTTTATCCTTTGCCGTTGCAATTGTATTCTTGGTTTTGCCCATAATGAAGAGTGACTGAAAACGCGAAACTAAGGGGCCGACCATTTGACTTTTGAGGGGGGTGGGTGTTCTTGTCTGTGCTTGTTTTGTTTTTTTCTTTAGCAGTGTTGCCCCTAACTCAACTGAGCGCGAAGCCCTTTGATTGTGTTGCTTTCATGCCGCTGAGAAATTGGTGGGAAGTTTTGACAGTGACATTTCCCAGTCACTGGTTGAACATCATTGGCCGGTTTTATAAAGAATGTGGTTAATTGCTGTGAAAGAGGCGGGGCACCAGAATCAGTCTCGCCGGCCGGCTAAAACTTTTCAGGCTTGGTATATAACGTGTTACAAGATACAATGATACGGAGATACCAAGATACAGTGATACAGTGATACAGTGATACAGTGATACAGTGATACAGTGATACAGTGATACAGTGATACGGTGATACGGTGATACGGTGATACAGCGATACAGTGATACAGTGATACGAAGATATCAAATTTCTTTAAAATTAAAAAAAATGGGGGGAAAATACTTTCCCACAGAAATGTAGTTTTGCCTAGCCTGAATTTCAGCCGTCTCCTCCGGTTCGTTCCTCCAATTTCGTTCGTTCCTCCAGCAATTTTTCACATACCAAAAACTGTTTAAAAAAAATCAGTACGCAAAAGGAAGTTTTTAACCGGAAGTAAAAAGTTATGTTTGATTGACATGTGCTCACTCGGCCGTAACGAAAGCTAGCATAAATTCATTTCATGTTTATTGAGAAACGTTTTTCCAGCCCCGATCCATGGGTTATTGGCCTTATGTCTTCCAAAAAGCAAGCAGGGCTAAATGCTCCAGCAGGGCTAAGCTCCAGCAGGATGCCCTTAGCTTGGAAAGAAGCAAAACAAGGCCAAACAATGCATACGACTACGAGCCTCGCAAAACCCGACAAGTTCAGTGTGGTCCACATCTGAACATAAAGAAGAATTGATAGGAACCAGCCGAGAGAAGATTTGTTTCCAAAAAAGCTTAGATGGAACATATTAAAACTGTGAATCGCTTAAAACCAACACCACGATCTCGCTATTTGCCGTGCTGTTTCAGGACCTTTCAGACTCCTGCAAATCGCTGTCACTGGCATTTAAAGACATCAGTAGATGTACAACTTTATTTATCCACGGAGATCCAACAGAGTACATGGATGCCTTTGATTTCTGTGCCCTTCCTTTGTCATTAATAGGTGTTCGCTTTGGCTTTTTCCCTCAAGGATCTTTCTCCAAGTCATAAGAAAACTAGAACCGGCTATAAAATATTCTCCATGCGGCGCGTAGCTTTGATCGGAAATTAACATTGCATGGGCTATTTTTTCAACCAAAATAGAGTTTTTAAAAAGCTCTCGATTTGTCTGAATTTTTTACACAATGTCAATTGATATCTCTTCTGCAAAACAACAATTTATTGTGAATTGGGAATTTCTAAAAAGAGAGCTCTTGACGGTGTTTCCCGCATATCTACCCTTATCTCTTGTCGGATTTATGTTTTCGCCTTCTCACCGAAAGCATGATCTTGATATTCCCTGCACGGTTTTAATTGTAATACGATTCCTCCGAAATGCGACAAAGCAACCATAAAATATTTTTGGAGTTGGAGCTTCTGAAAGTCATCTCACTAGATCGGAGAAACGGGATAGCGAAAAATTTTCAAAATACCCCCTTACCCCCCCCCCCCCCTATCCCCCCCCCCCCCCCCAATAACAAAAAACAAAAACGAGCAAACCGAATTTGCACAGAAAATAATCGAGCGAGCCAATTGCAATATCACCCAGAAAAAAAATCAAGCAAGGGAGAAAATTATTGCAGCAACTGAGAAGTCGTAAAAAAATTTCGAGCAAAAAAAAACCGGGCCCCCTCTCCTTCAATTTTCAAATGGTCCGTCCCTGAATCTATTTGCAATGCATGAGAATAAAGCTTTCAGCGTTAATTTCGTATTTGTGTTGCAAAAACCTTTCTTCAATAAGGGCAATAAAGTGGTTCAATGTTAAATGCGTAACGTTCAAAAAGTTAAAATTAAATAACAAAATAGTCAGACAAAGCAGTCATGCTGAAAGATAATACCGTTAAATTAGCGTCACGCCACGGCTGCAAGAGCTCAAGTGACCCATACAACAGTCCGTTTCATACAGAAACCTGTATTTAGCGGGGCCATTTCGCGTCCGCTTAAAAAAAAGGAAATTTGAGATGTTCGTATCACCGTATCACCGTATCACCGTATCACCGTATCACCGTATCACTGTATCACTGTATCTTGGTATCTCCGTATCATTGTATCTTGTAACACGTTATATACCAAGCCAACTTTTCAGAGCGTTTTCTTGACTTTCTATTTTCGTTCTAAACATAGTTTGAAAAAAGCTCCAACTCGACGCGAATTTGTGCGAATTACTTTAAATGTTCACAGATTGTTCGCAATTATATCAGCTAAAAAACGTGTCGGCGATTTTTAAATTTTTTAAAAGAGAGGCGCTGAGAGCGATTCTCGCATCTATACTTGGATTGCGCGTTAACAGTTTCACGAATACCGAAATATCTTCAGAACGGCTTCGAATTTCCACAATCGCCGACACCATTTCGTAAACAAGGTCTGTGGGAGTCCAGAAAAGCAAACAGATCTTAAATTCATTAAATTGCCGTGGAGTTGGAGCTCTTGGAAACCAACTCGCTTGTTCAGAAAAGAAGTTTATTGAAAAATCGCACTTTTATCAAAATTACAAACCTTAGGTATATCGTTGTAGCCAATTTTATAAGCTTTAAAATGAGGTATAATTTATCTAAATACGACGAATATTCGAGACGCTACTTATCCGGAACAGTACCCCGAAGGTATACGATAACCTTAACTAAAATAACGTTGAGCAGCCAATGAGATCGCGCATTCTTAGTATGCTCCGGTAATTGTATTATAGTCCTTATGTCTCTATCAATTCCAAGCCCGCCCATGCCCCCCCCCCCCCCCCCCCCCCGGGCATTTGTGGGGATTTTGTCATTTTGGAATCAGAACGTTGCAAATGCCCCACCGTGGGGCCAGCTAAGTTATGCAAATGCCCCACCCCGGGGCAAGTATAGCGAACGCGCAAAATTTATCCGCCGTTTCAAAGCCATATTTCACCGCTTTTCTTTATTAAAGTAATGCAGTACTCACCTTCAAACACTTTCGTAAGTGCCCCCAAATCCCACATTCACTAGCCAGTCCCCAACAAACCGCACACTTCACCCCGAAACTGGGAAATTCCTAACGTCATGTTCACGGATGACTTTTCCGCCGCCATGTTGATCGATGAAGCAAGCACGTGTTGATCAGTTGAGCAAAACAAAATCAAACACAGGGGAGGGGTGGGATATTTTTTTGACAAATGCCCCAGGCCCGGGCTGACGCAAAACAAATGCCCCACCCCAGGGACAGACAGGTTGTCAAATGCCCCATCTTGCCCGGGGGGGGGGGGATGGGCGGGCTTGGAATTGATAGAGACATTAACAATTCAAAAGCACTCAAGGAAATATCTCAGGAGAAAAGATCATTCGTCGAAAACTTTATTTTCTACAGATTTGTGAAAGACATCAGCTGTATGTTATCAATGAGAACCTGATATCTCGATGTACTGAAACGTTTATCAAATGCAGACGCAAATTAAATGTTGATTCACGACGGTATTTCTTGTTTATTATCGACTAATGCCCGGGTTACACGACAAGCATGCTAAGCACGGCATTCCTAACTTGGGTACGGCACTCCTAAATTTTAGGTACGCGTGCCAAAAATTATCGGCACGGCATCCCTATTTTTTGTCGTGTAAAATGGAAATGTACCTAGTACGCATGTCCGAAAATATAGGTGTACTGAGAAAAGGTAGCTAGTCTCGGTCCGCCTGAATGGAGCGCCGTACCCAAGTTAGGAGCGCCGTGCCCAAGTTAGGAGTGCCGTGCCCAAGTTAAGAGTGCCGTGCCCAAGTAAGGAGTGCCGTACCGAAGTTAGGAGCGCCGTACCCAAGTTAGGAGTGCCGTGCCCAAGTTAAGAGTGCCGTGCCCAAAATTTATTTAGGATTTTGACACTGTACTTTGTAAGAACTGTTTTTTGAAAGGTTTCAGTGTCGTGTACTTTCAATTTCGGGAGAGTTAATTACTCGGGCTGCCTGTGGCAGCACCGAGTCTTAAAATGCAAGTCGTTATTTTTGTTGGGTGTCGCAAAATTTCTGCGCATGCGTTAAAGGTCAAATTCACACCAATCAGATTGCACTGTGCTGATCACGCAACAATCGCCAGGTTAATTTATTTACATAATTGAATACAGTAAATCAAGATGGCGGAGGACCCGCGAGGAACTTTCTCTCTAATTTGGAGTCTCATCTCTCAAATGTAAGCCAGTTTAATGTTTTATTTAACTTCACTCGTGCGAAAGCCTTCCAACAGGCTCAGGATATTTCAACTGGCGCTATTGTCGGAGCCGAAGGACCGCGTTTTTTACCCAGATGGCCAGTGATTTTATTATACGACACGTACGACGACCTGAAGCCAGTGTAGGGGCCAGGATCCGGAAAGCTAAAATTAGAAGAAATAGATATTGGAATCTATAAGCCATCGGCTCGCTGTGCTGCATTTAAAACAACCGAGGAGAACATCTTATTTTGGGTGAAGGCACTTCAAGACCAATATTATGAGTCTCTTAAAAACTGTCAGAGATTTAAATTTACCGTAAGTTGGATCAGAGAGTATTGAGATCAAGTTATTTCGTTCCAGCGAGGATATTGACCTAGCGGAAACGGTACAAGCTGTGGAAGGATTTTACTTACAATCATCCACGTCTACTTAACAACAGGAATAGCTATGTGCCAAGGCATGGGCAAAGATAGAGTTTCCCAGATTACAGATGAAAGTAGAGAACTTAATGAACGAAGAAACAGAGGTCACGCTCGACATGCTTGATAACATGAACATGTTCGACACTTTATGTTATACTAAGAAAACAAAACAAATTACAGAGCCTGCAAGTTCACAAGTCAATGAAAAACCCCAAGAGCCTGTAGTTTTGGATCAACATATCCTTGAAACTCCAAAAGCAACATACACATGAGTCAAAATCAAACCGGAAGAGACGGAATTCTTGAGATTCTTCACGAGGATAAAAATATTTGTTAGCCCGCAATAAGAACTCTCTCGCTCCTTTAACGACCTTGATTTGTAACATGGAGGCTGACCTGATATGATATGCGTAATGAATTCTTACTCTCGTCACATCAAAACACGAATCAAGAAACCAAACTCAGTCATTTGGAAGACAAATTAGTGCAGCAAGATAATATATACAAGACCGAAATCAAGATGCTGTCATCTCGTTGACCTAGAAGTTGAAAATGGCGAGTTGAAAGCGGATATAATAAAGCTGAGATCCGACTTTCAAACTTTAAAAACAAAATCAAGAATACAAAAAAGAAGACAATGAAATACCAAGGTCTCCAGTGTACCGAGACTACCCAACCTACTGAAGCTTATCAGTTTGTTCAAGAGCCATCTTTCTTACATGACAACCCGGCCGATCCCTATTCATCAGAATACATTTTCTGTGCTAAATGACGAGAGTTTACAATCACCTGACCGACAACCCACTACTAAAGAAAGGGACCATGAAGTACGGTAGTACGGTTAATTCTCGGGTTCAAAACAATGAATATATGCCTGCTCAAATGCAGTGTGTTAAACGAATAAGTAGTGTTTAAATTAAAAGGTCAACATACGAGAAAAACAAAACTATTAAATTACATATATACTAGGGGAGCAGAGAATGAAAGTCACCGCGCTACCGGCCACTAAAGACTGCTAAATTCAGCTAATAATTCTTCCCTTTGGTTATTACTAAGAGGATTTCAAATGAAAGTGTATTACATCTTCAATCTCATGTGGCCCGAGTGAAAGCCCAGATGGGCTCTTGTTAAGTATAGTTTTAGAATTATTGTTTTTGATCATATGTCGAGATGAAAAGGATACAGCCAAACCGGTCGGTGACATAACAACCGGCATAATAACTGATATCATTATATTTGCTACACATCCGACTCTCGGGAAACTAGCCAATCTATTTTAGTAAAGTAATATTACCGTCTGTAGCATCCAGCGATCCAATTCTTGCCGTTATTATATTGTAAGCGATATCGATCAAGGAAATAAGCTTGTCTACTCAGTGACCGTTATGGCTAAACTATATAAAAGCACTTTTGCAAAAAAAAACAATTCTTAGCCCATTTTTGTAAACCTGAAGTACATATGGACTTCTGTGTTAACCTATTGTTATGTTCAAACTCATACGAAATGTTCTTTCGATTGTGAAAAATAGTTAAAATAAAATTAGAATGATAGCGTGTGTTAAGTGTATCAAATACTAGACGTATTAAAATATTCGTCCATTCGGTAATATATCGACAGTGCTAGTACGACGACGATATGAAACAATAGGCTTAATTACAAAATACAATAATTGCACGTGAAAAAGCACGACTACATTTTCTGCAAAAAAAAACACAAATCGTACGTTTTAAAGAGAATGCGAACGTAAGTATAAGAAAGTAAATCAACCGTTCGACGTGAACGGAACTCTATACTCGTCATATTTTTCCGAAATCTGGTTGTGAAAAACAATTAAAGGCGAATAAAGGAAATAGTAAACACCAGATTTCGGGAGAAAACACTGCTTCTCTACGTCCCGTCATCGCCAGTAACAGCTCATACCTTGAACCATTCCTTTCTGTGGCTATTATATTCCTCCCCTGATACCAGTTATATTTACGACTTTGCTCGTTTCCATGCCATAAATCAATGATAAGCAATCTGTTTTGCATCCCGAACGCTCCTATCCTCCTATAGCAACAGTTGGGAAGCGCTTCGGTTTCACCCAATACCTGGTTGTTCGCGGAAGCAAGGGTAAACGCTACCCCGGGGTTAAATCGCTAACCCAGGGTTAAATCGCTAATCCGGGTAAATCGTACAGAGTACTATTACAGATTTAGCGCTATCCTAGGGATAAAGTTACCCTTGCTTCACGGAACAACCGGACTCAGGGGTTTATATATAGTATGTACGGCGGTACCGGGTTTCAACCTAGTTGATTTCCGGGATCGAGTTTTTCGTAAAATATGACGAATGCCGGGAGGATATCCGGGTTTATTTTCAAAATACCTTGGAAATCCGGGTTTAGGAGCTATTTTTTCTCTGAAAACCGGGTACCATTTATCATACAAGAGTGCCCCCACCCCCTCCCCTACCATTTACCATTCAAGTGCGCCCCTCGGGGGGTTAACTGATAGGAAGATGACATGAAATGAAAGCGCTACACAACGGTCATAGCAGGCTAGGACGCTCCATGATTTCGGCACTACTGAACAATTCTAAAGAAATAGTATCATCACTAAATGTCCGGTAATACAGGCTGAGCTAGCTGGGGGAAATTGTAGTACAATTTTCTTCAGAGCGCCGCTTTGACGAAGCGTGTCCGAATTACAAAGGTTTGTATGGGGACTGAGTAACCGCGCCAGGAATTCTTGCATACCAAACAAAATGGCGTCGAAAACTTCGAGGTGGTCTATTGTCGGAAGGGACTAGAACGTGCCAGATTTTCTGCCAATTGCGTTCAATCAAGCGTTAGGTACAGTATTAGGGGAAAAAAGAGTCAGTTATTGCGGAGCTTGGGAACATGTCGAGACATCATATCATTCATATATCGGAAACATGAGTCAGCCAAGAGTTTGACGGCTCTTAAACCTTTAAAACCAGTAACCGATGACGTGAGAAACAAGGATTCTGGGTAATCTTCACTTGAGAACTTTACGGGTACAGCAATAATTAATTTGTTCCTTTTAAATGTTTCTGGTGGAGGGCCTTCATCCTGAAGCGGCCTTAAGTCACTCAGTTAACACTGATCAGTAATACTTTGTTAAAATAATTTAATATAATTTATCATAGTTTGATAAATTATAATGTAACTATGCGTAAAATAAAACATACGCACATCAGTTTGGCACATGGCTGATGCAGACGAACTGGTTTTCCGCATCACATGAATCGTTGGTGTTCTCCTCTTCCTAGCCTCTGCCATAAATTTAGCAAACAGTAGCGACAGCTCACACTTTATAAGGTCTAAAGGTGTATGAAATACGGATGTTTTCATTAAATCTCATGGAGAAACAGCACAAAAGCGGGTGCTTAAACTTAATGAAGACAGCCCTCGACTAGTATTTACTTACCTAGCTAACTGTTGCCACAGGCTGTAGTTTCGTGCTGAAGTAGTTTTTTTGGGTTCAGTCGTTGGTCATGACTGTTTTAGGAAAGAGAGAACGTATTTTTTTCTGATTCAACCGCCGAGGCGGCTTCTCCCTGATCTCCTCGGTACTATTAAACGTGTTCAGTATCATTCCTTTGCCTTTTAATTTCCTCCAGAAACTAATTGTTGTTTACCGTCTTTTCTTTCAAAAGATTGCCATATCTCAGTGATGTCGTTCCGTTTTATCATCCTTCCGTCGACAATATTGTAGTCCAAAGAGATTGCGACTCCGATGAAAAGAAAACTTTGTCTTAATACCAATATCAGTTAGCAGTGTTCAGAAGCAGTCCTGGACTGGCATGTTATATTCTACATATCACTATATAATGCGCCAGGAAGGAAGCCAATCCGGTCAAAAATGCTGCGCAGCACTTCTGTCTATAGCTGCCTTCAAGTTGTTAAAACTGCTAGATCTTCATTTGTCGTTTTTTTCCATTTACGGGAAAAGATTTGGGAGTTAACGATTGGGTTATCGCGGTTTTGCTTGTTCCGTTCTCGCGGCACTCGGCTTTCTTCCCAAATTGCGAGCAAATTCAAGGTGAACCGGCATCATTTGAGACCAGGCGCCTCTTGCATTTTGGTGCACTCCTAATCATTAAAACCACAAGAGAATGGATGACGCTGCATGAGCAAAATTCCACAAAATAACTGCCATATTCTTGGATTGCAATCATTCCTAAGGGAATACAATCACAAAAGCGTAGCGGCCATCTTGGTTTGTAGGAACAAAAGAAGCAAATGTGGTTTCTTTTGTTCCTACCAACCAACATGGCCGCCAGTGCAACCCACCAATAACAGAAACGCCGAGCTGTGAGTATTTTGTTTGCCGAGTCATCCCCCTAAAAAGTCGGCCTTGAAAAGTCTAATTTCCTCTTTCCGAAATTGTGTCACTGATTCAAGTGAGACTAAGAAGTAATAAAAAAGGAGAACCGAAGCGGAAGCTCAGGGGCGGCAAGTACGAGTCAAAAGCATTCATGAAAGTAAATAGATCGGTTCGACACTTAACTTGACATACGGAAACTTATGTAGTAAAATCGATGCTAGGTCAAGTGCTTGTATATAGTAAGAGCGCGCATGCAGGTTGATTTATCACGAAAGCAGTTTCCTCTAATTCAACTGAGTTACAAAGGATGTAAGTCCTGTCCAGTATTATTAGAGAGAGAGAGTGTGACTACCCTGCATGCTATCAGAGGTTCAGTCTCATCTGTTCACGCCCCTTTCCCCGGAGCCAGTTACCCAGTTTAGCTTTCGTTTTGGACAAGGACGGCACAACGAAAGCCAAACAGAAAAACGTCTGCTAGCAGGGTAGAGTGTGACACTTATGAAGTGCCAGGAAAAATCGAACGACAAGGATTTTTATAAATTGAAAAGCTAAATTGCTTTTGGCGGTTTTGATAAAATCTATTTTTGCTTATCAAAAAAAGGTTGCCAATCTACCACTATCTCCGGCGGAAAATATCCGTGAGAGATTGACCCTAAGTTACCAGAACAAAAGGAGGAATAACCACTGAAATCAGTGGATTAAGATGAGGATTTTATATTGCTTCCCGCTCAGCTTATCATTTTACCCAGCTCGATCTGTAATGAGCAACGAAAGTTATGAGAGCCAGCAAATACCTTGGCAGATGTTTAATTTGGTAACGTTGCTTGGGACGTCATCAGCGCTAATGAGTACAAATCAAGTTTCGCAGTTCGTAATAACACAGGATATGAAATCTGGTTTCCTATGATTAAGCTATTCTGAGCCTGCATCTATCCACAGCATATATTTCAGATATCGGCAACGGCAGATATGGATTAAGTAACCGGTCTAGTAAACAGTTGTCGGCCGAGCTCTTCTTACACAGAAAGGACGGGGTTCAATTGTTTCAGTACTTACGATGGATTAATGCTCTCTTTCTTATCGTTATTGTAGGCAATTGTCTTAGTGTGGTTCAGTTTTACAGCCCCGTTTTTTATACATGTATGACTAGACAGGTGAATTGAATACACAAGGTGAAAAAGTTCCCAAGTCCAATAACCCGCCAATCCCTAACTTGAGCCACCGTCTGTTTGCTTAAAGGAGAACTGAAGCCTAAAATCATTTTTTTCTCAATGAGTAGATCTAAACATGAAAAGACTCGTACCAAAATTTGTTTTACTGTGTTTTGCGTCAAAGGAAAAAAAATCTGCAAATCTTCCGGCTGTCAACCGCCACTAAGTACAGACGCCCAATTCCTGTAATCTGTGACATACGATACGGGGAATACATTAGTTTCTCGGATTTGAATATTGTGCTTTCTTTGTGCTGAAGGTGTGGTTGTTTCTCTTGGTATGCAGGACGCACGATACGGGGGAAAAGCACTGAACAACTGACTAGCTTTATCAGCGGAGAATTGGCTATTTTTCGACCTTCAAACGTTTTCCTCTTTTTAGACGTGCACCACAAATAAATAAAATAGCAGAACTTATTTCTCTTGAATACAAGTCTGTATAGTCGTCGGATTGATTTAGTGCTCAGTTCTCCTTTAACGAACGTGTCGTATTTAAATATACCTAAATTCTGTTTTTCGGGCTCGATTCAACGTCTGATTTTAAACCACTGGCCGGCGAGAAGCAAAAAGCTCATTCAGTTTAATTTATTAATACTTGCCAATTCCATTTGCCGTAATCGGAAATTCAGTCTCATAAGGGAAATAAGCTCAATTTCTTCATTAATCTTGCTGTTTTCTCTCGCTTACACAAGCAAAAGGAGCTGAAAGACACTGTGTAAATCTGACAGCCAAACTAACACTTTAAATTTGACGTTGGTTATATTTTAGACTGCTAGCAACTTATTCCCTTCTATTCCTCTAATTTTTTAACTATGTTGTGCCATGTTTAGCCATGGATTCGCTCTTATATAGAAATTAGCAGAATAGAAGATAGTGCCTAATTATTTATAAAGCTAAATCCATAAGCCCCTTCACTCTATTATGACACTTTAAGAAAATAAAATTCTCATATTTTCCAGATCGGCTCAATTTTGTATCGTTATTAAAAGGCTTTATCAGCGAAGTAGTTAAGGTAATTCCGTTAAAAAAAAGCTGAAATTCACTTTTTCTTAAAGTGCAAGTATCATGTCAAAAAAATAAAAATATATATTGTACTATTGTGTTTGTTTCGCACAAAAAGGTATTAATCTTGCAGATTTTGTAAGATTTCCGACAGTTAATCCCTATTTTTGGTTACTTGTCGCGGATCCTGTGACATCATAAGATGAATCAACTCCCTCCCAAGAGAAAACTACTACAACTAGAAGTAATCATAGATTATTAAAGTGCGTTCGACATATTGTTTTTGGCTACCTGTGGTAATACAAACATAACTCTTTGGAGACTGAAAGATTGCTTCAGTGTTCTGGACTACACTGTTGATATTAACAGACTGACGCTATTGTGGGTGTAAAGTTTTGAATGTTAATTATTCATGAATTTTTGAAGATAGTATAAAACATGATTAAGACTTCTTTATTTGTTAATTAAAACTCACGCTTTTGGAATATATTAGATTATTTAATAAAGCATTGGACAAAATAGGAAATATCAGCATTTTCATCCGCTGAAAGTTGTGAAGATCCAAACAAGAAAAGCTTTACTATCTGTAACTCAGACATTACCGGCCATCTGTCAGCAAGAATTTGAGCAGCAGAAGAGAGCAGTTTTAATCTAGGAGCAACAATGAAGGAAATAATGATTGATACTTTCAGTTCCAAAGCCACAAAAACATGCCGGAGATATGTTATACCCAATTAAAAAAAAATTAAGAGCATATACATCTAGACGTAGACAAGTGTGAATAATAAAGGAATACCTGTCGCGCCCATTAATTGCTACAATCCGACGCCAAACCTAACGAGAGAACTAGGGTGTAATCTGGAAAAAACCCGCGAGGCATGAAAAATTGATGTTTTTGTACCCTCCCCTCCCCCCACCTGTGCAATGTTGTGTTAAGACGCAGACTTTTGCGTCAAACCCACACCCGACCAACATTGTAAGACCTTTAAAATACTGCATGTGGACAGTATTATAACAGAACACGACGAAATCTGCTTCGTTATTATCCCTACACGAGCGTAAAAATAGCTACTTACAGTATTTGCATAATAATATCTAAGCATCCAGAAATTAAAAATTATTTATACTTTGGTATCTGTTGATCTACTTTGCTGTGATTAAATATATGAAAGAAAAAGGGGGGTCACCATTTTCGTTTCCGAGATATTTTGCAAAATATCGCAAAGTTAGCTCCAAAACAGACTTTTCCCGAGGAAGTATTTTTCATTGCCACCGTTAACTAAGTATTGAAATATGTAAGATTCAGTAATACACAGAAACACATATGTTGTACTTATGATTTTAGATTTCACCAACATGTGAAGTAGATATGCGCATTGCAAAACAAGGAACAGGAGTTCAGTTTTCCTCCTAAATACAAGGGTACTAGGCCATATAAACACTTAAACGTAATAATCGAAGTCTTCAATGATGCAACAAAATTAATTTCGAGTCTCGGAACTGGAAACACCGTCTAGAAAGAAATATCAAAAATGTTCGGTTAAATAATAATAATATAATAATAATAATATTTAATATTTAATATATACTGCGCGCATTTCATGTGAATATGTTCATGCGCGCATTACATATACGTCATAGATAAATAAAAATATATATACAAACTATATAGATCAAAGACTAGTTTAAACGAGTAAGTCTTAAGTTGAGCTTTAAAGCTTGGCAGGTTACTTATATTACGTAGTTCGGGGGGTAATTTGTTCCACAGCTTAGGTGCGGCAGCCTTAAATGAACGATCACCAAGTGTCATTTTATTTTAGACTTGGCGCTTGCCGGCACCAAACGCAGAGAGTTACCAGAGCGTAAGTTGTATCCAGTAGGAGTAGATCTATATACAAGTTCAGATAAATACAAGGGTACTTGGCCATATAAACACTTAAACGTAATAATCAAAATCTTAAACTGAATACGATATACAACAGGTAGCCAATGAAGATCGGTGAGTATACAGGTGTGATATGACAAAAGCGTGGTATATATTCATAACAAGTCGAGCTGCAGCATTCTGTACACGTTGAAGTTTAGCTATGTGAGATTTAGGGAGGCCGTAGAGTCAGTAAACTGTTAGAGTAATCGATCTTGCTAGTAATGAAACCGTGTACAAGTAGTTTAGTAGTTTCGCATGAAATATATTTTCTAATGCGGCGTATGGTGTGTAGATGGTAAAAAGAGGAACTACATATCTTATTTATATGGTGTATCATGCTTAAATTTGAGTCAAACCAGGCTTCGAGATTCTTTACAGCACTCGTTGATGGCTTGACCAACGAGCTACCTACTTTTTACCTGTGCTAATGTAACTTTCTCGAGGTGTTTCCAAGTTCCGATTAACCGGCAAAAATTCAATTTTATCAGCATTAAGTTTATCAGTTAGCATCCAGTTTTGAATGTCCGAGATGCAAGATTCCATGGAAGAGAGTGCAGTAGTTTCATCGGTAGTATCATCATGCAGCGTTAAAGGATAAATAAAGCTGAGTATATCGTCTGCATTATAAAAGTGGACTTGTGGGAGGTGTTTATCGATGACGGTAAATAACTTGCTGTAGTAGATGACAAATAACAATGGTCCGAGGGGGACACCGAAGTCGAGCCCAAAAGGCTTAGACAACACGCCATCAACCGAGACACGCTAATATCTATTGGATATATACGACTTGAACCAATCCAGGGCCGTCTCCGATATTCAAAAGTTCATGTGCAGCCGACTTAATAAGATCTGATGATCGACGGTGTCGAAGGCGGCGCTTAGATCGAGGAGAACAAGTAGGGTGATGTTTTGTTTGTCCATATTCATTAGTATGTCACTTTTTACTTTAAGTAGAACGGTTTCAGTGCTGTGCCCAGGACGGTAAGCTGATTGGAGCAAAATATTTCTTAGAAATGTTTTTGGAGCAAAACATTTCTTAGAAATGTTTTTCTTAGAGTCAAAACATTTGCATTTCAATCTGAAAACTGTTTTATGCACCTTTTCTTTGGCGTTAGCAGATGAAAGAAAGTTTCAGAAGAAAGTTTGCATTTAAAAGAAAGAACATTATATAATTGCCCAAAGAGATTCTCCATAGGTTTGTTTCCTAATGATTTATGCAATCATTTTCCAGTCAATACTAAATACAAGTAACGACTTTTCGATTTTTAAAAGAGCAATTACCAGATATTAACCGGAAGCTCCTAAAACTTTCAAAGGTTCAATGACCTCGCTTATGTTTTAATGAAATTGAGACCTTAGCCCTCAGTGGAAATTATATGTCATCCATGTTGCCTAATATTGCGATTAAAATGAATAGAACGATTTGGCTTGTACATTTGTTGTCCAATTCAGACCACGTGACAGCTCTCCAGAGGATTCAGTGTTTTGTTTTCCAATTAGAGAAATTTATACATTTCCTCTTGAGATACAGAAAAACAAGAAAACATTACTTAAGGTAAAAGTCGGGTGACCTGAATTGAGACAACAAATGTACAAGCTAAATCGGTCAATTTACAATTGAAAATAAGCCGTTTACGGGAATATCACTTTTTTCTCTTTTCTTTTTTTGATAACACTGATGTTGATGAAAATGATGATAACAATGATTATCATGATAATAATGATGATAACAATGATGATGATTATGATAATGATGATGATGACGATGACAATGATCGGATGACAATAAGGACAACAATGATGACGATGACAATGATCGGATGACAATAAGGACAACAATGATGACGATGACAATGATGATGACGATAAGGACAACAATGATGACGATGACAATGATGATGACGATAACAATGATGACGATGACAATGATGATGACGATAACAATGATGACGATGACAATGATGATGACGATAACAATGATGACGATGACAATGATGATGACGATAACAATGATGACGATGACAATGATGATGACGATAACAATGATCGGATGACAATAAGGACAACAATGATGACGATGACAATGATCGGATGACAATAAGGACAACAATGATGACGATGACAATGATGATGACGATGGCAATGATCGGATGACAATAAGGACAACAATGATGACGATGACAATGATGATGACAATGATGATGACGATGGCAATGATCGGATGACAATAAGGACAACAATGATGACGATGACAATGATCGGATGACAATAAGGACAACAATGATGACAATGACAATGATGATGACGATGGCAATGATCGGATGACAATAAGGACAACAATGATGACAATGATGATGACGATGGCAATGATCGGATGACAATAAGGACAACAATGATGACGATGACAATGATCGGATGACAATAAGGACAACAATGATGACAATGACAATGATGATGACGATGGCAATGATCGGATGACAATAAGGACAACAATGATGACAATGATGATGACGATGGCAATGATCGGATGACAATAAGGACAACAATGATGACGATGACAATGATGATGACGATGGCAATGATCGGATGACAATAAGGACAACAATGATGACGATGACAATGATGATGACGATGGCAATGATCGGATGACAATAAGGACAACAATGATGACAACAATGATGACGATGACAATGATGATGACGATGGCAATGATCGGATGACAATAAGGACAACAATGATGACGATGACGATGATGATGACGATGGCAATGATCGGATGACAATAAGGACAACAATGATGACAATGATGATGACGATGACAATGATCGGATGACAATAAGGACAACAATGATGACAATGATGATGACGATGGCAATGATCGGATGACAATAAGGACAACAATGATGACAATGATGATGACGATGACAATGATCGGATGACAATAAGGACAACAATGATGACGATGGCAATGATCGGATGACAATAAGGACAACAATGATGACGATGACAATGACGATGGCAATGATCGGATGACAATAAGGACAACAATGATGACGATGACAATGATGATGACGATGGCAATGATCGGATGACAATAACGACAACAATGATGACAACAATGATGACGATGACAATGATGATGACGATGGCAATGATCGGATGACAATAAGGACAACAATGATGACGATGACAATGATGATGACGATGGCAATGATCGGATGACAATAAGGACAACAATGATGACAACAATGATGACGATGACAATGATGATGACGATGACAATGATGATGACGATGGCAATGATCGGATGACAATAAGGACAGCAATGATGACGATGACAATGATGATGACGATGGCAATGATCGGATGACAATAAGGACAACAATGATGACAACAATGATGACGATGACAATGATGATGACGATGGCAATGATCGGATGACAATAAGGACAACAATGATGACGATGGCAATGATGATGACGATGGCAATGATCGGATGACAATAAGGACAACAATGATGACAACAATGATGACGATGACAATGATGATGACGATGGCAATGATCGGATGACAATAAGGACAACAATGATGACGATGACAATGATGATGACGATGGCAATGATCGGATGACAATAAGGACAACAATGATGACAATGACAATGATGATGACGATGGCAATGATCGGATGACAATAAGGACAACAATGATGACGATGACAATGATGATGACGATGGCAATGATCGGAAAACAAAAAGGACAACAATGATGACAATGATGATGACGATGGCAATGATCGGATGACAATAAGGACAACAATGATGACGATGACAATGATGATGACGATGGCAATGATCGGATGACAATAAGGACAACAATGATGACGATGACAATGATGATGACGATGGCAATGATCGGATGACAATAAGGACAACAATGATGACGATGACAATGATGATGACGATCATCAATGTCACGGGAGTTTTGATGATCGTCATCATCATACTTGTATCATCATTGTCATCATCATTGTGATTGTTATCACTGTTGCCATCATTAATTGTGATGACAATGAAAATAACAATTTTGATGACAATGCTGATGATTGTATGGGTAGCAGTATCACTGAACAAGCTAGCTGGATTATCTTCTCTTTACAATAATCAATAGTAAATACAGTCGAACCTCCCGTGAGCGCACACCCTTGGGACCTAGCGCCCGGGGGTTGGGGGGGGGGGGGGGGGTACTTACATGAAAAATGGGTATGTATGTGACCCTGATCTGCCCAAATTAGGTCAAAACCCTGACCCTACCTGCCCAAACTGAGCTCAAAATCCTGACCCACCCCCGCGGCACATACATAATACGTCACAAACAGGAGTAACCCCCCCTCCCCCCGGGACCTAGCGTAGCTGTCTGCTTACGGGAAGTGTCCGCTTACAGGAGCTTGAGAGTAAGGGGTAGGAAGTGACACTGAGTCAACTGTGGAATTGTAAACTACATGCTTTAAACGGCTATATAAGTTCAATCTAAGGCTCATAGCTCAAATATGTTGTCTTTTTACTAAGCTGACCTTGATTTAGCTAGAATTCAAAGATAAAACTGCATACAATTTTAAAGTATTACTCTTAACTTTTAAGTGTATCTACGGAATGGCACCAGAATATATATGTGAACTGATTAATGCTAAGGAATCTCATTATAACATAAGATGCTCGAATAGTTTAATGCTTAGTTTACCGAATGTTAGGACAAAGTTGACGTTTGGAGATAGGTCATTCATGGTTGCTGCACCACAGCTGTGGAACTCACTACCAAGTGCTCTTCGTGAGATTAAATCTGTAGATAAGTTCAAGCGCCATCTCAAGACCTATTTTTTAATCCAGCATATGAGCCTTAAATGTTATATTAATTCATCTAATTATTTAATTTATATATACATAAATATGTATTTTTACATATACATATCTATCTACCATACTATATTAATATACTCAGTTAACAACATATTTTTATTATATTATTACTAGATGTTATGCGCAATTCATCATTTTATATAAACTGCGCAATATAAGTATTAAATTATTATTATTATACGTTTGAAAAAATAATAACTTCAATATCTTCGGTGTCCGCTTAAGAGAGGTTAATTTTGGTTATATTTTCTCGTGTGGATAATAATAATAATTTATTTACCGTCGGTAATGCAGGAAGTGGTTGCCCAATCTCCCGAGCCAGGGGCTCATGATATAAACGCTCGACAAATTAATAGTAACAAAATATAAAATTTATAGTAGGACAATAAAGCTAGGGCATGACATTATAACACGAATGGAAGCTAAGATAACTCTAGTTTTAACTATTTACATATATATAATAATATTGTTAATACATAACAATATGGATAAAAACTAAGAGAACTCTAGTTCAAACTATTTACATATATACAATAATAAGTAAGCAAGTCTAGCTATTCTAATACCATACGATATATATACAAAATCTAAGTTAAAGGTGCCAAAATTTAAAGATATCAATGTAAACTAAGTAGATCTATAGGTACTTGTGTGCAGGAGCTAGTTAGAGGCAGGTTTTACACTGGCATCCAATAAAGTCAGACTTATTAAGATATTGCCGAAACTGTGTTAAAGAAGTTGTAGTTTTAGCTGCCGATGCATGGTAGCTGGTTCCATATGTGAGATACTGTGTATGAAAAAGAATTATGCTGCATGGAAAAGGCTGTTATAGGATGGCTGTACTACGTTATTACCGCTACCTCTTAAGTTATAGCTAGTGACTCTAGGTTTAAAAAGATTTGATATATATACAGGACCTTGATTTCTCAAGCATTTAAAGAATAACATTAGAGATTGTACGTTGCGTCTATGTTTCAATGACCGCATTGAGGCCATGTCTAATAGTGTTTCTTGATGATATGCGTTATTACCTAAGTTAAGTAGTGTTCTGATAGCATAGCTATTTGCAGACCTAGAGATAGGTGTGGACCTAGGAATAGGTGTCCGCGTCCGCTTACGAGAGGTATCCACTTACAGGAGGTGGAAAATGTAGTGTTAGTTAGAGAAATGGTCGGGACCGCGGAATTTTGTCCGCTTACAGGCCAGGAGGTGTCCGCTTATGGGAGGTGTCCGTTAGTGGAAGTTCGACTGTAGCACTATTATAGTCTATATGGCTTGGAAATATTACATCAGCGAATCAAATTAGAGGCCTAAATCCTGCATGTTTACCGTTCATAAAATGTATGATTTCTATTCAGTCTTAGGAGTAAGCGGGATAATTACGAGAAAACCGCACCAAAAAATCTCAGATAAAAATCTTCATTTGAAGCATCTAGTTTATTAATACAAATAGGCATATAATCGTTTGAAAGAGAACCGGCCGCTTTTATCAAAACTTACATAAATAAACCTAGAAGCTTGGAATACGATTTACCAGAATTGAAAGTTACCCGTTTAATAACGTCGAACTTTTATTTTTTCAAACCTCTAAATTACAAGACTTAGCTACGCTTTATTACTGGGTAAAATGAAATTCTAAGAGAGATCGAAAACTTGACAGAATATTGACTCAAGGTGGACTCTTCGATTTAAGACTGACGGAAATTCTGCCATGTGTGAAGCGACTTATCTTGCAATAAATTCAGTCAAATCAGCTAGAAAGAAATCCTAGCAACTAAATCGATTATTACAAGGTTGAACCGCGAACTAAACTGAACTAGTATCGGCGGCTATGTTCTTAAAAGAGTTGCAACCCCAGAATTGTCAGTGTCGAATTGTGAAATAATAAAGTAAATTGTCGAAATAATAAATGAAAGTTGTAAATTTAAACGAAATGTACTGTATACCTCAGGCGAATTTAGTCCGACAATGGTTGTGAGAACACTTTAATGGCCAGTTGGGAGCAGTAGGGCTTTAAGAACGATAACGGGAAAGCTAAATGAAAGGGCTTTTTCTTAAAGGTGGCATCATAAATCGAACTGAAGTGGTTTTTAACCGGTGTTTTTAAACGGATCTGGGCATCTATAGCACTCGGCATTAATCATTTTTCTTATTTCTCGGTTAAAAGAATTAAAAACTAGGCTTAAGTTACTCAGCTGATCGGGCTGCGGGAACCTTTGTCATGACTCACTCAACGTTTCTTCACTAAAACACGCGGGACGTATGATAGTATGTTTATGAAACATGGAGCAGAGATATGAAACCATGGCCAACGGTATATAAGAAAATTCAGGCGCAAATATCTACGGATTTGCTATGAAATAAGCACTTACCGTTTGCCTGCATCCTCAATGGTTTGCTATGATGCAAGATGTGATCATCATCTCTGCTGTTGTCATTTGCTATGATTGAATAAGAGAGATGTCTTGCTATTGTTTCGGATCCAATGATAACCGATCTAAAATCTGCTTTGTTTCTAAGTGACTGAGAGTGCAAGTTACGATGGTTCAGTTGGCGTCACTAACTACAGATTTTGTCCGGTTGTTATTGAGTTGAAGTGTTGAGTAATTAGGGAAAGGAAATACTGATGTCTGCACAGTTGAAAGGCGTCCAATTATCATTAAAAACATACATGCAGCCCAAGGGCCTTGTTACATTATCCCGGGTAGAGGGGTTACCCCTTTAGCAGGGACAACTTTACCGAGCGTTTATATGAAAGCTAACCTCGCTGATTCCAAGAATCGCACCACAGTGCGCGTGCTCTGTGTGATCGATTTGCCCCGAGTTGTCCCGGTGAGAAGGGACAAAGTGTTTATATGGCGTATTGATGTCGGAACGTTGGTCCCGGAAGAAGGGACACCCTTCTCGCCGAGACGAGATATCCCTGGGCCAGGGACAACCCTTCTACCCGGGACGAGTTTATTCACAATGTAAACAGTTGCTTGTGGTTTACAGAGAAATGTATGGAAAGTTGTCCCTCCCCGGGTAACTCGGCTAGAAGGGTGTATCCCTTCTACCCGGGACAACTTTCTCCATGTAACAGGCCCTTAGTATAATCAGCCTTTTACCTGCAGTGGTCTGACAGTTAAGAACGTTTTCAATTCAAATATAGCTTTTCATAACTCGGATAGACTAATTTGAAAGCCAGAGAGAATAATCATCTCTCGGACTTTAATTTAACAATCGGCGTATGGTTGAATCGATGTAATTAAAACTTAAAATAAGAAAAAGCCAAACCGATCACATATTATATATGTATTTAAATAAATTTCTCTACTGATAAGCAACGGCACTGAAACTTTTCATTGAGGACGAATGTAATATTTTTCTATCTTATGAGTAAACTAAATGGTTTTCGCCGGGAATTTTCTTTACTTAATTACAATCTCAGAATCTTTAAAAAATGATGTCGAAAATCATTGCTCTTATCAGCTGAAATTAATCGCCGGAAAATTTCATAACTTTCTTTTATACTCGCCTAAACTAATTTTCTAAAAGTGATTTTTAGTAAAAGGTTTAAAATTATTAGTATTATATTTATTGAATTATATTCAAGTCTACGAGATAATGAATTTTTTGCTGGTTTTCGCGGGTGAACTTCGTTGAACAACTGTGTGTAACAGTTTTGTTTCTCAGATTATATATCTATTTTCTGCAAGTAATATTTTCTTACCATTAAGGCCAATCAGTTTAGCATTTTAAAATGTTTCGAATTCTCTTAAATTAATCATGAAAAATATTCTTTAAACTACGGAACCCTAGTCATAGATTGTGCAGGTTGATTCGTGTCAGTTGCGTATTTTGTGCCTCATGTTTGATCGAGTTACCTGGTCTTCGAGTAAGTAAACGTTACATGCAGAGGTAAACAGAAGAAATGTACCATTTATAATTAACAAAGAAATCATCCCCAATCATAGGCATGCTTAAACTAAGGGAACTCAGTAAAATAAACTATAATACTGTAAACTTTGTGTTTTGTTTGTGATCTGCCGCTTTAAATAAGAAGTTGTTCCTTTTCCAAGAATAAGTAGGAATCTTATGAACTGACTTAAAACACGTAGTGTGACTCCCATCAGTCAGTGAAATAAGGCTTAAGTGGACATTAGATATTAGTTGGTCAGTCTGTGTGTTGCAGTATAACAGGAGATAGCGCGATGAACGTTCCATCCTACACCGCGGCAGTTAATTACCAGTTTCAAGAATTCGCGGGCAGTATTACAATTTATTTGAGAGTTTACTCGTTCTAAAATAGCAACTCCGATCCGTTCTTTGCCGTTCGTGCATGGCCTTTATACTAAAATTGCCAACCGTATTACCGATGGTAAACCGGCATGAAAAATTATAGGTGAGTTACAAGTAGCTAGATTCGTTAAAAAGCGATCGAGTTTATTATTTACCACTGAAATATTTACAAAAGATCTTATACGGATTTAAAAAAACTGAACCGAAATCCTAGTTATAACAAGACATGGTTAGCTTGTAAATTGATAGATTTTCGTTTTTTTATTTCTTAGTCCTTTTGTTGGGAATTTAAGGATTTATGTTTTGGCATTCAAGAAAATTCATTGTAAAAGGAAAGAGTTAAAAGGGACATATATGTGATAATAAAGTATTCAGTTTAAGAGAACAAAATAGTTCGTTCCTGACATACAACTAATCGGATTGGGCAAATGACTGAGGCGTTCAGTTTCGATGAAAAATTACTCTTGCCTGTAACATTTTCCAAGATATTTTATTCTCTAGAAGCCTGCAGTAATTTCTGATCTATCCAACAAAGCACTGCATAAACCATGCTGACAGAAGAGATATTTTGCACTGCAAAAGTATCCCTGATCACTTGAGAAATTCTGATAACAGTCGAGTCAGTTATGCGTACCGGAATAGCTGGCTGATGCCTTATTCTGATTGGTTAGCCTCTGGCTTACTGCAGCGATAAATATAGAACAGGTGACTAGTTCACAGTGAGTTCGGGCGCTGACGAGTTTGATGTCGCCCGTAGGCCATATTAAATTCATGATCAACGCTTTAAAGCATTAACTTTTACCAAAAACCTTCCAACATTACTAGATTAAAATAAGGCGATGTTGTAACCGATTTTACCCTTCTCTGTTCAGCCATTCCCTCTATTGAACTACCGATAATGTTGTCGTTCTCTTCCAAATATTTTAATTCATGTCAAATTTGCGGGCTAAAAATTTTACTAGGCAAGAAAATATGGTACTGTTTTGATAGCCTCGATTCTTGAACATTTAATTCAATTCAACCTGACAATAATTGAACTTTTAACTGGTTTGGCGTCGGCTAAGGGTATGCAATCCAATCTTTTTATGACAGTAACCTATATACAATTTTCAGCTTCAGTGGATGTTTTTCCTCTTAAATCGGGCTTCTTCGGCACCCAAAAATAGTAATAATCTTGAATGGAATTTGACTACGTTTCCCATTCGCTAAGCTGTATTCGATTCTTCAATTTATGAGTAATGAACCTGAATCCTCTCTTCCAGGAGGAAATTTGACCCAACTACCAGAGGTGCAATGATTTTCATTTTATCTGAGTAACTAATCGTTCTGCTTCACGAAATTCAGAAAGCGACTCCTTTCATTTATATATAGTCTAACTCTGTAGAAAACGTTTTTAAACGCCTATTATTACAGATCTGCGTTTGAGGCAGCAGCTCAGTAATACCTGTAAAATAATGTAAGTTCAGAAGGTGTACCTTATGAAATATTCTCTGGTTTTGAATAATTCATGCTGCCAGCCGTAAGACGAGGGTGTCTCACCCTCTTGTCCCACTCATTGTTTCAAGATGCGGTGTTCCAAGCCTTTATATCTCCCTGGCGTGTCAGTATGTTTTATAGGCTTTTTTCCTTAATCCAATAGGCAATATTCGTATTCTCAAGGACGAGCTGGAACGAACACTCAATGGAGGCTCGTGCGGGGGAATTCGATAAAAACTATTTAGCATTAGAAAAGATTCCCCCGCATGAGCCTCCATTGAGTGCTCGTTCCAGCTCGTCCGTGAGAATACGAATATTGCCTATTGACCTATATCATTATGACGTCAAATCAAAACAATCTATTGTTTAAACGCTAAGGATCACGGTCGTAGGAGGGGGACAAAACGGCAATAACACAAAGGAAATCGCTATCAAATGCATTTTGTAGAACGTAGAATAGCGGTAACAGCCACCAAATACGGTAAATATTGTGGGATAAACATTGATACAGTTGATATTTGGAAACCAGACAATTCGAAGTTAAATTTTCCTCAGCAGAGCAGATTTAGTTCAAAATTCTATTGTTCAAGTCGATTCTGTCCCCCTCATAAACAAGCCGTGACGTCATAATGATATAGGGTAATTGCTAATCTAAATTCGAAAACAATTCCTATTTGACGACGTGGGATTTCTGTTTTCAAAAATCGCGTGTACACTATATCTTGTTCCTTCTTGTGTGTTTAAAGTGCCCCTCAACCCTTTTGCAATTTTTATATATATGAAACTTTGAAAGGTTTTGAGTACTTCTGCGAAGACATTTTTGGCTTACAGAGAATACTCTATGTTCTAGGCTTGTTTGAAATGGTGAAAATGTGACCTCTCCTGACCCATTACCGTGTAAGAAAAAGCCTGGGTCGATTCCCTATCTTACGTCATCCAATTAATTCGACTTTGCAATAACTTGAATAAATATTTAACATTTTGTCTAAAATAGCTGTTTTCTTTACTAAAATCTCACAGACTGTGTATATTCTCTATATATCGATGCTGTTGTGATAGAAATGCGTCATGGACAATAATGCATTAATGAGGTGACGTAAGATAGGGAATCGACCCAGGCTTTTTCTTACACGGTAATGGTCAGGCAAGGTCACATTTTCACCATTTCAAACAAGCCTAGAACATAGAGTATCCTCTGTAAGCCAAAAATTTCTTCGCAGAAGTACTCAAAACCTTTCAAAGTTTCATATATATAAAAATTGCAAAAGGGTTGAGGGGCACTTTAACAAAGGAAGGCTTTAAAACAATTAAGTCATCATCAACTAGTTATAAATTAGAGTTACTCAGCTTCCTACGAAGAATGATGAAGAAAATTAAGGAAGCCGACAGACTTATCCAACAATATGGTAATTATATTAGCTGTCGCCTTTTGTCGGAAAAAAACATAAAATTCTCTACACTCGTGTACATTGATGTCAAAAGCTGCTTAAGGAAAAGGTAATTTGTTTTTTTCTGAAAGGAACTTATGTGATGTAAGTTATAATACACTTGATCTTAACTTGTTAAACAGAAAAGGTCTGGTGTTTTTATTGTTATTTCGCTTGAGCGTAACTGTACTTGATTAAATAGGTTGCCAGCAGAAATTGCCGTATAACGGTAAGGCGGAGCCGGAGAAATCAGTACTGCACTGAATCGTGCTTATCCCTATCGGCAAGCTGATGAAGAAGGGACAAGCTTGGCCCATCCACCTATTAAAACTATAATGTGAAATTGTAGTGACAATAAATAACAGTCGTTATATTTCTTTTTATATACTCTCTTCTCAGACTTAGCAACCCAAACGACCGGGTTAAAAACGAGCTTTTACGGGGTGACTAACAAGTGAACCGTGTTAGTTTTATATATAGAACTCCGAAAATTTCACCATGCGAATAATGTATGATTCTGAATCATTAACATGCAGGCTTTAATTAGTGAATGCTACGCTCTTACAGTTCCTCGTAAAACACTCATCATATCGGGCCTCGAGGGATGTTTCCTCTTGTCCGCATTAAAGAGCCTTCGTATCTGCACGAAGCGTTCGTTTAACCGTAATTTCTTGTTGGGAAAAAGATCGCAAAGCCCTTGGAAATGAGAATTTTAAACTTGTAAATTTGTAAACTGGACGGAAAAAGAGAAAAGCTCATTGATGCGGAAAACCCTGCAGCAACAACCCAGACATGCACGTACATGACATGGCGTATGAACAGATATACAATAACTTTTAGAGAGCTTTTAGAGTTCAACTTAGAAAGCATCCATAACACATCATTTCTGAAGATACGAAGCTATGAATTATACATATACCTGCAGTATTAGCACCATCTAGATGTATTTTGACATTCAAATCTACGTTCTAACATTTTTTGTAATGATTCAAACCAGAAAACATTTAGTCTGCCGTTTCGAACTGATCCGCTGCCCCCGGGGATTGCTCCCTCAGTAACTATCCTAACCGGGGACCGGAGCGGACAGGAGGATTTGCCCAAAGGGGGAGAACATTTTTTGGGTATTTAAAAGGTTGGTAAAAGTGGGATCAGATTTTATGAAAAGGATAAGGATTTCTCATCGGTCACATTTTCTACTCAAGGTATATGAATTATAAAAATGTTGGAGTTGTAACTAAAGCCGTCTGATGAGCGGAATTCTACTCGAAACAAACGTAACTTATAATTAAGTCCACCCTCCCTCTCTCCCTATGTAATCTTTACTATGTAAATAAACGTAACTAGGGGGACTTCGTGTCCTATTGTTTTCTCACCTGCCTTTTGGCGAATCTTGAAAAATAAATAAAGCGGTACTGAACTAACAGACAGAAATCATGACGAAGTTGATTCAGTCTCATCGAGGTTTCTATATTTCTAGGTTCGGTTAAGTTTGGTAACATTGGTAAAACTAGAAGGTAAAACGTGACAAAGCACTAAGGAATGGAGTTGAAATGGGGTTTCAAGTTCATGGTACCCGGACGTATCCGCTAAGTAAAGTAAAATTGTTGCCTTTTATTACGAAACAGAAGCACTTTGAAAAAGCCAAATTAAATTCAAACGGCTGTTTTTTGTGCTTGAAACTTTATGTTAAGAATGGAGATCAGTAATTTTATGGAAAAACTGAAATACAACACAGAAACATCGTAACAATATTACAATGAAAGAAGAGGTAAACGAATCCTTTGAAGCATGCTTTGCATTAGGACCAGATCGCCAAGTAACGAAACTTATGCTGATCCTTAATGGCCTTAACGTTGCCTTCGAAAAAAATATTAAGTAAAAACATTCATAAAAGTTCATCTACTTGTTTATTAACAACCACGGTGTAACATCTAGAACTCTCGCGACTCTCAACCGGAACTTTGAACTGTGATTTAACCTGCACGTGTTTACATTTTTCTTACTGCAGATACGAAATGGCCGGCGATCATGGTTTGGAATACTGATTAAGAAAAACGAGTTCCCTCAAAAAAAATGTTTACCTTCAAAAAGTATATGCAAAAATAATTTTAGGCCGGAATGAAATTTACTCTAACATTGTATTCTGTCATGAAAAAAAATAAAAAATACTTCAAAATTCAATTTCTCGACTGATTATATAAAAGATAAATGAGTGTCCCATTTTGTTTTTGTTTGTACAACCCCTGTTGTCGGGAAAACTAACTTTTTTAACCTTTAACCTCTCGTGATTTATTACGTTCTTGATAAATGCAATGTGTTTTTTTTCAGTTCCATTTTTAACATCTATAAATACAACAAACCATTCTATAGTAAATAGTATGTTTTGTTGGTCTACCAATATTAGTGACTGAGTCGTGGGTCAATATATACTCAAAAGCATTCAATCTTTTTTGGAGATCGTTCTTTGTGCTTTCTTAGTTGACTTTATCGGACAAATAAACCTTGTCATTTTTCAAAGGCTCTGTATCCCGTGTTGGACCCCTGCCAATTTCATGGATTTACTTTTAATCATTATTTTTCGAGGTGAAACAGTGTGTACCTTCAGGTCCATCTTATTAGAATAGTTAGACCGAAGATCTGTCAAGGAAACACATATTGCAATTCAATTAGTGATCTGTTAAAAAGGCCTTTGACAACCTACCTAGCCTTGGAGGCGGTTTTCACAGATACGTACGAGTCATTTATAAAGCGAATCAAAGCAGCAAGAAAAAGGCTTTAAAACACAAGTAAAATCGAGTATATGATGTAAACTTAAAAATCGAACACATAACCTTTTAAATTATGTTTTTATCGAATGTCGAAACTCCTTCGAAAGAACTAAATAAATGACTACTTACTGCTCCAAAGCTAATTGTGACATCGTTTGAATTGTTTTTGACCAAACTCTCAGTTTCAAAAAGAAAACTTTTTTTACCAGTTATAGCTTGTTAGGGTTAGTCTAAAATGAACAGAAATGAAGAAAAAGGTTCAACTGAACTGAGTTACCTTAAGGCGGCGGCCTTGGAGAAACGACTTGTTTCGTTCAGTGCTCCGGAAAAACTAAATAAGCTGAGAAAGTCGATGTCAAGTGACAAATATTGATGCCACTAAATTTTCGAGACCTAAAAACATAAATAAATCATTCATTTAGTGTCCCTTCCGGGCATTAAGCTTAGGTATTAGACTTTGTTGTTAACTCTATGCATGTCAAAACATACTGAATGTGCCTAGCATAACTAACCAATACGATTTGAGAACATAGGAAAACTGACTGCTTATTTCAATTAGAATTACATTTCAATTTGTAGAGGAGTAAAAATACATGCATGCTAATAGTTTCTTTTAACACGAAAAAGGATTTAATGCCAAAACGCATTGTCACGAGGACACACGAGGAAATGAGAACAGTAGGATTCACAAATACAAAAAAACTCGATACAAAACAAAGGATGACTTTGGATTCTATTTGGCGGCAAACCAAGTTGTCAATAACTACATTTCATACCAGTAAGAATGCATATATTTGAACTACGTGTGATATCTTCTATGCCAAGTGTAACTAATCGTGATATTACCCTTCGCTTTTTATTTGAAAAACCGTTCATAATATAGAGTAGAACTTTTGTCTTGAAGCTCCGGAATAACAAATAAATGTCCACCTCTTCGAAAGAAAGCTTTCAACTCCCACAATTCTATTAAAAATACTAAAGTGAACATTCATTTATTTTATAATTTAATACCATAAAAATATTCAAGACGCTTTGGTCTTGTGCCACTGATTTTTGCCTTGTCAACACCGACTCCCCCTGAAGACAACCAATTTTCTAAACAGCCTGCTCCTAGTGTGAGAGTTTGACTCAGTTTACTAAAGATACAAGTTGTTTACCAGACGACAGCGTTGTAATTATTTTTGGATTTCTGAAAATCGTACAGTTTTTCAACAGTGAAATATCTTCAATCTCAAATCCCTACTCTTAGAAGTATTCCTGTTTATTTACTGCTCAGACAATCTAATCCGAGAGACTCGTATAGCGTCAATCCTAAGTTATTAAACATATCACGAGAAACTCTAATCCTCCATAATCTTCTCCATCCTTCTCGACTAAGTCCAAACGTAAAATGGGCGAAATTAAGTGTTATTTCAGTTTCTTTTTTAATGTACTTTTGTAACTTTCTTTACAATTTTGTCTTCCAAAGTGTCACTTCGACGGATTATCCTTGAAACCATATTCTTCTGCTTATACTCCTGTTAATACCACTGTTTTCGGCGTCTTTTTAAAATTAAAAAATCCTGATCATATATTTACTTCCTTCACCGAAGATAACTTCCAAAATAACTGTCAAACACTTGATTAATCAGTCTCTAGGTAAAAGCTAATGTTAGTCTGTAGTTGGGGGATTGGATAGGTTCGTTCAGTCGCCGTTAATAGAATTTATGAACAAATTCTGAGATGGTAAGGTTGAAATTAAATTTGTTAATCTGTCGGTGTTTAAAATTGGAATTGTATCAGAACCGCCGACCAAATTGCAAAAGAGAATGGCGCTAGTTCAAGAAATTACGAATTCTTGTCGCAGATCATATTTCTGTGGAAATGTATTGTCGGAATAATATAACTCAAGATTTTTGTCTTCACCAGTCAAATTCAGTTGTGAAAAACGACAGACCGTGTATTTAGTTGAAAGTAAAGAGTCCACGTACCACCAACATCTGTTTTATATTGATTAGGACCGATCATGATCGTAGGCTGACCACAAGGACGCGTACTTCGACGGTAGCTTTCATGTTTACTATTTTTAACATCTTACGACTAATTCAAGACTAAGCTCTTGCACCAGACCAGATTAAACAATTTGTACTAAGGCTTTTTCAGTTTTAGTAGATACAAATATCTCAAATCTGTTCATATTTTACATCCCAGACTCGTAGCGAGGGGCAGTCCTTCTATTGTAAATATTTAGCTTATTCTATATCAACAAGAGGATGGCATTGCCAACCGAACTCGGGCTAATTAATATCGTTAGAAGACGTTTAATGGTCGCTGCACTAGCCCTGACAGACCTAGTTGGGTTCCCTGTGGCCTCCGGTGGTTTAGCTCAGACGATACACGACTTTCATAATGGCCGCCTCCTAATTTGCATAATTTGGAAGATAAATCTGTAGAGGGAAACCAATGCTACCATATGAAAGATCACATTAAAACTAGTAATAGTTTTGAGTTTTAGGGCAATGTGGAGAATTGCTGTTGAGCTACGAGCATTTCTAATGCAGAAAAATATGAAAGCGAGGCTAGTAAGGCGTCCGTTGTTTTTCTCATACAAATCTCTCTAATTTCAACTGGCTGTAACTTCATTGCTTTTTAAGCTACAGCACTCAACTTTCACAAGTTCAGTAATGTCGACATGCTATTTCACATGGTAATGTTCATGTTTTCTATAAATGTGGATAAACAACCGAAACGGAAAATCACATATGCAAATTAGGAGGCGGCCATTATGAAAGTCGTGTATAAAGCCACATATTTTCCCATCGTAGATCGACCGTACAGATCTCCCGCGAGTGTCCCGAGCGGTGTCGAATCTGATTGGTTGACCCTGTAACGTGTTGAGCCAACTCGCGACCACAAAAAAAGATAATAATAATAAACACTTGCGAAACTTGACTCGAGTGGCCGAAGGCCCGGCCCGAGTAATAATTCTAAGCAAGAGTGCGTTGATGATGGCTAATAAAATATATTTTTAGTAACCGGAAGCAGCTGAAGCAAAGTGCACATGCAAGACAACATTCTCATGATGTCAAAGGGCGCGAAAATGTTTTGCCGCCATCAGATTGACGCGTGCTCACGCACTTCTCAACTTCCGGTTACTAAAAAATATTTTATTAGATATTATTATCGCACAAGCGCGCGTATTGGAGATAGGCTTAGCTACAAAAATACCCCAAAATGGCCTAAAAATCTTTCCGGATATTCTCAATTAAAGTTCTAAAGATCTCTTTTTTCCCCCTAATTTTTTTCGAAAATCTCTCTAAATGTCTTTTCATATCTTTTGAAAAATTTAAAGTTTTGGCCTTGTTGATTTGTTTTTTTGCAGGAAACGTGCGCGACAAATTTGCCAATGAATTTTTTTCACAGATACCTCCCTGCATGATTGGCAAAAAAGAACTCCATCTCGGATAGACTTCAGGGTTACAATGGCAATGTTTATCAATAGGAAACATCTCTATTGTAGAGAAGCATCATTCAAGGGGAAAACTGCTGTATTTGTGTATTGCTGGCACTGAATTGAGTGAAAGGCGCTTTTAATTTGAAATATGTCCAAAAAAGCCCTCTCGAATCCACCAAAAAGCCATTTTTTTCATACAAAGCTCATAATTTTCTAAAAAAAATCTCCATATTTAAAAAAAATAATTTCACTGGTCTAAAAATCTCAGTTTTTTTAATCCGTTTTTTTTTTTGTAGCTAAGCGTAATTGGAGATTCTCTCTCTTTACTTATGCTCTCTTGTTCAAAGTAATTGTCTATTGTCTTTTATTTTTAGCTAATATTGTAGTTTGAAATTGTAAATATTTTAGTTTATGATAGGAAAGCCACAAGGTTGTTAGTGTTTACACTATTAAGTTTCACCCTCATCCTTTACCGAATTTTGACATGTTTGGCTTGTCACTTGCTATTTATGACTCATATTTAAGACATTTGCTTCCCAGCATACAACTTTCGAAACAGATCGTTCTTGATACTACTTGAGTTGACTTAATAGTGCATATAAACGGTTAAACGCTCTGGAGAGACGAGTGCCTGAGAGGTTTCTTTTTAGAGTATCCTTCCCTTTGGCTTTATTCTGTCTCGACGTTTGGATAGGCTGAAGAGGTCTTAGTAGTAAAGTAGTAAAACTTTAGTTTGCTTATCAAATAAACTGAAGCGGAGACCATAAAAGGAATCACAAAGCATTATACCGCATCCGCAGTGTACTGGTCTCATACCTAATCCCGTCGTCTATCCGGGAACGTTCATGTCGGTCCTGGTATAGTTCCGCCTCTTTTAATTGCTAAGCATAATCTACTTGTGTATTCCCTCGCAGCCTTTGTAATATAGTTTGCTAATTGAAACGAAATTTACGACAATTATAACCACAATCCATTTCGGTCTGGGACTGTCGCTTGTCATTTATCAGAGCAGCCTTTTTGACAGGTATATATCATGGGTATATATCATGGGTATACATCATGGGTATATATCATGGGTATATATCATGGGTATATATCATGGGTATACATCATGGGTATATATCATGGGTATATATCATGGGTATATATCATGGGTATATATCATGGGTATATATCATGGGTATATATCATGGGTATATATCATGGGTATACATCATGGGTATACATCATGGGTATATATCATGGGTATATATCATGGGTATATATCATGGGTATATATCATGGGTATACATCATGGGTATATATCATGGGTATATATAGCCATTCCTGTAGTTGCGGCTTGCTTTATTGTGTTTTGTTAACAACGAGTGTGAATAAATAAAATCGTTGTTGTTATTTTGGTGGCTCGAACATGGTTAGAACCGCTGGTCACTAATGGCTTACACATTTTTTTCAGATAGGAAAGGATGAATGTAGTTTTAAAAAGTGCCAACTTAATTTTGCCCCGGTTTCAGTATAATTAACAATTATTCGCCGAAGGCGAAGTCGATATTGGGAATATTTACCAATATCGACTGAGCCTGAGGCGAATAATTGTTTTAGTACTATACAACACGGGACCTCAACACAAAATGAGAATTATGGTGTTTTATTTCTTAAATGGAAGGCGTGACAAATGTAACTTTTGTAAACAAAGCCTTTTCTGCGGCAAAACTAGTTGTGACAGTTGCTTTTGTACATTTTATGCAAACATTTTACACTCGAAGGCCATATTTTGTAGCTTTTTAAGTGCTTTTGGGGACTGCATTTTGTTGAATTTCTCAAATTTCCGCATCGGAAACAATCGCGAAACGTGAATTTACGCCTGCCATTTTGTTTCAAAATTATCCCGAGTTTTGTAGGTGGCTATTGCTCATTAGTCCGAGAAAGCGAGCCATTCAAATTGCATGATCTATGCAGGTTCCCGTGTTGTACATACTAATTTCAAGTATACGGTTCCAATTAACATCTACGCTTTCCTCGTAACGTCTTTATTAATACTTTTAACTCCAGATAGCCAATTCCACAACATATTAGTTAATCATTTGACAGTCTGAAACTTCGAAAGAAACCGAGATGATAGATCGTTTCAATAAAATAAAATAAATGAAGTAAACTATAGTCCAATATTCGTTAAGTTACTCCGGCCACAGAGCGGACAATCTAACTTTAGGTCGCAAGAGAAAGAAACATGTAATTAAGCTTGCGGGATATAATCGGCTATATCGAACATTTTCACCAAACTTACCTCTTTAACTCTTAAAAGATTACCGTAACTATCCCAGTACTTTAGACTGACACGATGTGTATCTTTAGCTTCATGTCACGTTGCAACCAGTTAAATGTTTAGTAAAACCAAGGTGGTAGATCAAAACACCTTTTAATACTTCCAGTTTAGTTATTGTTTGAAGAAATTGACAAAAAGAAATGTTCGTATATTTTGAATAGTATGAGGACAATTACTACAATTTAAATTGTGAATTCTTTGAGTTAGTTCAAAACTATATCTTAAATACCAATTGATTTTCCATCGGTACAGTCTAACTTAATGCTATATATACATATTTAATTCACTGAATGTAATCTTAAAATGCTCTTGTTTTTCAGTTTCAATATTGCTCCCTTTCGTGTGTGTGAAGCTGCTCTTATACTTGTTGTATTTTATTTCCTCGTAAGCTCCCTCGATAAGCCTTTGGCTTATGGAGCAAATGCAGAGAGTAAATATGTTTAAAAAAATGCAGAAACTAGTTATCTCAAAATATGGATATGACGTTTGAGCTGCATAAACAATCCTGGCCTCGATTGCGAAAAATAGATTGAAAACCTTTTAGAAGCCTGGCTACTTGGTCGAGTGTTTTAGGGAGTGGTAATTATTTATGGTAGGGCGGGAATGGTAATTGGAGAAAGTCAGTGTTAAAAACTTTTTGTGCCCCCCCCCCCCTCAAGGGTGGAGGCAAACATTTTGTGCCCCCACTCCCCAACAGAGCCGTCTAAACTTTTCTGACCGTCCCCCCCCCCCCCCCCATTTTAAAGCTTACACTGTTTGAGGTTGGAATAAAAAATATCACCATTATTACAACAACTAGTACTGCCATTATTTATGTTTACAAATACTATTTGATCTTCCACACATTGTACACTCATACATTTCTTACAGTACAGCTTACTTTAATATTATTACAACAACTAGTACTGCCATTATTTATATTTACCAATGCCATTTGATCTTCCACATATTGTACACTCGTACATTTCTTACAGTACAGCTTACTTTAATATTATTACAACAACTTGTACTGCCATTATTTATGTTTACCAATACCATTTGATCTTCCACAGATTGTACAGTCGTACATTTCTTACAGTACAACTTACTTTAATATTATTACAACAACTAGTACTGCCATTATTTATATTTACCAATGCCATTTGATCTTCCACATATTGTACACTCGTACATTTCTTACAGTACAACTTACTTTAATATTATTACAACAACTAGTACTGCTATTATTTATATTTACCAATGCCATTTGATCTTCCACATATTGTACACTCGTACATTTCTTACAGTACAACTTACTTTAATATTATTACAACAACTAGTACTGCCATTATTTATATTTACCAATGCCGTTTGATCTTCCACATATTGTACACTCGTACATTTCTTACGACTTACTTAAATATTACGTTTTTGAGTGGTTTACCGGCAAGCTTTCCTGACTGTGAACTAAACTCGATGAATGGGTAGCTTCTCCAATATTTGATAGTCTTCTTAATGGGCAGACAATTAGAAAAGTGATGGCCGGGGGAACAGTTTTACCTTGCAGGATTTTTTTCTGCCCATATGTAGTGCAGGAATGTTTGGGGGAACCTTCTTCCTCTGCATACATTTTTTTAAATACTACTGTTTCCAAATTTACTAAGGAGAGATTTCTCACAAGACAGCACTAAGTAGTTCTCAAGGGTTCTCTGTCTTTATTTGAACAGGAACGGAAGCAGCTACATCCGACACCCAGCTGAGGGGTAGGGGGGTTGGAGCATTTGGATGTGAAATCAAGGTATACCAAACATAATACAGAGGGCGGTACTGTGGTGAAACCTTGACGTCCACATTACCAGCTAGGGGAGTCCGGGGGCATGCTCCCCGGAAACAAAACGAATTCTAGAAGCCCGGCAGAAATGCTATTTCTAGCATTTTATTAAAAAAAAAAAATTATTTATTCGGCCATAATAAAATATACAAAATAGAATAACGTAAAATATACAACGAACAAAACAGAGAGGCCGAGAGAGGCCAGGACAGAGTCCACCAGTAAAGTCTTTCCCATAGACCATGTGCATAAGGCCTGGTGACTAGCATGTCAACCAATTACGTTGGTTTCCTATGGAAAATAAAATTACAATAAATGTTCTAATTACAATTATTATACTTAATTCAACCTAAAAACAGCATTTAAGAGGTGCGGTTAATTGTCTTGCCTGGTGACATGTCAGAGGGAATAACAGTGCCACCATGATTTTGCTTTGTGTAAAACGTTTTTTTGCTTTTGTGGTGTGGAATAACTGTGCAGTTGTTGACGCTGGGCGGCATATCGGGGACAATGTAGGACACATTATAGCAATTGAGATATGTCAAAGGGCAGGTGTGAGCGGGCTTTATTTAAACAATTTTAAAGCACTATATAGCGATATTGACTACACGTCATCCATTGTTATTAACCAGAGATCCATTGGTTTCTGACACAAAGTACCTTTTGAAATCATGGTTGAACATTAGCATAACAATTGTAATGTTTATAAACACGAAGTGTTCCTATTGAGTAATACTGATAACACATGAGCTTCAGATAGGAAGTCGCAAAGAAAGCTTTTGATTTCATAACATGTTCTATCACGATATTCTCTAATTCATGTGTCTATACAGAGATCTAGAGTAGAAGTAATCAAATAATTGTCGTTGTGTTGTTGTGTCTGAGTGTCAGAGTGCTTCAAGTTAAACACGATAATGGGTGATTTTAACGGGTCCGACTGAAAAGCGTGCATCTGGAGCCAGTAGGCCTTTTGCATGAATCAGTCACGTGCTGATATATCATTTCAATAACCAATGAATTGCGCTCGTGATCCCATGGGAAAGGCTTTACTGGAAACAGTCACGTGCTGATATATCATTTCAATAACCAATGAATTGCGCTCGTGATCCCAGGGGAAAGGCTTTACTGGAAACAGTCACGTGCTGATATATCATTTCAATAACCAACGAATTGCGCTCGTGATCCCATGGGAAAGGCTTCACTAGATGGCAAATAATAGGCCTTTTGTAGGAAACAGATACGTGCTGATATGTCACTTCAATAACCAATGATTAGGACATTTGCATTATGACGTCATTTTACTACAACTACCTGAATCCTTTTCAAATTCTTTTTCTCATTCAGACTTTTAAACTCCTTTGAGAATTCCAAGACAATGGTCCAAATTAAAGGAACAAAAGAATCCGCGCAAAGAGTTCTGGTAGTTGTAGTATGTGACGCCATCATGCAAACGTCCTATTGCGCTCGTGTTCCCATGGGAAAGGCGGCTTTAATGGACGGCAAACAAACTTCCAAACGCTGTTTTAGAAAGATCGACTGGAGGTGGAAAATAGCATTTACAAACAGGCTTCGCTAATAACACTACCGATCTCGTACGAATGCCTTTTAAAAATTGAAGTAAGATTATTCATACCTGGCTTAGGGAGCCCACATCTAAGACTGGCCTGGAAAGCAGTGCGCGGGGCGCTCTGATGTTACTATGTTAAGCCTGGTTCAGGGATCAAATTTCGGGTAAAAAACTGTTTCCCTTATTTGAGCACAGCCGAGTACGGTAAGTGCGCCAAGTTTCTCACGATAATATATATCGTCATTCTTGACTACCTTGAGTGGTTTGTGTGCAGTAAAATGTGTCACGTGCTCTGTCATGTGACTTAGACCACGAAATCAGTAAATCAAAAACGCAACTCCGAGTTTAACAGAAACATTGAGGATAATGAGTGTATATGGTTATGGTTAAAGCCTTGTACCTATTTCAGCTTAGAAAATATGCCTACAATGTTTCGTTAACGAATTATTAAGGGCACTCTTAACTTGGGCACGGCACTCCAAAGGGGTTCTTTCGACACCATCTTGGATTAGGCGCGTAAAGACCCCTGGAAACGAGGTTGGTCTCCCTGTGAAATAACTGACTTCAAATAACGGTCTGATCATGCGCAGTCGTGATAATTCAATATTTGCTGCAAATAACGGTCTGAGCATGCGCACTATTGTCCACTCCGTTTGGTAAACACTGCAGACCGAGTTACAGAGCTGTTGGTGACTCAAAGTTCCAGTTTAGAAACTGTAAGTAAACGGTTATATTTTGTCGAATGATAGAGCGGATTTCAATTGACTGTCGGAAGTGTTTTTGGTTTTGCGTTTACTAAGCTCTCCTATTGGCTGAGAAAGTAAACCAACCAATCAGAATCCAAAGTAAAACCAAATGCAAGTGAAATAACTGACAGCTCGCTACGAACAAATCATGATTTTTGCTCAACCAATAATAGACCGGTTACGGTTTATGCGCAGTTGCTAAAGTCTTTTGTTTCAACTGGCGGGCCACCATTGGCTAATATCTGCCTACTCGCCAAATAAACTGGTCTTTCTAGAATTACCGCTGGATGCGATGACTACAGACGCATAACCATTTACTCAACGTTAGTATCATATTTATATGTGAATACCAGCGGTAAGATGGGTTATTCACAACTCGAGCAGAGAAGTATAATAGGTGAAGTGTTGACCCTTATGGGCCTTTTGCAGGAATGCAATCACGTGGTTGCACTGGGTTGCCAAAAAACTTAATTCATATATCTAAATGCACTTGTACGAGATCGGTAGTGTTATTAGCAAAACCTATTTGTAAATGCTATTTTCCACCTCCAATCGATCTTTCTAAAACAGCGTATTATATCAGCACGTGCCGACTGTTTCCTGCAAAAAGCCTATTAAATAAGCCGTAACAAAATAGATGCTTATATAATATTAAATCGTGCTTTTAAGCCTTTGAAGGAGTTTTTAAAAAATCAGCCGCGAGCTTGCAATTGAGAAAGAATCTGATCGACATTTTCCCAGCTCTGATTGGTGGACTTGGTGATGACTCGACCAATCAGATCGCTGACACAAACGACCAATCAGATCGCTGGCACAAGGGCACACACACTAATAGACACGTGACATTTATAATAGTATATATAGACTATATATACAGAGAGGATATAGCACGGTGATACCAAGATATGTAGTTTATCCTCGAGAGTCAACATATTTTGGACTCGAGAGGATAAACTGATATAAACATATCTTTAAACCACCATGTTATTTTCTTTTTATTATATGGACACTTGAACTGCTCTAAGCTAGAACTCTTCTCTACTCGTTTTACTTACTGTCAGTACAAACTTCTTCGTGATCTTTCAAAGCTCTTCTGGGAGAATTTCGTGAGGTTCTCTTGTCTCTTCATTGCAATCAAGAAAATCCTTAGAGTTTTAGGGTAGGATCGGAAGGAAGAACAGTTTGGAAATACGATTAGGAAAGAGCCTTTCCTCTAGAGACTGACCAATCAGAATAGGTTCCATACACTGATTTTAGTGCCCACTTTGCAAGCGCTCTTTGCCATCACAAAAAAATATACTCAAATTTGTTTTCTAACAGTGTATAATGTTAACACTACTGTTTTTAATTAACCTCTCTTCAGGATCTAGCTGGCGCCGCATTGATTTGTAACAAGCTGTTCTTAGCTGTTATTTGTATTTCGATGAGGGCCGAAAAGATCGATTAGCCCAGATGGCGACTGACTGAGAGGACATCACTGATAGATAGCGAAATGCCCAAAATAGAGACGTTCGGCTAATACTACGAGTGCCCGGAACTACGGATTTAAAATTGTTGGCTAGCTTCAACCATTCTTAGATAAAACAACAGATTAAACGAGGAAACGATCGAGTTATTCACAGAAAGACCAACGGCTCCACCGCGCACCTTTGCCGGTATGAATATGTCCGTGTGTATATGCCGGGATTTTTGCTGCAGATATAGCCACTGTTGGCGGCTACCCGAGAGAATAGAGTTCCTAAGGAGTGGAATCGCTCACTTAATTAATTCATGAAATGACCATATAAACTAACATAAATTAGTAGTGGTTTTAAAACGTACAAATTTGACAGCAATTGAGCGGCGATGGTTGTTTAGTGTAGTGGTTGCAACGTTTGCCTTACGAATAGGCGGAAGCGGGATTCGAGTTCCAGAAAATCTCTCAAATTTTTTTTGCCTCACCATTTTCTTGAGAAGTTTTTCTTGAGAACCCTAGCTCTAGGTGGGTAAGATCTTGTTTACTGACTGCATGGTTAGGGTTTTTTATTTTTCAGGGTAGGATTTTAGTTAGTTTATATTGTCATTTCATGAATTAATTAAGTGAGCGATTCCTCTCCTTTAATAGACCCTGGTAAAGGCTGGATCACGTGATCAAATACTCCCAGATTTTGGGAGTATTTTGTCACGTGATTTGGCGATCTAAGATGGCAGCCAAGCTAAATATGGGAATAGTTCATGACGTGTACAAACCATAGGTATCCCAATCCGGAGTAAGCGAGAAGCGATTAACGGTCAGTTCCACGCGGCGAACGATACAGTGAAAACAAGTCTACTAAATGGCTCGAAATGGAGTTTACTCAGTTGGATAAAGAAACAGTGGAAAGGTGTCACAAAGCTACCAGGATGTATCTAAGCTAGAAGAGAATCCTATTTTCCGCCGGTTAGCGTTGAAGCGAAGCGATCGATAGCACACGTTCAGGTTTTAACGGCTTCTCCTGGCTTTCCCACTGATGAAACTTACCAACTACCCAGTAATGCACTTCATCTATTACTCTACCTACACAGCGTGTTTTAAAGTGTTTATGAAACCAAATTGCAGAATAATAAAGTTGATTCTTTTCTGATAATCAAGAGTATATTTATTTTTCAGTTCTGCCTTCGGAAAGGTCTCTTTTTCGCCATTCAAATTGACTACTTTATGCTTAAAACTGTCCGGGGCTTGGAACCGAATCCGCCATTACGATGACGTCAATGTGAGCACTCGCAAGTGACAATTCCTAAATATGACCATGTAGAACGACACGCATTTCTACAAAAAAATACAATATAATAAAGCACAATACAATTCAATACAAAAAAATTAAATACAGTAGAACGCAACACAATACTTAACAAATAAAAGATGGTTCTCCTTGTTCTATAAAAAAAAACATTGAATGCTCGATGTCTTAAAAAACTGCGGATGCACGAGCAGAACGCGGGTACATTTAACAGCATTTCAAGACCTCCAAAGTACATTATTACTCGGACTGCCTGTGGCAGCACCGAGTCTTAAAATGCAAGCCGTTATTTATTTATTTTTTTGTTTTTTTTGTTTGGTGTCGCAAAATTTCTGCGCATGCGTTAAAGGTCAAGTTCACCACCAATCAGATCGCACTGTGTTGGTCACGTAACACTCGCCAGGTTAATTTATTTACAGAATTTAATACAGTAAATCAAAATAGTCGACCCGCGAGGGCGAAAGCCTTCCAACAGGCTCAGGATATTTCAACTGGCGCTCTTCTTGACCATAAAAATACATGAACAACCAGGAGCCGTAATACATTCGATCAGCGCTGTTTGGACAGATCCAATGTACATTTAGAAACGTAAGCGAAATACAATATCCAAACACGTTTGGATATCAACGGGTATCGAATTATAATCAAAGGTTAGATCTCGTCAGGCGCGCTCAGATAAGAAAGTTCAAAGCTCTCAGACTAGGCGAGACAAGGAGATATCACTTTCAATGAGTCATTGTCAGAAATCTATGCAATACAACCTAACTTGTACAGCTAAGGCATGTTTTACGACAGAATAACCAGAGTCTTTCTACTGGATTGAGAGCTCGAGACATTATACATGTCGGCTAATATGGGGAAAACTGAAACAAAAAATGAACTTTGACAGCAGAAACCCTCAATTGAGCCAAGCGGAATATTTACATGATCCGCTAACATTTTTACAAATCTTAGTTAAGCAGATGTTTTCAGTGTATGCCAACTGAAATGCGGAAACTACACGAACAAGAAGCATGAACTGCCAGCAAAGAGAGAGGAAACAGTACTTGAAATGCACAGCGCTAGCTGAAGTAGGGCATATATATAATATCTGAGACGTTAAATTACGTTACTGTGAAGAGGATCAAAATTCAAGTTTTGTAGCTTGAGACTGTCTTCTGCCGTGACTCGTGAGAGAAATTGGAAAAGATCTAGCTGTTTCATTCAGACACTGGCAAATTTATTGAAAGCTACGGGCTTACTTTATGAGATTATTATTCATTGTGGAATGAAAGGAAACAGGTTAGCTGAAAGTTAAGTTCGAGGTAGGCTTCGACTTTCATTCCGATTCAGTGCATATGTGCACGAAGGTGGGATCGCTGTCAACAACACTACCAAAAGATCCAAAACGAAAGTTCAGTTACGTAAGTACTGTTAGTAAACTCTTTTTGATTTGAATAAATTTCCTCTCAGTTTGTCTGTTAATGTACTTTTTCTTCTAATTATCGCTTTATTTAACATCTGTGATTTAGAGTATGCGTACCTCAGAATAAATTATTTGAAAGGTCAACTGAACTCTTGTGTCGATATTAAAGCGCAAATGTTTTTTTGTGAAACAGTCTGTGAATTTGAGAAGCGGCTTAATAGAAGAGCTTTCTCATTAGGAATTACAATTTTTTTTCTTGCTATGAAATTTATGTTTCATTTCACATTTATTCATACAGTTTTAGCCGGACATTTCCCCGAGTTTTTGATCTATTTTCAATCAAATTCAAAGTCTGAATATGTCATTGTATTGCATTTATACACTTGAATTGCCAGTATTCTGTTGTTCGAATCCTGCGTTATCATAGTCATGTCATAAAAGCGATTAATAGACCAGTCTGTTTTTATGACGTTCTCACTGGCGAATTAAAGCACAACTTGTTACTAAGAGGATTTCAAATGAAAGTGTATTTCATCTTCAATCTCATGTGGCCCGAGTGAAAGCCCAGATGGGCTCTTGTTTTGTTATAGAACAAGGAGAGGCATCTTTTATTTGTTTTATAATATAAACTTCAATCCAGACAAAGGAAAGTAAGCTATCTAATTTTAAGAACCCACATAAAAATCTAACTAAGCAAATAAACTGACTACAGCGAAAACTCCATTTTACTGTACTTGACTTGTTTACAACATTTCTCGTCGCTGATTGGTTCAATTCTGACAGCTTGATATTGACGATCTGAAAGCTCGTTTCTTATTGGATGAAATAACCTGCTATAAAAAGAACATGTCGATTGATAAAAGTGAAAGACAGAAATTGCAAGACTGACGGCCGCAAACGGACGGGCTCTAAAATTGTTAACTGATCAAAACTGTTGCAGGAAACAGTGTATGGTCAGCACAGGAGAAGTTAATCTGCACATTGTGATAGTGTTGAAAATGCCTGATGGAAAAACATTCATAGAGAAAGCTGACACAGTTTATACGTGAGATGAGGTTCCCGACTGTATCACGATTCACTGATCATTTTGTTTACTTTTGAGACGCCAATATAACATGGTATTGGCGTCTCAGAATACCAGCCTCTGATTGGCTCTTGCGCGAGCCCTTGCAGTTACATGGGTTCCAGGTCAAGTTCAAAAGCCTTTTGTTCAACAGCAAGATTTCTACAATTTCACCTTCAAAACACTGTAAATTACAAGATAAGAATTATTCAATACTAAAGGTAAGGTTGGCATTGTAGTTTCCGTCAGAAATCTAACACTCTTATCCGCTAAAAGTACAATTTTTGAGGAGATTTAAAAACACGTCGCGAAAGTTTTCTCCACTCAAGCCGTGAAACCGTTGCCATAGATATACTAGGCACCTTTTGAGAATTGAAATTACGATCAGCATAAGTTTGGTGCTTCATTCTCTTCTTTCTTTTAACAATTCCCGACTTAACTGTTGAATCGCGATACAAAACTAATTGCGATTTTGAGACGCCGATACCGAATTATATTGTCGGCGTTGGAAGAAAATATATTTTTCGTATTGGGCTTCGTCGCTGCGCGACTCCGCCCAATACGAAATATATTTTCTCCAACTGGCCGGCAATATAATTCGGTATCGGCGTCTCAAAATCGCAATTAGTTTATAATATTTTCTACAACAACTGCATCATTGTCAGACACTGGCTATTTATTCTGTGATCTGAAAAAGGATATTTTCATTATCCCAAGGAACAGTGTTTAACTGCTGTTCTGATGGCAGTGAGTTTCGTAGCTTTTGAGGCTCAGTTCGACTATACGGCTTTTGAAATTCTGGGTCTTTTATCGTCGGTTTTTCGTTCACGAACATTCAGGATCCTCTTAAACGAATTTCTACAGGAAACCAGAGAAACCCTATATTGTATTCTTTGCCATTCACTATTCTGGCTTCAGCATAAAAGTACAGGAATATTAAAGTTTGTCGTCGAGTTCTTGGTAAGTCATTTCTTTTACTTGTGTTGTATCAAACTGTGAATGAGTAACACTGTATTATAATTAGAACTTCAATGTCCATTGTATTTTGGCGTAGGATAAAGTTAAATACGGGAAGAAAACCAAGGCCACCAGCCACACAATATCTTCCACCTCCTCGCTTATTTTTAGCTTTCTCTGAAACTTTCTCGCTGGAGCAATAATAACACATTCACATGATTCACTACATTATCTCATTTATTAAAATTAGGAAACATTAACCCTAGTGAAATTACAAATGGATCTTTACATCTTTTACATAAGAAATTAAAAAACATATATGTAGATAAGTGGAACAATGAGAGAAACGACTTAATCAATTGCAAAGTGAAGTCAAAATTAGAATTATATTCAGTTATCAAGCACAATTATGGCTTCGAGGAATATTTGAATTTAATTACTGACTTCAGAATTCGAAGATCCATAACCCAGCTAAGAATTTCGGCACATCTATTCCCAATCGAAAGGGGGCGTTATAACAAAACCCCACGAGAAGATAGAAAATGTACTATCTGTAGTGATAATGAATTGGGTGATGAAATACATTACCTTTTTCGCTGTAAACACCATAAATTGACCCTAATTAGATCGGAATTTTTAAAAACCCTCTTTCGCTTTGTTCGACTATACAAGCTTATTTTACTACATAATCTCAATGAAAGATCGGAATATTCATAAAATAAGTGGTACTTTTATTAACCAATTGGTTGACTCTTTCAAAGCTATCACAATATAACATAATAATGTCATCACATTGATCAAAACTATAACTTTATGTTACTTTATTCAAGTAGTTCAAATCGTTCTTGTTATTTAATGCCGTTTGTTCCTTATTATTAGTATATATAAAGGAAATGTTATATATATATATTTTTCCCTTCGTTATATTATTATCATTATTATATGTATTCAGATTTATTGGATATATACTGATGTACACAATGTTGTTCCAAGGTACCAATAAATAAACATTGTATTGTATTGTATTGTATTGTAACAACGAGTCCTCACAGTGACGTCACGGAGCTCATTTGGCCGCGCAGCAAACCGGACAGTTTCAATTTGAATGGCGAAAAAGAGACCTTTCCGAAGGCAGAACTAAAAAATAAATATACTCTTGATAATCAGAAAAGAATAAACTTTATTATTCTGCAATAAAATAAAGATGCAAAATTTGGTTTCATAAACACTTTAAGGTTATTTAAAATCGTTTTATTGATCGAATCTACATACAAGTTTACCTCTCTGGACTCAGTCCGTTTGGCCAATAAAAAGCATTATTAGAACAACCCTTGCGTTATAATCGAAGAGCCAATCAGAATACGTGACAGTTCAGCGTTTACCAGGGTCTTCTCTCGTGTAGCCGCCATCTTGCATCTGACCGAGAAGACCGACCCTGGGGACGAGGTTGAGGCTAGACCTGTAAGGGATGGTTCTGACCACTTAAGAATAAACACCCCAAATAAAAGAAACTCAAGGCACTCGTTTTATAATGGTAGCCGAAGTGCCCTAACTGCTTTTCTGACTGGTGTCTGACCACGCCGGGCACAAACGATCGTAAAAACGGCGTTTTTTTTTTTTTTTTTAAGTTTTCGACATAGAAGAACGAATTTTGGTAGGTGTGTAAAGGAGTATAAACAAAACATAGCCTGATAAGTTAAGCTAATATAGCCATCATTATGACGTCATATATCCTTTTCTAATAGGTTTCTTATACATTTTTATTACCTCTAAAAACGATTTATTATATGTACGAGATCGTTTCTACAAAGGAAGAAAGTTCCTCAGAGTGATATGGGTATGTCGAGACACGGTCAACATAACCATCTACATTTCCGAGAATCTAACCCCAAGAAATAGAGAATTATTAAATAATTGTCTTTCGTTCAAGCGTGATAGGAAGTGGAAGTTCATATGGACTCAGTATATGGACGTATCTACCTCCGCAAAGACGAAGATAGCCCAGCAACTGTGATTCTCAGCCAAAAGGATCTGGACAGAATTACTCATGGAGCAGCACACTGAAACACTGAACTCCGAAGCCTCCTTATCACGGTTAGATAACTTACCTATAGATTTGAGATTTTGTCTAAGTTCAAATAAAGTCCCCAATTTATCCCACTTTGATGTAGAAAGAAATATGGCACAGGAAGTCGATTTTGATTACTACACTATAAATGATTTTAAAAACAGCGAAGTTATTAATAGAGCATTTTCAAAGGACTCATTCTCTACCTTGCATTGCAACATCAGAAGTCTTACTGCAAATTATGATAACTTGACAACACTATTGACTGATTTACATTATAGCTTCAACATTATTGGTTTGTCGGAAACAAAAATAAAACAAGACTTTGGACAAATTTGTAACACATCATTGCCAGGCTATGATTTTATATCACAACCAACACTTAGCAATGCCGGTGGAGTGGTTTTTTTCGTGAAGCATGGTACCCAATTTCATATAAGGGATGACCTTAGTTCTATAACTACAGAGTATGAATCACTGTGGATTGAAATTAACTGCAATCCTTATAAAAAAAATATATGTGCGGTAATATATAGGCATCCAAATGGCAAACTCGATCAAATTATTTATTCTCAGTTATTGATAAGATATCTAAGGAAAATAAGTATTGTATCTTTATGGGTGATTTCAATATTAATTTAATTAACTATGAATCTTGCACATTGACAGATGATTTTATTAATACTTTAGGATCTTACTATATGCTACCGCAAATTTTGCAGCCAACTAGAATCACCGATTATACTGCCCTGTTGAGCATTATTCTTTAAGTGGTAATATTGTCCATGATATTACTGATCACCTTCCCAATTTTTAAATTATCAACAAACTGTCTATTGCTCACAAAAATCTAAACCTTTTTAAGCGTGACTACTCAAAAGTTAATGCCGATGACCTCACAAATGATGTTCAAAGTATAAACTGCGAAGATAGACTGTCTTGTCATAACGATGTTAATCAGATCTTTGATTCTTTCTATTCATGTATCTCAGACATTATTAATAAACATGCCCCATTAAGAAAGTTGTCTAAAAAGGAAGTAAAGAATAAAATCAAACCCTGGATTACCTCAGGTCTTCGTAAATCAATAGCTAACAAAAACAAGCTTTTTCATACATATTTAATGAATAAATCTGAATTCCACCACTCTCAATTTAAGATATATAGAAATAAATTAAAACATGTTTTAATCGCAAGCAAAAGCTATACTATAGCAAATACTTTTCTGACAACATAAAAAATATGAAAGATACATGGAATGGCATTAAACAAATTGTTACCACTAAACAAAATAAAAGTTTTGTTCCTAGTAAAATAGAGGTAAATAACTCTACAATAACTGATACTAAATCTATTGCAAATGCTTTTAATGATTATTTTGCCACAATTGGACAGAACTAGCCAAATCTATTCCAACTGCTTGTAAATCCTTCAGTGATTTTTTATGTCAACCTCAGTGCAATAGTTTTATTCTAAACCCAATTGCAACAACACCGGAAGAAATTGAAGAGGAAATAAGCAACCTAAATCCAAACAAATCTTCAGGCCCATACAGCATCCCTGTAAAATTACTTAAAATCCTTAAATTTCTTCTTAGTTACCCTTTAAATGATCTATTTAACTGCTCTTTCTCTATGGGTTTAGTTCCAGATAAGCTAAAGGTTGCTAGGGTTACACCTATCTATAAAAATGGAATCCATGCTGTTATTTCTAACTATCGCCCAATTTCATTACTTTCAATTTTCAATAGAATCCTTGAAAAGTTAATGTATAAAAGATTAATAAATTATTTAGGGTAATTAGAAATTCTGTATGAAAACCAAATGAATTTGGTTTTCGGCGCAATCACTCTACAACCCATGCTATTCTAATGATAGCAGATAAGATTCAAAGAGCAATAGAGAAATTGTTTTCTTGTGGTCTGTTTTTAGACCTAAGCAAAGCCTTTGACACTGTTGATCATAGAATACTTATTAAAAAGTTGGAATATTACGGAATACGTGGAATAGCTAAGGAATGGTTCTGCTCTTATTTATGCAATAGAATGCAATATGTCTCTTTAAGTGATATATCTTCTGAGCAGCATTTAATAACCTGTGTTGTTCCACAGCTTCTGTCCTTGGTCCCTTACTGTTTCTTCTCTACATCAATGACTTTAATAAATCTTCTACAGCTTTCGATTTTCACCTCTTTGCTGATGACTCAAACCTATTCTTCTCTCATACAAATCTACAAACACTCGAGACAACAGTCAATAATGAATTATGTAAGATCAATGACTGGCTTTGTGCAAACAAGCTGTCTTTAAATATAGGCAAAACTAACTTTGTTTTATTTCATCCTCCACAAAAGAAAGTATAAAATACCTAGGAGTCTTAATGGATTGTCACTTGAACTGGAAAGACCACGTTTTTCATGTCTCCAAAAAACTATCAAGGAGTATAGGCATCCTATGCAAACTTAGACATTTTGTTGATACTAATACTTTACTCCTGCTGTACTATGCCATCATTTATCCATTCCTCGCTTATAGCTGCCTGGTATGGGGGAGTACCTACAAATCCAATATCAAACCTTTAGAAATCTTACAAAAGAAATTAAGCAATTCGCATAATTACTTTTTCAAAATTTGATGCCCATACCAGTCCGCTTTTTAGTCAGCTTAAACTTCTAAAACTTCATGATATAATTACTTTTTATACTGTATCCTTTATGCACCAGTATTCTATGGGCAATCTTCCTTACGTTTTTGACACTTTCTTTCAAGCTACTAGCAGTAAGCATAAGTACAGGACTCGCCTTGCATCGAAATCCACCTTCTCATTTCCAAAGATTCGTACAAATTATGGAAAATTTAATATAATATGGGCCGCGTCAGGCAAAAAGGGCCCGGACGACATTCAAGTTAAATAATTCCTACAACGGTGTTCCTAATAACAGGTTGAAGATTGTATAGTAATCTTGACGAGGAGCGCTACATTTCATTCATAACAATAAATGTCAGTTTCATGAAATTGACGACAAAAATCAGGGGTGAAATTTACGTGATTTTGATGCAATGGCCAGATTACAAATATGACCACAAAAATTAGGAATCCTGTCATAGGGGATGATTTTGATGTATGACATTCATTTATACCTGCTGGCATTAAAGAGTAAAAAATAAATAAGATGAACCAGATGATCACTTTTTGGCAAAAAAATGTCTTTTCTGCAGTTGTTCTGCTCCCCGTAGCTCATAATATGATTTTAGTAATAGTACAAGTTACACCTTGAAACAATCGTATGATGATAGGGAATAATTTGCGCCTGCTAAAATTGTGATCACACCCTTCTGTAAAAATATCGTAAATTTCGTCTTCGATTTCACTTGTCAATTTCATGAAATCAACACTACGTTTTAGTAGCACAATGTGGCGCTCGCGATGCATATTGCAATTGCACCACAAGTATAAAAAACATGGTACAATTTCAAAATACATTTACATATTATGTCGTCCGGGCCCTTTTTGCCTGACGCGGCCCATATATCTTGGCCCCAAAGTTTGGAACAATGTTGATGAATCTATAAAATCTTTGAGCTTTCGCTGCTTCAAGCGAAAGTTTAAAGACAAACTTCTAAATCTTTATTAATAATCTAAATAACTGTTTTGACCCACATCCTGCTTACTAATAGTAACTTTGTTTGTTTGTGTGTATATTGTGTGTTGCGTGTGTATTTATTATCACCTTAATTAGTTATTCAACGTATTTAATGTTATGTGCTTGCTGATTTTTCGCCTTTTTCTGACTTGCAAAATTAACTCTACCATTTAATGGGCACCCGACTAGCTATAGATTAGCTCCTTATAGTTATTTCGGGTGCCCGGTTACTTTATAACTTGTTTACTTTCATCCGACCCATATAATCTGCCACTGTAAGTACAAATAAAATTTGTTGTTGTTGTTGTTTTAAAATCTCTTGTTCATGAGAATGAGATAATCGAAAACCCCGTTCTCGACTGGTTGAAGTAAACGAAAGTTATAAATTGTGAATTTTGGTAATTGTCCCGCCAAAAATTGACGGGAAATAAATAGTATAGAACCATTTATAAAAATGTAGTTTGTTTTAACTTTTACAGTTCGAAATACTGGTGCATCATATTTTGCACAACAATGGAGCTCTTTAGTAATACCGTGTTCTTTTTAGAATAAATATATTTGCGTACCCTCAGAAAATAGCCAGTTCAATTTTTTGGGAATTTTATCGATGAAATGCATTTGGCTAACACTAACAAGTCATAGTATTCTCTTTAATATAATTTTTTTGTAGTTTAGCTTGAAGTATGACGTCACTAATAATGACGTCATAAAAATTGTTAATCGTCCATAACTTTGAATATATTTATCGTAGAAAGTTCAAATTTTCGCCAAATGAATAGTATTTCATAAAGGCATTCTGATGACGTTATATGTTTGAAACGTATTTTAAAGGTATTTTTACAAAAAAAGCGGCATTCCTTATGACGTCACAACAACGTCAGAATACAGAAACATTGTCCCCAAGAATGAAGTTTCACTTTGTTACCAATCTGCCAACATTTCGTCAAATTTAGAGTAGAAGTAAGGAGATGGCGTTACTTTTACGTTTTCTGTTTCACTTTACCCCGCCGTTTTTACGGTTTTTCGTTCCCGGCGTGAACAAGAGTTGGAATCACGTGATAGATGGGATATATCGTGCATGTCACGTGCTTGTTTTTAATAAATTCTGCCATTATCTTGACATTTTTAAGGGTATAAATAAATTTTACTGTTAGGGCAAAAGTTTAACTGTTAGCTGTGAAATGCCCTAAAATTTAAATGTTATGCAGACCCCCCCATCTAGACCCTCTTTAATTGTAATAATTGCCTAGTATCGAGCTAATCCGGCAATGAGGTGGACAGCGGTCATGCAAGTAGTTTACAATATAGTGTAATATAATAACTAATAAGATATTTACAGTGTGGTGTCCAGTAAATAAGGTTATAACAAACTACAATAATAACTAATACGATATGATATTTACGGTGTGGTATACAGTAAATAATGTTATAACAAACTACAGTAACATACTTATGGACAGTACACATCCCAAGTCTAACTATCTAACTGGCTATATGAACTGACGAACCTCCGCACATGTGGATGGTTAAATCACTATCAAAATCACTAACAAACTGTGTATAGACGTAGTCTTCATCAAACATATTGCATATCAAGCATTCAGAGAGGGCACTTTAACTGTTTGAACCCAATTAACAGCCGGCACCAATTCAATCAATATTGATGGCTCCACACATGCGCAACACCATGACATTGCCCCTTTAACTTGTGCATTTTAGAGATTATAGATACGTAGATATGACTCACCCACTTGTACAATGATTTTGATTTTGATTGATACTTGATTTTCCTCAGTGAAACAATATCAGGCAAACTTGAATTAAAATAAATTATACACTAGTGCTTTTATTATCAGTGAAACGAGTTTACAAGGTGTGGTGCGTATATAGCTCACGCCATATGAACGAACAGCCACCCCAGAACCAACAACTTGCTGCTTGTCACTTAAAATAGTCGAACATTTCTATAATACAACAAGAGGCCCTGAGTGGCCTTAACTCGAGCCACTTAGGAATAGGTGAATACATGGAGTTCATGGAAATCTAGCATATTTTTGTCATACATGGTTTGTGCTATCTTGTAATAATTTATATATAATGGATGGACCTTTTGAAGGAATGCAATCACGTGGTTGTACTAGATGGCAAACAAATATTAATTCATATATTTAAAGGCACTTGTACGAGATCAGTATAGCAAAACCTGTTTGTAAATGCTATTTTCCATCTCCAATCGATTGTCGATCTTTCTAAAACAGCGTTTTTAAAGATAGCTTGCCATCCAGCATCCATGGCAACGTCTTTCCCATGGAGATCACAAGCTCAATTCATTCCTTATGTATCAGTCAATTCCAAACCCGTGCATCCCCCCCCCCCCCAAACCGGGCCACCCCCGGGCATTTGAACATTTTGAAAAAAAATCGATCAAATGCCCCACTACCAAGGCAGAAAAACTGTTCAAATACCCCACCAGTTTTTCATCAGAAATTTTTTCCAAATTTTTTCGACAAAGACAAGGCAAAGACTATTGTCAAATAAATGAAATCATTGTTTTATTGACAATCTCTGACTCAAGCAATTCACAGGAAACACCGACGGTGAAAACCACCTTCAACCGGGCAGGGATGAGAACAATCAAGTCTACCGGCTCGATCGTTCTTGGTTTCAATTATATGCTTTATAATAAACGTATTAATGGTTTGAAATTGAATATGTTAGCTTATGTTGTTGGTATATAAAGTATGCAACAGGCACCAATCGGACCGTCTTTTACCGTTTTTAACTCACGCGCTGTCGAGGGTCGCAGCAAATTCAACTTATCACAACTCTTGTCACGTAGTCGGTCAAAGTTCACGAAGCAAAACGTTTATAGGTTTAAACATAAACAATTTACTTCTGAAAGTGGCCTTCAAATTTGGCAGGTTTACTCTATCAAGCCAGGTCTCTACAAATGCGCAATCCCTATCCTGGAAGTCCTCGAAGACACGTACGTTAGTTTCGACGCGAGCGATGCGAATTTGTAGACAGACAGATGTGTTTTTTTAAACACCGATCAAATGCCCCACCCCCTACCCCCACTGTTTTTTCAAATGCCCGCCCCTGAGGGCCTAGATACTCGTCAAATTCCCCACCCTCGGGAGCAAGCCTCTGATCAAATGCACGCCGGGTGGCCCGGTGGGGGGGGGGAGGGGGGTTGCACGGGTTTGGAATTGACTGATATATTAAAGGAACCTCGGCTAAATAAAAATGTTTGTTCTCAAGTGTTTGCTATGGATGCCTAAGTCTACTGTTATGTTTGTCTCCAGTAACTTGTACACTAGATGTCATTTATGCATCGATATTCCAGTCGGTAAAACTCATTTGAATTTTCTGCGCGCCGCCGTCTTGGATCTCATAACATGCCAAACACAGAAACTTAGACATGCATAACAATCACTTGAGAGCAAACATTGTTTTTCAGCCGAGATTCCCTTTAACAAAATATTATACCAGGACATAACTGTTTCTTGCAAAAGGCCTATTACAACTGGTCCCAGTAATTATAATAAATCAACTTCACATCAGTAACACTGTCTCTGAACTTAAATTGCTAAAAAATATTACAATATTAATTGAGAATTTTTTGCGTGTGTGTATTTTAGAAAACAATTCTTTTTAGTAGGGTTTATAAATGCTTTTCAGTAGGATTCATGGACTGATAATATTATTTCTAACTTCACTGTCCAAGCACAGGTGCTATTGTAGCATATTGTACATGTAACCTTTCCTTTAGCTAATAGCTATATCCCTTGTGAATATAATTTTAGGGATGTCTCGTTTGTCATCTATCTAGATCTGCATGCAGTTTTATTTCCGAGTAGAGTGGTCACTTTTCAAATATTAGTGCTAGTGTTCATTTTCTACATCTTGAAGGAGGCAGAAATTTATGTGATTTCCACAAAAAAATATTTTTTATCACTGGGGTCGCCGTTCCCGAATTCTTACTCATGTCATGAAGTGACCGAGTGAAAGTGCCGACGCTGGCCTGTAACAAATTTACTGCTATATATTTCTTTTAATAATAAAATAATACAAATAATGAGATTATATAATCAGTGGCATATCCACGAGGTGGATCTTCATCCACTGATGGGCCTACGATTTAACGTCCTTATCCGAGAAGACGTGAACGAAATTGTTTCACAAAGGCTACTCAGTTATTTTAAGACCCTGAGTGTTGGTTCGGCCGGAGTTTGATCCCGTGACCTCCCGCACAGCAGACTGGCGCTTGACCACTGAGCTAACCGGGAGGCGGTTTCTTTTAACAGAAACGACGAATATTAAATAACAACAATGCAATCTGGTAAGTTTTGTGCATGTGTGTTTTAGTTACACTTACAAATGTTGGTTCAAATTTCAACACGTCAGGCCACGTGTGTTTAGGAGCGCCAGCTAAATCCCTAACCCTTTCGTAAAATGTTAGAAATTTCCATCCAAAGTCCTCCTAGAAAAACTCAACATCTTGCCATTTCCATCGAAGAAACCTTTGGTTTCAGCTAAACCCTCGCTCGCATTTTGGCTACTCGTGTGGTTTCGTCGTGTCGAATAAATCTCTCAACCTGTTGAAAGGCTGTTGGAAGGCTTTTCCACGAATGAAGTTAAATAAAGTTACATTTGAGAGATGGTACTCCAAATTTGAGAGAAATTACTTCCGCGACGGAATTTATCTCTTCTTATCTCCCCCTTGGTCTCCACCATCTTGTTTTCGCTGTGTTAAAAGTTATGTAAATAAATTAAGTGACCCGCAGTGTCCCGAGCGATATCGAATGTGATTGGTTGACCCTGTCATGTGTTGAGCCAACTCGCGACGACAAAAAAATTACACTTGCAAAACTTGACTCGGGCGGCCAAAGGCCTGGCCCGAGTAATTAAGATCGAAACAACGCGCTTTTATTTACGGCACGCTGGCCCCAACAACAGAACGTACTCTGCTGGTTTCCACGAGGAGCGTGAAATATTTACGATAAAAATAATTAGAACTATACTAAGTACTGTTTAAAACACGAACAGCAGTGTTTTATCAAGTTTAAAAATTCGAGGGCGAAGCCCGAGAATTTTTAGACTTGATAAAACACGTGCTGTGAGTGTTTTAAACGGCTTCAAAAACGCTTTAAGAATGCAATGAAAGAAAGACGCACATCTCAAGGGAATGGTTACTTAATGAACCATTGAACCTTTGTATTCACAACGCCATGCAAAATATTCGAGTAATCACCGCCTGCAATTACGAACATCTCAAGGGAATGATGTGAAGAAATTACCATACTATGTTGTTTGAAGCGGCATTTCGCAATGCAAGAAGAATCTGCACTTGAAGGATTTGGTGTCGTGGTTTACCTCGATAAAGTTCAAGACTTGGAAAGCGATGTGACTGACATGACGGCAGACTCTAAATTTTTGACTCCGGCACAAAATATGTAAGTTTAATGCACGTTTTTATAATTTTACGGCTTTGAGTTTGGTTTAATAATTGGAACTAAACAGTGGCTCGGTAAACAAGTAATGGTAGTTGGATAACTTCATTTTAAAAATATTATCTGTGTATCTCGGTAGTCTGCTGATATTAGTAAATTTAGTGCAAAAATTATTATCTAGGTACATTATGTTCCGTGTACTTTTTGCTATCTTTGGGTCTTTATCAGTGAATTCTTAATTAGGATGAAACTTTATATAAAATTTCATGTTCATTAATATTCTTTATATAAAACGTTCATCCTAATTAGCAATTCAGTGAGAAAGCTGAAACATCAATAGAAATTCCATTGTCTCAATCATTAACCCCGTTTCCCTCTGGGACAGAATTCAAATCTCTCCGCGGGCCTTTTAGAATGATGAGATTTTATCAGGTATAAAGGAGCATGCACGTGACTGATTTGCTTCATCTGATTGGACAAAATGCTCATTAATTATTCATGAGTTTTTGAAGTTATATTCAGACTTAAAATGTATTTACAAGGAGAGGTAAAAAGTAATATTTATAGGGTATTCAGTTGGTATTATTCCAGCTACTCATTTTAAAAACTAATAGTTATATAAAATTGATATGCACTATTAACAGAGCTATCAACGTGACCCTACTCAGGCAATTTCTTTATTTCTCTCCGGAATTGTTGGAGCGATTCCGCTAGTTTAGCTTCGCGCGGAATGGTATTCCATAGCATAGCACCATTATATTTAAAGCTTCTTTTCAAAAATTCTCTTTTAGGCTTTGGAAATGCTAGGTTTGTTTCATAGTTTCTTAAATTGTAGCTATTCTGACGATCGTTCATAGTTATAAATGTTTTTTAAGGCAGGGTGCGGAGTAGCCATGAAGTATTTTGTATATTAAGATCAGTATATTTCGTACAAGCATGCCTTACATCAAGTGTTTGCCAGCCTAGAGCATCGAGTATGTCAACAGATCTAATTTCATAGCTGGCACCAGTAATTACTGACTTGCAGCACGGGCTTGGAATCGTTGTAGTTTATCCTTTAAGACTTTTCCACAGTTATCCCACAAAGGGGAACAGTAATAGAAGTAAGGCTGAATTGAGGCCTTATGAATTGTTTCAAGGGAATCGAGTGGAACAAACGGTTTGATTCGCCTAATAGCACCAATGCCCGCGCTGACTTTTTGCATATTGTTTCGATGTGATTTTCCCAGTTCAGTTTTTCATCAATTTCAACACCTAAGCATTTATATACATTTGTCCTGAAAATTTTCACATTATCAATAGAAACAGGGAGGTCGCAAGTTTTGTTACTGAGATTATATGTGGACCCAATAAACATAAACTTTGTTTTGGATGAATGGAATTGCAACTTATTTGCCGAAAGCCACTGAGTTACATAAGTTATCGAGATCGGCATTTTGTAATGAGCTCACCCGAGTCATGGGAAGATGCAAAGATTTGAGTATCAGTCTGCATATAAACAAGGGGCTGTCGACTTGAGACAGTTTGGTAGTTCATTAATGTACATTATTATACAAACTTCGTACGCTGACCAAAATTCCAGCAGCTCATTGGCTAAAATCGATCACGTGATTTCATTGTATCTGAGGACAACAGGCGTGTTGTGATTTTAAACAGTTTAGTGCACACTTCGAGTGCACTAAACAAATGGCAGAAGGAAATGACAGATTTGAAGAACTTAACGACCGTGAAATGGAAGAATTTATAGATGAAGCCATTCCACTGGATTCCAAGCGACAAACGAAGTGGAGCATTTCCGTATTGAAAGGTAAAACCCAACGACTGTATTTAAAACAAAGCGAGTTTGTTGTGGCTTTGTCGATTGTTAATATCAAGTGTTGAATGAAAATTTTCTTGTTTAAAGTGTTAACCTAAAAATAACAGCTTAATTTTGTTTCTCATTACAGAATGGCTTCATAAGAGATATTTCGATGAAATTCTGGAAGACTTTGATAAAGAAATCCTCGCGGAAAGGCTGAAAACATTAAATCAACTAATCAAGAACTGAAAGTGAAAGTCGACCAAGAAAAAGACTACAGCCGCTCAGCTCACCTTTGCATCAGAGCAGGTATCAACCGCTACCTAACTTCAGAACAAGTTGAAAAGACGTTTTCTATAATAACTGATCCCGTTTTCAAAGTCGCTAATAAATTATTGGGCGCTAAATTGAAGAGAATCAAATTTACGTTCAAATTGGTCAATGACAAATTTCAAGAGCAGCATACTCAGTTTGCATATTAAAAGGTAATAACCCCTAAATAAAAACAGTAGGGGACCGAGGATTGAACACTGTGCAACTCCACAAAGAACCTCCCTTGGTGTGGACATCAATCCCATTAATAAAACATTGTTGCTTTCTGTCAGTAAGATAGGAACGAAACCATTCAGACAATCTAGTTCCAAGCCAGAAATCCCATAGTGCTTCATTTTGTTTAGTAAAATCAGATGATTAATTGAATCGAAGGCTTCACGAATATCGAGAAACACGACCCCTGTTAACTTGCCGTTATCCATGTTTTCAAGCCATTCATCACACATTTGGATTAGGGCTGATGTGGTTGAGTGCTGGGGACGGAAACCCGATTGAAATTTCGACAGAAGGGAATTATCAGTTAGGTAGCCATATATCTGGCGAAAAATCTCCTTCTCGAAAACTTACTAATAATTGGCAAAATAGAAATAGGACGTTAATTTTCGGATTTTCGTCTGTCTTCGGATTTAAAGATTGGGGTTACACGAGCGTATTTCCATTCATCAACAAATACACCCGTTGAAAGAGATAGGTTAAAAATAAAGGTTAACGATGGTGCTATGATTACTGAGGCAAAAAATAATGAATTGTTGTTATTAAATACGCCATAACAGGATACGGATAAATTTCTTATTCGGAAGGCAGTGCCTTGTAAACTGATGATAAATACATGAACATGCTAAAAAATTACAATGTTTTTAGATGAGAAGTCAGTTGCTTTTCAACCGATATATTTCATCAGGAGCCCATTACCAGGAGCGTCCATCTTCCCCACTGTGTCTGTACCCCAGCACATAGGTAAATGAGGCTATTTTTAGCATTGCGTTTCGCGCGAAAAGAAAGGTTGGTCTCTAGCCATAGTTAGCTGCTCACTTTAAACGGGGAATAGATTCCTCGTAGCTTCTATTCTTCTCACTTTCAACGCGGGAATTCGAATTGCTGGTTTTCACTCAATCCCCAGAGATTCAAATGTTGGTGCCCCAACAAAAGAAGCTAACGAGGAATCTATTGTTTAAGGGCACCAACATGGCGGCAACCTCTTTTCGCGGGAATTTCGAATCTAAAAATAGCCTCATCTACTCCTGTGCTGGGGACCCAACCCATAACAAAGGAACGCTCCTGGTAATGGGCTCCTGATTTCATCTGGAAAATTTGTTACCAAAGCCCGGTTTACATTACAGGGCATTTTGGCCACGACACTCTTAACTTGGACACGGCACTCCTAACTTGGGAACGGCACTCCTAACTTGAGCACGGCACTCCTAACTTGGGCACGGCACTCCTAACTTGGGCACGGCACTCCTAACTTGGGCACGGCACTCCTAACTTGGGCACGGCACTCCTAACTTGGGCACGGCACTCCATTCAGGCGGGCCGTTTTCACAGCATCTCAGAACTCCTATATTTTCGGGCACGCGTACCCGGAACATTTCATTTACACGACAAAATTAAAATTAGGGTGCCGTGCTGAGAAATGTTGGCACCCGTACCAAACATTTACGAGGGCCGTGCCCAGAATACTTGTCGTGTACACCGGCCTAAAGAATGTGGCTTGCTGTACACTCAAAGCGAACGTGTCAGGCATTCTTCATATATATATAATTTATAATATATGATATATATAATATCACTTTTTAGAAAGAAATATACACTGGTATTTCATTGATAATTATATATTAAATATAATATATATAATTTTATCGCTACTTCTAGGCATGGCCTGAGATGGGCGCTGTTTGATTTATTAACGACGCTATGCATCCACAAAGCACTGTCTATTAGTTTTCATCAAATTAAGCAATCAACAATTAAATTCACTTTTCTTTCAAATCTGCACAGCTTTCATTCAATAGACCCTTTCAGCTTGCCTGTTTGTTGCCCCATTTCAGACCACGAGACTTTTCCATTGAGTAATGATTTTTTGTTTTTCTGTATCCCAAGAGGAAATGTATCAATTTCTATTATTGGAAAACAAAGCACTGAATCCTCTGGAGAATTATCACGAGGTCTGAAATGGGGCAAGTAACAGGCAAGCTGAAAGGGTCTGTTCTTTAAACGTATAAACTGGCTAACAGTCTTATTGTTGACGAACAGGATGACTTGCTAAATATTTATCATAACTGATTCGGTTTATCAATTAATAAAAAAAAACAAGAAATGTAAGGCCTCGCTGACAAGGAAGCTCCTTCAAATTAAAAACCTAGTTCAGTTTACTTTTCGTAAAATCATTTTGCTATTTCAGCAGGAGATAGTTCGTTTCCCACTTTCGTGAAATCTTTGGACAAGCGATATGTAGCTTCACCAAAGCACACTGAAATAGCGACAAAAATCTGTGAAGAATGGCGAGAGTTTAGGAAAAAAGTATGACAGATTTAAAAACAGAAGCTTACCTGAATTAAGAGTATTGTTTCTGAGCCTCGACAGTGTTGTTTTTGATCCAGGTTGACTGCGATGGAGGCTGCTTTACTCCAACTGTTGTAGAACATTCTTAGGGAGCGCTAAAAAAAGATGTCACTAATTATACTTATTAAATGTTTGCCTCCTCATTCGGCAAAGGCAACTTGAAGGTACGTCAACTGGGTAACGATGCGGCATGAGTTGTAAAATTAATTGCCTCCACAAATTAATCTGTCTATGTTCTCTTTAGCCTATCTTAATTATTTTGTAATGATTTAGTCCACTCTTAATTCAAAGCATATACTCTCAACATGTAAAATTCCTCGAAACAGGTGTTTCGAAGAAGCTCTTACGCGAAATTATTGGCTCCGGACTACCTCTGTAAAAGATAGGAATGATTTATGGAAACTCAAGTTCAATTTTAGTGTTCCGAAAAAAGTTAAAAATTCAATTAACGATATGGACGCAAGCTATCAATCTTGTTTCCTTCCGGCTGAGTTTAAAACAACACGCAATTTCCGGAAATGTTGGTAAACTCAACTTCGTGATATATTTAGAGTTGTTGAGACAACAGAAAAAAATATACATTTCTAGTGAAAGCCAAATTTCAAATTGTTGGTTGAAATGAGCGCTCCATTGAACCAAAATCCGCAGTATTCTTGAATCGAATTAATTGCTTTGCTGAGAATCGGTTGAGTCCGGGGTTGAGTAGAATGCCTGAGTAGAATGTGAGATATGTATTTTTGAACATCAAAATAATTGCATTTTTTCTCGAAAAAGCTGCCCTTGTGTATGTTATATCTGAGAGTTTCCGGCGGCACCGCTGTGGAACAAAAAGCAAAACACTTTCTCATGTAGAAATAGTACAGGTATCTCGAGCGCTATTATTATGTATACAAATCGTTGCTATAGCAACAGTAATGAAGTCAAGTCAATTTTATTTATTCATGGAGTTCCTATCAGAATAATGTAGAATTAAGTATATTTTACACAGAAAGCGTGTAGTTAGACTGTAAAATACATCATTAAAGATACTACGAGATAATACTGATCAATACTTTGTAAATTTGTATAGACTCTATACTACGCCAGCAATACAAGCATTCTAAAATATCAATAAAAAATGTTCAGTTCCAGAATTTTCAACGACACAAAATTAAAGACTTTACGAGTTCATGGCTTCACAGCTACATGAAATATCAAATATTGCTAACATAGTAGTTCCGATGAAAAAATAATGAAAACTGTGAAACATTTCGCTATTAAAACTTTAGCTCGTGAACGGAACTTTCACAGCCCCGTCAGTGCTTTGCCAAGGAAATCGCTACAGACGGCTTTCTTAGTCTGCTTTTGGTTTTATGACAGATAATACACGCAAGGATTTAATATTCTTTCGCGCACGGTTTATATTTCTTCACCTGACGAGAATCGCGGTCGTTTGTAAGGGAAGCGTCACATATTGATTTTTCCACGCGAGAAACTTCCAGCGAAGTTTCTTTTTCAAACCCATTGTCTGTAACTGATTTTCCCGCGGACTTTGACTCGTTTTTACAGACAAATGTATGGAAAACTGAAAACACGATTGCACGATTTTACGGATTTTATTTGGCATCAGATTCCCATCACAAACACTGTATTTCGCGCCATGTTTGCAGCCCTTTCAAAATATCGGAATTAACAGCGGACTGGTCTATTCACTGCTATCTAGGTCGGTAAGTTCTCCAAAACTTAGGAAATTAGGGACAACCGCAAAAATAATGAGCCAACATGGCGGCTTCTGAAGTTGAAGCAAACTGTATGGACTTTCGACATAAATTACAGAACCAACCAAACATGCAGATGTTTCCATAGACTAAGGACGCTTTCCATTCAACCAAAAAAAACGAAACTTTCGGTCAGAAATCAAATGGAACAGTAAACTTTCCGGTTCGAAGTTTCGGAACATTTGCCGTGATTTGCCAGTTTTGAGAATTGCAATCGAGGCTACTAATAACCGGGTAGTTTCTGCGAATGGAACGCGTATTTTTTCCGACCGGTTTGTCTAATTCGAAAAATCCCGTTTCATTCGACATTCGAAATTTTCGAAACTTCTAACCGGTCGTTTTGGTTGAATGGAAAGTGCCCCAGCTAACGAGAACACAATCGATCGATACATGTCCTAAAGCTTCTTATTGAGTAAATTCAGTGTGATTTTCGACTGAGCGGGTGCTATGGTTATGACAGAATTCGTCGTTATCTATACATATGGATATAGAAGCAAGAAGTTGTCGTTATCTATACATATGGATATAGAAGCAAGAAGTTGTCGTTATCTATACATATGGATATAGAAGCAAGAAGTTGTCGTTATCTATACATATGGATATATAGAAGCAAGAAGTTGTCGTTATCTATATATACATATGGATATAGAAGCAAAAAGTTGTCGTTATCTTTATTGGAATCAAAAAAAAAAAATTTCTTATTTATATACTACCAGAAGTTCATAACTTCTGATACAACCGACCCTCTAGGGGTCGTTACCTTAAACGACTCCAACACGCCTCCGTCGGTATATATATAAGGGAAGTGTCGGGAGCGCTTTCGAAAATATTCTGGGATATCGGAAAGAGTAATAGGAGGCTATCCAAAAGTTTCTTTTCTATAGCGAGCCAAGACGGAAGCTATAAATTCGAACGTCACTTGATGCAATATGAATTTAGCACACTTGCTCTCGTAAGTTATGATACTCAGACATTCAAACTGGCACCTTCATGAAAATAGGAAAGACCAATATTTATTGGCAGCTTGATTTCACTGACTGTTCCAAGCTTTGAATGAACTGCATGGGAACCTGCTGGATGATACTGCATGGCCAGTAATAAAAGTAAAGTAACCTTTATCTATATATAGAGGGTTTAAACACATGCACGTTAACCGGCTAACTACCACGTGGCCCTCTCTTTACTTTAGTCCTACGGATTTACGTCCTTATCCGAGAAGACGAGAAGGTCTAACCGTTTATTGTTGGATTATGTAGGTTAAATGCGTCACGTCATCGGACATTTCTCTCCGCTAGCGGGAAATCTGATCCTCTAAGCTCACAGTTTCCGTCGACCTTCGCTCTCGTGAACTGTTTTCTTCTCGAAACGAAATCTCGGGCATTTCCAGCCCGAAATTTTGGTTTAAACATACGTTTTTCGACACGAAAACATTCACAACGGACTGTAATTCCTGTATTATTTATACCAGCTTGCAAGCGCTAAGTATTTTTGAAACTCTCTAGTCACAATCAAAGTCTTCTTTTTGCCTTAAAATAAAATGAAATACAACTTCGCAGTTTCTGGTCCTAAACCGTAGCTATCCTGAATCGCTTGACATCCTAGTCGTAAATAATCTGCTTCTTAGGCAACCTAAGGTAAGTTAAGGCTACTAAACTTTGCCTATTGCCTAGCCTAGACATCACTGGTTGGACAAGACAAGAAAGCTGGCAATTGTTTTCTCTCTCACCCAAACTGGCGAGTGTTTTGTACACAACAACTCATTTCTGCACCGACAGTCTCTTGGGGTGTTCGGAAAACTAAGACTCCCAAAACGAAGACCCCTAAGACGCCTAAGATGCTCAAAATTCGAAAAAAGCAGAATTTCAGCAACATTAGGGATTACACTTTCCAATAATCTACCCGGTAGCACAAACGCCCGTCAATTTATATTCTGCCGGAAAATCAAACGTCATTCTGAAAAATCAACGCCATGCTCGATCCACAGGTTAACGTCACGCTCGGAAATGAAATCCACCTAACCCCAATAACTCGTTACTGCACATGCGTGCATCCACGAGTTAAAAAATGGTTTAGGATACAAGCTGTGGTAAATTACAACTGGTACAGCACTCGTTTTTTCTGTCTCGTATAAATGATCATCAACATTTTCATAGCTTTCTAGCAACGTTTTCCTCAACAATGTTCCTGCGTGAATACCCGGGGAGGGGGAGGGGTACTCCCAGGAATTTCGGGTGGGAGTGTGCCGCCTGAGACTCAAAACCCTGACCCTATTTCAGATTTTCCTAACCCTTTTTAACTCGTGTTGCTGCGTAGCAACTCACGAATTATTGGTGTGGGGGAATTCGTGTCACTCGCTCATTCACTCACTAAGCTGTAAGCTAATCGATATCGATATTATCGATTTTCTCATTGGAATAATGTAGCCGAATTATTCCTAGATAATGGTTCACAATATACGGTGAACTTTTAGGATAATAAATTCTCTCACAGTTGACCTACGTGTATTGGTATTCGGTACAATCAATGTTTATAGCAGAGCTTTTGGCCTCAACATCGATATTGCTCCCGTTCACTCGGAAATGAAAACTCTTACAAGGCGAAGGAAATACGTACAAGCGGAAAGCGATTTTGAAATTGACGGCCGTCTTTGGTCAAGCTGTAGCTAGATATGCCGCTTTCTCAGGTAAACATTCCGTTTTACTGCTGTGAAGTTTCTCTGCTGTTTCTGTGTCTATCTTGATACACTAATTCAAACTGCTTAACATTATAGAAGTTCCCGCTGTACCAAATTGAAATCTTGCTAGAGGTCGACTGAGCCATCTAATTTACTACAATAACACCAATTCAAATCGCTTGACATTACAGATATTATGTTTATGATTTCGAAAGTAAGATTATTTTCGGATACAACATACGCTTTCCCAGGCCAACATTTATTCGCAACTTGAACCCTCATCTGGTCATCTAGCTACTGGTACATAAATAAAATTATTTCAAGTAGTTCTACTACAACTACAGAATTCATGTTGCATTATGTAAGAACTAGAATGGTGCTTGATTTCATTTGTAAATTTATTTCGAAAGTAAAGTCCTGTTTCCAGCTGATTTCGATTTATTTTTCCATATCACTTGAAATTCATTGATCAGCAGTTTATCCCTAGTAATATAATCCTTGACCTTTAAGAACATATTAATCCGGGACATTAATAGCGATGAGAAATAAACTTTTCCGGTTTCGGCCAGTTGAATATAATCACTTTCCCGTATATATCTGTCTTGCTGGGTTTGCTAAAATATATTGTGGGATTTTTTTAGAATTGAAAACAGATGGGGACATAAAATTGATGAATTGGGCACTTTAGCTGAGAATCAGTGATAAATGTTCCAGTTGAATAATGAAGAGTTCTGTAAGTGGTCCAGTTCGATAATCAAGAGTTTAGAATTGTCGTTTATACAGTCATCACGTGGTATAATCTATCGCACTAGATTGCTCTCGCATTAATTGAATATTCATGAGTTTTAGAACATTAAATAGTAGGGACCACTAGTTTTCTATAACACTAAAGTGCCCAGTTCCATGTTTCCGCAAGCTTCATGCATAGGAACAATGTATGATTGACTTTTATTCTTAGATTTTTATTCTGATGACCGCACTATCGAATAGCTCAGTTGGTAGAGCGCCGGTTATGAATGCGGGAGGTCCTGGGTTCGAATACCGGACGCGCCCTTGGGTAGAGACGTAATAGCCGTTGGCCATGTCTCCCAACAAGACATTCTCTTCATAAATGCGGGACGTTAAAGAAACTGTTGTGTCGCTATTCGTGAAGAGAAGGCACGTCCTCGGGCAAGACGTTTTAACGTTTTAAAATCGTATGCTTTAATAAAATCTCAGTCATGTATTTAGCTTATGTAAGCTAGCATCTCGGCTCACTGATCTAAGTGAGCCCCCAAGTCTTAAAAACACTAACAATGCACACCTTTAAACAAAACTTAAAACTACGAGCACTTTTCTACTAAAAATATACATAATCGAAATAAGTTTTTTTGTGTCCGGTCGTACTCATAACCGCAGCAGATCTCCAAGGTGAGCAGCCTCTGGTTGATAGAACAATGCAGGTAAGGGAAGACGGCAAAATAGATCCGTAACTTCGGGAAAAGGATTGGCTCTAAGGGTTGGGTCTGTCGGGCTGAGACTTGAAGCTAGTGGACCCGGCCCGGACTGGCCGAGGCCTGCCCTCGGGTGGGTCGAAGTCGGACCGGGAAGGGACTGATTTATTCTTTTTCTCCTTTCTCAGTTTATTTTATCTAATTTCCTCTATTTTAAGCTATTAGAGCCGCCTTCTACACTAAAAACATTGTTGTGTATTGGCTCTCAACCCACCAACACGTCCACAAAGCAGTACAAATAGATTACTAATTTTGTGAAAAAGAAAGAAAGCTAGTGTAGTTACAAAGCACCTGCAACATAGCTAGATTTGATGCATAAGCATTGTCCAGTAATGGAAGTATAACTTTTATGTTGATTGTGCGGAACCTCGTCAGCACACTAACCGTCTCAGATTGATCTTGATTATTTATTTACGATCAGTGATGAATATATAGGTTTAAATTGCACTTATCTGGCTCCCCTGAAGCTCTTATCGAGTACATCCCCCTCAGCCAGGCAGTTCTAATGTAATTAAAATAAAGCGGCCCCAAATTCAATTAATTACTTGTTCACTTTCGGGTTTACACATTAAGTTTTTCTTCTATTGAAAAGTAAAAAAAAGATTATGTCAAATTTCAGGGTTCAGGCCCCAGGACCGTTGTAACAAGTTTGGGTAAGATTTTATGGCTTTATGGCTTTATTCTGTTTTACCACTCGAAGGTGGATGGAGAACCTCAACAGGCTAAAGCTCCTCGATGGAGGTCTCCCAGGGCCTACGATTTACCGTCCTTGAATTGTCCTTATCCGAGAAGACATGACGGTCTAACCATTTGCAGTTCGATCACAAAGGCAGCACCTTCTACTCAGTTATTTTAAGACCCTGAGTGTTGGTCTGTCCGGAGTTTGAATAATAATAATAATTGTATTTAAGTGTCAATATATTTAGCTTTACCACTAACTGGGGACACTGTTAATAATAATACTAGTAGAAGATAATATTAGAAGATAATATTATTAATAATAATAGTTATAAAATAATTCTAAAAAGCTAAAAATATATACTATTTGCATTAGAAATTGCATTACGTTCGTAAACGCTACGTTTTGCAAAATCAATCATTTTCCAATCGTAGTATCACAGGATGAAATATCGAGACCAAGCCGCCGCAAAGGCACCTCAGGTATATTAAGGCCTGGGTCAAGAATGACCACACCCCTTAGAAGTAAAGGGGTGGTCTACTTTCGTTTGGTTGTATCCGAAAAGATTGAGTTTAGTATGTCTCATGTAGAGTCCACCTTTTAACGTTCTGGTAAAGATGGTTGCCATAGCGACGGACCCTATGACCTTTGATCTCATTTTGAAGAGAATATGATAGAAGGCTTCGGGAGGAAAGTAGAGCGCACAAACGTCAGAATTAAAACCGGTGGAACTAATGCAGTTTACCATGTAGTTTTTCAGTCCAACTAGACATCGTGGAAAAGTGTGTTAAATTCGTTGAAACTTGAGGGTATCATATTTCACATTTACCTTAATCGGCCTTCCTCTTAAAATTTTCAACCGTTCTAGTTGGACCAAGAAAGTATGCACTAACCCTGAATGAATTACAGTAAAATACCCGCCACATTTAAACTCTCTACCTTCCTCCCGGAGGCTTTTATCAAATTTCCTTAAATTAAAGTTCAAAGGTCACATTACATGTTTCCATGGAAACTGTAACTAGAAATTGTTAGCCTCGTGCCTTTATCGAGTCTGTCAAAGTGCCATGAAAACAACTTACAAGCACGAAGAGATAGACCACCCCCTCTTGATTTGTGGCGGCCATTTTGGAAAAGATTGAGACCCAGGCCTTAATGTACCTGAGACCCCAAAGACCCAGGGATGAATCACTTAACACTTAAAGATTGTTAAATATTTCATCCCCAAGTCTCCACGACGCCTCCATAACAATTCAATATTAATGATAATAATTCTGAAAAACTGAAAGCTAAACATACTTTAAAATTTGCATTAGAAGTACGTCAACGCTAACTACATACTACAAAGTACAAAGTAGACAGCTACTACAGTTATTAACAGTGAGACTGGAGAGGTCTTTACTGGGTATGTTACGCTTTAAAGGAGTTGAGGCTTGGCTCAGTCCTTGTCACTACTGCTATTAAAGCTTTGACCATATATCGTCCTTGATATATTAATCAAGGAGTGCAGTACCCTAGCTAACAGTTTCAAAACGAGGTAGATCAAAATCCCCGTTTCTAAGCGAATAAGTTGAATTTAAATATCTCTGTAACATTACTAGGTGCGATATTGTTTTTAACCTTAAAGATGAGGGTGACAATGGCTTGAAGACGCCGATTATACAGACTATGCGTAGCTGCTAGACCTGAAGACAACCCTGAGTGCACGCGACCCGTGACACGCGACCGACAGAGCTAACCATACAAAATGGTGGAATTAATTATAAAAAAATTCCACCTGAGTGGTAAAATTACCGCGTAACAGTGAAATGGGTAGTGTACGATAAAAAATCTGACTGTTGACTGAACTGCTAAAAAAGGTTTCAATTCATACTAACTCGGATTCGCCTGTTCCCGAATAGGCCCTTTGCAGGACCTGGTCACGTGACCTTTTTAGCCTGTCAATCAAAATAATTTAGCGCTAGAAGAACATGGATGCCAGAAATGGAAAGAGCAAGCCAAAATTAGTAGAAAGTCCAAGTTTTAGGTTCATATCTTTAAAACTGAAGGCATGGTAATTTTTTGAAATCTCTATAATTTAGCTTAATTTAACAGAGCTTGTGAGGCTATTTTTTTGCTGATTGGCAAGCCGTGCCAGTCACGTGATCAGGTCACATGTCCAGGTCACGTGACCAGGTCCAGAAAATGGCCTATTAAGGTTCCTTCTTGGTGAACTAAAGGCCCATTTACACTACACTGATTTTTGGCATGGCTCGGATGAAGTGGTACGGGTACCAAATATATCGGTTCGCTACCTCGTTTACACTATCATTATTTTGCCGTGCCAAACAACCATTCGTAGGCCCTTATAGATTGTACTCGGCAACTTCTTAGCAACTTTTGGAGTTTTGAGCAACTTTTTGTGGTGCGAGCAACCTCGAGCAACTGTTGCTTCCCAGAGAAAATTTTGAGCAACAAATGAGCTTATCATATTACTGAACTTCGGTTATCACGGATATCAAACACTCACAACTTTACTCTTAGCTTCAAATCTTGCAACTAGTTGAATATAGTTATACTTAAAATACTGTAGACATGTAGTGATCATGTAAATGATTTATATTCCTTGTTTTATTTAATTGACGCCCACGAACAGAACAACGGTCATTTTCAATTTAGTGCCGCCCACTTACTGGCCGAGATGGAGCCGACAGAACAAATTGGACATTGGACATTAAGGTTCTTGTTTAATTAAATGGCTCATATCGGGGAGCAACTTTTCAAATTTTAGGAGCAACTTTTGAGCATTTTATTGAGCAACTTTTCAACAATTTGCTAACACAATCTATAAAGGCCTAACCATTTGGTACGGGTACGAAGATTTTGGTGCTGACTATTTACTTAAGAACGTATGCGCTGTTTGTCCATCCAAGATGGCGGATAAAGAACGTTTGGAAGCCTTATTTCCAACAGCGTCAACTTAAGCTCTATCAGTTTGATAAAGGTATCGAAAGGCGTCAGCAAAACCAGGGCCACAAGAAAACGGGACTCGGATTGTTCATGAGATTAGCGGCAACGCTGATCTCTCCTCCTCCGTTTTTTTTTGTGTTTTCAAAGCTTCACTTTCATGGTTTCTTCTTCCATTATTGTGAAAAGTTCTCCAACATCGCTTTCTTTCCAAGCGTGGCCTCATTTTGCTTGGTTGTGGCTGTGACTGCGTTTGTCTGCCATCTTGAAGTTAAAATTCGGCGTGTGACCACTCATTTTTGGCCCGGATGATCGTGTACACTACAAATCATCCGAGCCAAACCAATATTTTTGATACTCGTACAAATTTTACCCGTGCTCGGATAACCTATTTAGAAGGGATAGGCACGGGTAAAATGTTTGGTTCGGCACGGGTAAAATTAGGGGCGGCAAACCATGTACACTGCAAAATTTATCCGAGCCGAACTCTTTTTTCGGTACGCGTACCAATTTGATCCAAAAAATCCATTGTAGTGTAAATGGTTACCTTCGACGTCTTGACATATTTAAGTCAAGTCTTGCGTAAATTCTCACCTCACTAGCGGGCGTCGCTGTCAAGAAAACCTCTGAGATCGTGATGCTTTACTGAAGAAAGTCAATTTTTCATCGGTTAATATTTGCGTGGCGCCGTCTACAAGTGCTTTATTCTTCTTTGTCTTTCCTCCTGTCCTTAGCGAGTCCCTTCAAACACTATCTTCACCGTGAATGAGACAAAAGGCAAATGCGATGCTCTTGCCTTTCGAGTGGATTTTTAATCAGATCTCTGCCGGCAAAGTTTTATTACTGAAAGTACAGTCAAAACAATGATTTCCCAATCACGGCGTGTTTTCTATAGCTGAAGAGAAAACACAATATTCACACAATAAGAACTGACGTGCTGTGAAACCGAAGGAGTACAGTGATAACTTGGACTTTGCAAAAGATCCCTGAAGTACGACGCGTTGCAATTGTTTTATCTCTAAATGAAAGACCGCGCCGATTCAATTTACGTCCGAGCCGGAAGGTTCCTACCGAGGCAGCTTTCAGTGGTGAGTTATATTTCTGAACTAACGATTTTATCTGCAAGATTTTGGGATACGAGCGCATACATAATTGACCTAACGCGTTCTGAAACGCTATAAATCAGATAAATGGGTACCAAAAGGAAAAGCCTTAAATCCAAGTGCAGAATCAGTGGGGATAAATTATGTTGCGTGTTCATTCAGTTTTGTTTCTTTACAAAAGCCGGCTACTTTTAAAATCTAAAGTGCATTCCCTCACTGGTTTTGACATTACCTCCTGTTTCGCATTAATACAAATATACAACGCCTTTCGTGTCGAGACAAAGGGTCACTTAGTAGGATTGCTCGAAGGTGTGATTTTTTTTCCTGCGAAACCTTTTAAAGTGCACTGTCAGCACCCAAATGATAAATTTTCTCACAACAAAAGACAAATATAGCTACTCAGATTTGCAGAGTATGCTTTCCAGGTATACTGGAGAAAATTTGAGACGATTTTGATGGAGGATGGTAAAGATTCGAGTGGATGAAACATAATGCTTTTAAGAGAAATTTAGACTGAGGAACTTGAAATCGGTTCACTGTAATTAACCGAAATCAAGTTTCTAAAGTAAGCTTTTGTAACCACTTTAATCTTTGCCATCTTCCATCGAAGAAATTGACTAAAGCATATCAGGACATTTCCATGATATTTCTCTTCTATCTCAAAGTGTTATGTTTGTATAGTTTCGTTTTAACGGAAAGTGAAGGTTAAATTCGGTTGACAGTACTCCTTTAAAGGGAGACGAAAGATACCGCTTCTCCATTAGAAGCAGCTAACTAGAAAGCCGTGAAGTTTTTCCTATATAAATTACGATGCTTTTAGAAAAGACTTTGATGATTGGCCCGTAAATCACCTGCTTAGTAAATATGCACTTCAATAATGCTAGTCTATTATTCGATCTTAATGGCAATATATGTTGTCGTGCAGAACTTATCATGTATCGTATGTTTTTTTATAATCCCAGAAATAGACTGTGCACAATTTAAAGCTTAGTGGCAATCCATAAAATAAATTTCTCCCTATAGTAAGTACTTTAAAGAAAAGACAACATTCTTTCAAGTTTGAAACGTACCAGGAGGAGTTTTCTTTGTTCTTTCAGGGCAATACGTCTCATATTTTCATATTACACCTCTGTTTCTTTGTTCTTTGCGGGGAATAAGTTTCTAATTGCGTTCCAGTTTCAAAGGGTAAGCTCGTCCTCTTTTCGCGCATGGCGAACTCTAGATTTGAAATTCAAATTGCAGAGCAGCGAAGAACGTGGAGAGTGAATCAGCCTCTCCTGTTAAAATGAGAAATGTTGAGGGTTTAAAATCAGACAAGCCATCAAAAAGTGAGCATAGGGAATACAGTTTTTAGAATAAAGACTTTAGGCAGTATTTTATCACTTTTTACGAACTCTGTAGCACTACCTCTAAAGTTTAACATTTCGCGCGATAAGCAATCAGTAGGGAGCACTCAACCGAAACATCACGCAAATGTTCACTCCACAAAGGCTGAGTGACAGCTGAAGGTGTCAATGGCCATGGTTCTTTTATACCGGAACTTCCTGTTTAACAATGGTTTAATGTATATATTTCCCTCGACTTATTCCCTCGCACTTTTCCTAGTATTTAGGACTATGACTGAATTACTCTTTACGTACGGAGAAGTAAAGGAGAAGATGGAAAAACATGGCATGTGTTACAAGCCGGAACTCGAACCCTCAATCGACTGCTTCAGTCCTACCCAGTACTACACTACAAGCTACGTTGGTCGAAAGGACCGAGAGAAAAAACCAACGAGAAACCTGGTGAACTGCGGTTTTATGCAATAATGTACTAGGCAAACAATGCTTCCTAACGATTTATGAAAATAGATATTGCTATTGCGTACAATGAGAAACAAAGGCATCGCCATTGTAAAACAAATTGCAATTTATCGGCTTTCCGCTCGGGCCGATATGGGATTTATTCACCTCGGGCGGGCCTTGGTCGGAACCCTCAACTCGGTGAATAACTCCAATAACCCCTCGCTCCAGGCTGATAAATCTTTCTCAGTCAGCTTACTTAATTACTAAATTAACATGCGCATGAATTTTCAACAAAAGGGTCAGAGGTGCAATTAACAAAAAATGCACTAGAATCAACTAATTGATACAAGCCGCCAAGCTTATTCTCGACCGTCCACTACACTCTTCGGCCACTGGTTGAATTTGTCCCAGCGCAGACTATACCACAGATGCTTATACATTCCCAAATGTAAAAACAGTCTATTAACATCCATTTAGACTTATATCAATGAATGACCAGCATAATTATAACACACGCAATGGTGATGACTTTCGTCTGCCAGCTGTAACAACCAACTGGGGCAAAAAACGCCTAGCATATATGTTAATATTAATAATGTTAATATAGGTAAATATTGTTACAGTTTGCTTACAGTATTTAATAATAGTAATTTGAGATAGTTATGAATGTTATTTCATTGTACTTCGATTTATATTTAGTTTTATAAGAATTCCTATGTACCATTTCTGGTGTTTATATGGAATAAAGTTTATCTTACATAAGTTTATCTTATATATATCATGCTGTTAGGGACTGGAATAATCTTAGTGCTGGCATTAGGCACAGCAACACCATTGTGAATTTTAAGTCGAGCCTCTTTACCCATGTTAGAAGTTTGTAATTGCTTCCATTTTATTAGCTTTAAATTAGCTCATTTCCTTATTAGCTCGTACTTTAATCAGTAATATTCCTATGACTATGTAATCGTAGTAATATCCCTATGTAATCGTAGTAATATCCCTATGTAATCGTAGTAATATCCCTATGTAATCGTAGTAATATCCCTATGTAATCGTAGTAATATCCCTATGTAATCGTAGTAATATCCCTATGTAATCGTAGTAATATCCCTATGTAATCGTAGTAATATCCCTATGTAATCGTAGTAATATCCCTATGTAATCGTAGTAATATCCCTATGTAATCGTAGTAATATCCCTATGTAATCGTAGTAATATCCCTATGTAATCGTAGTAATATCCCTATGTAATCGTAGTAATATCCCTAATATGTAATCATAGTTTCTGTGACCTTTTAATATTTTAGCTATTATTCTATTACTATTTTGCAGGACCTCTTTGAAAATCACTGGTGTGAAAGAGCTTCCTGTTAAAATATTAAATTAATTAATAATAATGACTGTATTTCTTTGTATTTGTTTTCACATGGCTCGGTTTTCTTTGTTAATTTCGGGGGAATATATCTCGAAACCCCTGTCAATTTCAAAGGCAGAGGGATCGAATCTCGCAACTACATCTTAATGTAGATCAGTCTCCACTGTCGTATTTTTCACGTAAAACGTGCGTCAAGAAAACGTCCGTAAATAACTCCACTGTTGCGTCTAAAGATGGTAATTTAAAACGCCGCGATATGTTTTACTTCTGTTTTAAAATGGGGTTTTACTCGCGTAAAAAATCATTTTAATTTACTTCCTTTTTTACGCACGTTTTACATACGTAGAGAAAACTCCACATTTTCACGGAAAGCAAATTATAACATTTGAACTAAATCGAATTTTGATAATTTCCGACACAGTTTTGAAATATAATTCCTCCGAAATGCTATCAAACGTTTTTACATGATAAACGGAGTCTATTCTTCTATTGTTCTATCCATTCTTATCACTTACCAATTTGATTAATAGACAAAACTAGACGCTGGCCAACCTCGGAGAACTTGCGGCGAGAAACGGAGTGACCCTGGGTACCAGAGGATCGGTGCGGCCCACCTACAAATCTACGTGTGGGGTAAAAGAGCTAGGAATCTAAGGTTTTTTATTTAGCTGATACATTTTGCTTTCGCTCTTTGGTAACGTAGCTTTTCAAATGAGATATATCTGTGTCTCTAACTTTGCGTGGGTCAGCTCCAGCAGTCGTTTAGTTCGTGAAGTGCGAATATCATTTAATAAGATTTATTATGCCAACCCTCGTTCCTTTGTTATAAAGAATATCATATATATAGCTTCCCTCTTTTCTATAATGCAATATAATATCATTAATAATTCATTAAGGGTGCTAATCAATTGATCTAAACATCATTCAAGTCACATGGATATCCATGGAAACCCGATCGGCAAAATTTACTCGCCCAAATAATAATAATAATAATAATAAGCCATATTGCTATTCTGTTGGTAATAGATACAGAATGAGTGGCCGTGCTTTATGGGGCTGAAAGCGAGTTTGTAAATCCCATAAAGCACGGACACGAATTTTGTATCTGACATATCAAACGTCTAGGTGTAGAGAGTCATTTTTTCCAGTTATTTTGGCGATGCAACTTATTTTGACCGAGAAAATCGAAGCAAAAGTTTATATAAATCAGGACGAAACCTGTATCAGATTTTACAGATCATTTATCGCTCAGTGGTTTCCTTTGTTTTTGCTTCACGAATTATTAATGAGTTTGATAAATAATATATACAGCTGTCCATGTTTTATCGGACTTACAAACTCGAACAGGAGTTGAGTTTGTAAATCCGATACTGAAAACACGGACACGAATTCTGTATATGGCTTATCAAACGTTTAGATGTAAAGATGGCGATGCGACCTATTTCGGCTGAGAAAAATTACCTAGGCAAATGTTTCTGTAAATTAGTACGAATCTGTATCAGATTTAGAGACGCAATTGAAGCATCAGATACAATTAGCCGGTAACAAAACGAGTGGGGGACTGGAACCGAGTCAGTAAAACTAATTCAATTAATAACTAGTCAAAGTGAGCATTATTTTCCAAAAGCACAGATCAAACTTAGCTAGTCTGGAAAGTTTGGTGAACTTTGGCTCAATATTGACGATGCTAAAAGGCATCAAATATGTCAATTTTCCCATACAAACTCTCTTATTATTTAACGTTGTCCCTCCAAACCATACATTCATTGTAAAATTTTGGAGGGACAAAGAAATTTAAATTGCTTATAATTCAGACAAGATTCACTTGAATTACATCAAACTTGGCACAAATGCTAATTTCAACATGCTCTATGATGTGATGAACTTCATTTTAGAATTAGAGTAATTCTGATAAACTAGGTCCCAGTCCCCTGCTCGTTTTGTTACCGGCCAATTCGGTCGCGAATGTTGTAACTATACCTAAGTCCTTTGTTTTCTATAATTGTTTAGCGCTAGTAAGTGTTTTCAGTTTAACTATTTGTTTCACGGATATGATATAACGACTGTGCTCTAGCAAGCTTTCCAAAAACGCAAAATTAGAACGAATGTATTTACGCTGTCCCCTCCCGGGTGGAAATTTAGAAGGCACTGACGGAATCTGCATAGTCTTACTAAGTTTCCCGGCGGAAAAATTCAAAGAGAGCTGGACATGAGAGGGTCAAAAGCATCGACTCTTGCTGGGAGCGCAGGGCTAGTCGTGCCAGAGGGGAGGCCAGGTCAAAAAATGAATCCAAAGTCTTCATCATAGCCTTCAACCTAATCCATGTGGGATCACGTATTTCAATATGCACGTTTCTCAAACCCGCTTCTTCCATGTGGGATGCTTAAAACCAAATACGCATGAAAATTAGAATTGCATGCATGCTGATAAGAGAACACTGGGCTGCCCTTGGCACACCAGGTTAGTATGGCAAGTTATTAGTCCCTAGCAGGGCGCAATGCCTGTTAACCCTACCCACTTTATGGTTCAATAAAGCAGTTCTCTTCATTTCTCAAAGCCGCTTTTTCCATGTGGGATATTAAGGATGCTCGCGGGTATTGTGACAAACGAATGGGCATCGTAAAGATTAGCGCTTTTAGCGGGAAGTTTTTGGCCGATCATTCGATGGAATGGCAACGCAAAATATTATGTTTGCCAATTTCTTGCAAAACGTCAGGCAACTATGGTCGCCGCTTCCAATTCTACCAGGTAATCTATAGTTTAACACCATGGGAAGTACTGTGTTAACTACAAGAAAATTGAGAAAGCGGGACGGAGTAGGTCACTAGATGAAGGAGGCAAGGTTATTTGTGAATATTCGGTGAAAAGCGCCAATTTTGAATTTATCTAAATATTTAAAAATCTAAACGAAAACTTTGGCCTCGCCGCGAGCATGTTGTAGGACAACATATATTTTGTGACATCATGTGCAATTTTATTTCGTTTCATGAATACGTTTTTGCGTACTGAGGTTGGAAATGTAGCTGGCTGAAATCTTCAAAATCACTCCAAGCCTTTCCTCCTCCGAGCTTTCTAATTATGCGTAAAATCTTACATTTGATCAGCGTGCTTTCAAATTCCTCACGTATATTCAGTTACCCATAACGAAAACTAAAGACATTAGGATTTGGTAAGGGTATTTTTCTGAGCATTTTCGTTTCAAATTTAAAAAGAAATAAACAGGTTTAGAACGAAACTAAACGGTTCAATAAGTTTAATTTCTTACTGAAAGCCGTGACCGTGACTATAACTTAAAATATATGTAGATGGTTGACTAAATACAAGTGAGTAATTAGAAAACAAGCTTATGAAATGTACGATTGTGCGCATAATTAGAAAGCTCAGAGGAGAGAAGGCTGGGACTAGGGTTTTGAAGGTTCCCGACCTCAGTGCGCGAAAACGCGTATCCATGAAATGAATTAAATTACATATGGCGTCACAAAATATGTTTTCTACAACATACTCGCGAATGAGGCCAAAGTTTTCGTTTAGATTTTAAAATATTAACATCAATTCAAAATTGGCGCTTTTCACCAAATATTCACAATCGACCTTCGTCATTCATCTAGTAATATACTCCGTCCCGCTTTCTAGATGTTCGTGTAGTTAACACAGTACTCAAGTCCCATGGTGTTAAACTATAGATTATCGTGTAGTTAACACAGTACTCAAGTCCCATGGTGTTAAACTATAGATTATCGTGTAGTTAACACAGTACTCAAGTCCCATGGTGTTAAACTATAGATTATCGTGTAGTTAACACAGTACTCAAGTCCCATGGTGTTAAACTATAGATTATCGTGTAGTTAACACAGTACTCAAGTCCCATGGTGTTAAACTATAGATTATCGTGTAGTTAACACAGTACTCAAGTCCCATGGTGTTAAACTATAGATTATCGTGTAGTTAACACAGTACTCAAGTCCCATGGTGTTAAACTATAGATTATCGTGTAGTTAACACAGTACTCAAGTCCCATGGTGTTAAACTATAGATTATCGTGTAGTTAACACAGTACTCAAGTCCCATGGTGTTAAACTATAGATTATCGTGTAGTTAACACAGTACTCAAGTCCCATGGTGTTAAACTATAGATTATCGTGTAGTTAACACAGTACTCAAGTCCCATGGTGTTAAACTATAGATTTTCGTGTAGTTAACACAGTACTCAAGTCCCATGGCGTTAAACTATAGATTAAAGGGGACAATTTGGAATCAGCGATCATATTTGCTTACCTATTTGCAAGAAATTGGCGAACATAATATTTTACTGGAATATTTATATATATTTTGCTGTAGCAGTTACATTCCATCGATTTTATTAAAACTCATAGTGCCGTTAGTTGATCAAAAACAGCAATTGTAAAATATCTCGTGTCGTTGTGAAGATTTTCGCATTTTAAGTAAAAACAAGGGGCCGAAAGAAACACTTATCTCCGAAAATATTATGTATCTTGGAATTCTATTTATGTTTACTATTCTTCGATATTAGGAACTACATGGTCCCAAAAAAAACAATGCCAATTCGGCTGTCACAAACCAGCGAGCCTCCTTAAAACCGTCCGAGGAGACACACCAGAACTACGGCTACAAGTTTTGCTGAGCGAAAAACTCGGCAATCTTGCTGCGCAAAACAGACAGCTCTAGAGTGATCAAATTGGAAGTAGCAGATAATTTAGTCAAGCTGAGAATGAGTGAATCTGCCGGTCCTAGCGACCAATCTGATGAGCCTCGATAAATTCTACTACACAAAGACATAATTGACTTCTACTTTACAGCTAAATACATACTCATTACATCTACCCCCTATTCGCAACCTTTCTTTCTCTTTCTGTTAAAGTGCCACTACGACGAAAATGTACCATTTCGATTTGCCACTTTTTCAGTGTCTATAGGTCAATCAGTATTAGTAATATCCGAAATAGTAAAAAATATTCCCAAATGGGCATCTTAAACCACAAATTTTAGGAGAGTTTACCGGTAAAATCCTGTCCGCCATTGCTGGAAGCCGTGCCCTTTGTTCAGCTTTAAACAAAGGTGTATTCACCGGAAGTGATGTCATACACTTAACACGACAACCTCGTGGCGCGAAATAGCGTGCATAAAAAAGTAGCCAACCTCGCAAAGATAAATATAACTTTCTTCTTATGTACGTGAAGACGTTTTTAGTAGAAATATGCCTCCAGGCGTTGTGTTCTGCAGGCGAGCGTTAAGTGTATGACATCATTTCCGGTGAATAAACCTTTGTTGAAAGCTGAACAAAGGGCACGGCTTCCAGTAATGGCGGACGTGTAGATTCAATATTCGGAGCTAAAAAAATAAGACTTCCTGTCGTTGTATCGAAAAACAATTTGAACTGGTAATAATATATGAACTCTACTTTATGAATATGCAAAAATATTGATATGTCAAAATTTGATCGTAGGGGCACTTTAAGATACACTCTATTATTCGTCTATTTTACTGCCTCAGTTTTGTTTTCTACGCATTCTGTCACTGATTATACCTACACTATATCAAAATTGTTCCAAACATGAAAAACAGGTAACAAGCGTGAAGAAAAATCTTCGAAATCCTTACTAAAGAACTGCCTTATTTTAACTTCAGAGGAGATTTAATTTCTTATCATGGCCAATTTAATAATATTCTTTACACTCATCGAAAAACTAAGAAAGATTTAGATAAGCTAACCAGCCTATATGACCTAGATTTATTTAGCCTCAATACAAACTTAGATAAAAACTTAAATTCTAATCATTATCTATTAAACCAATGCATACAAAGTCGATATTTCTCTCCACATAGCTTTGAACAAATGAAGAACAAATTAACAAAAAATTAAGTTGATTGTAGTTTCTCGATCTTCCATAACAATGTGGTAAGCCTAAATCATAATTTAGAAAATCTTCAAACTCATCTTCTAGAAGAACTTGTTTTCATTTCAATATTATTGGTGTCACGGAAACTAAAATTACCAATTCAAATGCAGCTGTGTGCTTTCTAAAAATACCAGGTTATGAATTCGAGTACGTTCCAACTCCTCTAGCGTCAGGAGGTGCGGGAATGTTTATAGATGAAACACTTAACTATCAAATATTAGAAAAAAACTTCTAACGAAGCATTTCAAGCACTGTGGATCGAGATATCCTTTGTCCAAAAAAAAAAACATAATTTGCGGATTGTCTATAGACAGCATAATTCACCAGAGTGCTTTCAAAAATATTTTGAAGAAACAATTGAAAACTTTGCCTCCTCTGGGAAATCTGTTGTTATCATGGGTGATTTCAATATAGATCTTCTAAAAAGTGAGACGTCTCGTCACAGCCATGATTTCTTAATGTCTCTCCAGAGCTATTATCTCATTCCTGCAGTTGAAAACCAGCACGTGCACGCGTTCGTAACACCTCAGCCACTCCAGTATTGATAATATTTTCGTTAATAATCCTGACCAAGTCGTAGTTAGTGGAAACAAAATTTCCGGTATTAGCGATCACTTTTCCCAATTTCGTATTATGAAATCAGTCAGGGACAAACTAAAAGTTAAAAAGTCAAAAGTGCGTGATTTCTCGGCCGGGTTCTCTGCTGTTTGTTTTAATAACGACCTCTCCCAAGTAGATTGGAATGATATTCTTTTGAATGGAGCAAGTGTTGTGGATAAGCTGTTCTCTTCTTTTTACAATAGGTTCAATAAACTCGTTAATAAACATGCACCCATGAGACATGGGCTAAGGTCACACTCGCCAAAGTTTACTGCAGTAAAGCGCTATTTACTATAGTAAACCTTTTTCGAATGCGACCCCCTTTTCGTAGTTTACCGTAGTAAACTCATCTCAGGTTAGTTACGATAGAAACGGCGGGAGGATGAAAAGAAACTTTACTGCAGTAAACCTACCTGAAATGGGTGGGTATATCTCGGAGTAAATCTAAACCTTGTTGATTTAGGTGACATATGTCAACTTTTTTTAAGCTTTTATCAGAAAAGTGCAATCACGTACTCTGCACAAAAGTAGATTCACTCCCGTTCAGCCTTGCGTTCACGCGATATGATCAGTGTTAGGAGGATTTTAACATGCATCGGCCGCCTCGATGAGCTAGTTTCTTCGATGTACAGCGACAGGGATGTAGCAGTAAATTCAAGGCACATTTCCATTTATTTTTTCTCATCTAACATATTTTTCTGTACTTGGCATTCAAAACCAGTCATGAATTTTGGTTACAGAAAAACTGCGATATTCACTCAGCAATTCACTCTGTTCACTGCAATCTTCCTTTTTTCAACCTCTTTCTAATTGAGTCATTTCGGTTACAGAGGCACAAAGCCGGCAGACTGGAACGCAAAGAAGGGATCAGTGAATTAAAAGGCACATTACACATACATGTACGCCGATGTACGTGGTATCGGTTAAATACACAAAGTCAGTCTGATTCAACAAGTCCACAAATATGGTCAAAAGTAACACTTGAAACTCTGAAATCTTTTTTCCAGAGCGTGGAAAGAGCTGCGGCCGGGTTACGATAGATGATACGTCTCTTCGAACCATCCTTGAGCTGGCCCATGCTTTGCCCGTGTATAAAGTCAGTTCCGAACTCACGACGGCGAAGTTGAAAGTTCTTCTCAAAACGATAGATAGAGTTAACTGCAATTGGCAAGTTTGCCTTGAAGGAATATACATCTTCAACAAGCATTAAAATGAAGCAAATTATGTTAGCTCTCCTAGTGAGCATATATAACGGAGTAAAAGAAGAGAAACGAGCAAAACTACAGGTTCCATCGCTAAGGCTTTTGCGAATGCCTAAACTTGAAGGCTAAAATTAGCGTAGAACAGAGAACTGTCATCACTCCGTTAAAATAGATACCAGTGTGTCAACAGTGTAGTGTTATGTTAATAAGTATGATGTAATGTATGACCCGCGGGATTCGGGATATCCCGAGAACATGTGCGCAAGTGGGAATAAACATATTGACTTCTTCAGGGGTCAAATTTCGGGTAAAAACTGTTTTCCTTATTTCAGCACAGCCGAGTGTGGTAAGTACACCAAGTTTCTTACGATAATAGATATTGCTATTCTTGACTACCTTAAGTGGTTTGTGTGTAGTAAAACGTATCACGTGACGAAATCAGTAAATCAAAAACGCGGCTCCGAGATTAAAACAGCTAGGATGATGAGTGGATGTGTTTAGTTAAGGCTGAAGCCCTTTACCTATATCAGCTTAGAAAAGATGACTACAATGTTTCGTTAACGAGTAATTAAGGCAAAAATATGCAAAATAGGTCACGTGACTTTTTGCACCCTCAATATCTCCTTATCTTTACATGATAGTCGTGTTTTCTAAGTGTGGTCTGAAACACTGCGAGAGGAGTAATGTTTTGGCAGGGTTACTTTATATTCATATGTTATCGTCGCAGCCGCATTTCACTTAAACGATCATAGATAATTATGACGTCATCGATCACGTGATACGACAACCATCCACTTAACAAATTTAAGGAAGTGGATATTAGTGTGATGGTGTAATTAGATTTTGTTTAAACTGTTATTTCTGTCAGAAAACATTATTTAACGTAAATCTATTTTCCGTTAAATGAACCAGGCCTTAACATGCTTGAGTTGGGTCTAAGAGAGAATGGTCGACTCGTTGATCTAGCTAGTCAATAACACAACATGGTGTCAGAATAATAAAGTTCCTACGACTCATTGTGGCCGCTGTAACGCCTTGGAAGTTGTGGAAGTCGAAATTGAAGGGAAATGTAGTCAAAATCATCACAAATTCGTCGATTCAGAGGTTGCTCGAACCGACACTAGCGAAAGGAAATGGCGGCATATCAAATTTCTCCTCCACATCAGATGAACTTTCAAGAGCCAGAAGCATGGAAACACTGGATCCAAAGGTTTGTAAGATTTAGAACAGCTAGCGAATTGGATAAAAAGTCAGAAGAGATGCAGGTATGTACCCTAGTTTACTGTATGGGAAACAAAGCAGAAGACATTCTGAGCTCATTCTCCCTGCCAGACGGAAACGAAAAGAAATATGATGTCGTGAAAGAAAGATTCGAAACACATTTTGTGTGCAAGAGGAATGGGCTAAATTTAATCAACGCCGTCAAAGGGAGGGGGAATCTGTTGAGAGTTTCATCACTGATCTGCATAAGCTGACCGAAGGGTGCGGTTACGGCAGTTTAAGAGACGAAATGATCAGAGACAGAATAGTTGTTGGACCTTGTTGGATTAGCCGATGCTAAGCTATCCGAGAAATTGCAGCTTGACCCAAAACTTACCCTAGAAGCCGCAGTAAATCGAGCCCGCCAGTCAGAAATAGTCCATAAACAACAACATCTGATAAGGAGTGGGTTTCAGGAAGAGGAAAATATCGAAGCGGTTTTTGGCAAGCAAAACCAAGCACGCGCTCAATGGCGCCGAAATCCACAGGGAGCCCAAAAGCCAAGCGTACCAAATAGAGGTACCGGCACGGAGACTTGCACACGTTGTGGGAGAAAGGCCCATAGTAGAGAGCAGTGCCCAGCAAAAAAAAACGCAAAATGCCATAAGTGCCAAACGATTGGACATTTTGCTTCTGAGTGTAGATCCGGAAAAGTTGGAGAAATCTGCGAAGAAGACATGTTCCTTAATTGGCAGTGTAGATGCTCAGGGAGATAGCCCCTGGATGGTTGAGCTCAAATTAGCCAATTCCAAAACCATGTTTAAGTTAGACACAGGCGCCGATGTTACGGTGATCCCAGAGACAACCTATCACAAGTTTAAAGAAGAGTACCCACTGTTTGGGCCAAATCACAAACAGTTGGGTGTAGTAGGGCAGTTTACAGCCAGCCTACAGCACGGCTCTAGCACCACTGATCAACTGAAGAAATCTATGTTGTTGAGAGCCTGAAGCATTCACTGCTGGGACCACCAGCTATTCGGGCGTTAGGTCTGCTGAAAGTTGCAATCGATAACCTTACCTCGAACAATAAGAGCGATCACAAATCAGAGTTCCCAGAGCTTTTCAGTGGACTTGGTAAATTAGAAGGTGAATACAAGATAGACTTTGGCTCCAGGAGCCCAACCATTTGCCATACATGCTTCACGGAGGATACCCATACCCTTACTGGATAAAGTAAAGGCTGAGCTGAAGAGGATGCAAGACCTCGGGGTTATTACCCCCATTGATCATGAACAGCCAACAGAGTGGTGTGCTGGTATCGTCGTAGTCCCAAAACAAGACGGTAGAGTCCGTATATGTGTGGATCTCACAAAGTTAAATGACAATGTAAAGAGAGAGAATCACCAACTACCATCAGTAGATGAGACACTAGGCTTACTTAATGGAGCTAAAGTCTTTAGTAAACTTGATGCCAACAGTGGGTTTTGGCAAATTCCCTTGGCCAAAGAATCAGTCCCACTGACCACGTTTATAACAACCTTTGGCAGATTTTGCTTCGAACGTCTTCCGTTCGGAATAAGTTCTGCACCAGAACATTTTCAAAGACGGATGTCTCAAATTCTAGAAGGATTAGAAGGAGTCCTGTGTCAAATGAATGACGTGTTAGTGTTCGGAGGCAACCAGGAGGAACATGATAAGAATCTGACAGCAGCTCTACAGAGACTCCAGAGAGCAAAGATAACCCTGTATCCCAAGAAATGTGAATTCTCCAAGAGTTCAATGAAATTTCTTGGGCACATCATCAGCGCACAGGGGGTTTCTGCAGACCCAGAAAGGTTAAAAGGCCATTCAAGAACTAGAAAGCCCGACATCAATTCCAGAAGTCAGACGATTTCTTGGGACGGCCAACCAACTCGAGAAGTTTCTGCCCGATCTAGCGAACACAAGCAAATCCTTGCGGGACCTCCTCAGCAAAAAGAACACTTGGACGTGGGGAGAGCAGCAGGAAACAGCCTTTAAGAAGATTCAAGCAATGCTGACCAGTGCCCGAATACTCGCCCAATATGACCCTAAAAAGGAGACACGTGTAACTGCAGATGCTTCAAACTATGGGGTTGGCGGTCTTCTCACTCAGATGCAAAGCAACGGTGAGTGGAGACCAGTTGTATATGCATCAAGATCGATGACAAACACCGAGAGCCGATATGCTCAGATTGAAAAAGAGGCTCTAGCTATCGTGTGGGCTTGTGAGCGTTTTCGAGAGTACCTGATTGGAACATCTTTCCACATACACACAGATCACAAGCCTTTGGTGCCTCTCTTGACGAGCAAGAATCTAGATGAACTGACGCCCCGCATCCAGAGGTTCAGAATGCGTCTAATGCATTATTCATATAGCATTTCACACATACCCGGAAGTAGTATAACGAGCGCTGACACACTATCGAGAGCTCCACTATCTGTAAAACCCTCTACCAAGGACGAGGAGTTACAATTGGAAGCAGAACTGCTTGCATGCTTCACAGTGGACAGTGGACCCGACTTCAGGAGATAAGGGACCTACTACAAGAAGATGCTGTTTGCAAAGAGGTAATGGGGTATTGTGAACATGCACGAGTGGCCACCTAAGTGGAAGATAAAGGGAGCAGTGAAAGCATACTGGCCCGTTCGTGCAGAACTAACAGTACAGAACGGACTTCTGATGAAAGGGAATAGTTTAGTTATTCCATCGCAATTGCGTCTCGAGATACTGGATAGAATACACGAAGGTCATCAGGGAATCGTGAAGTGCAGGGAAAGGGCTAAAGCCTCAGTGTGGTGGCCTGGCCTCAGTATGCAGCTGGGAGATCTTCTTCACAGATGTCAGAGATGCGCTAAAGAGAGGATAAACACACGCGAACCACTGATTCCATCGCAAATGCCAGAGCGTCCTTGGCAGAAACAGAGCAGATTTGTTCGATTGGAAGAACACTATGTATCTAGTGGTGATTGATGATTTCTCACGCTATATTGAGATGGCTCGCTTGACAAGCACAGCGTCAGCAAGTATTATCTTACACTTGAAGTCCATTTTTGCTCGACACGGGTGCCCAGAAATCCTGAAGTCAGACAATGGACCTCAATTTTCATCAGAAAGATTCAAGCGGTTTGCAGAAGAATATGCATTCCAGCACGTAACAAGCAGTCCAAGATACCCCCAAAGTAACGGGGAGGCGGAACGTGCAGTTAAAACGACAAAGAGTATCTTGATCAAGAACGTCTTGGAGAAAGAAGATGACCCATACTGTGCACTGTTGACATACCGTACTACCCCACTGAAGAATGGATTCAGCCCAGCTGAACTCCTCATGGGAAGAAGGCTTCGTACCACTTTACCGATGTCAGAAGCACATCTTACTCCCAATTGGCCTGATCTCAAGGAAGTAAAGAGAAGAGAAGAAGAGGCGAGAGCAAAGCAGAAAGTCAACTATGACCACCGACACAGAGTGAAGGAGCTTCCCAGTCTACAGCCAGGAGAAAAGGTGTGGCTAACTGATTGCCAGAAACAGGGAGAAGTAATTTTACCAGCCCATACTCCAAGATCGTACATAGTCGGTACAAACGAGGGAAACATGCGCAGGAACCGAAGTCATCTGGTCCAGATCCCTGATGCAACAACTGTAGAGACTAGAGAGAGTCCCACATTTACACCAGATACCACAGCTGATGATGCAGATGTGGCCCACGGTTCAGCAGGACCAGACGTTAAGCTTGAGGCACACCGCGGCAAAACGTCACGCGCATGCGTATTTGCTATTTCTTGTTCGCGCGCGGCCGCCCCCAGTTTCCCGCGAAAACTGAAATGAAACAACAGGCACATGCCGTGATTTTAACGTTTCTGCTTAAAGTATTCATTTGTGAACTGTTTTGTCAAAAAATAAGAAAACTACTTAAAAGCTAAGCCTAAGACTTTAACAGGTTGAAGTTTTCTTAATTTGTAATTCATTGTGAGTTTACTAAGTTATAAAAGTATTTACTAAAAAAGTTGAAACCCTCGGTAATTTGTATTTGATAGCAGAGCCTTCGTTCTTTTGGCCAGCGGAGCATACCGTTTTGCCGGTAGGTACTTCATATATCGTTAAATAAAAACTAATAGAACGTAAACAAACCAAGAATATAAGATATTAGTGCTTGGGACATTTTATTTAACGATATACTTCATATATCGTTAAATAAGAACTAATAGAACGTATACAAACCAAGAATATAAGATATTAGTGCTTGGGACATTTCATTTAACGATATATGAAGTACCTAGGGTTTTGCCGCGGTGCAAGCTTGAGGTCGGCACAAGGACAAGATCCGGAAGACTGTCCCTCCAATGAGACTTGACCTTTAGAACAGTTGTTCAGATATACGTAGACTTGTTCCACCCGGTTAGGGGAGATGTAGTGTTATGTTAATAAGTATGATGTAATGTATGACCCGCGGGATTCGGGAGAACATGTGCGCAGTGGGAATAAACATACTTGACTTGGGTCTAAGAGAGAATGGGAATCGAACCTGGGCCACAGAGATGAGGCGAAGCGCTTAACCACAGCATACGCCAGCACGCCTCCCCAAAGGAATAAAAGAGAAGAATGAAATAACTAAACGCCTGCAGTATATTGATAATGTATGACAAATCTTTAATAATGTGTTCTCTCGACAGGAATAAAAGAGAAGAATGAAATAACTAAACGCCTGCAGTATATTGATAATATATGACAAATCTTTAATAATGTGTTCTCTCGACAGGAATAAGAGAAGAATGAAATAACTAAACGCCTGCAGTATATTGATAATATATGACAAATCTTTAATAAATGCGTTCTCTCGACAGGACAAGTAAGTCAAACTTTGACGTCATTATGCATTCGTTTTCTTCCTACACTGTAAAAATATTCGTAGATAATGAGTAAATATATATTCAAGCAGAAGTGAAATCTTAAACGAAGTTATTGGAAATAGCTCCAAAGGATCATACTCCGAACGCTAAAAATACAGAATTAGTTTCTTTAAATATATTATGAATGTGGTTTCAAGAACGTTGAAAACTGCAAATACTTCATAACGGCAGATTCCAAACTGTAATATTTACACAGGATAATTGAAGGAAAAGAGTTCGGAAAAAAAACGGATTGGATAAAATTCAAGTAGACAATGTCCACATCCGTAAGAGATTAATTATATCCGGGAGTGTGTATGACAAAATCCACTCTCGTTGCCTGTCACTTTCTTGCACGCACTCCCTGCCTTGGTTGTGCCGCTACATCGCTTGCGTGGAGTCAAGGCTCGGCCTCGGCTTGGTGTGGACGTGTGGCTTGGGAATGACATATCAAGTTGTCGTCTGGTGTTCGCCATACTCTCCGCCGAGGGAAAGAACTGTGAATTATTCACGAAACTTTCGTTGACTGAGCCACTTCGATTAAAGGACTTCCCTAGCGTAAAAGTAAATGGAGAAACGATTAATAGTTAATAGCCACCCCCAAGAGACCACCACCTCTTGTCGCCTCTTAGTAAAAGGACGGGAAATATCCGATTCTGAAGAGGATCCTCTTTGGTAGAGCTCACCTATTCTGATACACATGCATCTCACCTGTCAGTCCGGCCACGTTTCCTTCACGAAGAGCAAAAGGGGGAGAAGACAAATGAGAGTCGATTGACTTTTGGCTGGCGTTCTTGAATCGTCTTGTGAAGTAAAAATATAACCAGTTTGCTGAAAAGCAAAAAAAGAGAGAGAGTTAAAGGTCTAGCGACCACCCTTAATATAAAACCAAGGTGATCGCTCAAAATGTTTAAAATGAAGTGATTTATCTCAGGAACAAACTATTAAAACGGGTTTTAAGGCATTTTCGCTTAAGAGACTGTATATACTTGGATCAAAGGAAACCTATTTCAGAAAGTTGTCTCGGAGAAACGACCAGGCCGAAATGGTTGTGCTTACAACTGTCCAGCTGGGGGCCATTAATGACCCAAAAACAAACGAATTCACCAGACTTTGAGCTACAGCCACAATCCATTTCAGTGTGTGAATGTGGCTTGTCTTTTGTACGGGACAGGTGTGAAAGGCGGCTTAAAAACTTTAGAACAGACGAAAAGATCAAGAAAACTGAGAAAGAAGAATAAAAAATAAAACAATGCTTGGCACGGAGATCAAACCCTGGGATCAGTTGGCTCCTCTGAATTCGCTCCGCTTTCTGGTTGGCCAGAGCAGAGTCACGTGATTCGAAAATAAATTATATGCACCTTCAGTACAGCACTTTTCAAGTATGCCGCACGCGGTATAGGAGGCAGTGATTTTTGCTCTCCTCCTTTGGTACTCCGAAAGCTCCTGCTCCTTTGCCCACTACACACAATTCGCACAAAGCTCTCTTTTCTTCTTACCTTGTTACTTTTCTTTTGGGATTTAATCAATATTTCTTTGATCTTAAATGGTGTGAAATAAAGTGAACTTTACTTGAGTGGACGCGCGGGACGAAAGCTCCGCTACCAAGGGAATTGTTTTTTTTACTGCCCGATTCTTTGTTCTCCATTTACACACATGCAGAAACATAAGCAATATACTACAAAGGATCTTAGGTAACTGACACTGAAGCTTTTACAATATTTCCCAATACATGATTGTGCATTTTAATAACTAATTTGATAGGCTCTCGTCCGATCCGCTTTTCAGGTACACACCCCGCCCTTAATAATCACCAGTATCCGTAAACGTTTTAACGCGAGTCTTCAAGCTGACTCAGTAATTATTTGTAGGCCTTGCTTGGTTTCCAACCTATTTTGTTTTCTTTTTTCTTTTTGGCCCAACCGACCGACACCATCATGAGAGAGAGAGGGTGATGGTAAACGAAACATTTTTATTGGGATGGTCGCACTGGTCTCTTCGGTAGCGTGATGCAAAAAACTCATTCCCAATCATTAAAGTGCTACTACGTCGTGACGAAAATTTGCCACTTCGATTTGCCACGTTTTTAGTGTCAATAGGCCAGTCAGTGTTAGAAATATCGAAATTAGTAACAAAATATTCCCAAATGAGCAAGTTAAACCACAGAAGTTTAGGAGACGAGCTACCGGTAACGAGACATTCTACTTTTCTGTCGTTGATGTCACACGCGCAACCGGCTTGCCTGCGCAACACAGCGCCTTGGAGGCATATTTCTACTATAAAAACTTCCGTTTTCCCTCTTCTCGTGAACAAGACAAGTTCTATTTATCCTTGCGATGTGCGCGCGAAATTGCGTGCATAAACGTGTGTATAAACGCGTGTCGTGTTGCGCGTATGACATCAATTCCGGGCAACGGCCTCCAGTAATGGCGGACGTTTAAATTCAATACTCGAAGTTAAAAAAAAGTCTTCCCGTCGTCGTATCAAAAATCAGTTTGGACTGGTAATAGTATAGCAACTCTACTTGATGAATATGCAAAAACTTTGATATGTCACAATTTGATCGTAATGTGGCACTTTAACCAATCCAGATTATTGACTTACCGGCAAGGGCAGTAGAGAGGAGAATGGTGAGTGAGCCATAGGTCAGGCTACAACCAAGTTTGATTTCACACCAGGTATTGACTGGAACCATTATGAGAAGCACAAGCCGAGTAAACATGGGTACCTTGAGAAACACGATACTAAACGTGGCCACCAGGAAATACCCAGCATGCAATACGCACGTTATCAAGGTGTTCATCTTGTTCCCAGTCCCCCCGAATTGCTCGGCCAGCCAGGTGATGCGGCTGTCTAGCCTCGACTGCATGGAATCTATCGCCTGCTCAAATAAAACAGAAATTATGATAAGTCAAATCTATTATTGTACATCTGCAAATGCAAAAAAACAAGAAATGGTTTATGTTTGTTTGGGCTGGTCGTACCTCAAGGAGATATGAGATAGTCGTGTTCATCTTCTTCAGATTCTCGATTGTCTGGTCGTAGTGGTCAGCGGACTCCTTGTGGTAGGATAGCATCTGAGATGTGCTGTCATCTGAATACGAGAACACGAACAATCAGGTCTTAATTTATTAAACAAAAATATAATAATAATGAGTAAATAGCGAAGTCATTTTGCGAGCTATGGTTGGTCAATTCCCACCCACTTCCGGTCTCAAAGAAAATGAAGCCACGTGATATGTTGTATTAACCTCGTGTGCTCGGTCCGTACCGTAAGTTATGGATCCAGTCGTTCTTCTGCCCCATTTTATGGCCCGCGCGTTTTGCGTCATAAAAAGTGGGAAAAACTCGGCCCTTAACTCACGGTACGGACCGAGTAAACGAGGTTAATAAGATGTATGTATATATCATCATCATCATCATCATCATATTATTATTATTATTATTATCAATAATATTATTAATTATAACGCTATGCCTTTTAAAAATCGAGACAGATATCATGATCAGCACTTGCGCTTGTGTTTCATTCTTCTCGATTATCGATATGTCCTAAAAGTGAGTTCGTTTTTAAGTTTTTAGAAAAAACATCCTAGCTTCAGTTGCCTGTTGACGATTTGTTTTACTGATATTAGAACACGTAGTTTTCGATTGAGTGTCGTAACACCAAAGTAATCAGGGGCGGATCCAGGTAATGCAGAAAGAGGTGGCTGTAAAAGTGCGGCGTACCTCGCGCCGTGTATGCGCGATTAGCTAGGGGTGATGGGGCATGCCAATGAAAGGGGAGGCGCGACCACCTCGCCCCACCCCCCCCCCCCCCCCCCATAAATCTTGCTCCGAGGGTTTTGCTCGCGTTCTCCGGTTTTCCTTCCTCCACAAATACCAACGCGCTAAATTCCAATTCGATCTGTGGATTAGCCGGGTCCTGACTTTGATCAGCCCAAGGACAGTCCCTATGGTTGTTTCAGGACTCGATAGAAATTAATAGTCTTTACTCTCGATCCGCGGCTCTATCAACCTGTATTTACCTATCTTGTCCCACACGTCCTGTGCTTTAGCTCTGATGTCACCCAAGTCCTGCAGTATCTGGTTATGGCTCTGTTTGCGATCCACCTCGTGGTTCTGCATCTCAGTCGTGGCTGTCTCTGTTTAAATAACAAACACGATTTATTATATACACTGGAGTCCATGAAGACTGAAGAGCACGTGATTTGGACTGAAGAGCACGTGATTTGGACTGAAGAGCACGTGATTTGGACAGACGTGCACGTAATTTGGACTGACGTGCACGTGATTTGGACGTCCTTTACCTAGCTCTCGAGTATACTACAGATATGCACGAAGGAAGAAAAACATTCATTTGGCAATAGTCTGCAACCAGGACGTTAGGAGGTTAGTATATCTGACATTTATTTAGCTATCACGTGCACTGCAGCGAGATTTGTTTTCATTCGTTACTACCAGTCACTTCCAACGGATGGAAATATGTTGGAAATACCTTGGAAATTTTGTTGGAACTCAAATTTCTATCCCATTGAAGAGGTCCAGTTTTCCAGTGATAAAGGGATAGTGGTCAAATCTTTCTATAGTTATTTTTCTTCTAAAACGTTGAAAGGAAAGAAAGTAGAGAATCACTGGAGAATGGGTCGTCGTCCTTACAGTGAGGGGCATATAAATCGAATTGAAATTTATTCTTGTATTCACCAGTTTTATTTTTACAACCGAAGTTAATTAAAGGGGTACTGAACCCTAAATCAACCCAACGCCTACACAAAGATGTTAATCGAAGGCCTACTCCGGGTACAAAAGTCGCCTTAAATCACATTAAGTCGCTTTAAGAGGGTATTCAGCAGTTACTCCTATAATCAGTTTTGCTTATTAAGTCGCCTTAAATCACATTAAGTCGCTTTAAGAGGGTATTCAGCAGTTACTCCTATAATCAGTTTTGCTTTAAGTCGCCTTAAATCGCCTTAAGTCGCTTTAAGAGGGTATTCAGCAGTTACTCCTATAATCAGTTTTGCTTATTAAGTCGCCTTAAATCACATTAAGTCGCTTTAAGAGGGTATTCAGCAGTTACTCCTATACTCAGTTTTGCTTTAAGTCGCCTTAAATCGCCTTAAGTCGCTTTAAGAGGGTATTCAGCAGTTACTCCTATAATCAGTTTTGCTTATTAAGTCGCCTTAAATCACATTAAGTCGCTTTAAGAGGGTATTCAGCAGTTACTCCTATACTCAGTTTTGCTTTAAGTCGCCTTAAATCGCCTTAAGTCGCTTTAAGAGGGTATTCAGCAGTTACTCCTATAATCAGTTTTGCTTATTAAGTCGCCTTAAATCACATTAAGTCGCTTTAAGAGGGTATTCAGCAGTTACTCCTTATAATCAGTTTTGCTTATTAAGTCGCCTTAAATCACATTAAGTCGCTTTAAGAGGGTATTCAGCAGTTACTCCTTATAATCAGTTTTGCTTATTAAGTCGCCTTAAATCACATTAAGTCGCTTTAAGAGGGTATTCAGCAGTTACTCCTATAATCAGTTTTGCTTTAAGTCGCCTTAAGTTGCCAAAAGTTGCAACAAGCAATTCTTCATTTTTTTCTTAAATCGCCTTAATAAGTTGACTGAAGTCGCCTAAAATTTCCCGAAATTGCTTAAGTCGCTTAAGTTGCCTTAAAGTTGCTATTCACCGCCTTAAATTACAGCGACTTTAGGACCGAAGTAGGCCTAATCGAAATAACTAAGTAGTTCTGCTATTAATCTGTGTTGCGCGCTATGAAGAGAAAATAAATATACCTTATAGCGTTACGGAATGTACATAAGTGGGTACAGAATGTTGTTATGTAAGGGTGTATAAAGAGGACTGATTAATATGTAAGAATTAATCGAAGGCGTTTCTCTACTTTGATACCTAATTTCTTTAGGACATATGTTAAGAATAGAAGAAATGTACTGACTACACATCTATGTATACGAAAAGTACCAGTCGCCATGTTATTCGGTGCGGTGGATTGCGTTCGGCTAATGAAAAGTTCGACGTTTAATTTGAATCGGGCCTGAGTTTTCAATTTCAAAAAATGACCGATTCTCCGCTGATAAATCTAGCTTGTGTGGCGGCTCGAACAGTGAAAATTTCCCCATATCGTACGTCACACATACCAAGGAAAAATAATCACAACTCCAGCAAAACGAAAACACAATGATCCGTAATTAGGATTTTCAATGCCGGGAAAACATGGCAAAGCTAATTTATTCCCCGTACCTCACGTCACAAATTATAAGACTTGAGCCGTCTGTACATAGCGGAGATTTTGAGGTAGGTTTTTCTTTTCATAGACGCGCAACACAGAAAAATTAAATATCAGAACTTAGTGGTTGATTTTAGATTTCACTTTCCCTGAATCATGCTTACTCCACCAACTCACCAAGCTTGTCGTTAATCTTCTGAGTCATATCAGTCAGATGTTTACGTCCTTCGGTGATCAAGGCCTTCTCTTGTCCTAATGCATCAATGTTGTTCTTGATACTGTTTGATATGACTCTCTGAGTGGACTGGTAAGCACTGGACAGCTTACGCTGCTGACGGATGAGCCTCTCTTGTCCAGTGGTAACCTTGGTAACCGTCTCGGATGCTAAGGTTACAAGCTGGGACTGACCTGACTGTGAAAGAAACGAACAATTAACTTTTCTCGCATTGTGGCAATGTTGAGAGTCTAAACTTGTTCTGAAACTGCTCAGTTCGAGGCTGACCTTGCAAACCTATTGTTTCTAGCCAAACATGGCCGCCACGAGAAAAGGGTCAATTAGAGCGGATGTCGTATGAGTGGGCAAGTTACGGCAACGGGGCGTACGGCACGGTTCCAGTACCGTGACGCTGTAATGGTTTCCTTCTTATCCAATCAAATGACAGAGTTACGGTACAGTAAGTTACGGTACGGTTACGGTACTCATACGAAATCTGCTCTAATACGGGCCAGATTACTAGACCGTATAATTTACACTGCGATAATCAAACCACCGTCTACAATCACACTAGAACTCAAGTAACAACACAATAAACAGTTAATATTTTAGAGTCGTGACCATTCTATCATATGAAATAACTCAACCCATGCATGCAGTGATAAGAAGTATTTGTAGTGATAGACATAAAATAAGTAAATAATAATTATGACATCGTAATAGACCAGTTTCGTATTCAACTGGACCCTTTCGTGTTTTCATAGCGCGTTGTCATCAGGGGCGTAGACAAGTTGTGATAAAATTAGTGTAGGCCCATACAATCGGCCCCGACCATAGGGAGGGAGGGTGGGGGAATATCCGGGGGAATGTTTTAGATTTAGATTTCAGAGCGAGAATAAGACTGGGCAAATGTACAGGTCTGTAGACATCGCATTCAATCTCGCTTCAACTTACCCTGAGGTTCTCCATGAGCCTGAGCTGATCGACGGCCTGATTGGCCAATTGGTTCACTGTATACTCTGTCTTGAGGCGGAACTGCTGCTGCCTGGTCGCATAGCAGATGGATCGCGCCCTGTTACTGATAATGTGGTAACTGTTCCACGTCCCTACGTCCATACTGGAAGTACACTCAGCCAGGGTCTGAAATTGATAGTGCAAACATATATGGCTTACCAATGCCTTAGCGATGGCTTTTGTTACCGATGTTTTGGCGATAGGGTGCGTAAAGCCCATGGCGTTCCCTAGAGCAATACCTCGTCGGAATTGGTCTTTTCAGGAGACCATTACCGGCTCCTGATCTTTTGCAGGAATGCAATCACGCGTAGTCGTACTGGATGGCAAAAACAATCTGACTTCATGTGTTTATATGCACGTACGAGATCGATATTATTATTGGCAAAACCTGTTTGTAAATACTATTTTCAACCCCCAAGCTATTGTCAATTTTTCTAAAACAGCGTTTTGAAGTTTGTTTGCCATCCAGTAAAGTGCCTTTCCCATTGGATCACGAGCTCAATTCATTGGTTATTGAAGTGATATATCAACACGTGACTGTTTCCTGCAAAAGGCCTGGCGTTTTGCTATTGAGATTAGCCAATCCTAACGCCTGGTTTCCATAGGATCGTCCCGATCGCTTGAACCTTTTGTTCTGTGTGAATCGAAGCGTAAACTAATACGCAGAACAAAAGAATCCTGCAATCGGGACGATCATATGGAAACCGGCTTTAAACAGTCCGGGAGATGGACGCTCCTGGTAATAGAATCCTGATACCAGCGGAGAGATGAGTTATTCACAGATTTGTGTACTGTTGTAGTTGCGACTTCTACGCCTTCTTGCGCGTATTTCGAATATTTAACTTCAGAATTAGACTAACACTGCACAAATGAGTCTGTAGTCATTGCAGTCAGCGGCAAATGGCGAATACGAAACGGGACTATTTGGACTCCGTGTTCTGGTAAGTAAATTTATTTTGCTGCTATGACTCGAACCGTGCGATATAACAGACCTGGCCCGGGGGTTATTTTCGGCCTTGCGCATTTTGCGCTCAATCTGTATAGCACGTGCAACCACTACTTCAAGACGTCGAGCGTGCATTATTTTGTTATAGACCATGGAGAACCATCTTTTATTTATTATTTATAATATAGATACGATAGTACGTTTCTCTCATGTTCTCAAATGCCCATCGTGTTTTATGATAGTATAAAACATGGCTAAGGCTTCTTTATTTGTTAAGTAATGCTCCGGCTAAGAAATAACATTGAACGCCAAGGTGTTAAAATGTGTTAATGGTATTTTTTTTCGTAATCAGTTCATTTGTCGATACTCATAAATTCAATAGCAAACCAACGAAGTAGTATATTTTCATTAGATAATTTGACGTTTTAATTTAGTTTTGATCATACTAACAATAGCTTGATTCAAAGATCTTTAGTCTTCCCCCTTTCCTATTGGCTGGATGGTATGCAGTTTATTTTCTGCTTATAACTTTGACTGTGGACATCGCACTGTACTTCATCATCAGGCCATGTTGACGATGTTGCGCACGCATCAATAGAACACGACCTGCTAAGACTCGTTCTGGTTCACCAACCGTTTGTTATTTAAAGCAGATAGCCATTGTTCTAGCTGCGCGCGCAACATCGTTCAAACAAATCGTCAGTCAGGATATGCACTGTGCATATAATTAGAACCCAGAACCCAGTCCTCGTTTCGGTTATGGACAATAGCCCACTACCGCGATATGCTTTACTTGTCACGCACAAAGATTTCAATACGAGGCTCCGTGCTAAATTAAAATTATTTCCTCTGTGAAAAGAAGAAATTTAATTTAGCACGGGGCCTCGTATTGAAACCTTTGTGGGTGACAAGTAAAGCATATCGCGGAAGTGGGCTATTGTCTTCTGCTATCGTTGTCAGGTGAATCATTACTCAATCCCACACCTACCATTTGTTCGGTGCATTTGAACGTTCTCCGTTTCTCTGACATTGATTGACAGTTCAGCAGCTGCACACCAAGCTTACCAAGGTCTTCTTCATTGATATCACCACATGACCTCCTGATGCGGTTTATGGTCTGTAAAAACACAAATAATAATAAACACCAGTTTGAAATATTGGAGTAACAATTTGTGGAATTGTACACTGTTTTACAGCGTTGTGGACAATAACTGTTATATTCTGAATTTCTAACGAGACCTGAAACAACCATGGGGGCTGATCAAAGCCAGGCTCCGGCTAATCCACGGATCGAATTGGAAATTAGCGTTTGATTTTTGATATTCTGAGCTATGCATGGCTAAACCATGCCGATGAGTCCTAACCAGGACGAAATAGCTGTACATGGCTGCCATTCCACGGGTAATAAGATGTGAGCATGCGTGTTAGACGCTAGCTACGTCATAGCCTGTGTTGGGTAGTGCCATACAACGTGCTTGGGATTATACTCTGGTCTAATAACATGGAAAACCCAGATTATTTTGTAAACCTGGATCCTATATCTGGACATCATGGCCACACATAGCTATCTACCTCTTCTTCTCAACCCCCTCCCCCGAACTGATTTAATCGTGTATATATAATCTACCCATATAGTACTGAGGAGCTTCAAGTAGCTGTCTAAAGTCGTCGATGATGGGCGTTTAATATTATTTCTAAAACATGTCATCTGTTTTTATGTGTTTATATAGAGCAACACGTTTTACCTCTGGTTATGGATTCTGGTTTTACACATAAAAACATATTTTTCATCTTCAGTTCACTGAAGTAACACACTGATTGGGTGACGCTACGCAAAGCTCTCGAGCTGTAACAAGTGCCTCACAAAGTCAATTTACTTGGAACGAACAGTAATACGGTAAAGACCCTATGTAATATATAGCCGAATGCTATTTTTATTTACATTATTCGTCAGCAATAACCACATGAGAAAATCAAACTTGTCAGCCGATAAAACGGCATGCAAAATAAGTAATCCTGTGAAATGCGAGTATCATAGCCTTCATTGCTACAGAGTAAACTAGAACTGGAAATAAGAGCTTTGTGTGAAATAAGGAACTAGTCAGAAATTAGCCGGCAGGGGGAGGGGGTGCAGAAATTGGGAGGATCCAATTTTTTTAACCTCCTAAAAAAATGGAGGGTCAAAAACTAAAAATGAGGGATTATAGGGAGAAAGAAGTAAAAGGGAGGAGGGTTAACATATTTCATTCTTATTGTCCGGGGAGAGCCATAGTCTATGAAAAAAGTACTAGCTCAATGGAAATGCTCCCAATTATCTTTCTAAGTCATTTATTAAGGTCAGCGAAGTTCATTCGTTCAATATTCGAGGGAGTATTTCAAACCTGAGACCACCTAAACACAGGACCAAGTTCCTTAAAAGTGTCATTTCGCATATAATGATGCAGTGGCCTGGAGTAATGCTTTAACTACATCTCACATAACCAACGTCTAGTTTTCACATTTTATCTATTTTATACACACATGCAGCTCTCGGGAAGAGCATAATATTATATGATGAGACTGTGTTTAAATAAGGATTGTATTGTATTGTATAGTATATACTTTTATACTTTTTGATTTCATTCGGCCACTCTCCACCCCCCACCCTGCTAATTTTTGATAAGCTATTCCATACGTTATTGGAACAAATTTCTATAAATCTACGAAACCGCAGGAGTCAGCTAGTGGCACGTTTTTGTAAATGTTTTAATTCAGAATTCAAGCTAATTAGGTCACACCTTTTTGCATAGAGTCTATAACGTGGAGATAGGAGATAGTCTTGACGCCGATCAGGAGGAGAATAATCTAGTTATCAGTAACTGAAGTACTTATGTATATTAACAACCACCACGGTAATGAAACAGAGCGATAATCCACGTCTAATGATTACTATCAGAACTTACAGAGGATGTGAACTGTGATGAGTATAACCATAATATATTGATCACAAGTGTAACTCACACTTTCGTTCACCTCGCGTTGAATAATCATGAATTTACTATCAGTATACCGTCCTGTCCAATTTAATTCCAACATCTGAGTAACATTTCGACAAACTAATGTACCTTAATATCTTTTTTGCATCATTTGAATATCTGTATTCTTAACTGATATTTGTTCTTCATTCTCCGTCCTTAAAAGGCTATTCTCTTTTATGAAAGCGAACTATTGACTTCCCGTAGCAATTTTGTTAAAACTTATATCTCCGTGTTTACTCTTAAGGTAGATGATAATGGACTAATTCTCGTTTATTTTAGAAAAGATAACAAAAAAGATAATAGCCGAAGACCACTTCATGTTCCTCTCAACAAAATTAAAATGACAATGGCTTTAGTGAACCACTGAATATCGTTGAAACTACTTAGTCATTTCGGCCGCCATACCAATTATTGCTTCCTGATTTTACTTTGGGATATTGAAACTGTTGCTATATATGTTGACTGCAGGATTTATTAAATCTCTCGTTAACTCTGCCTTAAGGCCGGCTCGCCTGGATTTTCCTGGGACGCACCATACCCACTTTGAACGGCTGATGCTCCACTGTCAGAGCTCGGTCGGGCTAGCCACTTCACCCATTTACTAGAAATAGAATAAACATTCCAAAAATGTAGGTTTGTTTGACATCGGTGTTACCATAGCAACACAGCGTTTACGTCATGTATTTTACATATCATCAATTTTCTCGAAATCTAGACCTAAACTTTTAAAACGACCTAGTATCCCTTGTAGGCTAAATGTAGGCCTTCAAGACTGCAAAGTTTAAAAAAGTTGTATGAGAGCGTTTTCGAAACGTTTACTTCCTGTTTAGTCGTCGAGAACTGTGTTTTCCGGACCGATTCAAGTGATGTTTTTTTGCATCTGATATTTCATACCTGTGGCATAGGACTATTTCCCATTAAAATTTCATTCCATTTGCTTTATTCGATTTCGGTTCATGAAATCATAAGTAATGTCATAAATATGCTCATTTTACTCAAAATAGTAACGTATTTGCTAAGCAAGTTGTAATTCGAAAAGTAGTTGATAATTTTTTTTAAATCTTTTCACCTGAAATTCAACATGCAACATTGTTTTCAGTGTCCAAGGGAAGCACCATTAGAAATGTGGATGGGGGAGGAAAGAATGTATGTTTATATTTGTCCCAAATTATAAGTTGTTTCCTGTCCATCCTGTGATGGAGCTATCACTATATTGCTCTACTGTTCTTTCTACCCTGCGGCTCTTTATCAAGTTCGCTGATCGCCGCCTCGCGGCTCTTTCTTCGCGGCGTCTATTCTCTCTATAAAACCTCTGGAAGTCATGTTAATTGTATTCGTTGTCAATTTGTGTGCCTCTTTGTAACTTTTTCTGGTGTTCTTGACGAGTCCATTACGCCGTCCATATTGGTATTCTGTTGGATTAAAGATTATTAACTGAAATGCCTGTTGGTTATCTCTAATTAAATGTTTACCCTTATTCCCAAAACTTCAGTCTGTTCATTATATTACAGAACTATAAAGGGAACTGTTGGAAGCCTTTAATTTCTCGAACCAAAACCTCGGCCGTGAGAGGATTCTTGTTTAAGTTTACCTTGAGAGTTGAATATTGCTTGGCTCATCATAAATCTGACAGTGCTGAGTGTGTATAATTTCTGGCTTCGTGTTGGCGAGTGACAGTGTTGCTCTCACAGTTCAGGAGTTCAGATGTCTTCAGACTTCGACAGAGGAGAGGAACCCATAACTTCTCAACCACAGTATATATATTTGCTAGTAAATCGCTATATTTCGCTATAAATCAGCTGTTCAGTATACCTGTATAGTATAACGTACACAGGTCTCGATACGAGATCGGTAAACCAGCCAAAAACACGGTAAAACTATTTTAATGTTGGCCTACCGATCACGGTGTTTGCGCTGGTATGTATAATGACCGAGAGTAAAATGAAATGGCATAAAACCTACGAAACGTACCTCAAACAAGAATAGCGTCCGCGGAATCTCCAGATGGCAACTGGGCTGAAGAAAAATCTATTAGCGCTACGAGGTGCGCGCATATAATTAATGCATAATTTAACGCATGCGCAGAAATTATGTTGCACCGAATAAATTTTTTTTACGGCCTGCTGATTTAGTCTCGGGCGGCCAAAGGCCTGGCCCGAGTAATGACATGCAAATTAGTTAAACGTTACCATAAAGCTAGGCAGTGCGGGATGAAAATGTTGAATAAGTGTATCATTTTTTTAGTAACCAAATCGGGAAATAGTGACCACACCTTTAGACAGAATACCCGAAAAAACATTTTTACTCGGGCTGCCTGTGGCAGGCACGAGTCAGCAACATATCTGCGCATGCGTTAAATTATGCATTAATTGTGGCGCTAATAGATTTCTCTCCAGTCCAGTCGCCATCTTAAGATTCTGCGGACGCTATGAGGTACGTTTCGTAGGTTTTATGCCCGGCCACATTTCATCACATTTAATTTTACTCTCGGTCATAATACATACCAGCGCAAACACCGTGATTGGTAGGCCAACACTAAAATAAATTTGACCGTGTTTTTGGCTGGTTTACCGATCTCGTATCGAGACCTGTGTACGTTATACAGGTATACTGAATAGCAGATTTAAAGCGAAATATAGCGATTTACTGCAAATATATATACTGTAGTTGAGCAGTTATGGGGCACTATCCTCTATCGAAGTCTGAAGACATCTGAACTGTGAGAGCAACACTGTCACTCGTCAACACGAAGCCAGAAATACGCTCTCAGCACAGGATTGATGAGTCAAGCAATATTCAACTCTCAAGGTAAACTTAAACAAGAAACCTCTCACGGCCGAGGTTTTGGCTTCCAACAATTCCTTTTATAGTTCTGTAATATAATGAGCAGACTGAAGTTTTGGGAATGAGGATACCAACAGGCATTTCAGTTATTAATATTTAATCCAACAAATACCAAGATGGACTCGTAATGGCTCATCATGTATAGCAAGAACAGCAGATAAAGTTACACAGAGGCACACAAATTGACCACGAATACAATTAACATGACTTCCAGAAGTTTGCTAGAGAGAATAGCCGGGGAGAAAGAGCCGCGAGGCAGCGAGCTGTGATAAAGCCCTCGCAGGGTAGAAAGAAAAGTAGAGAAATATAGTGATAGCTCCATCACAGGATGGACAGGCTAAAACTTATAATATGGTACAAATATAAACATACATTTGAGACAATCATCTATTATTGTACTCGGAACCTGCAGTATAACAGAACAGCAGACTAAATTGTAAACGTGTGTTACATGAATAAGTAGTGTTTACATGCAGTAAAAGGTCAACTTCTTTAATTTACATACGAGAAACACAAAAGATATTAAATTACATATATACTAGGAGAGCATGCAGAGAATGAAAGTCACCGCGCTACCGGCCACTCCTAAAGACTGCTAAATTCAGCTAATAATTCTTCCCTTTGGTTATTACTAAGAGGATTTCTAATGAAAGTGTATTTCATCTTCAATCTCATTGGGAACACACCATCAGAAATCTGACTGAAGGGTAGTTCAAAATAGAAAAAAATATATCCTGGAACGCAATTAAAATATCAAAGAAAAACCTGCCTTGCACAACAAAGAGGCCCCAAAAAATGGCTGCATTGATATATATATAGCGATACTTGTAAAATACTTACTTGTAAAATACTTACTGTTTGTAAACACTGACGTCATTTATATATTTGCATATATAATGTGGTTAGCAAAAAAAAAAAGTGTATTTGTATGACTTGTATGGCATCTAGCGATTTGGGCCTCACGAAATACATCTCAATTCTGCTTCCATATCCTAATTCTTTTATAAGACTTAGGTTAAGAGCATATAAGCTTCGATGAAAGGGCTTGCTTGCATTTTGGAAGAACAAGAAAGTAATTTGGCGATGAATAAGCACCGACCTGTGATATTTTATAAGCAACTGACTGTGTTCACGCTGTGACGTCACAGTAAGTATCGCTACATAGTGGCCCGAGTGAAAGCCCAGATGGGCTCTTGTCTAAATATTAATTAAAAACGAGATTTTGTATTAGTGATATTATAAAACGGTTTGTAAATAAATATTATAAGTTATATTATAACAGCGTTACAACTGGCAGCGCTGTGACTATGATAATTGCATGTCATTCCCGGACTATAGATGGTTTTCACATGACGTCACGGCAGCCATGTTGGTGTACCTTTAACAATAGATTCTTCGTTAGCTTCTTTTGTTAGGTACACCAACATGGCCGCCATGCCCTTTGTCATTTGAATCTCTGGGGATTGAGTGAAAACCATCTATTGCATGTCATATGGACTATACGGGGACTATATATGGACTATACGGGGCTGGACAGGGTATGGTTTTTCGAGTTTCTGGTCTTAGACAGGGTATCCATTTTCACATCGACAAATCTTGAACAGGGTATCTGGTATTTATCTAGTGCTTTATTTAGTCTAATGCTTGATGAAGATTTATTTAGTTATGACACTCATTATACAAGATCACAAACACTGACATCCAAGTATAGATAATTTCTTATTTGTCTTATTGAGGAATATAAAATTTTAACACTTTGTCTTGAACAGGGTATGGAAATTCGAGGTTTTTTGTCTTAAACAGTGTAAGGTTTCAGAGCCCCAGCGGCACACCCCTACCCAACTTTGGGTAGAGTACCTCCCCCCCCCCCCCCCCGGATGTCATTGTACTAAGAACAGAATTTGCACGTGTAGTAGCGAAGCGTAGCAAGCGTCTATGGTAAACTAGTTAGTCCAAAAGAACACAAGTATGTAGAATCTAGACAAAAGAGAAATTTCGGAAAGATACAAGCTATCAACAAAATGATACTAACAGTAATAAAGCTGGCGTGGATGAATGTAAAAGTTTCGTAGTTTTTGTTTTTATTCCGCGCCCTTAAAATGATTCAATGTTCTTGAAATTTACAGAGGCAGGGTAGTACATGTTGAATTTCAGGTGAAAAGATTAAAAAAATATTTATCGACTAGTGTTCGAATTATAACTTCCTTAGCAAATACGTTACTATTTTGAGTAAAATGGGTATATTTATGACATTACTTATGATTCCATGAACCGAAATCGAATAAAGAAAATGGAATGAAATTTTCATGGGAAGTAGTCCTATGCCACAGGTATGAAATATGCTAAAAATATCGCTTGAATCGGTCCTGAAAACACAGTTCTCGACGGTTAGGCGAACTGTTTTTTTAACGAAAATATTCAACCCAATTGTTTTCGAAAACGCTGTCATACAATTTGTTTAAACCTTGCAGTCTTGAAGGCCTACATTTAGCCTACAAGGGATACTAGGTCGTTTTAAAAGTTTAGGTCTAGATTTCGAGAAAATTGATGATATGTAAAATACATGACGTAAACGCTGTGTTGCTATGGTAACACCGATGTCAAACAAACCTACAATTTTGGAAAGTTTATACTATTTCTAGTAAATGGGTGAAGTGGCTAGCCCGACCGAGCTCTGACAACAACAACAACAAGTCTTTATTCGTACTCTGTCTTGTATTTACATGGAGTCTGGAAAATCCAGGCGAGCCACATTTCGGCTGTTTTCTCAGCCTGGCCACTCTTAAACTTTTGCTGTATTAGCCTGGGAAGACATCCCTCTCTCATCGCGGGCTCACCTCACTCCCCCGGTTTACAGGACTTCAAGCAAAAGAAGTCAAATCAGTTGTAAATCGTATACAATAGATAACAATGACTAACTTAGAAAGTGGTTCGTCACAATGGAGCCAGATGGAACACAATAAACTGCTATGATTCAACTTGGTCTCACCTCCCCTATTTCCCATCAGTCATCCAACAACGTTTATTAAAATACTTATTTTTTAAATGTTGATCAGATTGAACAATGAGCGATGGAAAACTAACATTGAACAATGATTTTCCGACCTAAAATTAGACTTTGTAATATTATAATACTGTACGCTTGGGTTGTACCTAACATTTGACTTTGTAATATTATATAGAGCGGTTTTCGATTGAGTGACGAAAGCAACAAGTGATTGCTTTGGTTTTGCGTTTGCTTAGCTTTTCTATTGGCTGTGAGAAATGTTTTCCAGTTATCAGCCAATCAAATTCTAAACTAAAACCAAACGCAATCACACAATCAGGTTTTGTTTCAGCGACAGCATTGACGACTGCGTTTACTTTGCCTCGTCATTGGTTCAAGTAAAAGCAATCGTGAATGACTTCAGTTCGTGATTGGCTCATTGTGTTTTCACTTGCTCCTGTGATTAGCTCTGTAATTACTTTGGTTTTCGTTTTACTACACTCAACTGAAAACCGCTCTACTGTATACTTGGGTCATACCTAATGAATTGGTAATATTATAATACTGCATGCTTGGGTCATACCTAACATTTGACTTTGGTGGATCATGTGTACTGTACGACACTTGACTATTGCTGGTTTTCACTCAATCCCCAGAGATTCAAATGACAAAGGGCATGGCGGCCATGTTGGTGCCCCAACAAAAGAAGCTAACGAGGAATCTATTGTTTAAGGGAACCAACATGGCGGCTATGACGTCAAGTGAAAACCAGCAATTCTGTATGTCGGCTGACATGGTTTATGATGCACCGACAGTCGGCCGATTGATCACCGACACTATCGATAGTTTACCGACAGTCAGCCGAGGTATCGGTGACCGTGACATTTTCAGCCAACGTCATATGTACTTCAAAGGTTTCGTTCAAAACTAAATATAGTATAAACTAGCGGCTCTTATTTGCCCCAGCCATGCGCCTTTGCATAATACTCTGATTGAAATTACGTCTAAGAAATTAAAATTTGCTTCCGGAATTGGAGCCATAAGACGTATCAGACCCTTTGTTCATTTCATTTTAACGTATTACTAAGGGCGGACCATTTGAAAATTGATGGGGGGGGGGGGGGGGGGGGGGGGGGGGGGGGGGGGGGTTTAACCGTATATTTTTAGGTTTAGCATACAGAAAGGAAAAAATATATATAAGGTAAAAAGAAAAATATTACAGTTTTGTGTGCAGCAGCCAAAGTAGCAAAGATTTCGAATTGTCTAACAGGAGAAGACTGCCGGAATAGTTGCTTGACTGTTCTGAATTTGATATTCTAATTTTAGAATCCCATGCAAAGGGCGAAAAGGGAAGGTTTTGTTCTTTTCTAGTGTGGGTATGATCCGAAAAGTAACAATGTAAAAATAGCTACATTAATGATTGTACTTACGATCTGGTGACACGAATCAAGAGGCGATAAATCCCCCATGTATTTTTTGGCTTCCTCTAGGAATCTCTCCTCTGCTCCGGTCATCTCGAACGGCACCGGACTCTTGACTAGGTGTTTTCCTTGATTCTCGGCATCGCTTGTAGCGGGTTCGTCTTCCGAGAAAGGCCAGAACCAGCCACGAGCTGGGCACGTGCATAGTAAGCACAATACTAGAACCAGTACAACGTTCCTCAAAAGACGCATCGTGAAAAACTTTTGAATAACTGAAAAGGTAGAGAAAATATGTATTAACAATGTTGCACGCGGTAAAAATGAATGGATAAGGACTAAGAAAATAACGTCAGATATGCTTTTGGCTCTAAATACGAATCTAAATACATCTGAACTATAATGGAGAATTTAGCGAAGTTTTCAAGTGATCTTTTTAGTGGCATTGCAGTGGCGTTGTATTCTGCAGTTTAGCCAAGACGGAAAGTCTTAAGAGCACGTTTTTATGAGTGACGAACGTTAAGTTTACAAAGTTAACCTAAAATTGCATCAATGTTAGTAAAGCTATGCAGTAAAGCTATGCAGTAGTGCTGAACTCTGAAATGAGTAACCTGCAGCGGAATATCTCGCAACTGCCCTGTACTTATTTTGATCAGAATCGCTTTACAGATTGAGAACAACTTTACAATGTTCTACATACTTCGAGTTTACATACTTCGACAACCCAACGGCCAACCACACCGTTAACATCTTACCTAACGTATGTAACCCCAAGAGTAGGTTAAAACTTACCTGTAACTCAACCTTTTCAAACTCAGTTCAAATTATAACTTTGCTGTCCAATTCTCTGCGTTAACGGCTTTGAAATGTTAGCAAATGCAAATTTCAAACTGTAATTAACACAAGTCACTCAAAATTACGAGTCTACTTCGTTTGTGATTGTGACGTCATGCGCGTGCAAATGTGAGTTTGTTGACAAGATCGCGCCTTACGGTAGCAACGGAATGGATTTCCGAGGTCTTAAACAATTTTTAGTAAATACTGTTCTATAAACTTAGTAAACTCCCAGTGAATTACAAATTAAGAAAAGTTACACCTAAGTCTTAGTTTTAAAGTAGTTTTGTTGATTTTGGCGAAACATTTCACTTACGTACCTAAAATTAGAAGCATGGGTGATTGCTTTCGTATTCTTTCAGTTTGGGCGGGAAACTGACGTGACGCGCGCGCGCTGGGAATGCGCGTGACATTTTGCCGTCGTTTAGCTGCGTAGCCACTGAACGCGTTCTTTTTTCTCTCTCGTCCCATTGCCCCGGAACCTCCTAGCTACGCAGGCGGAATACGGGTAATTTTTAAAATGCCTAAAATGTATGTCAAATGGCTTGAATCTGCTTTACTTGCTTTTTTCTCTGATTTTATGTCGATCTGTTGCTTTTTAGGTTTGTTTTGACGATTTCACTGAATAAACCATGTCCAACGGACCTCGGCAAAACGCGCATAAATCCTTCAAGAAAAGGCCCGTGGCCTAATAGGATATTTTCATTATGGCGTCAGTTTGCTACAACTACCGGAGTCCTTTTCATATTCTCTTTCTCATTCAGAATTTTAAAACTCCTTTAAGAATTCCAAGACAATGCTCCAAATTAAAGAACCGGCAAAAGAAGCCGCTACGCGCAAAGAGTTCTGGTAGTTGTAGTATGTGACGTCATCATGCAAATGTCCTATAAGCTCACAGCCATGAAGCTAACACAAATCGAATCCATACTGGCTTCGCTGGCGTCGATTCGTCCTCCAGTGTGGCACGAAATAGTAGATTTTGATCCCAATATGATACGTTCGAATTCATGTTAGCCGTGAAGCGAGCACGGAGGACAGTTTATTTTCCACGGTGATATGTAAGCTGCAAGTGGTATCCCTGTGTAACATGCGCGCCCATGCCACGTGCTATTCTTGGAATTATGTAGTTATGATATGAAATCATGATATGAAGGAATGATATGAAATCATGATATGAAGTCATGTCGCCTCTCTCGGGTTCCGCCATATTGTTTAGTAGTTTAGTACGACGACATAACAACTGGCGACGATGACGGTGGTGACGAGCCATATTGGAACCCTCGAAGCTTTTAATGAAGCAGTAGAAGACTGGCCGAGCTATGTGGAGCGTGTGGAGCAGTTTTTTTTTCGCAAATGGGGTGGAAAAAGGAAAGAAAGTTCCAGCGCTGTTGAGTGTTATCGGAGGAAAAACATACAAGCTGCTGCGAAACCTATCGGCACCCGTGAAGCCGGCAGAGCGATCCTTCGAAAAAATTGTTTAAATACTGCAGGCACACCTTTCTCCCAAGCCGCTAACTATCGCAGAAAGGTTCCGATTTCACAAGCGAGATCAACTTCAAGGTGAGAGTATCGGTACTTATGTAGCGAACCTCAAACATTTATCAGAACACTGTAATTTTGGGGCGAGTTTGAACGATTCTTTACGAGACAGACTTGTCTGTGGATTGAACACTGAGAGCATTCAAAAGCGACTGCTCACTGAAGCCGATCTGACCTTTGCAAAAGCCCTAGAAATAGCGATTGCTATGGAAACAGCCTCCAGAGATGCGACTGAACTACGAAACAGACCCTCGACTGTTTCGGTGAATTCTTTCGATGTAAAATCGAACGCTAGATCTTCAAGCTCAACCCCCCATAAGTGTTTCCGTTGTGGGAAAGACCATTCTCCGCAGAGATGTAAATTCAAGAATGAATTTTGCCATAAGTGTCAAAAGAAAGGGCATATACAAAGGGTGCGCCTTTCAGGGGACAAATCACAAGTCGAGAAGGATGGAAAACCCCAAGGAAAGAAGAAGGGAAATGGCATGCATGTTTTCGAAGACGAAGATAGCGATAGTGATGAGTATATAGGAAGCCTAGAGCTAAATAATATGGGGGCAAAGGCTGGTGGCTGGGATTATCTGGGTCAGGCCTGAAATCCAAGGGAAAGAATTAAAGATGGAATTAGATACGGGATCAGCGGTATCAGTTATTCCGTACAAACAATTTAAGGAACTTTTCAGGGATTTTAAATTGGAGGAAACCCACATTAGGCCAGATAAAAAAAAAAATGCTTGTTTAGCGTCCCCGCCCGACCTGAGAAATGTCCCCGACCTCTAATTTATTTTATTTTTTATTTTTCATAAAAAACTTTAGAAAGTGTAAATGCGCCCGCGAACACCAATTCTTGTACCCAGACCCCTACAGGTACCACTTAAAATTTGCGCCGGCGCATTAAATATTTTAACATCGACGCCATTTTGTTTCTACGACACGAGGTCATGAACACGAGGTGAGTGAATAATGTCTAGTCAAGACAAAATAAGCTTCACATAGAAAAAAAAAAAAAAAAAAACCTCCCTCCCTACCTGGAAAAATTGAAACGGGTGGACGCTAAACAAGTATATTTTTTTATCTGGCCTTACATTGAAAACATACACCGGAGAGAAGGTTGTACCCGAGGGAATAATCAAGGTTGATGTTAAAGTGCCTATCACCCTTTTGCAATTTTGATAGCTTATGAACCTCCGAAAAGTTTTGAGTTCTTTTGTGAAGAAAGTTTTGGTTTAAAGTGAATACTTTATGTTCTACGTTTGTTTGAAATCGTGTAAATGTGACCTTTCCTGACCCATGACCGCGTAAGTAAAAGCCTGGGTCGAAACCTGGGTAGACGTCATCTCATTAATGCATTATTCTCCATGGCGCCTTTTTATCACAACAACATCGCTGCAATCAAGCTGGATTGGGAAGAAATTAATGCCCTTAAGTTTAGCCAATCTCCAACAGGAAGCACTTCCAGGAGGCTGGATAAACTGCTTAAGGACTATGAGTCTATTTTTGGGGACGGGATCGGCACCTTGAACGGAAGTAAGTCTAATCTTACAGTTGAAGAGAATAGCCAGCCACGTTTTCACAAGGCACGACAAGTTCCCTATGCGCTACGCCCGAAAGTTGAAGCAGAGCTAGAACGCTTGCAGAAAGAGGGTATTCTATCTAAGGTAGAATGGAGCGAGTGGGCCACACCCATAGTGCCAGTCGTTAAGAAAAACGAAACGGTGCGCATATGCGGAACAGTATGCTCTGCCGCGCATTGAGGATATTTTTGCTAACCTTGCAGGCGGTCAGCGGTTTATAATTAGTAAACTCGATTTGCGCCAAGCTTATCATCAGATGGAAGTAACGGAAGATTCAAAGAAATACTTTACCATTAATACGCACAAGGGTTTGTTTCAATACAACAGATTAGTGTTCGGGGTAACCTCAGCCCCCGCGATTTGGCAGCGCACCATGGACCAGGTATTACAGGGAATACCTGGCACACTGCATGCTGGATGACATGATCATCACAGGCAGGACGGATGAAAAACATTTAGAAAACCCAGAGAAAGTTCTCAGTCGACTACAGGAGACAGGATTAAGAGCTAATCATGAGAAGTGCGAATTATTTAAGGAGAAGATTCAGTTTTGTGGGCTACACAAAACCCAAGAGAAGGTGGATGCAGTAGTTAATGCACCCAGACCAGACAGTGTGTCTCAGGTTCGCTCATTTCTTGGCTTGGTTGGTTATTACAGCAAGTTTCTGCCAAATTTGGCCACTGTGCTTCACCCACTGCACCAACTGCTGGAGCAGGATAAGGAATGGCAGTGGACTGAGCAGTGTGAGCAGGCTTTCAATGAGGCTAAGCGTTTGATAACGTCAGAACAAGTTCTTACACACTATGACCCTGCTCTACCAGTGAAGTTAGCATGTGATGCCTCACCGACAGGCATTGGGGCGGTGCTATCGCACACCATGTCGGATGGAAGTGAACGACCGATCGCTTTTGCTTCACGCTCACTTACCAAATTGATAAAGAAGCTTTGTCAATTGTGTGGGGAGTTAAGAAATTCCACACATTTCTGTTTGGAAGACAGTTCACACTCATTACTGACCACAAACCCCTAACATCCATATTCTACCCAGAGAAGGGGATACCAGCAATGACGGCAGCACGTCTTCAACGTTATGCTTTGTTTCTGGCTGGTTTTGAGTACAACATTGAATACAAGAGTACCACAAAACACTGCAATGCTGACGGATTGTCACGCCTTCCAGTACAGCAGAAAGAGGAGGGGGACACAGATATTGATGCTGTTGAAGCTTTTCACATTTTCCAGTTCGATCCGCTACCTGTAACCAGTGAGTCAGTGGTAAAAGAAACCCAGCGTGACCCCAACCTAGCAAGAATCTACGAATCTATAGTGACAGGTTGGACAGAACGAGAAGTAGGTTTAAAACCGTATTATGATCGCAGGAACGACCTAACAGTCCACCAAGGGTGTATCCTGTGGGGCATCAGAATAGTTATACCTAGTAAGCTCCAAGATCGTGTGCTAGAAGAATTGCATGATGGTCACCTAGGGATAGTGAAAATGAAGGCCCTGGCCAGAAGTTATGTGTGGTGGCCAGGCATCAACCATCAACTTGAAGAGTTAGCAAGAGTATGTAGTGGCTGTCAGCGAGAACAGAAGATGCCGAGCACAGCTCCTTTACGTCCATAGGAATGGGCGACGGCACCCTGGCAACGCATACACATTGACTACGCTGGTCCATTTCAAGACTCAATGTTCTTGGTAGTCGTTGATGCACATAGTAAGTGGCCAGAGGTAATTCCCATGAAATCAACCACATCTTCGAAGACCATTGAAGTGCTGAGGAACCACTTTGCGAGATATGGTATTCCAGAACAGATCGTTAGTGATAACGGACCGCAATTCGTTTCAGACGAATTCCAGTCATTCACCAAGAGGAATGGAATCAAACATCAAATCTGCACCATAATGACCACCCAGCAACCAACGGCCTGGCGGAAAGATTCGTGCAAACTTTTAAGCAAGCATTACGCTCCATGAAAGAAAGTTCTAAGTCGATGAGGGAGAAGCTAGCAAATTTCCTAATTGCGTTCAGGAACACTCCACATTCCACTACAGGGGAGAGCCCAGCAATGTTGATGTTAGGAAGACGACTTCGCACTCGCCTGGATCTGGTGAAACCAAACTTCAAAAAGAAAATGGTGAACAGACAGAGTGTGCAGTCAACAATGGCAGCAGGCAGCCAAGTACGGCAGTTGCAGATCGGAGATTCAGTTATGACACGTGACTACCGGGGGAACATGAAGTGGCGACCTGGGCTAGTTGTCGAACTAGACGGGCCACTTATGTATAAGGTTCAGGTAGCACCCGATGCCATCTGGCGTCAACACATTGATCAGTTACTATCGACCAGTTCAGTACACACCGCAGTGAAACAAGAGACCATTGATCTCCGAGAGGAGTTACAAGTGACTTTACCACCAGTACCAGAGATCACCACAAAGACAGATGTACCAGCGACTCCGACCAAGGCTCTTTTTGCTGCACCTGTAACAACTGAACCAGTTACCTCTACCCTGCCTGAACCAATGTTGTCAAGCCCATTGAAGTCTGCGATTCCTAATCCGGATGCTCAAGAGAGACGCTATCCAGACCGTGTTAGGAGAGCACCTCAGAAGTTAAACATTTAACCACATGGAACATTATTAAACGTTGTTGTTATTTTATTGTTGACTTTATATTTTGTGTAGAGGTGATATGTAAGCTACAAGTGGTATCCCTGTGTAACATGCGCGCGCATGCCACGTGCTATTCTTGGAATTAGTCGCCTCTCGGGTTCCGCCATATTGTTTAGCAGTTTAGTACGAAGACATAACACACGGTAGTAGAAAACTCGCTCTGATTGGCCCGAGCGATAACAATACAACTGCCGCAACAATTCCTCACTCTGGCTACCCCTGAACGTACGTGTGGATTTCGAGCAGCAGGAACGTCAACTACGGGGAGGGTCACATTTTTAATTTGGGATCTGGAGTTAAGGAAACTTGCATAACACCCAACTGGCCTTGAACTTGCCTATGTCCGATGCAACTTCATAATGGCATTATTTTCGGCAGGCTTCTGGGGTTCCGGTTGTTGTGCGCATGCTACTGCAGATCTTTCCTGGAAAATATTAACACAACTGATGCCATGAAACAATGCCTCGAAACATCAATATTACGTACGGTGGCTTCGAAGGGCCATCATGAGAATCTGAGAATGCGAGTTGTCGCGTTGAGAATGCGGGAAAAGCCTGGGACCTAATTACAGTCCACGTGAGCTTCGAAGACCGCAAGATGGAATCTCGAACAGAATATAATTAAGTTAGTTTAATAATTTCAGTTTATCTTGTTCGATAGTATGGTAAATCAATTCGTTAAATACGGTAGCTGACTACTTACTATCGAACAAGATAGATTGAGATCAGTTATAAAGCGACTTACTTCTGTACAAGAGTCGGTTCCATATGGATTGGAATGACGTCACATGCTTTCCCGCATTCTCGGATTCTCAATGCAACACTGAAATCGCATTCTCATCAACTCGCATTTTTGTATCAGTTTTCATGATGGCCTTTCTAAGGCACCGTAATATCGACGTTTCGCGCAATTGGCTATCCTCATCGAATAATCCACGTTTATTATATGACTTGGCGTTTTTGAGTGCAAATACAGGATAAAGCGCATGCGAATATGTAGAGGAAGTCCTGAACTGCTCGTACTATAGACCCTTTGCACGTTACGTCATAGCCGCCATGTTGGTGTACAGTTAACAATAGATTATTTGTTAGCTGCTTTTGTTCTGTACACCAACATGGCCGCTATTCCCATAGACCGGTTCGCGCTCATCGTTGCATGATGGGTAATCAGGGCAAACATGGCGGGAAATACAGTGTTTGTATAAGAATTCAATGTTGAATTTTTAGCCAAAAAATTGCGAACTAGAGAAATCTAGTATCCCAAATCAAAAGAAGGGCTGTATGTATTTTCACTATTGATTTGTTAGGTTAGAAGAAGTAGTCTACTCTCGACAATCTTACTTTGATTTGTCCATATATTTACTGTAAAGAGCCGCGATCAAATTATGAGTAAACATATGGGAAAAACTAAGTAAGATCGTCGAGCGTAGACTACTTCTAACCTGAAAAAACAATAGTGAAAACACATACAGCCCTTCTTTCGATTAGGGATACTAGTTTTCTCTAGTTCGCAATTTTTTGGGTAAAAATTCAACATTGAATTCTCATACAAACACTGTATTTCCCGCCATGCTTGCCCTGAGATTACCCATCATGCCTATTGTCATTTGAATCTCTGGGGATTGAGTGCAAACCATCTATACGTGATTTATGGGCACTGAGTGATTTTTTGCAAGTTATGATAATTGCACAAGCCTTTAATTTGAGAACTTTCAAAATATCACTCAGTGCCCATAAATCACGTATAGCACGAGCAGTTCATGCGATGTTTTGTTTATAATATACTGAGTAAGCATCTTACGAAAGCGTGCAACTTTTTCGCTCTCTATAACCTTTTTATGCACTCGTCATTACCAATCAGAATCCAGATATTTTGTTAAGTATGTTGTAAGCGAGCTTATTATACGACTTGGCGTATTCGAGTGCAAATACGGGCTAAAACGAGTGCAAAATATGAGACCGTATTACACGGGTCACATACAGATTTGTACAGGTTTATTCAACACTTAAAAAGGTTTTGTAAGCGCGCGAGCCAATCGAAATGGGGCTGTTTGAGTAACAGCCAATCAGCTTTTAGCGCGGGAAAAACCTTTTTCAATGCGCGCCTCGGCGCCTCCGACATTTGACTTCAACTGAGGCTGAGAGGTTTCTTCTCGAGATTTCTTGTCTCAAGATTTTCTTCAAACAGAGCATCAAGGTAAGCCAAAACAAACCTTTTTTGTTCGTGTTAGCTGTCGTATAATAAACAATTTATTGCACGAAAAGTTGTGTAATACGGCTGGGATTTTTTACTCGTCAATTTTATTTTTTCGAGCCTGAACTGACTCGTAAAAATACCCAGCCGTATTTCACAACTTTCCATGTAATAACCTCTGTATTACACGGTTCACGGACATGTTTACACATAGACTTAAAAGGTTTTGTAAGCGCGCGAGCCATCAAAATGAGGCTGTTTCAATAATAGCCATTCAGCTTTTAGCGCGCGAAAACAGTTTTTTTTTCAGCGAACGCGCGCCGCCCCTCCCTCCCTCCCCGCGACGTTTGGCTTCAAAAAGACTGATAGTTTCTGCTCTCAAGATAGTTTATTCAAACAGAGCTGTAAGGTAATCGAAAATAAACACTTTTTTTCGGCGGGGGTATTTTGCAGAATGCTGAATGCAAATTAGAAAATCCGGTCAGCGGAGAAACCATCTCCGATGGTGTAGTGGTTGTCACGTCAGCCTTGAAAGCAAGAGACCGAGGTTCGAGTCCTCGCCAGCGAACCATATTTTCACATAGTATGTTACATCTTTTTCTTTCATGCCTTTACATACTCAGTACCTTTGATATAACAGATCTTTATAAACGATATGTATAAAGCCTCTGATAAACTCAAATTTTTCATTTTTGCAGACGATACTAACTTACTATATGCCTGTTTCGTAGCTATTGTTTTTGGCTGTTCCTATTGGTTGGAAGATAATTTGTTCATAAAAATGGAACGAAACTAAGGCTTCATACTACTTTTATTTCAGAATAATTAACAATTATTCACCTCAGTGTCGGTGAATCGTGGTGGATATTTACCTCGCCGCTATTCACTGGTGTGGTATATACTAATCATAATTTATCACCCAGTGTTTTCGTAGTCTAAAACACAGACAAATCCCATGTGAGGGAGGCTCAATGCCACATAATGGATTTTGTCGTACTTTTTACACGGATCATTACTTAGATATATTTAAACGCAGCTGCACGGCATTTCCTTTATATTCCTTTGTCGCATTGTTGTTTCTGATAAACAAGACAATGGTGTAGACTGTAAAAGTGCGGAAAGCATGTATATTAATAGAAAATGTACAGGGGCGGATCCAGGCTTTTGTTAAAGGGCCGGGGGTTTGCAAAAGGATTTTTTTTTTTTATCTAGAGATTTTAAAATTAAATTTACAGTGATTTACAGGTGTTGCAACCCCCGAAATCCCTCCCCTGGATCCGCTAGTGATGTGCTTCAGAATTTTATTTTTTTCAAATAATGGAACAACAGATTGAAGCTTATGTATATTCAATTTATCAATGCCTCCTCCCAATTGAAAATTCTGAAGCACATGCCGGGGCTATAGGGGCGGGTATTGTAACAGCCAACTGTCGCCGATGGGCGGAGAAAAGGTCAAAATGTAACACTGTATAAATGTTACATTCCCCGCTATGTCCCGGGGGTCGGGGGGCCGGAGTTTCAATTGACTAGTGCATAATAAGATAAGTAAAACAGTTGGCCTGATTGCTAAATTAAGACATTTTGTTCCCAGGATACCTTATTAATTTTATACCGATCTTTAATACAACCATATCTTAATTATGGCTTAAGTGCCTGGGGCCAAGCCCCTAAATTATATCTAACAAAGCTATTAATTCTACAAAAACGGGCCCTCAGATTATTTTTTTTCTGATAGGAAAGCAAGTGCTATTCCTCTTTCTTAAGGCAAATATTTATCCTATTAATGTTCTTTATCTCGAATCAATTGCAAACTTAAGGTTACCGGATACCTTCAGTCTAAATTATGTAGCGCCTCGAGGAAACATCGTAGATAAATCATTCATGTATCATTTTAAAGCTTATAAAATTGGCTACAGGAATACATAAAAAAAATTCTTTGAAAATCTCGAATTTTCCACCATCCCGTTTCTCCGATCTAGTGAGATGGCTTTCAGAAGCTCCGATTCCGAAAATATTTTAAAGTTTAAAAATCTGTTTGCTTTGTCGTATTTCAGAGGAATCGTATTACAAAATGTGTCGGGGAATTTCAAAATTCGATTTAGTTCAAAAGTTATCATGCTTTCCGTGAAAAGGCGTAAAATAATCCGAGTAGATATGCGGGAAACGTCATCAAGAGCTCTCTTTTTAGAATTTCCCAATTCCCCGACATTCTTTTGCAGCTGAGATATCAATTGACATTTTGTGAAAATTTCGCACAAATCGAATAAATTCCTCTTGAGTGGGAGCATTTTTAAAACTCTATTTTGATTGAAAATCGAAAGCGAGAAAATAGCACTTCAAAAAATATACCCGTCTGTCGTGCGTGAATCTGAAGCCCCGCCTCTCCAACAATTAGCAAGCTCTTGGCCAATCATTTCTCATCACAGTTCAACTATCTGTCAAGATTTCCCGCCAATGTTGATTTCCGATCAAAGCTATGCGCCGCATCAAGAAAATGTTTGTTCTTTTTTGTGTGACTTGAAAAATGGTAGCGGAAGAGTCGGCTGGTTTCCCAGGCTAGAAAAATGGGAAAGACAAAAAGACCTCGAGGGGCAAAGCAAACCAAATATTCTCTCGGCTGGCTCTTATCAGAGAGAGAGAGTGAAGGTCGGGGACGCGTATTCTGGTTGGCAGGTAGTCAGAAGAGGCGTGCCTCAAGGAAGCGTATTGGGACCGATGTTTTTTAATATCTTTATTAATGATTTGTTCTATCATATTAAAACTACAAAATTGAACGCATACGCGGACGATGAACAGATATATGATTCTGACAAGGATCCTGCTGCCCTAGATAGACGCATACAGAACGATGTTAGCATTGCGAATAATTGGTATAATGACAACGGTATGATTGTAAATCCCACAAAACATCAAGCTATGGTGCTGGGCAAGACTGACCATGAATTCTCTTTTCCGGTCAAACGTTCGATAGACTTGCTTGGCATGACCATAGATAATGAGCTTAGCTTTGACGATCACATAACCTCAATTTGTAAAAAGGTTAATAATCAATTTAATGTGATGATTAGATTTCGCAAGATTATTTCTAAAAGTACATTGCTTCGCCTATATAAGGCATTTATCCTACCGCACTTCCATTATTGTTCCACGGTTTGGCATTTTTGTAGTTGTAGAAACACTGATAAATTAGAAGCCTTAAATAAGCGTATTCTGAGATTTATGTTCGATGACAGGAATTCTAACTACAACCAGCTATTATATAAAGCTAAAACACCTTCACTATATAATAGAAGAATACAGAATATGCTAATTATACTTTTTAAATCTCTGAAATTTTCAAACTATCCAGGCTACCTAAAAGATATGTTTACTCTAAGATCTGTAATCTATTCCTTAAGAGGCACTGATATTTTGAACCTACCTAAACCTCAAACAACAACTTATGGCCTGCACTCTTTCAAATATTCGACTGCAAAATTCTGGAACTCCCTACCTGATAATCTTCGATCTTTAACAACTATCACTGATTTTAAGAGAGAAATCCGTAAATACAATCTAATCTAATTTTACAGTAATGTCTATTTGTTAATAATTTCTAGGTTTCATTGTAAATATTTTTAGTATTAGTAATATAACAATAGTATTAGTATTAGTAACAGTAGTTTTCTCGAAGAAATTAGCATGTATTTGCTACTCTGAAAATTCGAGTTGAAATAAAGTTTATGTATGTATGTATGTTATCAATTCTTCTTTATGTTCAGATGTGGACCACTCGGCACTTCGTCTGAAAGTGAAAATACGAACGCTTGTCGGGTTTTGCGAGTCGTATGCATTGTTTGGCCTCGTTTTGCTTTTCTTTTCTTTTTTCTTTGTTTTTCAAGCTAAGGGCATCCTGCTTGGCTTTTGTAAGATATAAGGCCAACAACCGATGGAATTGTGGAATCGTGTGTGGAAAAACTTTTCTCAATAAACATAAACATTGGTATATGAAATGAATTTAATAATATGTGCTATTCCCCTCACGGTCGTTAGGCCATCCCTTTTTTATTTTCCGTTTCTCATCGTCCGACCGACCCATTTTTGTGGCTTTTTGTAGAAATAAAAAAAAAATTGGGGGGAGGGGTGAGGGTGAAGAAACCCTAGAGCAGCTCCTGGAAGCTCATGCTCGAGGGTAGGTTACACAATAGTTTCGGCGGTGCATTTGTAATTCCATGTTTGTAGCGTATACGGACGACGACATCGATGGTTTCGTCGTCCATGTTGGTTTGTAACCTCGCCTGTGCAACCGCGCCTTATTAGTTCCAGTCTCTCCGCGTATTTTTTATTACATTTTTTTTTTCTCACCCGACCGACCGACCCAATTTTTGAAAACCCCACCGATGAGAAACGGGAAAAAAATAGGGATGGCCTTACGGGCGAGTGAGCACTTGTCGTGTGTTTATTGATCTACTGTCAATCAAAAAGAACTTTTCACTTCCGGTTAAAAACTTCCTTTTGGTATTTCTCCGTCAATATATTTTTTTTTTGAACGGAGTTTTTGGTATATGAGACACTACTACTAAAACTACATTTCTGTGCGAAAAAAATATTTTCCCATCTTTTTCGTTTTGAAGGTATCCGGTAACCTTAATGCATAATTTTGTTAATAAGAAGGCTCCTATTAATTTATAGTACTAGATCATCTGTGTGTCAGAACTTATACACTCTATATTCGAGACCATTCAAAATAAATAATTCTCTAGAATAGGTGTAAGATTGTGGAATAAAATTCAAATTAGAAATCTAACAAAAAAAGAAATTAAAGAAAGACTATATGTGCTACAGAATGAAGGTTCATATGTTGATGCTCCAACTCTACTTCAAAATATGCCATAACAAATCTGATCAACACAATTTAAATTAATTGAATTTTAGTCATTGATTGCATTTTATTAGTAACTTGTAATAAAAACAAAATCCCTGAAGCATTGTAACTATAAATACTGTTAAACTCATACCTCTAATTTTTATTATAATGTTTCTGTCAATAGTTATCTGTGAATATTACTTATCTACGAAAAACATTTCTCCTTTTCCTTACAATTACATGTACTGTTGTTATATATATATTTATCTTGTCAACATTATATATTGCTTTTTTTTCCCCACTTAACCCGCCTCGATTAAGCTATGCTACTTGCGGGTTAGTGTATTTTTGTAAACAATTTGTTGTTAAACTTAATAAAGTCTAAGTCTTAAGATCTACAGTGATAGTATGTGAAATATGGCTAATTACACTTAGTTAGAATACTCTTTGCTGCCTTGCTAGTTCCTAAGTGTACGTCACTTGCGGCTAAATACAGGAATGGCTCCTCTGACCAAAACCCTAACCGGTCTGTGAATATACGTTTCCAGGTAAACGATGAGGTTTTGGGGCTAATTTGTGGCTTGGGTTCACAGGTAAACGAGTTTCACGAAAATGGCGAAGCCTTCACAACTTAGAGGACATGGTTCGCGGTTCATGATATTTCAGCTGACAGGATTTTCTAATTTGCATTCATGCAGCATTCTCGGCATTCTGCAAAATACCACAGACTACACCACAGACGTCAATGTACTAACATTTCGTCACATATGTAGTAACACCTCTGTTGTATGATGTACAACTATTGGATTTATCTGAGTCCAGTATGGCAAAAGTGTTTTATTATAATTATAACCTTCCCCAGGCTACAGATTAGTGGGACTTGGATTTTGAACCTGGAAAAATGTATTTTAGCCCTTGCCCACCGGGGTGTTTATATGAAGAAAATCCCTGCTTTTGCCGAAAAATGCTTTGAACACATACTACCATACAATTGTGAGCCCCAGTACCGGTACCAGAGGCAGAGATGATAAAACATGGATGATACTCAACACGCCAGGAATATGTTACATTGGTCTTAAAGCAGAAACGTTCCTCGCAACATCTTCGCTATGCCCCACTAATCCAAGGCCTGGGGAGAGGAGGTATTTATATCGACTGATCATGATGCATAACGAACACATAGTCCTCCAATCAATAAACACAATAATATAAATAGCTTGGGGGAACTTTGCTACATGGAAAATATTGGGCTTACATACATTGGCCCTAATACACATATTTGCAAGGACTATAATAAATATAAATAAATAAATAAAACGTTGGTTACATTCTCGTGTCAAAATCAACATTTATTTTCGCATTAAATAAGTTATTGCTACTGACCAAAGATTTGGTTTTTATAAAATCGTCTTATGCGCTTATGCGCTTATGCGCTTATGCGCTTATGCGCTTATGCGCTTATGCGCTTATGCGCTTATGCGCTTATGCGCTTATGCGCTTATGCGCTTATGCTTATGCGCTGATATTTCCCGCTCGCGGAGAGAAACTATCGGGTCACGTGACGCATTCAACCAATCACGCGCGAGATAAATATTTGATGGTTTATAACGGGTAGAATTCCCTCGTCGAATTTATTATAACTAATACCATGACAAGAGGGAAATTAGTTATTAAATTTCCCCGCAAGCCGAGGGAGAGTTTGTTGAAGCGGCCGAGGGACTTTTACATACTCTCCCGAAGCTTGAGGGGAAATTTAATCACTAATTTCCCGAATTGTCATGGTATAACTTTGTAATACTCTGATCGCAGAGGAACGGAACAAATCTCTGAGAAGTTTAGTTTTCTCTGCCTGAACTAAAGACGTCGCAGTTGAGTTGCTTTCGAAAATGTTTTAATGCTTGATTGAATTACCTTGGCTTCCCCTGGGGACAAGTCTGTTGTTTTTGAGAAGAATAGCAGTAAAACACAATGTAATTATGTGCTTGACTAACTATGTAAAGGTCATGCGTGTATGGTTTTAAGTATCCCACATGGAAGAAGCGGGTTTTAGAAATGAAGAGAAAAACGTGCAGATTCAAATACGTGATCCCACATGGATTACGTTGAAGGTTATGAAGAAGTCAGGTCAGTTTTGGTTCAACTTTTTCACCAGGAAGCGCAGGGCTTGTCGTGCCAGAGGGGAGCAAGAGTAGATGCTTTTATATAATAATAATAACTTTATTTAACGAGGGTTTAAACACTTTACAGTCACAGACTGATAAACTAGTGGCCCTCTTAATATATTAAAATATGTTACAAAACTATGCAAATGTCAGTTCTAGTGCTATATAAAGCTGCTAACACTAAAGTAGATAAAAGCTATAAAGTCAACTATATTAATACAATGAATAATAAATATTATGAATAAATAAGCTAAATTTAAAATATTAACAAGATGATACTCTAATTATAGATACTATGAGTTACACTAATAAAAATAACTATGGCTAAGTAATAACAAGAGAGGATAACTACTTAGTTATCCTCTCTTGGTAATAATTATTAAGATATGCTAAAATGGTCAACGCCCTTTTCATCCTCTCATGTCCAGCCTGCATTGTCTCCTAATTTTCCCTCGTTACGATGCAAGGGAAATTTAGTGAAAGACAATAGATTTCTTTGTCTACTAAATTTCCCTCATGTAATTTAATATTCATGAGGGAAATTTAGTAAAAGACAATGGATTTCTTTGTCTTCTAAATTTCCCTCATGTTGATGCATGAGGGAAATTTAGAAATATCCATCTCTAATGAGGAAATTTAGGGTTGAAATTCCCTCGGAGAACGAAGAAAACCGAGGCGATCATGGTATTACCTAAAATATCCGATAATATCGAATATCATGCGATGCACTTGGAGAGAAGAGGAGGAGAATCTAATTAGATATCTAATAGATGTCTAAGGTGATAATATCGAATATCATGCGATGCACTTGGAGAGAAGAGGAGGAGAATCTAATTAGATATCTAATAGATGTCTAAGGTGATAATATCGAATATCATGCGATGCACTTGGAGAGAAGAGGAGGAGAATCTAATTAGATATCTAATAGATGTCTAAGGTGATAATATCGAATATCATGCGATGCACTTGGAGAGAAGAGGAGGAGAATCTATTTAGATATCTAATAGATGTCTAAGGTGATAATATCGAATATCATGCGATGCACTTGGAGAGAAGAGGAGGAGAACCTAATTAGATATCTAATAGATGTCTAAGGTGATAATATCGAATATCATGCGATGCACTTGGAGAGAAGAGGAGGAGAATCTAATTAGATATCTAATAGATGTCTAAGGTGATGATATCAGCGATTATAACCCATCAAATATTTTCTCTCGCGCGTGATTGGTTGAATACGTCACGTGACCCAATATTTTCTCTCCGCGAGCGGGAAATATCAGCGAATACACCCCCTATGAGCGTATAAGCGCGCGTCAAAGAAAATATTTGAAGGATGATAATGACAATAACCTACATTGTGGCGTCGAAATATGCCCTGATATTTGTTCTTGGACATTAACTGATCCTCGAAGCTCACAGTTTCCCTCGAGCTTCGCTCTCGGGAACTGTTCTCTTCTCGGATCAGATAATGTCCGCGGACGAAATAAGGTTATAGCAAGCGAACTTGGGGAGAGGAGGAGTATCTAATTAGACCTCTAATTAGATAATTAAATATCTGATAGTATAAGAATAAATATTCGATATTCGATATTCCGTCGATATCACGCCTAGCTCCCTTTTTTAACTCGTGGATGCATTCATGTTCAGAACAAGTTGTTGGGTACGTTTAGGTGGATACGAGATAATTTATTCATCGTATTTTTTGTGACTCGACAATTCGCCGTTGACTTTCCGAATGACCGTCCAAGGTTTCGAAAAAAATTGGTCATGTTGGAGAAGATGTATTGACGATGCCCTTCTAATCGACTTAGCTAAAACTCTTGAACCTCTCGGAATGAATAAGCGTGACGAAACTTAATACGTATTTTTTTTTTTCGCGGGTTATTCTATTTACGTCATTTCCTTTTTCCTCTCATATTGTGTAATCACTTTTTATATTTTTACTTACCATTGTGAAATATTATTCACTTGTAAGATCTACCTGAAGAAGGCTGGTTTGGCCAGCCGAAATATTGTTAAATTATCAATATATACGTTGTTTGATCAGCTTTTCTGTAGTCCTTGGACTTGTTCACTTGCCCTTCTAATGCCCGACACTTCAAACCTGGACAGGCATTCCCTATCAATCACTTAGTGGTGATGACGTAATGATGACGGTCACGTACATGGTCACGTACATGCCCATATCTCCCTCATTTCTAATGCCAGCTGGCTCAAACCTAGACAGACATGGTAGTGGGTTGCTATCAATCGCTTAGTGGCGATGACGTAACGATGACGTCATCGATTAAGTAATTTTTTAAAAGTACATACCAATATCTCCCTCATTTCTAATGCCAGACAGTTCAAACTTGGACAGGTATGGTATTATTTTCCCATGATTCACTTAATGGCGATGACGTAACGATGACGTCATCGGTCACGTGATTTGTAGTATATACCAAAATAGCTCACTGACCATCCACGAGTTGCCCTTAGGGGCCCTATGTTCTTAATTTGGCAGTTGGCGTTTAATAATTCTTCATATACGAAAACATTCCCTAAATTTACGATACTTACGGTCCCTACATAGAAAGTAACCCTAAAAAATAATACAAATTAGAATCCCAAACTAATTGATGTTAGTTTTAAAAGTGTTCTACAAATGGAAAGCAAAAAATTCGCGCCGAGAATCACCGACTACTCGCCTCCTGAATCACAGGCAGCCCAATCTATGGGTTTGTGCATGAAAATAGACGATATGTATGGTTTTTATAAATCCTTTCAAATTGCCGTATAATGTATAAATAAACATACCTTTTCGCTTCCATGTTGTTTCCTTTGTGGTTTTTGTTCTCTTGGAACCATTTTAGGGTGTTTTAGGAGTTTTTCATCCACCTCGGCTCACCGGATGAAAAACTTGCATATTGGAAACCAATTAAGCGCTCGGGTAGGCAGACGTTACTTTTTTCTTCGAATTTATGAGAGTGAAAAAATACGTCTGTATAGCAGGCTATCTGTGACCCGAAAATATATAAAAACTAAAGCTCCTCAAAAAAGGAAATAGGAAATGAGCTTTGGATGCTTTGTACACTTGACCTCACTTGCTCCTGTTAGGGGTAGACAGATTCTGCTCAAAAATTGTTGAAAAGTTGCTCAAAAATATCCCCAAAAGTTGCTCAAAAGTTGCTCAAAATCGAAAAAGTTGCTCTCAAAATTTCAAAAGTTGCTCGCCCAAATTTACTCTTTTCACATATTTTCGTACTTGTTTTTTTGCGTCTATGATTTTTGAATTGACAATTAGCTCTGTCAGGCTCCGAAAGCTCTGCACCTTTATCTATTGCAGCCTGGATTGGATCGCTTTGAGTTTGCTCTTCATCGTCAGAAAGCACCGCCATTTTGGTTTGGGTACAGGAAACTGTACCATATTTGGAATATGTAATATTACCACAGGATAACCACCCCTATTTGGATTGCACATCCATATTTGGAACCTAACACCACAGCATACCCAACATGCACTTCAAAATACTTTTGAATTTGATTAAAAGACTTTATATTAAAACAGTGAAAATATGTTGAAAATATACTCATTTTCAGAAAAGTTGCTCGGAAGTTGCTCACTATAAGAAAAGTTGCTCCAAAGCGAAAAAGTTGCTCGAAATCGTGAAAGTTGCTCAAAAGTTGCCGAGCAGAATCTGTCTAGGCCTAGCTCCTGTTGCTTTTATCACACGCTGACTCGGCTTGCCATGCAGTATTTCCAAGCACGTGACCAAGTCCTGCGGTATCCAAGCACGTGACCAAGTCCTGCAAAGGCCAACATATATGCGTTCTTTCAGCTATACTAAGGAAAGCTGTGCATGGCATGCTTGCAGGTGGAATTTCTGCCCTTCGTTCCACTCTGTTCTCTCGAATTACGAAACTGAAAAGAAGAGAAAGTGACTATGGAGGGAAAGTATCGGCTATGTTGGCGATTCAGCATTGTTATTTGTGCTGCATTAACTGCGGCCACGTTCATGGTAATGACTTTCAGTTGGCCTGAACACCTGAACACGAAGAAAGTTTCGCACCTTTTCTCTACAGTTTATACGAAATATCGTAAAGGAGAGTCTCCTTTGGACGAGAAAAAGGAAAACAAACAAGCGGATAAAGTCGTGCTACTATTTTGGTCGACATATTTTGGAAGCACCCTTCCGTGTGGTTCGAACCCGAGTAAATTGTGCGATAATTCGAAGCTGCAGAACTGCAAAGTTCCTTGTGAAATAACATCTGACAGAAACAGAGCTGAAAACGCAACCGCTATGATAATCCATACAAGAGATCCATCTCCTCTCCCGCCAGATAAATACAAACATATTCCTCTGATTCTTTTTGGAGTAGAAAATCCAGTCTACACTCCAACACTGTACAACAAAGAATTCCTTGCTCGATTCACATATCTTTTCAGTTACAATTTAGAACTGGCAGATTTCTACGTTCCATCCTTTGATAAACCATTCGTCGAACCGCCACCACTCAACTTTTCGCAGAAAAATGGCACCGTCCTTGCAGTGTTCTCACACTGCGAGACAGCAAGAACTGCTTATATAAAGGAACTGATGAAGCACATACCGATTGATTCATATGGAAGTTGTTTAAGAAACAAACAAGGTATATTGCCGCGAAGTAATGCTAATTTCAAGAAAGCAAAAACCGAACTTGCTCGAGGCTACAAGTTCACGCTAGTTTTCTTCAACCAAGATTGTGATTATTTTGTGGATGACCAACTCACGCACGCTCTGAATGCAGGTTCAGTTCCCGTGTACATGGGTACAGATAAAGTCGACGAGTTACTTTCCGGAAACCTTCGCGATGCTATTATCAAGGTAAAGAACTTCAAGTCTCCAAAGGAACTTGCCGAGTTTTTAAAGTTGTTGAGCGAAAATGAAGCGCTTTATAACCGATATCTGCGATGGAAGTACGAAGGTTTCAATTTTCCCTCGAATTATAGCTCAACGAAACATGGACTTGCCTGGGCCCGTGATTCCGAGCATCCCTATCCAGATTATTGCTATATATGTGAAAAGTTTGCTGAAAGGGGAGGTAATGCGACTGGCAAAACAGTTGGGTTAAAACCGGAGTACTGTACGCCCCGAAAGGTGAGTGACTGGCTCAAATCGTAAAGTTGAAACCGATGTTGAAACCAGTTGACGTGGCCAGAAACATTTTAGAGAACAGTACTTTATAGAAGTTTTTACAATGTTGAATCGATGTTGAAACCGTTTGACACGCATGCTTTCAGCATCCTTAAACCGATATTGAACCACATGTTGAAGAGATGCAAGTTGAAACCTAACGGACCGGGTGCAGTTTCACAAAACAATGAAAATGCTGTGAATTTGATGATAGTCAAATCCAATATTCTATTTACCTGGGCGTATATGTAAATTATTAGACAATTCCTCGCTTTATGGTTGGACGGTATTAGCCTTAACGACTGATTAGACCTGATGCAAAAAGGGTGTGACCTGTGAATTATTTAATTTATAGTTTACAAATAAATTGATACTGACTCATGAAAGAGCACTAAGATGAATTGTTTATAATGTGCAGTTTTGTTGTTTATAGCAATCTGTTCCACAGTTATTAGTATTTAAATCTTTGGGAAAGCATACAGCCACGGCTGACTTATTTTATACAAAGCTCCCTTATTTCAAATTATAATTACTCTGTAGCAATGAATGCTATGACATTCAAACTTCTCTTCACTTACATACATCAATAACATGCCTAGGCAGTGTATATGTACGCTGATGAGACAATTTACAGCATTGGCCAATTGGAGACACATGATGTTAATCTGTAACGTATGAGAGAAAATTTACCGGTCCATATATAGAACACACTTAGAATCGGCGAAGTCCAATTAAGATAGTAAGTAGTAATTTATTTAACCACGTATCACAGGTTGAGCACAGAGGCTCTTTTAAACGTGAGCGTGCAATATTACAAGATTAAACTGTATACAAATGATGGTTGCTGTAAAAGCATATTAGCATATTAGCATATTAGCTTATTTCAGCTACTCTGTAAATTCGAGGATAAATAAAGTGTATGTATGTATGTATGTATGTATGGGTGACACACACGAGATCATTAGGTGTGAAAAAGGATTTATAAATAAACTCAACTCGTTGAAACGAAGCAGTTTTTTACCTAGACAGATGCTTATGGCCGACCCTGTATTTTAAGCTGATTTAACCCTCTATTACGCGTTGTAAGTGCAAGAAGGTTTTAACTGTAAATGCCATTTTAATTCACTTGAAATTTTACATGTACCGCCTCCCGGTTAGCTCAGTGGCTAAGCTCCGGTCTGTTGAGTGGGAGGTCGCGGGTTCAAACCCCGGCCGGACCAACACTCAGGGTCTTAAAATAACTGAGTAGAAGGTGCTGCCTTTGCGAAACAACTGCAAATGGTTAGACCTTCAATTCACGTCTTCTCGGATAAGGACGTAAAGTCGTAGGACTAGTGTCCCCAAGTAGTTGCAAAGCTAAATACATTTGACACTTAAATAAAGTTATTTACTTACTTACTTACTTACTTACATTGTGTAGCTGCTAGAATTATGTGTAACTTGCCACAAGATATGTCTGCACACGATATACTTACGAATTGGCCGGCTGGGACTCACTACTTCACATATAGTGGTGAACTTAATATGGGGTCCTGGTGTTCTACCCTTTGTCCATGTTTTGTCCTATCGTCTTGTATTTAGTGTTCTGTGTGTCTACAATGACTAGTTGTAAAGTTTATAAATGAATGAAATCATTCAGTAAAATGGGCCTTTTGCAGTTAGGAAATCACGTGGTTGTATTGGATGGCAAAAACATCTTAGTTAATTCATTTATTTAAAGGCACTTGTACGAGATCGGTAGTGTTATTAGCAAAACCTGTTTGTAAAAACTATTTTCCACCTCCAATCGATTGTCGATCGTTCTAAAACTGCATTTTTGAAGATAGCTTTCCCTCCAGCATCAAAGGCCGGCAACGCATTTCCTATGGGGATCATGAGCTCAATCCATTCGTTGACGAAGTATTATATCAGCATATGACATAGTCATAGCTGCAAAAGGCCTATTACATGTGACACATCTTTTGATGATTTGCCCTCGTTTTGCTGCTCTACGTGTGACAATGCTTACCTCCGTTATGCAGAGTGCCGGCAACGCCTGGTCATCACTTAATTTATCTAAAAGAGTACATGTTTTACTGAACGGTTTAACAATTTTGAATTTCAAAGCTAATGCTGTTATCTTTATTGCCGTAAGAACTTTCATATGCCAATCTGGACGTTTTAATTAAGAGATGTAACTTGTTATCTTAGTTTCTATTTATTTCTATTTCCTTTCTCGTTGTGTTTGTTCTGTGCTTCTTCGTGGTCAACATTGTATAAATTAATTCACGTGAGCCCCCACGATGAGCTTAGAGCTCTTGGGGCAAACGTAAAGCCCAAATATTGTTTAAATTAAAAAAAAAAAAAAATTAAAAAAAAAATTTAGGTGTAGTTAAATTATTATATAAAATCTATAATGACCACAAACTTAGACGAGAATCTAAATTCCAACGAGCATATGGCCACCAACGTATACAAAGCCGATATTTCTCTCAAAAATGTAGCTTCGAAAAATGGAAGCGCAAATTAAATGAGAATGATATTGAAAGCAGTTTTTTTCGTATTTCATAATAATGTACTAAGCTTTAATTGTAATTTTGAGAACCTCCAAACACATTTGTTAGAAGAACTTGACTTCCATTTTAGCATAATTGTAATAACTGAAACTAAACTAACCACTACAAACACTCCTGTATGTTACACTACAATGCCAGGTTACCATCAGTTAGAGTACGTAATCAGTTAGAGTACGTAATCAGTTAGAGTACGTAATCAGTTAGAGTACGTAATCAGTTAGAGTACGTAATCAGTTAGAGTACGTAATCAGTTAGAGTAGGTAATCAGTAAGAGTACGTAATCAGTTAGAGTATGTAATCAGTTAGAATACGTAATCAGTTAGAGTACGTAATCAGTTAGAGTACGTAATCAGTTAGAGTACGTAATCAGTTAGAGTACGTAATCAGTTAGAGTACGTAATCAGTTAGAGTACGTAATCAGTTAGAGTACGTAATCAGTTAGAGTACGTAATCAGTTAGAGTACGTAATCAGTTAGAGTACGTAATTAGTTAGAGTACGTAATCAGTTAGAGTACGTAATCAGTTAGAGTACGTAATCAGTTAGAATACGTAATCAGTTAGAGTACGTAATCAGTTAGAGTACGTAATCAGTTAGAATACGTAATCAGTTAGAATACGTAATCAGTTAGAGTACGTAATCAGTTAGAGTACGTCTGGGGCACCCAACGAGATTGTTCGCTAAAATACTTTACTATGTCATTATATTACTTCTAAAGCACTTTTAACGCTAACTAAATGAATTTCAAACTGCGCTGGTAAAATGTTATCTGTTCGGTGAACCTAGGGGTACTTAGACAGTCCCGAATATTTTAGGGCGCTTTCATTGTCATTCCGATATTTCTTAGGTGTGGCAGAGGCCTTGACGAAAACATAAGATTCTGACATTTTGTCGTCTACCGAAAATTTTAGGCAACCTTTTTTCTCAGAATCTTAGCTTTCACTGATTACACCGAAACTTCTAGGGTCTGTAAATTGGTTGTCGAAACTGACAGGGGAAAAAAACTGCATCAGAAAATCTCAGGTGTTTCGAAATACTGCGCATTCACTAACATTGGTTGAGCATGTGGCCTGAAAATGTTTTGATGTTTTGCGATATTCGAGAAATCGAAAAGCGTAGAAATGTACCGATTTTTAAGAAATTTTAGGCTAGCATATTCATTGTTTTCTTTATTCCGCCGATGTTCCGAAAATTGTAGCCCAAATATCTGTACTCGCAAATTTAAGAAAATTCAGAAAATTTTAGCCTACGTTTTCCAATTACAGAAAAGTAAAGACAACCTTTTTCATCCGAACAGATATTTAGCCGTGCCCCTGGGTACGTGCCAACGCCGCTAGCATTGGGAGGTATTGGAATGTTTATAGACGATACACTAAATTACGGTAGTCTAGAAACCTAAGACCTAAGACCTAAGACCTAAGACCTAAGACCTAAGACCTAAGACCTAAGACCTAAGACCTAATACCTAAGACCTAAGACCTAAGACCTAAGACCTAGAAACCTAAGACCTAGAAACCTAAGACCTAGAAACCTAAGACCTAGAAACCTAAGACCTAGAAACCTACTTGAATACTACTGCATGGCAACGTTATTTTCCTGTGCCATGCCCGGTTAGTAGGCGGTAACCAAACATGGCCCCAATACTGATTTAAAAACATTCTCACAGCAGAAAATGATTTTTCTCGACAAAATAATGTTTTAAAAGGCTACTGGAATAAGGAAAGAATTTGCTTTCCAAACATGAAACTACCAAAATTATTAAGTTCGCAAAAGGTTTAATATGAAAAGATGCTTCCTACTAAATTTCCAAAAAGGCCTTCTTGAGTTTTATTTATCCATATAATCTTAACATCCTCAGAGATCGAATGACTCAGACTGAATAATGCAGACTGAAAAGTGTTTTTTTATTGCTTAATCCATGTGCATATGCATTTGTAAAATTCACCAAGCTAATGCACAAAAACGTGAACTTGAACATACAGTGAATAGCCTATGTAACCCAAAAGGAATAATGTGCAGCTCCGGGATTGCTCGCACTTGCTGAAGGTACGACCGCAAGTCGAAATACACATACTCCAACATGACTGCCACTAGATCCTGGCAGAAACCTTGGACTTCGACAACATGCTTACTTCTAAGTTCGTTTAGAATTAAGACTTCTTTCACGAACATCCGCCTTTCTCTTTCATTTTGCTGTCTTTTTAGCCTCTTTACAACCACGTGTCGACCATCGTGTAGCTAGCTGTCCGGTAAAATTAGCCCCAAAACTGCCTTCCCCAAGCTTCCGTTTCTGCTTCACACTCTCCCATTCAAAATTTCTCAAGCCGGGCACTACTATACCATCTTTTGATGTTCCCTGGCGTTGTAGAGCGGGTAGATTACCGCATGACATTTTGAAATGCACACTGTAAAACCTCCAGCAACTACAAACTCGTCGAATGTGTTGGTAGTCTGCCAACTGATTTCCTGCCAAATACTTTTATATGCTCAATTTACAGTCAACCGGAAACGCAGACCAATTTACATAAATTACATAAACTTTCTCGTTTTGTAACATAATTATTCACTTAATAAAACAGACGAGACGTAATAAACACTGTTACATGTATCCAAGTCAGACTTCAATTTCATCCAATCAGACTGAAGCATTGTTTTGGCTTCCCGCGCGTTGACCTGCTACCTGAGTAGTTTTCATCTTTTGTGGGCGCTCGCTTGAAAACGTATATCATGCTAGCAGAGCTTATTGGTCAGTGGCAAATGTACTGTCTGAAGTAGATTGTTCTGATGCATGCTCAATGTGACTGCAACACTGACCCACCCGAGAGATTGTAGACAACGTATTTTTTTGCACAAAAACAATAAAAAAACTACAAAAACAAAAAAGCAGTTGTATAATAAATCCCTTATTAGATGGTTTCTAGGTCTTTTTAGGGAGCGACAACTCGATCGCTTTCTGCAGGCTGCAAACATTCAAACCAGAATGAGAGGTTATTTTGCATTTACCGATCCTAAAACCGCCGTCAATTAATGTCCATCAAGTCATAAAATATCTGGGTCTTAGGAAACCTACGGTAATGACAAGTAACAATAAATTGAAAAACTCCAAGTGCACTCCTAAACGTTAAATAATGCGATGACATTTTGGAATTCTCACTCAGTCAAACGGCCGAGTGTTCTGCTCGTAAAAGCTCATTTCTCCACCGAACTGAGTGGAATAAAAGCTAGCGACGGCATCTTAGGGAAGTATTATCTAAGTCTAGTACAATATTTCGCCATAAAAATCAGATAATCGAACTCGGCGATTCACGAATTTCGCTTGCCAAACACTCGAATACCAAAACAGGAGTCCGAAGTTTTCCTAAAAATAAAGTTTCTAGGTCTTACTGAGGTTTCTAGGTCTTAGGTCTTAGGTTTCTAGGTCTTAGGTCTTAGGTCTTAGGTTTCTAGGTCTTTGGTTTCTAGGTCTTAGGTTTCTAGGTCTTAGGTTATTAGGTGTTAGGTCTTTGGTCTTTGGTCTTTGGTCTTTGGTCTTTGGTCTTTGGTCTTTGGTCTTTGGTCTTTGGTCTTTGGTTTCTAGACTACCCTCGATTACCAGGTATTAAAAAAATATTGAATGAAGCATTTCAAGCTATGTGGATAGAAATATCCTTTATTCAAAAGAACAAAATATAATTTGCGGCATCATTTACAGACAACACTATTCCCAAGAATGCTTCCAATCATACTTCGAAGAAACAGCAACTGAAAAATTTACTTCTACTGAGAACGCATTGATATAATGGGCGATTTCAATTAGACCTTCTGAAATGTGAGACTTCTAATTTTAGCCACGATTTTATATTATCGGTGCAGAGGTGTTATCTCATTCCCACAGTTGACAAACCAACTCGTGTTCGTAACACATCAGCAACTCTTATTGCCAACATTTTTGTCTGACAACAATTCTGAGCAAATCCTGGCCAGTGGAAACATTATTACTCGGGCCAGGCCTTAGGCCGGCACGAGTCTTAAATCGCAAGTGTTTTTCCTTTATTTTTAATTTTTATTTGTGTCGAGATTTGGCGCCGTCAACCAATCAGATTGCACCTACTTTGGAAGTTCTTTTCACCACCGTACCAATCAGATTGCACTGTGCTGGTCACGCGAACAGTGGACAAATTTCCAGGTTTTTCATGATGGCGGCGAGTGGGAGTTTTGACTTAGCAAAACCTTTCATATCAGCTGTTTTTTTGTATAAACCAAAGGTTCCTTCAAGTGCAATACCAAGATTTTTGTCTTTTCTAAAGCTGAGAGGTGTTTCACGGGCTTTGGACGGGAATTTATTACATATTATGCGACATGCTTTAAGATACACTCGTGAGACGTGACACTGACAGCTAGTCCGCTCTGCGATCAACACTGACTATATATAAAGACAACAGCTTCTAAATGTAAGTAGCCGCTAATCTGAACATGATAACCCGTATACCAATTGACTGTCGTTGTGTTGTTATTTATTGTTATTAACCTCTCGAAAGTGTAGTAGAAATGACCAGATTTCTCAGTTCTCTGACTGACAGGGGCCTTTTAAAAGAATTACCTGTAGTCGTTTCGCCCCCCATGCACATGTATTTAAATGTTTATAAATTCGGGAACGAAAATCCAGCATGCAGTGAGTGAGTATAAACTGAGTAAGTAATCAGAAATGAAGATTTTTTCAAACGAACGATAAATGACTCTGATGTGGAAATCGCATATTTATCTGTGGCGTGTTATTGACACTGGTTTTATTTTGTTCTATTTCCCGGGTCTATTTACATCTGGCCTGTACCTCTTTGTATTTGATTATTATTTAATGTTTTTTTTAGAACTGACATAATGATATTATGTATAGAGTAGTGTATTTATCATTATTGCAAGTTTATAACATAACTAAATTTGGTCCAGAACTGAGAGTTTACTTACATGCAAGTAGCACTCTTTCTTTCCCTTTCCCTTTCCCTTTCCCTTTCTTGGTACCATTATATATCCATGCAAGCTAGATCTTGTTTCAGTGTTTTCCATCTGAGGTGGTTCTGGCTTAAGATAACCCTAAGGTTACCTTAAGGACCTACCTTCTCATCATTGTATTTCTTATTATGCCTTATTACTCGTAAACATTTCCATCATCTTATGATAAAATAAATGTAATTGTTGTTGTTGTTCCTCAGTTCTTGACATCAGCATTGTCACTTTCACTCGGTCATGATCAGGAGTACGAGTACTTTTACAAATTATTTGGTAATGAAAATTAATCTTGCTGCGACCCCAATGATATAAAAAGAGTGGACATTGCATGTTTATTTGTGGCCTGCCATTATAAGTTTCAGTCTCCTTCAAGATGTAGAAAATGAGCACTAGCACAGTGGCAGCTCACTAATACTAGAAAATGGTGGTCTGTAGTTTACGACCTCAATCGAAAATATTGTATTGAGAATTTAGCCTGAATGTCAGCCGTCTCCACTGGTTTGTTAATAATTGAGAATTACAAATAGATGACTTTATTTCACATGTAGAATGACATTACCTAACTATTCACAGTGAATAGCAACATTATGTGGAATTTGTTGTTCTAAATTGCTTGATTTCTCATAGTTGTACTGCACCTGATATAATTACAATGCATCAAATTTGAGTGACTCAATATCGTGAAGACTACTCAAATAACCATTGCACTTCAATCAACAACACCCATACCAAGTTTTTTTTGTAATTCTAACGACCCTCAAGGAACAATAATATTGAAAAGAAAGTAATATTAAACTACAGAATTGAGGGAAATTGTGGCTGAAATGTACATGCACAGCATGTATGTATGTGTGTGTTGTGTGTGTATTATGGCTCTATCATTTCCAACCCCCCACCCCCCCAGGCATACCCTGACCTAACCCCCCCCCCCCCCCCGGAATATGTGGGACATTTGCACATTGTCATTTGACAGACAAGCTAGAGCATCAGTAGAGAACCAATTATGCTAGAACTCCATGCAGTACATGCTATAGATGGCCCGAGTTAAGGCCACTCAGGGCCTCTTGTTTCTGATATAAACGACGACCATTTCTCTCAATTTTGTATCAATGACAGCATCAAGGGATAAACCAATCGGTAAACAGAACATAAATGCGTGACTTCTCGAAGATTTCTCCCGATTGTTTCAATGACGATCTTTCCCAAGTCAACTCGACAGATCCTCGTGAATGGAGCCGCAATGATGTAGATAGATTGTTTTCTTCTTTTTATAATAAGTTCAATCAATTTGTTAACAAAGACGCCCCCATGAAAACCAAGCTAAATACAAACGATCCAACGCAAATAATTCACGAATGGTTTAGCGTGATGTCAAATGATCAAAACAGTCAAATTGTCAACAGTCAAATGGAAGTCGCCGGCGACGGGGGTCTTCACGTCACATCGACGCTACAAAATTCGCACCAAAACACTTACAAAGCTGCCGTGTTCGTCTCCTGAATCTTTCATTGCAAAGGCCGATTGGAGTCGCTGGTCTCGCAATCAGTAAAATTTTAACTACCATTGCAAAAACACGAAGTTCGGTGCCTGTTTGTATATCCGAACACTTGCTTTCATTTGGAATGTATTTAATCAGTAGGAAATAAGTGACGATTGTTTAACATCGTTCAAATTCCCAAAAGTACGCAACGAAACTGATTTTCCCAAAATAGAACAATTCATATATCAAATTATGGAGGCCTGAAGCGCCGAATTTGCCGGTGGCCTTTAAGGTTACCGGATACCTTCAAGGCATGTTTTCTTTGTTAAAATATATTATCGATTATTTGGAAAGTTTATGGATTGTTTTACAATTTAGAAAAAAAAAATTATTTCAAAAGATATAAAAGCTTGCGAGATATTTAGGAAAAACGCAAGGATGGTATGGCGTATAACATGACATGTTAAATAAAAATGACAATTATACAGTCATCTACAAAGTCAATATGTTGAACATATATAATACAAGAAACCGGAATGGTATGGCGTATAACGTGACATGTATCGAAAAATGACAAATATACGGCCATCTACAAAGTCATTAGGTGTCGGGTTAAAATTTAAAGCCATTTGTGTTTAGTTTAGACTGAGAGTTAATACTATAGACAATGACTTTTTGCAAAATTCCTAACATGCTGTGAAACAGGAAACAGCGATTTGAATTTATCATAATAATTTTGAATGAAACATCTAACTTTGTAACTTCAGAAACAACCGGTAGAGGGCGCTTAATTGTGTAAAGCTATAGTATGACTAAGTGGGGTAATCAAATGAGCTCATTTGGAATTTTAATAACGAGTGGAGAATACGAAAGACTGGCTGTTTAACCCTTCTCGTCAGGGGTCAAAAGTTAAACAGGGTTGTTTAGTGGCCAAAAGATGATGATTTTGACAATGTTAAATTGAAATGAGGGCCGAAATTAAACTGAGGTTGAATTTAGTTACTGAACAACCATATGTTTCAAACCCAAAGGCGCCATGAGTTGACCCTACATACCCAGGTCTACGTTGTGTATCCATTCGTTATTGAGATGGCAACGATAAGTTAAAGGTTATGGCGAGCAAAATAATTATCTTACCTGATTGTTTGCGTAGAAAGGGGGAGACAAAAAGGCAAGACAACGAACAGAAGACCAGGACCGAAGTATAAAAGACTGCTCACGAACGGTTGCGATTAATGTTTCCTAAATTGATGCATTGTTTGTAGGGGCCAATGGGCTCGCTCGTAACAGGATACAAGTGCGGATGTGGGGGTAGGTGACGATAGATGCTAGAAAGGTATGGGTAACTAAAAAACCGTGTCTAAGATCAGAGGTTCGATTAATATGCGTTTAGAGCAGTATTCAGTTTAATAAATAAAGACTCAAAGTCATGATTAATAATATTATCGGCTAAAACGTATCAAGATAAGCGTGATATACAATTTAGTGTTTGAAATTTTATAGTTATGGCATTGTTTTGATGATTAGAGTCAGCCGTTAAAAGGTTCGGTTTACATGGACTAGTTTAAAATAGCATATTATTAGAGCATTATGTATACATATATTTAAATACTGGTTAATATTAAAGCGTTTAGAGCAGTATGCAGTTCAAAGGATAAATTATTTTGTAAAAATGGTTAAATTTCTAAGATATAAGGTGCTGAGACTTTAATTGTCAACTGGTTAAAAGGTTTAATTTACATGGACCGGCTTAAGTTTAAAGTAACACATTATTAGAGTATCATGTATTTTATTCATTTCGTCTTAAAATTCTTATATTTTACGTTTGTAGTGGGCTAGCTGCCGATCAGTTAAGTTGTATACGTACTTAGCCATTTTAGGGTTGCTAAAGAGAAAACGTTATATTGTTTTGTTTAGGTTTTTAACTGGTAACATGTTTATGTAGTATTTATGTTTTAGGTTGAAATATATATATGTAGTATTGACAATGGAAAAGTAACAGAACAAGAACTGAGTTTAGGGTGACACATGTGTTTGACGGTCTAGGGTGTAAGGCCCTTCTACGAGCATAATACTCGACAGAGCGTGAAAACCAGCACATGTGCAGCCTTCGCAAAGTCCTGTGCTGCCATATACAGCGTATATGGATTTTAATACAAGTATGGTATTTAGAAGAAAACTAAATAAATCACTGAGGCGTTATAATCCCTTTACGTGCCACGGGCACCCCGTGGACTTTTAGCGGGAGCTGTTATCCGAGTAATTTGCAAAGAGCGAAAGCCGGTTTCTCATGAAACTGGATGACTTATTTACCAATTTCCCGCGAATTGAAGCTCCAGGGGTCCTTGCGTAGTCATTGGCTAGTTGGTTCGAAGTGTTGACATTTGCTTTGATGAGGTGTGAAATGTTCACAAAACTTTACACGCCAAATCTCTAGCCTGCGTCGCATCCGAACTGAACCCCGGTTAAGTCCGTCTGCGAAACAGTGGTCAAAAGCTTGTTCTCGACCCCCAGCGAAGTTGCAGGATTATTTATAATCGATTTTGATTGGCTTTTACTAATGCTCATTCTTACACGTCTTCTGACTGGCCATTCAACTGTCACCAGCCTCGGAGATTGTTATGACGGGCAATCATGTCACGTCAGAGGCCGCTCGGTCGAAACTTCGTTTGCACGTGAGTCAACTGTTTACTTGAGATTTCTCGCCCTAGACGAGCTGTCGGTCGTTTCCCTGTGTTTTACTATCGGAGAAGGTTAGGTTTATTTCCGACTTCGGGTCAGGTTTTGAAGTAATAGGCAGCTGCCCGTGGTTTAGTGCCAGATAAAAGGAAACTTGCCGAAAACATTAAATATAATCTGTCACGACAAAATGCTCGTTCGAAGAACACACAAACGGGGTTCAGTTCGGATGCGACGCAGGCTAATATCCCCCATGCAGCTTGGAAAGATCAAGTATGTGCCACATCCGAACTCAACTCCGGTCAACTGCTCTTGTTCTAGCAAACGAATCTCGATTTTAAACTGATATTGTACAAATATCATTGCTCTTTTCGACGTGTATAAAAGCCGCCACAATTAGCCGTTAGTCGCACTGGTGACAGGCTGGTGACAGTTGAATGGCCAGTCAGAAGACGTGTAAGAATGAGCATTAGTAAAAGCCAATCAAAATCGATTATAAATAATCCTGCAACTTCGCTGGGGGTCGAGAACAAGCTTTTGACCACTGTTTCGCAGACGGACTTAACCGGGGTTCAGTTCGGATGCGACGCAGGCTACAAATCTCCGACTAGGTTTTTCTTCGTATCCCCTCTCTTTGAATGAATTAATAGGGTATGCAGACTTGCCAGATTTTGATAAAACTCGGCCAAAAGACAGATAAGTTACTGACAATGAAAAGAATGTGAGCGTTTAGCAATATTCAAAGTATTTTTCCTCGTAGAGTATCCCGCGTAATGTGACTAGGACATTATTGAAAACTAAAACTTTAGGAATGAATTGGAATTGCCTTTGAATGAAGTAAAATATTAACAAATGCTCACACTGTTTTTTAGGCTGTCATATGCTGATTGACATTGTGCAGTTGAATTGTTTTTATGCAGTTAACCCGAAGGCTGCTAATTCACTTTTATAAACCTTGTCAGTTTTGCGTTTGTTGGCTTAGCATTGTTTTACAATGAAATATTTTTTTTAACAAATCCATTCAGCGTGTTCTACACTTCATAAGCTTTACAGAGGTATATAGGTTTCTATAGTTTTCTTTAAAACAACGCGCGTACAAAATTATTAACGAGAGAGACCCGCGAAGGTATCCGGTAACCTTAATAAAGCTACTATCTTGGCATATTTCATTATTTGAAATGTTGTTCTTGCATTCTATATTAATTAATGATTGCAAAACAATTTATTTAGTCATTTAAATCAGTGGTTAAAGACAGTCACGAGGCCATGTAGACCAGTATATAGACAATTGTAATATTGCACCCGTTCCAGTTGCCAGAAATTTAGGTTCTTGGTTCGACTCTAAGTTGTCCATGAACACCAATATTAATAAGATATGCAATTCTTCATTTTTCCATTTACACAACATTAGACGCATAAGGAAGTATTTGTCCACTGAATCTACCAAGCTTTTAGTACATGCCTTTGTCACAAGCCGTATCGATTACTGTAATAGCCTTTTATACGGATTACCGCAGACACAACTAATTAAGTTACAGAGAGTACAAAATACTGCTGCCCGTCTTATTTGTAAGATACCAAGATTCGACCATATAACACCTATATTATATCAGCTGCATTGGCTTCCAGTTAAGTTTAGAATTATCTTTAAATTATTACTTATTACTTTTAAGGCATTGCATGGTCTGTCACCTATATATATTAATGATCTAATTAAGATTAAGAGTAAGTCTAGATATTGTCTTCGTTCTAATACCGAATTGTTACTAGAACCACCTTATGTGATAACTAAGCCTACACTTGGCGATAGAGCCTTTGTATCTGCTGCTCCTAAACTGTGGAACGATCTACCGAACTCTTTACGAAATGAACAGTCTCTCGATTCTTTTAAACGTTCAATTAAGACTACTTATCTTTTTAGGAAAGCATTTAACTGTAATTTATTTTAACATAATTTTTTTAATATTAGAATGTATAGTTTTTTACTCATTTTTAGTATTTTATTAGTTCTAAAAAAAAAAGTATTAATCTATTAGTATAGGTTTAGCTTCCGTAAAATTAGTATTAACATTAGTATGGATTTTTAACATTATATTATTTAGGCTAAGCTATACATAAGTTATTTACATATCATGTAATGCGCAAGTGATCATATACACATGAAATTTGCGCAATATAAGTCCATAAATTATTATTATTATTATTAGACCAGTTTTACGATTTGGGTTGGCCCACTGGACGAGGACCACTCGCAACTTCGTCGCTCGCGTAAACGTTCGCTTCGTTTGCCTGAACCAGGATTAAAAAAATCGCTTCGCTGGCCTGAAAAACATTTGTGATCGACTTCTGTGTGGCAAGTCTAGGGAATCGGTTACCATGTTGAGAAACTCCACGTTTGTACAGTTCATTCAAACTGAAGAAATTCTAAAGCGGAAAATAAGGAAAGATGCTATCAGAACTAAATAAAAACGACCTGATTCTGAGTTAAATTTAATTGAAATGCATATAGATACATGTATATACATACATTGTAGGCAATGTATGTATGATAAAATGACAATTTGGTAAGAGAGAAATACCAGAATGAGGAAAGAAATATGTAAACAAAAATATTTCCGTGGTAAAAAAAAACATATTCGAACCCGCTCGGCCTTCCGAACTTGGTACTCTAGTTGAAAGCTCACGCTCACGGCTGAGCTATCGCGATATTAATAATTTCGTGCGGAGAAAAAGTGCTAAAAATGAGGGTCTGAATGGGGGCAGTCTACATGTCAGTTGTCAGTAAAAATTTTGGAAACCCGGGAAACTTCAAAGGGGCCAACAAAGGCGCTATGATTAGGTTGGAAGGGGGTAAGACAAAAGATTGTGCACGGTCATAGTTCATTAGCGTCACCTGAACGAATGAACCCACACGTTTCTATTGGCTGTGTCATTTTTTAGTTAGCCCTAGTTAATCATTACTAGAGAAAATTTACAATGTTTGACCCACAAAAACCAAATTTGTCGGGTAACAGTTAAGTTTTATTTGTCAGTAAACAGTTAAAAAAGTCGTCATTTGTCAGTTAAGAGTTATTCCTTAGGCCGTTTGTCAGTTAACCCCATTCAGACCGTGGGGCGGGCTGAGGGTGGTTGGACGGAAGCGAGTGGTATTTGTTCTTTTCGATCGCTCGCTTATGGTGTTCCTCTCGCTGGTGTTCGGCCCACACAAAATAATGTCAGTCCACTGTGCAGTGTCATGCATGGAGAAATATTAATTCGCTTAATAATTAAAATCGTAATTTTTAGTGAGTATTTATGGTGTCACGCTCCCTACTGTTAGCTATCATCAAACTCAAGGTTTTCGAAATTTCTTTCACATTTCTTTCGTGGATCATTTCTACTGATTATGTTTAACGTTTTTTTCAGAAACCAGGAGTTTTTCAATAATCCCGATTTTTTTTTGATAATGACAATTATTTTCAGACGGCTCAGTTTTCTATTGTTCAGGGGAATATATCACATAACCCCTAACTAATTAAATATGCTGGGGGATAGATATATTTTCACCTAGGGGAAAATATATATCCCCCCTGCATATATAATTAGCTACACATGGGGTTGTATGGAATTGGTCAGAACAAATACTGAGTGGTATTTTCTGGACTAACCCTGCCCCCTGCGTTGATATCACTCTTCGCCGTAGTCCATGTGGGTCTAATAGAAACATCCACGCATGCTCAAGAGCTATTCTGTTATCTTTCCCTTTGTTTATCTTTCCCTTTGTATTGAACTTGGTAATGAGAAAACTTCGCCATTGTAAAAAATAAGCATTTTATCGGCCTGAAACTCGGGGATATGTGATATAGTTTTATGTTTATGTTTTATTGCCACCATATATAATTTTGCTAAAAGTTTACATCTTTGATAAAATCAAAATCAAATAAGAGTACATTATTACATTAGAAGTGTTCGATTACAATATAGATGATCGAAAAAAGTACAGGTAAATCAACTTTTTTTATTCAAATACAGTAGTGGCGAGGAAGCCTAATAGAAACTAGAAAAGCTTATGGTAATTAGGCTTCCTCCTAAAAGATAACTGAACGGATTTGATTGGAAAAGACGAAGCGACTATAGTGGACTAATATTTTTTTTAGTTTTCAATAAAGTATTTTTTCACAGATTTCTTGAAAATTGAAATGCTGGGCAAAGTTGTTAATTCACAGGGTAGGGAATTCCATATTTTGGGACCTTGATGAAGGATAGTGAACTGCTTGATGTTAGTTCTGCAGTGATGTGGTCTATATGTCTTGTATTATAATTATGAATTTCTGGATTAGTTAAAAAGAGGTTGAGAAAACTAACAGGTAGGAGTTGATTATGGTAAGAGTACATAAAGCTTGATATTAAAAACAAATTCACACTAAATACATCAAGAATCTTTAGCTCCTTAAATATTATTCGGACGATGCGTTTCTGTAAAAGATGAAGTCTGTTTAAATTAGTGGGATACGTTGACGACCATACAATATTACAATAATTAAGGTATGGGTACACTAGGTTATAATATAAGGACTTCATAGTTTTCGAAGACAGGAAAAAACGAGATTTTGTTATAATGTGGGATTTCCATGTGAAATGTTGATCAATAAAGACTCCAAGAAACTTTACGACCTCCACTTGTTTTATATTTTTATTTTCCATAACTATGGGGTTGTGTGAGCACAAAATCTTCTGCTTGGGGCTGCGCCCTCGGGCGGAACCCGCGCCACGATATACTGGAAAACGTCTCAGACTTTGTGATTAAACTCCAAGGCAAGAACATTGAAAAGGTATCTAAGTTTAATTACCCTATATCATTATGACGTCACGGCTTGTTTATGAGGGGGACAGAATCGACTTGAACAATAGAATTTTGAACTAAATCTGCTCTGCTGAGGAAAATTTAACTTCGAATTGTCTGGTTTCCAAATATCAACTGTATCAATGTTTATCCCACAATATTTACCGTATTTGGTGGCTGTTACCGCTATTCTACGTTCTACAAAATGCATTTGATAGCGATTTCCTTTGTGTTGTTGCTGTTTTGTCCCCCTCCCACGACCGTGATCCTTAGCGTTTAAACAATAGATTGTTTTGATTTGACGTCATAATGATATAGGTCAATCATTTACGGGTTATGTTAGACGAACAGTTATCATGGAAAGAACACATCCACAGTGTGTAGTAAGGTGAGCAAACGCCTAGGTTTGCTATCCCGTATATGCTCTTGCCTCACGCTTAAGGCGTCCAAGTGTGTTTACAACTGTTTAATCCAGCCCATCTTCAGCTATACTGATACCGTGTGGGGTGAGTTGTCTGCCGGTTGCAGCAACAACCTCCAGCGTCTACAAAACCGGGCAGCTCGCATAATTCTCCGGCGGGATACTTCTAGAGATGCTTTCACAATATTAGATTGGTAGATTTATCTACTAGTAGGCAAATTCACAAGTGTATATTGGTTTTTAAGTGTTTAAATAATTTAGTTCCTGGTAATCTTTGTCAATATTTTACAAGGAACAGTAGTTTTCATACTTATAACGCTATACGGAAAAACGACTTACATCTGACTAAAGCGAAACTCAGTCTGGGGAAGAGAACTTTTAAATACTGCGGATCAGTACACTATAATTCTCTTCCAGCTAAAGTTAAAGAGGCTACCTCATTATCCACTTTCAAGAGTCTTGTTTTTTTAGGCACTGTTTTTTTAGTCGAGTTGGCTTATATGTGTATCATGGTTTTTTTTTGTGTTTAAAAAATCTTAATTATTGGTAATTAATTGATTAATTAATTAAGCTTACTGAACTATTTAGCTACTGTTAACACCTTACGCTACTTGTATTTCCAATATTACCATTATTAGTGATTATACTGTAATTTTATATTAGTACATTTATTAATAATTAGGATTTTTGTAAGTTGCATGCAGCTTGTATATATTTTATTGTATTATACTTAGCTTATGCGGGGCCCCTCTGGATACCAGCCTCGTTGCTGAATGGTCCACCCTGCAGAAATTATCGCTTTTTCCTCGTGAGCCATGGAATTCAGCTGAGCCTTTGTCAACTGAAAAGAATCCGATCGCAAAGGGTACTAAGACCAAGGCGTAATTTTAGCAGCTTTGAAGATGTAATTAATGTTATCGAAGACGAGCTTCGACGCAGAAAAACTGAGCACTATTGGATGTAGGTATGTAGGCTATGTAGCAAAGAACAATCATTCAATCACAACTCCTTTGCATGTATTACATTTATCAAGTACTACATTTCCCTTTATTCAATTTCAATTTGATTTCTAATAAAACGTTATCAAAAAAATATCTGCGTTTGACTGTTCATTAAAAGACGTCAAAGTAATAAATTCGAGTTAACGGGGGTACGCCAATCATGTGTCTTAAAATAACCAGGTTGTGTCGTGTTAATATAAAAATAAATTTCAAATAATTATCATTGGAACATACCTATGTATGAGGGATTCGTTCTCTACCTCGTCCTCCGTGTCTTGTTTCCACTCAACTGTGAACAGATGAGGCCGCGATATACTAGCTGTCATGAAAAAAATGACGGGATAAAAAAAAAGTAGGCAAGTTTGTGCCCCCCAATCGACGGTTTTGCTGTTATTAATACGTATATATCAAAAGTTCAAAGAAACCGTGGAAGGGTCTATTGAACTGACTTTGAACAAGGTATCGATATGTTTATACAGTTAGTGAAATGTACAGACCGAAGGTGACAGAACTTCCATTGCATTCCAAATGAAAGCAAATGTTCGGATACAAACAGGCACTGAACTTTGTGTTATAGCAATGGTAATGAAAAGTTTACTGATTGTGAGACCGGCGAATCCAATCGGCCCTCGGGATATGGCCGGCGGCATGCAGCTTTGTAAGCGGTTTGCAGCGCGGTTATGACGTCTTGGAGACCTCCGTCGACTGTTTCTGACTGTTTTCGATCATTTGATACGCGCTAAACCATTCGTGTTTACGTTGAATTTGGATCGTTTGTGTTTAGGTTGGACCATTTCAGTTTTATCTTGTCTATTTGACATAAGAGAATCGGATCATTCATCTTTTGTATTGACCATTTGACAATTAGTTCAGATCATTCGACAGCGGCAGTTGGATCGTTTGTGTTTAGGTTGGATCATTTAAGTTTTGTCTTGTCCATTTGACATAAGAGAGTTGGATCATTCGTCTTTTGTATTGATAATTTGGCTGTTCTGTATTTTTGGTGGTAACAGCTGGCCATGCATACTAACCCAGCCGCCGTCTATTGGCAAACTCGCCATTTGATTGGCTAGCCAGGTGCCGTCTATTATACTAATAGAGTGTCTCCATCGAGGAACTATTGTAATGACTCGTAGCCCATTCGGGCTGCGGGTCTAGTGAATTGTTATATTTGTCTTAAGAACATCAAATTTCCGCGGGCAACTATCAGCCGATAATGAGTTCCTCGACGGACACACTCTATTTGTATAATAGTGCCCGTTGAGAGTGGAAGTCAATTTTGTGTTGAACAATAACGACAAATAGACTGTGCCCGTCGAGGAACTATCGGCTGATAGTTGTCCGCGGAAATTTGATGTTCTTAAAACAAATATAAGCGCGAGACTCGCAGCTCGCTGATCGCCGCTTCGCGGCTCTTTCTCCACGGCTGTTCTCTCTCTAGAAAACCTCTGGGACCAGGGTAAGCGGGCACTATCGCCTGACAGTTTGCCTCCGCGGACGGCAACTATCACGTCGCGTGATCGCTTTTAGCCAATGAGCGCGCGCCAAAATTTTGTGGTGAACTTTAACGACCGATAGTCGACTGTGCGCGCTCTGCAGACATATATCACAAAGAAAAATGCCTTTTTGCAGGTTTTTCCTCAGTTTCCTCGATCGCTAATTAATAGAACGGTGGCATGGCTAAAACAATCTCGCTCTTGGTTTCTATCGACTTTGAGAGTTGATCCTCGTCAATCTGCCGATAGAAACTTCGAGCTCGCAGTATAATTGTTAAATAGAGACGCTATTCCATTTGTTATTTATTATAGCATGTAAATACATACCGTGATTAAATGGACTGAAACAGTCGCTTGGTGTAACAACAAAGCCAACAGCGACATGAGTCCACACTACCGGTCTCTGGAGATCTCATTGAAGGCATCGAACTGAGGCATTATTATAGCTCAGATATTGCACAACTGTTGCAGATTGGCTGCGTTTTGAATCTTCGTATTAGCGAGTTGTAGATTGGCTTCATGAGGAATCGAATCGTGCGATCCAAAATTATATAGTAATCAGTCCGACACGTGCGCTCTGATTGGTCATGGATGACGTCATGAGAGCGCGCAGCCAATTTCTCAACTATTTGCATAGGTTTTAGTTTGCGATTACTATATAAAACAAATAGATCCATTCTGTCGTGCGCACTTTGTTCTCTTAAAGTTGTGACGTAATACGCACAACAGAATGGAATCTATATGTTAACAAGAGGCCCTGAGTGGCCTTAACTCGGGCCATCTATAGCATGGAGTTCTAGCATAATTTTGTGTCATACATGGTTTGTGCTAGAGTAGCCAGAGAATTGGTTGTCTACTGATGCTCTTGTCTGTCAAATGTCAATGTGCAAATGCCCCACGTATGCCGGAGGGTGGGGGGTTAGGTTAGGGTTATGGGTGTTTTTGATTGAAGTGCAATGGTTATTTGAATAGTCTGCACGATATCGAGTCACTCAAATTTGATACATTGTAATTATATCAGGTGCAGTACGACTACGAGAAACTGATCAAGCAATTTAGAACAACAAATTCCACATAATGTTGCTATTGAGAGGGTCTGAATGGGGTTAACTGACTACTGACAAACGGCCTCAAAAATAACTGACAACTGACAAATGACGATTTTTTACTGACAACTGACAACCGAAAAATAACTGACAACTGGCAAATTTGGTCTTTATGGGTCAAACACTGCAAATTTTCTCTAGTAATTATTAACTAGGGCTAACTGACAACTGACAAATGGCCAACATTTTAACTGACAACTGACATGTAGATCCCCCCCCCCATTCAGACCCTCTATTGATTGTGAATAGTTAGGGCATGCCGTTCTACATGTGAAATAAAGTCATCTATTTGTAATTCTCAATAACAAACCAGTGGAGACGGCTGAAATTCAGGCTAAATTCTCAATACAATATTTTCGATTGGGGGCATAAACTACAGACCACCATTTTCTAGTATTAGTGAGCTGCCACTGTGCTAGTGCTCATTTTCTACATCTTGAAGGAGACTGAAACTTATAATGGCAAGCCACAAAGAAACATGCAATGTCCACTCATTTTTTTTTATCATTGGGTTAGCAGCAAGATTAATTTTCATTCCCAAATAATTCTTAAAAGTACTTGTACTCCTGATCGTGACCGAGTGAAAGTGACGATGCTGACTCCAAGAACTGAGGAACAGCAACAACAATTACATTTATTTTCTCATAAGATGATGGAAATGTTTACGAGTAATAAGGCATAATAACAAATACAATGATGAGAAGGTAGGTCTTTAAGGTAACCTTAGGGTTATCTTAAGCCAGGGCCACCTCAGATGGAAAACACTGAAACAAGATCTAGCTTGCATGGATATACATGTATAATGGTACAAAGAAAGGGGAAGGGAAAGAAAGAGTGCCAGTTCTGGACCAAATTTATTTTATTTTATTAACTTGAAATAATGATAAATACACTACTCTATACATAATATCATTATGAAGTATGTCAGTTCTAAAAAAACATTAAATACACTGTAGAATGCCTGAACCCAGAGATAATAATCAAATACAAAGAGGTACAGGCCAGATGTAAATAGACCCGGGAAATAGAACAAAATAAAAAGTTAATAATTGTGTTAGGTGGTAACTGTCCCTTGGTCTTGTGTTTAGGAAAGATTGTTTTTTATCAGTGTCAATAACATGCCACAGATAAATATACGATTTCCACATCAGAGTCATTTATCGTTCGTTTGAAAAAATCTTCATTTCGGATTACTTACTCAGTTTATAGTCACTTACTGCATGCTAGATTTTCGTTCCCGAATTTATCCCGGGAGGGGGACTCCCCATAAAAATAGACGGGGGTGCTCGACGTGAGAAATGAAATTCACCCCTAAAAGATAGCAATATGGGCGTGGCTCACAAAAAAATTACCCCTAAAAGATAGCACTCCAAAAGACAAGAAAATGGCATTAATTGGATTTATTAGATACTATATAAAGACATTATACCGATTCAACTTGTGGGGTCTCATGCTCGAGGATCCAGCGCTATTTTTTCTCGGCCACAAAAATTTTGGGTTTCGGAGACCCCTAAAAGATAGTAGACCTTTGGAAGACCCCTAAGAGATAGCACTGCTAACGATTTTAACCCCTAAAAGATAGGTCGAGCACCCCCGTCTATTTTTATGGGGAGTCCCCCCCCCCCCCCGGGGAATTTATAAACATTACAGGGATTGTGCATATAATATATTTTTTAAAGGCCATTTCTACTATACTTTCAAGAGGTTAATAACAATAAATAACAACACAACGACAGTCAATTGGTATAAAAGTTATCATGTTCAGATTAGCAGCTACTTACATTTACAAGCTGTTGTCGTATTGATCGCAGATCAGACTGTCACGAGTATTTCTTAAAGCATGTCGTATAATATGTGATAAATTCCCGTCCAAAGTCCGCGAAACACCTCTCAGCTTTAGAAAAGAGAAAAATCTTGGTATTGCACTTGAAGAAACCTTTGGTTTACACAAAAAAACAGCTGATACTAAAGGTTTTGCTAAGTCAAAACTCCCACTCTCCGCCATCTTGAAAAACCTGCAAATGTTGTCCACTGTTCACGTGACCAGCACAGTGCAATCTGATTGGTGGCGAATAGAACTTGAAAGAAGGTGCAATCTGATTGGTTGACAGCGCCAAATCTCGACACCAAAAAAAACCACTTGGAAAACTCGACTCGGGAGTAAATATCGAGATTTCTGTCGCCCTAACGTTCCAGCAGCAATTAGCATCACTGTTATTTCATCCATATAACTAAAGAAGTCGCACCATGATAAACCAGTTAGCCCAAGCTGGCATTGGACTTTATAGTAGTATTAGAGTGGATTCATTACCGACAGGGTCAATTGTAATGTACGTATCTGGCATTCCTGAAATCATACTCCCTTTCTTTGACCACTGTAATTATCTCAAGTAATCCAAAAGGGTCAAGACCCTTATGGGAAGCCTCAATGTCGGCATAGACTTTTCTATCTGGACTGCAACCTAACCATGGACATTTTGAATTAATGATTAGGGAGTGTTCATTATTTATGGCTTGGGGGGGGGGGGGGGGGGGGTCGGTTAAATCAAAGGGGGGGAGGGGGGGCAAAAAAAGTTTTAAGTGCTTTTGTAGGGGGGTCATCAAAGATTTTACCTACTCCTTGGGGGAATCATCAAAGTTTTGACGTGCCTGTCATGTAAAATGTAATGAAATTGCTGTTGTAATGCTAAGCCAATGTTTCCGAGTCTCCAGAACACAGGAAACCAGTGTTTTAGAGAGAAGTAAAATCTCAAAAAATTAGGGTCGAGCCTTCGGCCCTCGCAATATTTAAACGCAGTCTGCTTTGTTTTTTTTCATATGCAGGATGGTCTGTCTCTAAGCTAATGATCAAAGGCACATCCCCATAGGTCAGATAATGCATTGGTGTTCAGGAGATTAGTTATGCCGAGCTCTTTTTCATTTATTTATTTATTTGAGACTACGGAGCAATATGATGCACTAGAATGCAATATGATCCACGAATTATCAGTACAATTTCAAGTACCCATCCGGGAAGGTGGATGAGGTAGAGATTTCCAGAAGAATACATGTATATATATGTTTTCTACTAAACAAAGGTAATGTATCATGGAAAATACCATAAATCTAAATCTAGAAACATTAATATTAAATTTAATAGATTACATGTATATGCAGTTTGCATTCTTTCTTGCATATCCATCTTTTTTGTTAGGGGGGAGGGGGGGGGGCAATAAGGTTTTGAGCAATATTATAGGGGGGTCATCTAAGTTTTAATTCATTCATACGGGGGTCATAAAAGTTTTATCAAGAGAAGCAGATGAAATTCCATTAGGCCAGATGGAAATAAGTTTACACAATTGGCTTTGGCAACAAGAACCACAAATCGTGAGCTTGGGCTGCCTGTGAGTAAACGAGCACTGATTCTGTCAAGACCAGTCGCCTTATTAGTCTTTAGGGACGATGGAAAGTAACGGTAGTTTTATCAGGACTTGAAGGTGTAAAGACGAGAACAGCAGCAGACAGTTTATCAGCGAGTTGTCCAATAGATGCTTGTGAGTAAACGAGCACTGATTCTGTCTAGACCAGTCGCCTTATTAGTCTTTAGGGACGATGGAAAGTAACGGTAGTTTTATCAGGACTTGAGGTGTAAAGACTAGAACAGCAGCAAACAGTTTATCAGCGAGTTGTCCAATAGATGCTTGTGAGTAAACGAGCACTGATTCTGTCTAGACCAGTCGCCTTATTAGTCTTTAGCGACGATGGAAAGTAACGGTAGTTTTATCAGGACTTGAGGTGTAAAGACTAGAACAGCAGCAAACAGTTTATCAGCGAGTTGTCCAATAGATGCTTGTGAGTAAACGAGCACTGATTCTGTCTAGACCAGTCGCCTTATTAGTCTTTAGGGACGATGGAAAGTAACGGTAGTTTTATCAGGACTTGAGGTGTAAAGACTAGAACAGCAGCAAACAGTTTATCAGCGAGTTGTCCAATAGATGCTTGTGAGTAAACGAGCACTGATTCTGTCTAGACCAGTCGCCTTATTAGTCTTTAGCGACGATGGAAAGTAACGGTAGTTTTATCAGGACTTGAGGTGTAAAGACTAGAACAGCAGCAGACAGTTTATCAGCGAGTTGTCCAATAGATGCTTGTGAGTAAACGAGCACTGATTCTGTCTAGACCAGTCGCCTTATTAGTCTTTAGGGACGATGGAAAGTAACGGTAGTTTCATCAGGACTTGCAGGTGTAAAGACTAGAACAGCAGCAGACAGTTTATCAGCGAGTTGTCCAATAGACGTCAAGTGCCTATTAAGTACGTTAGCGATCGATCACAGCTCCGTGTGTTAAACTTCGCCGTCCGAGATTGTGCAGTTTGGAGTCTTTATTTCCGATCATTATTTCATACTTGACACGGTTTTCTTTGTTATTCATGAGGCTTTATTTTCCATACATACCCCCATACAAAGTTCCCGGGATGTATTTGGATACATCCCGGGAACTTTTCTCATACATCCCTTGCATTTATAATGAGCAATTCAATTCACCAATTTTGCGAAAACCTCGTCAAGTATGAAATAAGACACTTACATACCTCGAACGTCGGCAATAAGCCATATACGTCTCTCGGGCCTCCGTTCTCGGTATGTAACTCTTACTTAGAGAGCTTAAGCAGCAGACGTTTTTGACAACACGGACATCACAAGACCGTGAGAAGACTGGAATTATTTTTTGGTTAAAATCTTATCTACCTCGGACACATTTCTGGTTGATCAATAAGGACGGGAAGACCCGTGTTTTGACATTTGTGAGTTGATGTTACGATGACAAAACGCGGCAAAAAAGAAAACAATTTAATTCCGGTTGCCGTCCGTGACTCACAAACGTCTGCTGCTTAAGCTCTCTAATTACAAGTTATTTAACGTCGAAGATACAGGAAGCCGTTACCGGGTCTCCCAAGCCAGAGGCTTGTATTTAAGTATTCCGACGAACTCCAGGATCGAATTGGAATTTAGAAACTTTCTATACATTCGCCGAAATCCAGCAGTTCATTCCAAATTCCATTCAGATTCCTAGTTTTCCAGTTAAGGCACAGTCACATGGTGGTGTCAGATAGTTAATGTCTCATATTAAGCGAGTTTACCATAAATTTTCACTCCGAAATCCAGCAGTCCATTTGTTCCATTCCAGATTCTTGATGTCAGATATCTGATTAGCCATGACAATGTACTGTACCAAACCCGAAATGATCCCCGAAAATGTTCAAGCCGTACATGAAATGATCCCCGACCCGAAATGAAAAACACTGGTAAACATTCTTGCTTTGGAGCTTTATTTCTTTCAGCAAGAAGTTTAGCTAAAATTTTGTCAAAAAAATTGTCCAAAATCTTGTCCATTCCCAGTTTTATTGCGGGATCATTTCGGGTACTGATCGGGGATCATTTCAGGTACGGCTTGAACAATTTCGGGGATCATTTCCGGTTCGGGATCATTTCGGGTTTGGTACAGTAGGTAAGCACACTTCTTAACATCGGCTACACACTACCTGTTCGGATTAGAAATAGCACTAGTATTAAAGAAGGATTTTTCTAGTTTTATACAAGAGTAGTATTAAGTACTTTTTAGTGGTGGCTTAGTAATTAGGTCTAAATCAATTTAATGAACTGTAATTTATCGTAGTTTAGTAATTTAGTGGCAGCACCGAGTCTTAAAATGCAAGTCGTTATTTTTTTATTTATTTTTATTCCGTGTAGCAAAATTTCTGCGCATGCGTTAAAGGTCAAATTCACACCAATCAGATTGCACTGTGCTGGTCACGCAACAATCGCCAGGTTAATTTATTTACACAATTTAATACAGTAAAAGCAAGATGGTGGACTTGACGGACGACTGTACATAGGCTAGTTTGAGGTACGTTTGGTAGGTTTTATGCCACATTTCATTTTACTTTCGGTCATAGTACATACCAGCGCAAACACCGTGATTGGTAGGCCAACACTAAAATAATTGTGACCGCGTTTTTGGCAGGTTTACCGATCTCGTATCAAGACTTGTGTACGTTATACTATATACAAGTATACTGAATAGCTGATTTATAGCGAAATATAGCGATTTACTAGCAAATATATATACTGTGGTTGAGCAGTTATAGCTTGCTGTACTCTATCGAAGTCTGAAAACATCTGAATTCCTGAACTGTGAGAGCAACGTTAACAGTATACACGAAGGCAGAAATATACACCTTCCGCACAGAATTATGATGAGACAAGCACTATTCAACTCTCAAGCCTCAAGGCAAACTTAAGTTTAAATTAAAGATCTACTTTGGTCTTTTATTGTGGATTACTGTGTATGATTGTAATGTGAGTGATCTGTACAGGGTGTTCATGCTCAAAGATATACTAGTATTCTTTACGTTGTGTTTTGTAACAGCGATTATCTGTTTGAATTTGACGAAGCTTTGCCTGGGAATAATCTTAATCTTATGGGAAATGCAACTTGTATATAGATGATCTTAAATATCAACAAAACATCCGGATCGGAGGCTGAAGAAATGGTAAACATAAATTTATATGAACACAAAGTGGATAAACAGCTTAAAGAAGACTGTAGATCTCGTTTACATATAAATTCAACAGCGACACGAAGAAATATATATCTACGGCTTAGAAACGATCGAGGCTGAAATGATATGAACCGACCGGAGCTGAGTGCAAAGACTGTACGAAAAGTTAGATAAAACCTATCTTTGATGGCAAAACAACCTCATGAACTCAAATACGATAGCCTTGTGAGCAATCTACGTACATATGAAGCTATAGAAGTTTATATTATCGACTACGTGAGAGTCTGCAAACATCGAACTGCTATGAAACCGCTTGTCAGTATTCGCACTTCGTGACAAGCGAGCTTTTCTACTTTCGACACACGGTCGCTAAACTGTACGAAATCTCCAAGAATAAATCCCTAATGTCCAAACTAACGGGAAAAACTGAAAGAGGAAATCCTTGTGAGCAATCGACGTACAAATGAAGCTATATAAGTTATCATCGACTATATATGAGAGTCAAACATCGAGCTGCTATGAAACCGCTTGTGACAGTTTGTTTACGCACTTTCGTGATAAGCGAACGTTTCTACTTTCGACACACGGTCGCTTAACTGTACGAAATCTCCAAGGATATATCCCTAATGTCCAAACTAAAGGGAAAAACTGAAAGAGGAAATCATTGTGACCAATCGACATACATATGAAGCTCCAGAAGTAATTATCGAATACATGAGAACCCATAGAGAAAACCGATAATAATGAACACGGTATTAGTTTCACGGACATTTGTGGCTTAACTGAACTCGCGCTACAGCATAGCTTGAAATACTGTACGAAAACTCCCGTTTAATAATTTCCTGATGCCGAAAGGACCGTAGCATAATATCCTTCTGACCAATCGACATACATATTAAGCTGTGAAAGTATGTTTCCATTCCATAACAGCCGATAGTGCGAACTAGTAAACTGCCACTAGTAAATTAACCTTGCGTACTTCCGCGAGTACTGAACTTTCTAGCGTCAAATGCATGTGTTACGTTTCCAAACTTTAGGACAAGAAATCTTCCATAGAATGTTCTATTTTTTTACAGCTGAGAACTGTATTATTAAACATAAGAAATAAAACAATGGTGCCATTTGAAGAATTATATCATGTCAAAAGTGCATAACGAAGAAATATATATCTACGGACGCGAGCAGCTCGTTTCACTTTGGTCAAATTCGGACTGTTTACGACTGGAACCTGCAGTATAACAGAACAGCAGACTAAATTGTAAACGTAAGGTCAACTACTTAATTTACATACGAGAAAACAAAAATATTAAATTACATACATGTATATATACTAGGGGAGTAGTATATCACCGCGCTACCGGCCACTCCTAAAGACTGCTTATATTCAGCTAATAATTCTCCTAAGAGGATTTCAAATGAAAGTGTATTTCATCTTCAATCTCATGTGGCCCGAGTGAAAGCCCAGATGGGCTCTTGTTGTAATAGCTATAGGAAGGCCACTAGTACTGTAAAGTCTGTTGTGCCGGGAGACAATCCCCTAACTCTTTCTCGAAATAACACAACAGGTTCTTTTACGTCCCCTCGTATAGATTAGAAGAGGAAGGAGACAAGGCCAACGGATTATACGTCCCTGCCTGCCCAAGGACGCGGCCGGGATTCGAACCCCCGACCTAGACCGTGCTCTACCAACCGAGCTAACCAGTGACTCGCTTGACTGTTCTGAATTTGAAATTCAAATTTCGAATCCCAAAGGGCGACAAGGGAGGATCTTTACTGTTATCAATTTGCATTCCATTCTGCTAACACCTTAGTGAGTGAGTGAGTGACACGAATGTCCCTAACGATCCCGATAACTCGTTCCTGCGCATGCGCGCACCACGAGTTAAAAACTAGGTGTATTGAAAATGTGAAATTAGTAGGCCTTTTGCAAACACTCACGTGCTGATATAATACTTCGTTAACGAATGAATTGAGCTCCTGATCATCATGGTAAAGGCGTTGTGTACGGGTCCGTAAATTATCCCGGCCCGCAAATTATCTCCAATGGGGTCGCAAATAATCCCATGAAAACAAACTTGGAATTGCATGGAATCTGGTCGTTGGATTCAACGTGGAGTAGAAATCAAAATAATCTATAAGCATTTATTTAGTTTCTTTTTAATACAAAAGTTACCTTCTAAGGCGGTGGCTCGCGAGGGCCGTGCCATGAAAAAACTATTTAATTACGGATTAATACATAATAATTTTGGATGTGTTTTTTTGTTCAAAATTCCGATTTTTTTAAAGTTTTTTCTTAATCCCAAGTATGCTTTTAGAAACATTTTTAACGGTAGTTCAAATGGAGATAGGTAGAGTATCTCTGGGAACGAGGTTGATTGGCTAGCAAGTACAGACTCAAAGTTGTTTTGTTCCTGAACTCTGCAATTGTCATTTTAAATGAACATTTTATATATGCAGATGCAGGGGAGAGTGAGAAGCTTACAAGTGACCTGATTGTAGAACAACTTCCTTCCTATAGCATGTCGCTTCCGAGGTTTCCACCTTTTCGCAATTGGGAGTATATCGTTGCGCGCTGGAGCCAATGGTTAAAAATCATTACATCAGTATTAAATACTGTTCTTTATTTTTTCTTTCATTTATACTTTTGATCCACTATCCAGCGGCAAAACTCCATGCCATTCATGTTTTAACGGGATCATTTGCAGTCCCCATTGGGGGATCATTTGCGATCCATTTTGGGGACCATTTGCAGGCCTGGGATGTAGGGAGGGGTGTAGAGGTCTTGAAAATTGGGGCCGGAGGGGGGCAAATTGATGAATTCTGGAAAATTTTCATTCACTCTCTCATCTGGGCCGGGGCACTGCTGGGATAACTCCGAAGCGCCGATCACACGTACTAATGATTTAATTGTGACCTAAGTCAACCCCACTTTTTTGACATTTTGTGCCATACTCAAAATCTAGTCGAACGATATTTTTCAAAGAATTGGAAACTGTTCAAACTTATTACACACATGCACAGTGCAAATTTTATCAAAATCCATTGGGCGGAAGTTGGCGAAAATTTGGGCTCTGAATTTTCATCTTACTAATGTTATCAAAGTTGAAAGGAGCTTTCTGTCAATAGAAGTGATCGGAATCCAAACTGATTTCCCAAAGCTTACCAAATATTGATGCCACACGAAATTGAGCTAGCAAAAGCAGAAATAAAGTTGTGAATATTTCTTTTGAGAGTACAAAATTCGAAAAATGGCAAAAACTCAAAATCTACAAATTTCAGATTTTATAACAAACCGCACCAGAGAATTTTTTCAAGGGCACCCAACGAGTACTTTTTGAAATTCGTTTGAAACCAGTTGTATGCAGTTCATCTTGCCATTTTAAGGCGCCTACTATGTCTTTTGACGTATTCTAGAAAGCTATTAGTTGTTCGGATTTTCTAGGTGGAAATCGCGTCAACCGAAAATACTATGGCAAAATATTCCCGGCCTACGAATTTGTTAGTAGTCTAGAACATAAACAAGAATGTTCTAGCCCAAGTAACTTCATGTTGCAAAGTTTTGTGGAGGTACGATTTTTTTAGGGGTTCTTTTTTCCTTTAGCCAATTCTTTTAGGTGACCTCCATTTGCTAAAGGTTTATTCTTTCGAATTTTAGATGTCAGAATTTCTTAGAGAATGAAAATGTGTTCTCGAAAACTTTATGTGGCCGCTTCATTAAATGATTTGTGATAATATGTGGTTTTTTTTTTCATTCCAACCAATGTTTTTTTCCGGATCGCTCCGACTCTATTGATCAGACGAAAACGTACGAATATTTTAGGCGGAAAGCTCTTACTCTATTGATCAGACGAATACGCATGAATATTTTAGGGGAAACCTTTTAGTCTCCATTTTCTTCTATAATTTTCTAGGGATTGAAAACAAATTTTCTAGCCAGTATTTCAGAAAACAATTTTCTAGGGACAATTTTTTCAAATCCGAAAGTTTTAGGCTAACTTACTCTCCCGGACAGCTTTTTAACCGAAAACTTCGTTGCGTGCCCTTGTTTTTTAAACGTTTTTGAGCAGTAAATTCAATCGTAAGAATAATACACCAAATACTATCGCTGAAAAATGTCTATAACTGCAGATATGATTCTTCAAAGAGGAGCACATCAGAGCCGATGTTTTGGATAGCTGCTTTGTTTACATCTAGAGCGGCCACGGCTGACTGACGGAATACGCACGTGCATTCAAACAGAGAAATAATCATCATAATAAATTTCTGTAAAAATGTATGTAGGTTGTTACAGAAACGGGTTGTGCATTGTACCCCCTGGTCATTATTTCTAGGTTCTGATCTATATGCCAGACTGTTAAGGCTGATCTAATCAGCTTTTCCCCCTTGATTTGCTATTTTGACAAGATCTTTTACTTTAACTCTCTCGTTGCTGTACACGATAGTGTTGTCGAAGTGTTGTGTCTCCGGCCATGATAAGTTGCTTTTTCCTCTACTGCTTTTGACACAAATTCTTCATCATCACTATCCATTGCAACTGGTCTTCCCCCATTTTCTCCAAGTCTCCTTCTTTTCAGGTGATTGAATTCTACAAGCTGATCAGCCTGTCTCTTGCGCATTTGTTTCAATCTCATTTCGGACTTTTCATCTGGTGGTTGTAGTAAGTCTTCATAATCCTTACACCTCTCTTTATCTATTTCTACCTGTTCTTGTAGATCCTCCACGATGCTTGGTTGCCAAATTCCCTCTTTATCATTGATCTTTGCCTCAGTTTGATTCTTTCTCTGGCCTTGGTCAGCTTCTCCTGTAGCCTTAGGTTAACAATATCTTGTGCAGCTAGTCTAGCATTTTCCAGCTCTCTGCATACAATGTACTTCCAACACTTCATTAGTCCACTTAAGAATGTCATCTTCTCTTATACCAAGATTTGCGAATCTCTTGTCGTGACCGACTTGCACAATTATCACCCTTGCTACCTTCCTGTCCCACACCGACTCCATAGATGATAGCATAATCTGCACCACTTCAACATTCAAACACAGGCGATTCTCCCGCGAGGTCTCTTGACGTGAAAGAAAATCAAGTAGCATCTGCAAATCACAGTCGTCGGATCTAATGATAACATATCGTTCACCATTACATTTGCAATGTAATCACACAGTCCATGATGTGGATGAAGAAGAGCCTTCTGGAAACAGTCAGTTCCAGGCATGTACTGGTCGGCACACAAGAAGGAAGAAGTCCCAGGGACATGTCCCGGGGACAAATCCCTTGCTGTGTTCTGAGACGAGGGGACGTGTTGCAGGGACATTGTGATTTCAGCAGACGCCATCTTGAAATAGAGTTCGTAAGGGCTTGTGGGAAAGTAAAATGACGCTTTACGATTGGTTTATTTTCATTTTGTCCCAGGGACATTTTTCATGAACAGTTCACACGATGGGACAATCACGACTTGTCCCCTCAATTCAAATCAATTTGATTTGAAGGGACAAGTCCCGGAGACAATATTTTTCCTAGTTCAGACGAGGGGACAAGTCCCAGGGACTTTTCCCTTCATGTGTACCGATCTTAAATGTTTCATATGCCTCCTTATAATTGTTAGGTACGACTTTTTGCGCTCCTTGCCATCATAGCGTACACAGGGGCTCCCAGCTCTTCCCAAAAAGCGATCAATCCTCGCAGTTTAGCTATGTCGCTTTGTTGCTTTGGCAAGTTTATCCTTCAATAGCACATAATGATTGTCTTGAGGATGATGCCAATGAAAAATTCCAGCAATTCAAGCTCATTCTCCTTCAAAGAAAACTGAAAGTTGCTAGAAATACTGGGAAGGAAGGAGCAAGTGAGATGAAGGCCAGACAGGATTCTGAACAGTCTGGAGTCAACAATGAGGAACATGTAGCAGAGGCTGAAAGCAGAGCTAGATTGTTATCCAACTGATGAATCTAGCCAGGATGCAAGTGATACGGATACTACAGCTAAAGATCATTATCTAACTGACAAGGATTGTAGCAGTGACTGTGACATGTCTGATTAATCATAAAATATGTTCGTACTTTTCAAAATTCCAAGTACATAAATTCGGAACACAGCAACATAACTGTATACTTAATATATTTATGGTATTATATAAAAGGCAGTTTTGGGATATAATAATATATTTATTTCATTTTAGTATAAACAGCTGTTCAAATTAAATAATACATAGCTCTTTCATGAAATTAAAAGTCTACATAATATATTTATTTGATATTAAAGATTTGAAAACACAATCAAGAGTAGTGTTCACATGTATGTTGCACCCCCTCATCTCACTCCTAAATATTTTGGACACCCCTCTCATCAATCCCCTCTCTCCCCAACAACTTGTAACCAGGTTTTTAGGGGAGAAAAGGGCATTTCTCGGCACTTGGTAACGATTGACCTTTTCGAATTCCTCAGTGCCGTTTTCTACAAACCCCGTTAGGTCTCCTCATAATTTCCGACAAAAACCTGCTGTATACGTTTCTAATGATTACAGGCAAATAAACGGCATTTTTCATAATCGACCGTTATTTTTTTGGTCCCATTTATTCACACGCATGCGCTTTACAGACCTGTCTACAGCTATCATTTCATTTAAAGCTCTACAAAATTATTTACACAGAAAGTTTTTGGACAAATATTGACGCATGCTATAACAAAATAAACATTGAGCATTTTTAATGCTTGAATGAAACATTACTAATGGTCTCCGTCCTGAGCTACTTAGTCTTCATAGGTACAACTTTACATAAAATTTATCCAATATTGTGTTAGTTCACTACTGTGTTAGTAAGTATAACCATCGTACAGAAGGTATGTTAGCAAGATAACAAATAACAGTTGTATCAGTCGCACACATAAGGAAGTAGTAATGACCGGGCCATTGAGAGTAGGAATACAACAAGTGACTTATTAAAGCCAAAATAGATAAACCATCACTGAATATAACTATCAATATAACTTTTAGACATCTTTCGAGAATAAAAATGACAATACACTAACTTGTATGGCATATTTCACACACACACACATCTACAGATACATGCATCTTGTTAAATATATTAATATATGCTACGCGATTTGAAGAAAACCAAAATGGAATCTTGATAACAATTGCAAAGTGTTCCTGTCATTTACGTTTCTGTAACAAAAGCTTGGAAAATAAATGCCTTACTTTCAAATATCAGCAATGAAAACTTTTATTTTAAAAAATGGAAAAGAAACTATTCAACAAGTAATTCGATTATAATCTGATATAATATGAAAAGAAAACAGAGATAAAAAGAACTACAATGTATAGTATGAAATCTTAATAATTTTGTTATTAATATTACATTAGTGTAGCACAGAGTATTCAAGATATTTTAACGCAATAAAGAGATATCGGATTTATTGAGACCAGGCCACCCGCGTCCGGGTAAAGAGGGGTGGTTGCCTAGTACGCGGCCAGCGGATAGATTCCAAGCAAACCTTTCTCAAATCGCGTAGCGCTAATTGTCAAATAATCTTCGGACCATCATCCTCTGCGATGATTTGATTGACAATATCCATCAACACCGCTTTGGCTTCCTCCTCGTGCGGCTTTTCTTCAGCCTCGTTTTCACTGCTCCTTTCCTCCATCGGGGCGACTGGTGTGGAGGGCGGCACGCTCGCTTCACGTTCTTCTGTGCCTTGGTTTTCTTGGACAGCAAATTTGGTAACTTTATTTGAAGGATCCTGGATGAATTGAAGCGAGAATGAAACTATTGAAAATATTAAAAACTGATGAGCGAATTTGTCACTTGAGCCAATACTACAATTTTTTACTGATTTAACTCTGAGAGACACGGGCAAAATTAACTGAAGCCTTTGGTCAAACAACATCTATTTTACTGTTTTCATTGATTTTACTGATCATAGGCGGCATTATCTCATGGGTGTCTCTATTCTAGATTGTAAAATTCATTAATAATTAATGAGGGTGAAAACCAATCCCAGCTTAGTATTCAGATCACATGCTCAGTATTGTAAATTAACTTTTGATAAAGATTTCGTACTCAGCTAATAAGTATGCATAACTTTTGATAAAGATCTGTAACTCCTATGGGACATACATGGTCATTTCAAGTTCCATAATTAGAATAAAACAGAATCACATACAATAATGTGCATTCCAATTATTGTTTCATTTCACAAGCACGATAAAATATGAGCGTCTGATCTTTATGTACTGTTTAATAAACGAGCAGCAGTCTGTGTTTTATCGTGCTGCGAGTTTTTTAAACAGTACATAAAGATCGGACGCTCATATTTTATTAACATGTAATTCAGTTATTTTGGCGATACGACCTATTTCGGCGGAGAAAATAGGTTATAGTTAAAGTAAATTAGGATGAGACTTCCCTCACTAGCTTAGCTAGTATTCTGTACCTGATACAGAATACTACTATAACTATAACGGACCACGGAGTCTGTATCGCGGGCCATGGGGTCTGTATATCGATATCGAACCTGATGTTTTATTAATCAGGTTTGTACGGAGGTATACAGAGGCGATCATGTGGTGTCATTCAGCACATGGGATTGGCTAGTACCCTAATGAATTATTAATGAATTTTACAAGGTCATTTACAAGGCTCGCCGAAGTGGTTCGCCATTGTAAATGACCATAAAGATCGTTCGCTCATATTTTGTCTACCACAAAGAATGCCTTTCGTCGGCGGCGTCCAACTGTTCACTGGACTAGGTTCTCTCGTGCTTTGGTCAAATGCATAACATCAAATCAACTACACTAACTTTTAGAAATGCCTCTATCCATCCCATCCCATATACGTGAGGCATTTACAAACTCAGTTCTTCCACATATCCCGCTCGACCACTACACTTTCCCTGTTACAGTACAATGGTATCCCGATTGTAATTGGCTAGTCCATCCTCCTTGAAACCGATGCTGCTATTGGTTGATGCATATTCTGCTGACTGGGTCACTTGTTTTCTTCCAGCTAGTTGACGAAGAACGGAGAAAGAGGCATTCGAAAATACGGGTATTTCTTTTAAGCTATCGCTTTGTAAAATAAACCAGACAAAGAACGAACACTGGTTGAAGTCAAAGCAGTGCGACTGTGGGTTAGTAAGCCGCGGATGTCTCTCTCGTGGGGCTCCGTTCAGCCCGCGAATAGAGGCGGCTGTTTTCGCAGGCTATACTGTAACAGACCCTTTGCGAAGGGAAAGTGCAGCGGCCGAGGGGGGTCTGTGGAAGAGTCTATCTGTCACGGGAGTGGGGAATTTGCCAGCAAAGAAACGTTGGGGTGGGGAATTGGTCATAGAGTACATTAATGTTTATGAGATATTTGCACTTCCAAAGCCCCATGACCAGTAGGACATTTGCATAGCTCAGCTGACCCCACGGTGTGGAATTTGCAATATCTGATAATGCCCCACCTATGGGCAGGTTTGGAATTGAGACATACTACAGTACCTGATTAACAAGGGCAGCATCGTTTTCTGCACATTCAGTTTCCTCAGCTGGTAGTTCACCATCAATAGATGAATCTGTAGTAGGATTCACACTCTCTTCAGCTTTATCAGCAGAAGGGTCCAATGGATGCAGTTTTGCTTCAGCCTTGCAATCTCCATCCGATGCATTTTTCCGTTCCTTCTTTTGTGTCAAACGAGCTGCACTTTTCTTTAAAGTGAAGTCTGCCTCCTTGCCACAATTTTGTAAAATTTGTATCTTGGAATTTCGGGACTGTGGCTTTTTGGATTGTCTCTTGACAGACTCCAGGAACGGTTTTTGCTGTTGTGGTTGCCGTTTCCCAGGAAGATCTACCGGCGCAAGGACTCGAGCTCGGTCAGCGGGCTCTTGCCATAGTAACATGTCCGCGCCATCCTCATCAGGGCTGGAAACTGGGGCAGAGGTCATGTCCAACTGATAACTAAAGTCGTGCCTCCTTTAACATGAGTGGATAAAGTTTTCAGTTTTTGTTTATTTACACACTGATCTATTTTACATACAAATATACAAATTAATACATAAGAACAATTTTAGAAAGTGACAGTTGAGTGGATTAATAGATTGGTGTATAGTGGTCAAAGGAGCATAGCTTTCGAGTTGACCACTACGGCTTTTGAGAACAGACATGCAGAACAGTCAGCTATAAAAATATACAATTATAGTTCTAATCTAAACAGTTAAATGTACAGTAACTATTACATTAAATATATATATATCATTCTAATTAAATAATTATAAGGTTACAAATTGTAAGAATTCAACTAGATTTTACTCAGTAAGTATTTCTTGTAAGATTTTTTTGAAACTGTAAAATGGTAGTTTCTTTGGTATTTCCTCCCAAATTTTAGTGATCATAAACTTGAAAGTATGTTCGCCATATTCTTAAAGGAAAGTCTTTAGTAGTGATACAACTGAATTATCTCGAAATCCATGCTACGTGTCATCAAAGTCAGTTTACAATATTCTGCTGATTATCTTCAGCAAAAGCAAGAATCAGCAAATGTTATCAATAATTTATTTATTAGCAAACAAACAAACGAATTAGAGACCGGTCAATTAATATGGTAGGGGGAGGTGGAAGTGAATTCTTTTTGGGTCACAGTTTATAGGGCTCTCAGTGCGAGTTTCAATTTTTTTGAATAAATGGAATAAGAAAAAAAAAACTAGTTTCACAGTAAATGAGAATGAGGCGCCAAAACAATAGTAGTTTCGGATGTAACATTCTTTTCTCAAGGCAACAACATATAAAGAAGTACTCTAACTATTGAGTGGAGCAGACATAATTTAGGTACCTTTGGTGTTTTGTTTTTACTGGTTTTGATCTCCCTTGGAAACTCCTGGAATAAAAAAGTGAAAAAAGCTGAGTACATAAAATACGATACAACTAGGTCTAAAACAATGTACTAGTTTAGACCACAATCATACATCAACTAAAACTCAGTAAGTTCGCGCATAAATGTACTCTACTCCAACTTTGTATGAGCCACGATACTAGAAATAACCGTCACGATACTAGAAATAACCGTCACGATACTAGAAATAACCGTCACGATACTAGAAATAACCGTCACGATACTAGAAATAACCGTAGGTCAAAAAGTGCGACCAACTGAGACTATTAATTTGTGGAAATGGTGATTTTGAAAATATTCATTACCTAAGAAACTCGAAAAATAAATAAATGAATATCTAGAACAAAATATAGCTTTCAAACAGGCCAATATATCTGAACACTCCCCTCCCCCCTCTGCAAGAGCCTATTGTGGTTTTGGTTTGAATATTTAAAAAATCAGTTAGGACTTGAGATGATGCACACATCTCAAATAATTTAGACGATTTCGGTAACAAACCCCTTCGCTTAGATTTTAACTTTATTCCTTATCGCCTTTTCCTCATTTAACTGAATATTATTTTGGTTGGGATCCGCGAGGGTTCCCTGTCACTACGCCTTACGTGCATGTTTCCGTTCATTAATTTCCCTCCGGCTCTCTAGCGCTAAGGAAAGATGAATAAAGTATGAAGTATACTCGTGGGTAATCAGTTCGCTAATAATTCTGCTAAGAACATCAAGAACGTTAAAGCCTGGTTTACACTAGCCACGCAAGCATAGCACAAGCAACATGCACAGACACAGTACTGTATTTATCATTAGAGGCGCTTGTTCATATGTCACAATTACGGCACTGCGCCTGCGTATGTTGCGTATGTTGCGTATCCTTAGTCAAACTATCGAACATTATCGGATGGATTGCACGATCCAACTTTGTTGTTGGCTGAAAATATTAGGGTGTCGGCCAAACACTATCAAACATTTGATTGAACAAAAGCAAATTTCTCCAACATTTGATCAAGAAAAATATGTTAGTACAACATGGGATGACGAACTAACGAACAATGTTGGTCCAACATGGGATGACAAACTAACGAACAATGTTGGTCCAACATGGGATGACAAACTAACGAATGAACAATATTGGAGATCGTGCAATCTAACATTGTTCAATAGTTTAGCCGGGGCTTCAAAAATAGGCGAGGTTTTCTGAGGCTACGCGTTCAATCGAGTCGTGGCTCCCGATGGGAGACGGCTGGATTCGCAGGCTAGATTTCAAACAAAGCCAAGGTATAGCGGCCCGACGTGAGGCGCACAACCGCGGTACACAACTTTGATGTGCGGCATGCTCTTAGATTGCGTATTAGGTCGAGGGATATGAAATGTTGTACTTGCTCCTCTCAGATTATAATTGGTTAAGTTCCCAACTGTCGTAAATAATTGTGTTCGACGCGTTGGAGTAACAAGGCGGAAGCTGTCACTTTTATCACCATCCAATTTTCCAGAAACTTTCTCCCGGCCTTGGGATAGAAACGGTATGATAAACACACGGTCTACGTTTCCTCTGATAGCAGGGTCCATTTTGAGTTATACTACTTGAAGACGTCGATACACCGAGAAAGAGCCGAGGAACAAGATGATAAACGCTGCCTACGTTTTCTCTGCTATCAGTCTCCATTTTACCAGTAGAGAGATCTCTGCTAGCAGGGAATCTACGTTCAGTGACCTTCAGTAAGTATTGTTTCGCAAATTAAAATTACAACTTCGCAAAATACAACTTCGCAAAATACAACTTCGCAAAATACAACTTCGCAAAATACAACTTCGCAAAATACAACTTCGCAAAATACAACTTCTTTTCGTTTCGTTTCGCAAAATACAGTAAGCCGAAACTTGTCCACAGTCGCAACCCCAGTGCGCGGAGCGATTACAAAAGAAAGGGAGGACAATGAACCTCTGCTAGCAGGGAATAGCTCTGTTACCGAAATGTTTCAAACCCGGGGGAGGGGGACTCCTACATTGAAGTGATAGGGGTGATCGGCCGTTATGTTACCTTATAGTGGTCATCTCCGTCGCCCCGTACCATTTAGGGAGTCCTTTGATAAAAGCTAATTATGCAACACAAGCCTGTATCTTTTAGGGTGTCAACTTATTGACAAGTTTAGTGTTTGATGTAGTTAGATGTATTTTACTGTGCTTGTGATTAAGTAATGATTCGGCTAAGAACTGTAGTGGAATTCATTGTTCTGCGGCAATGAGTCTCCCTCACATACGATTTTGATTGAATATGCCTTAAAGAGATGTCTACAGTCCAAACTACATCTAGAAAAAAAATTGTTTATGCTATTGGCTCTTTTTTTCTGTGAAAACTCGGAGAAACCACCATCCAGCCAATCGGAAATGGAGAAAACAAAATATTTTTCAATCGCAAATTTGAGAACTTTCCCCACGTACGATATTCTTCGAAATTAAACTATAGTTATTTTGATCCAAAAATATTCGAACCACAAAAAATATCGAATGAAAATGCATTATTTCGATGGGTTTCTATTGAATTGATCAGTATCAACCAATGAAATTACGAGAAAGAATAATAGAAAATTAACACCTTTTAACATCCCTTGCCGTGGAGCACTACAGTTCTTATCTGGGCATTACTTAAACATACTTTTTTAACAGACATTATATGGTCGTACCTTTTAGGGGTCATTTTTGAAGCTCCGGCCGATCACCTCGATCACTTCAATATAGGGAGTCCCTCCCGGGGTTTCAATCCAGCTACTGACACATTTCGACGAGGTTTCAAAATCCGTGTGAAATTTCTGACGACGATTTTGAAAGGGATTTGTCGCCGCTACGACATTTGAATCCATCAAAGTTGGATCGTACAATACAACAATCTTCAATAGTGATTAATAAAAAATAAACTATTATTAGCGTACGTGATTTTGAAAGGCCAGGTTTCCGGCCATTCCACCACGTAGTTGACGTTCCTGTTGTCGAATGCCAGGGTTTTTCTGTTGTAGCCAAACGGATTAACGTTGAAGTCAATGTTGTCTTTGCTCTAGAAACAATAAAGATATTATAAAGCATAAATACGTTGTATTCGTGCACGTACAAATATGTCGTATTGATACGTACATATATATGCCCAAGTGACTTGATGGCCCATGATAATGTACTCATGCACATTATATATTTGTACGTACATATATATGCCCAAGTGACTTGATGGCCCATGATAATGTACTCATGCACATTATATATTTGTACGTACATATATATGCCCAAGTGACTTGATGGCCCATGATAATGTACTCATGCACATTATATATTTGTACGTACATATATATATGCCCAAGTGACTTGATGGCCCATGATAATGTACTCATGCACATTATATATTTGTACGTACATATATATGCCCAAGTGACTTGATGGCCCATGATAATGTACTCATGCACTTTATATATTTGTACGTACATATATATGCCCAAGTGACTTGATGGCCCATGATAATGTACTCATGCACATTATATATTTGTACGTACATATATATGCCCAAGTGACTTGATGGCTCATGATAATGTACTCATGCACATTATATATTTGTACGTACATATATATGCCCAAGTGACTTGATGGCCCATGGTAATGTACTCATGCACATTATATATTTGTACGTACATATATATGCCCAAGTGACTTGATGGCCCTATAGTAATGTAGTCATGCACATTATATATTTGTACGTACATATATATGCCCAAGTGACTTGATGGCCCATGATAATGTACTCATGCACATTATATATTTGTACGTACATATATATGCCCAAGTGACTTGATGGCTCATGGTAATGTACTCATGCACATTATATATTTGTACGTACATATATATGCCCAAGTGACTTGATGGCCCATGGTAATGTACTCATGCACATTATATATTTGTACGTACATATATATGCCCAAGTGACTTGATGGCCCATGATAATGTACTCATGCACATTATATATTTGTACGTACATATATATGCCCAAGTGACTTGATAGCCCATGATAATGTACTCATGCACTTTATATATTTGTACGTACATATATATGCCAAAGTGACTTGATGGCCCATGATAATGTAGTCATGCACATTATATATTTGTACGTACATATATATGCCCAAGTGACTTGATGGCCCTATAGTAATGTAGTCATGCACATTATATATTTGTACGTACATATATATGCCCAAGTGACTTGATGGCCCATGATAATGTACTCATGCACATTATATATTTGTACGTACATATATATGCCCAAGTGACTTGATGGCCCATGATAATGTACTCATGCACATTATATATTTGTACGTACATATATATATGCCCAAGTGACTTGATGGCCCATGATAATGTACTCATGCACATTATATATTTGTACGTACATATATATGCCCAAGTGACTTGATGGCCCATGATAATGTACTCATGCACATTATATATTTGTACGTACATATATATGCCCAAGTGACTTGATGGCCCATGATAATGTACTCATGCACATTATATATTTGTACGTACATATATATGCCCAAGTGACTTGATGGCCCATGATAATGTACTCATGCACATTATATATTTGTACGTACATATATATGCCCAAGTGACTTGATGGCCCATGATAATGTACTCATGCACTTTATATATTTGTACGTACATATATATGCCCAAGTGACTTGATGGCCCATGATAATGTACTCATGCACATTATATATTTGTACGTACATATATATGCCCAAGTGACTTGATGGCTCATGATAATGTACTCATGCACATTATATATTTGTACGTACATATATATGCCCAAGTGACTTGATGGCCCATGGTAATGTACTCATGCACATTATATATTTGTACGTACATATATATGCCCAAGTGACTTGATGGCCCTATAGTAATGTAGTCATGCACATTATATATTTGTACGTACATATATATGCCCAAGTGACTTGATGGCTCATGGTAATGTACTCATGCACATTATATATTTGTACGTACATATATATGCCCAAGTGACTTGATGGCCCATGGTAATGTACTCATGCACATTATATATTTGTACGTACATATATATGCCCAAGTGACTTGATGGCCCATGATAATGTACTCATGCACATTATATATTTGTACGTACATATATATGCCCAAGTGACTTGATGGCCCATGATAATGTACTCATGCACTTTATATATTTGTACGTACATATATATGCCAAAGTGACTTGATGGCCCATGATAATGTACTCATGCACATTATATATTTGTACGTACATATATATGCCCAAGTGACTTGATGGCTCATGATAATGTACTCATGAACATTATATATTTGTACGTACATATATATGCCCAAGTGACTTGATGGCCCATGGTAATGTACTCATGCACATTATATATTTGTACGTACATATATATGCCCAAGTGACTTGATGGCCCTATAGTAATGTAGTCATGCACATTATATATTTGTACGTACATATATATGCCCAAGTGACTTGATGGCCCATGATAATGTAGTCATGCACATTATATATTTGTACGTACATATATATGCCCAAGTGACTTGATGGCCCATGATAATGTACTCATGCACTTTATATATTTGTACGTACATATATATGCCCAAGTGACTTGATGGCCCATGATAATGTACTCATGCACATTATATATTTGTACGTACATATATATGCCCAAGTGACTTGATGGCCCATGGTAATGTACTCATGCACATTATATATTTGTACGTACATATATATGCCCAAGTGACTTGATGGCCCATGGTAATGTACTCATGCACATTATATATTTGTACGTACATATATATGCCCAAGTGACTTGATGGCCCATGATAATGTACTCATGCACATTATATATTTGTACGTACATATATATGCCCAAGTGACTTGATGGCCCATGATAATGTACTCATGCACATTATATATTTGTACGTACATATATATGCCCAAGTGACTTGATGGCCCATGATAATGTACTCATGCACTTTATATATTTGTACGTACATATATATGCCCAAGTGACTTGATGGCCCATGATAATGTACTCATGCACATTATATATTTGTACGTACATATATATGCCCAAGTGACTTGATGGCTCATGATAATGTACTCATGCACATTATATATTTGTACGTACATATATATGCCCAAGTGACTTGATGGCCCATGGTAATGTACTCATGCACATTATATATTTGTACGTACATATATATGCCCAAGTGACTTGATGGCCCTATAGTAATGTAGTCATGCACATTATATATTTGTACGTACATATATATGCCCAAGTGACTTGATGGCCCATGATAATGTACTCATGCACATTATATATTTGTACGTACATATATATGCCCAAGTGACTTGATGGCTCATGGTAATGTACTCATGCACATTATATATTTGTACGTACATATATATGCCCAAGTGACTTGATGGCCCATGGTAATGTACTCATGCACATTATATATTTGTACGTACATATATATGCCCAAGTGACTTGATGGCCCATGATAATGTACTCATGCACATTATATATTTGTACGTAGATATATATGCCCAAGTGACTTGATGGCCCATGATAATGTACTCATGCACTTTATATATTTGTACGTACATATATATGCCAAAGTGACTTGATGGCCCATGATAATGTACTCATGCACATTATATATTTGTACGTACATATATATGCCCAAGTGACTTGATGGCTCATGATAATGTACTCATGCACATTATATATTTGTACGTACATATATATGCCCAAGTGACTTGATGGCCCATGGTAATGTACTCATGCACATTATATATTTGTACGTACATATATATGCTTAAGTGACTTGATGGCCCTATAGTAATGTAGTCATGCACATTATATATTTGTACGTACATATATATGCCCAAGTGACTTGATGGCCCATGATAATGTAGTCATGCACATTATATATTTGTACGTACATATATATGCCCAAGTGACTTGATGGCCCATGATAATGTACTCATGCACTTTATATATTTGTACGTACATATATATGCCCAAGTGACTTGATGGCCCATGATAATGTACTCATGCACATTATATATTTGTACGTACATATATATGCCCAAGTGACTCGATGGCCCATGGTAATGTACTCATGCACATTATATATTTGTACGTACATATATATGCCCAAGTGACTTGATGGCCCATGGTAATGTACTCATGCACATTATATATTTGTACGTACATATATATGCCCAAGTGACTTGATGGCCCATGGTAATGTACTCATGCACATTATATATTTGTACGTACATATATATGCCCAAGTGACTTGATGGCTCATGGTAATGTACTCATGCACATTACATATTTGTACGTACATATATATGCCCAAGTGACTTGATGGCCCATGATAATGTACTCATGCACATTATATATTTGTACGTACATATATATGCCCAAGTGACTTGATGGCCCATGGTAATGTACTCATGCACATTATATATTTGTACGTACATATATATGCCCAAGTGACTTGATGGCCCATGATAATGTACTCATGTACATTATATATTTGTACGTACATATATATGCCCAAGTGACTTGATGGCCCATGATAATGTACTCATGCACATTATATATTTGTACGTACATATATATGCCCAAGTGACTTGATGGCCCATGGTAATGTACTCATGCACATTATATATTTGTACGTACATATATATGCCCAAGTGACTTGATGGCCCATGATAATGTACTCATGCACATTATATATTTGTACGTACATATATATGCCCAAGTGACTTGATGGCCCATGGTAATGTACTCATGCACATTATATATTTGTACGTACATATATATGCCCAAGTGACTTGATGGCCCATGATAATGTACTCATGCACATTATATATTTGTACGTACATATATATGCCCAAGTGACTTGATGGCCCATGATAATGTACTCATGCACATTATATATTTGTACGTACATATATATGCCCAAGTGACTTGATGGCTCATGGTAATGTACTCATGCACATTATATATTTGTACGTACATATATATGCCCAAGTGACTTGATGGCCCATGGTAATGTAGTCATGCACATTATATATTTGTACGTACATATATATGCCCAAGTGACTTGATGGCTCATGGTAATGTACTCATGCACATTATATATTTGTACGTACATATATATGCCCAAGTGACTTGATGGCCCATGATAATGTACTCATGCACATTATATATTTGTACGTACATATATATGCCCAAGTGACTTGATGGCTCATGGTAATGTACTCATGCACATTATATATTTGTACGTACATATATATGCCCAAGTGACTTGATGGCCCATGGTAATGTACTCATGCACATTATATATTTGTACGTACATATATATGCCCAAGTGACTTGATGGCTCATGATAATGTACTCATGCACATTACATATTTGTACGTGCATGTATATGCCCAAGTGACTTGATGGCTCATGGTAATGTACTCATGCACATTACATATTTGTACGTACATATATATGCCCAAGTGACTTGATGGCCCATGGTAATGTACTCATGCACATTATATATTTGTACGTACATATATATGCCCAAGTGACTTGATGGCTCATGATAATGTACTCATGCACATTACATATTTGTACATACATATATATATGCCCAAGTGACTTGATGGCCCATGGTAATGTACTCATGCACATTATATATTTGTACGTACATATATATGCCCAAGTGACTTGTTGGCTCATGGTTGTACCCATGCTTACAACGTATTAGGGATGTGCAGGGGTACCTACCGGGTCTGGGTTTGAAGGAAGAAAATGTTTGGGCAAACCGGGTCCCATTCCTTGAGCCATTGCAGACGAGGGGTGCCGGGGTGGTGCAGCAGTTAAGCCACTGTCTCTCACCTCTGTGGCGCAAGTTCGATTCCCGCGACATATGTGCAACATGCGAATTGAGTTTGTTGGTTTCTCGGACTTACTCCAAGGGTTTTTCTTCGGGGCCTCTGGTTTTCCTCCCTCCTCAATGCAAAAACCAACCCAAATTCCAATTCGACTGAGGAATCTGTGTCGCTGATTACTAGACCATTTGTTTGCACCTTAAATTCGATTTCAGAGTGAATTTGAATATTTGTGCTTTACTTTCTGGATCTAGACAAGTTGTAAATCATCTTAACCGGTAGTTTATGATTTCAGGAGAATTTTATGACTTGTCATCGCTTTATTGTGTGATCTATCAGCCGCGTAAGGATAGAAGCAACGGCATGATCTTGTAGTTGTGAAGACGATCCAGCCATTAAATGCTGATCTGCACCTCAAACCACATACATTCAGTGCACTACTGCTAAAATTAGCACTAACGTAACATGCATTAGCTCGCATTGCCTCTGTGGATCGATTTTGATTAACCTTGTCAAGGAGTTGCAAATGCGGCCTTTCATTGGAGTATTCTTCACATACTGCTGAGTGGAAAAATCCCTGATGGCTTGCACCTTGACTCGCATCCAGCTCTATACCGCTGCCCCGAGCAACTAAGGCATCAGATGAGAAGATCGATAATATCGATTTGCTACCACCATAGTAAGCGAGTGAGCGGAGTTTCCCCCAATAACTTGTGGGTTGCTATGCAACATCCACGAGTTTTGAAATGCGACCCTGAATGTTTCAGTCTCGTTTGGAAGTCTGTCTAGTCTCATGTTTAGCTTTTACCACCTAGACCAAGAGAGAGTAAGTAAGAGGGGGAATATTGTAGCGTGCGGTATGCAATGATGTCTATTAAAATCTATTTTTAGTAACCGGAAGCAGCTGAAGCACGTGCACAAGCGCGCGACAACAATCTCATGGCGCGAAAAAATTTGCTTCAGCTGCTTCCGGTTACTAAAATATATTTTATTAGACATTATCATTGCACAAGCGTACGTACTGGAGACTCCCTTTCTTACTTATGCTCTCTTGCCTCGACTTAATTACATTTTGATTGATGGTTGGCTAAATGCAATTACGAGACTCTGAAAAGGAAATAACTTACAAACTGATAGTCAGGAAGGTTGCCATATGTACTGTTAAGGTTATCTTCTGCCAACATTGCAGCATTTCTGAATGATGTTGGAGGAAAAGTCTGGTTCAAGTCTGAATCCACCTTGGAACCTGGCAGCCTGTGAGGAGCCCTCTTGGTCCGTTTTTGTCCAAAGTACCTTGCAGCTGTACAAGTTTGTTGATTACTAAGGTTTGTAGTTATCCTTGTTGGGAATTAAATCATAAATATTCATTATGTTAAAAAGAATCAGAGACGGATCACTGTAAATAGCATTTCAGCATTTCTAGCATTTCTAGCATTTCAGAGAATTCAAAAGCGATTATAAATTTGAGAACTTATTTATCCGAAGTTAAAAAAACAGAACACTGAAGAGCCCTAACCAAACTTAGATATAGCGACCACATTCTTGAAATTGAACGTGGCCGCTATAATAAAACATACGTCATCCTGGAACTTAGAAAATGCCCTAATTGTCAATATTGCATGAAAGACGTAAAACACTTTAATTTTAATTGAACGTAATCTTTATATGGAAAATAGAAAAATTCTCTCCAACAAAATGGGTTTCATTTACAGATTTAATAGCCCCAACAAAACGTAAAGCCCGCGTTGCTAAATTTATTTTCAAAAACTTTGAAGTTAGAAAATCTATATCATCTATTGGAGCCCAAACCGATGTAACACCTCGTCACAAGGTTTTCCAATTATTAAAACGGTCTACTGTCTTGTCTTATCAGTCTATAGAATTAACCCAATCACACAATCCTGGATCCGCCCCTGATAGATGAGCTAAGACAAAGCACTTAAGTACCTACTTCACCCTCAAAAATAGGAGTAACTATACTTGATAAGTAGTGTGAAATGCACTCTGATTGCTTGATTTCCATGTCATATACAATTAAGTGCACAGATTATTGTCGCATTTTGCCTGAAAAAAATTGTGTTCTCCTTTTTCACTAATCTGTATAACACAGATATTAGATGTCATTTTTCTGTGAGTCTGTTCTCTTATAGACGTACATATGACGTCATAATGTGACAAGGACAACAGTCACACCTCTCGACTGTACTTCTTTGTTCTCAAAAAATGTATTGATATCATCTGTGCATCTACGATATATAAGAGAATAGAGACACAGTAAAATTACATACTGGTGCATGTGATGACGTGACAGAAGTATTTTCACTGTGTTAGCATCATCTGGCAGGGTTGTAGCCAGAGGGTCAAATAGACCCAGAGGGAGGGAGGAGGAGAAGGAGGGGGGGGGGGGGGGGGGAGAGAGTCTACTAAAGTTTGGGTAGTGGGGTGCCACTGAAACTCTCAAACCCTGACCCTGTTTAAGACAGGAAATTTAAAACATTCCATACCCTGAATAAGATTACAACCTAAATAGTATACCCTATCTAAGACTTGAAGTCAAACACTGTACCTGTGATCATTAACCTGTGATCATTAACCTGTGATCATTAACCTGTGATCATTAACCTGTGACCTGTGATCATTAACCTGTGATCATTAACCTGTGATCATTAACCTGTGACCTGTGATCATTAACCTGTGATCATTAACCTGTGACCTGTGATCATTAACCTGTGATCATTAACCTGTGACCTGTGATCATTAACCTGCGAATACAGCCATCTCACACTGGGAGCCACAATCAAAACATGTCTCCCAAGAGAGATATTGTCTGCAATTCAAGGCCATAAATTCGATACTGATGACATTATGCGGCCAGGATCTGGACACATTATTTGATCGGCTTGTATATGATAATTAGGTAATACTATACTAGCCAATGAAATGATGACCAGATTCTGGCTGCATAACATCATCAGTATGGAATTTTTGGCCTTGAATCGCAGACATCTCTCTCGGGGGTCCAACACATTTTGATTGTAGCTCCCGATGCGAGGTGGCTGTATTCGCAGGCTAATGACTCATGGACGTGACAAAATCTGAAGCTGGAAACTCTCAAGTTCCATTGTGAAAAGTGATAAAATCAATAACCCTATCCAAGATTTCTCAATGATAGTGTATTCGTATTTTGATGCTACATAGGCATACCATGTTCAAGAAACCATACCCTATCCAGCGGCACATCCCCATTTACATTATATAAGGGAGTACCCCCAGGAAAATATGGGGGCAAGGGGAGATGCTGCTCCTATTTCCCAACTCTCATATCAAGCCCCAATTAAATTTAGCCACTGCATGTCACTCACTGGCATGGCCAGGTTACTTGAAAAACCATTTGTTTCTGACTTTTCCTGACCTACCCCTGTGGTGTACGCACTGCATCATGGGATAGAAAGGTCCCGGATGTAGGAAAACACATGTAAGTCCGCCATTACTATTTGAGACAATAAATGTTGTTGTTTGTAAGTCAGGGTCCTAAATACCATATTTGGCGATGAGGATAAAAAAGAAAACGCCCGTAATACCACCAAGAGCCATCCAAGAGTTAAAGAAGATAAAAGAGATCTATAGGAAATGGCGGTATGTTTAAGCGGTTTACCGGGTTTGAAACCGTTCGATGCTGTGGGCGAACCGGCTACATTGGCCCAAAGATGGTGAATATGGAAAGCGGAATTCGAGCTGTACATAGCCGCTTCGGGAGTTGCTGACATGACACAAAAGCGAGCCCTTCTTTTGCATATTGCTGGACCAGGAGTGCAAGATGTTTTCAAAACATACCCGAGTGCCGTTACAGGAGAGGCCAAAGATTATACAAAGGCCATGGACTGTCTGTCAGAACACTTCAAACCACAGGCAGCCCAAGCTCTGTATTTGCACTGTGTGACTATTATTTCACAAAATTCTCAGATAAAGAAAATAAACTTACCTTAAGAGTTTGTTGTTGTCCTGTTGTTTCTCTGGGGTCTAGAAATGGCGGTTATGGGGCATTTCTCTCACTTTGGGTTTTTCTCTCTTCTCTGTCTTAAATAAAGGAAAGGCTGCACACTCCAATTCAAACCACGAGGCACTTGAGGCCGATTTTTCCCACGAAAAAACCCATCCGATACGCGTAATTTCCTCCGTCAGGTGAAAGGTAGATAGTTTTTCTTACCCCAGAAGTTTACAGACTTGAGAAATCATTATCCTAACTCTTCCAAATGAACTCATTTCTTTGAAAAAGCCCTCTCATTCCTCATCAGAAACTACGTGTTTGCTGCTATTCGGTCGTGACGTACCGTGGCAAACTCGGCTTTGTAGCCTGGTAGAGCGCTTAAGCATCAACGACGGCGACGGCAGCGAGGACGGGACCTAGAAAAATGTTTTCTACCGAAATGTGATGCTTACTATTTCCTTCGTTCGCCTTTAATTACTTTTCATATTCATATCTTTGAAAAATATGACAAGCATAGAGTTCCGTTCACGCCGAAAGAAAAACGGAGTGACTTACTTTATACATTGGCGTTCTCTTGTAAACGTAAAATGTGGGGTTTTCACGTTCTGTTTTTCCAGACAACGGTTGAAATGTAGGTGACTGCGTGCATTCCCACGTGCAGTTATTGTATTTTGCAATTAAGGCTATTGTTTCATGCCGTCGTGGTTGCTTAAGCTCACTAATTGCCACGGTCATGACCGAATAGCAGCAAACACGTAGTTTCTGACGAAGAATGAGAGTGCTTTTTCAAAGAAATGAGTTCATTTGGAAGAGTTAGGATAATGATTTCTCAAGTCTGTAAACTTCTGGGGTAAGAAAAACTATCTACCTTTCACCTGACGGAGGAAATTACGCCAATCGGATGGGTTTTCGTGGGAAAAATCGGCCTCAAGTGCCTCGTGGTTTGAATTGGAGTGTGCAGCCTTTCCTTTATTTAAGACAGAGAAGAGAGAAAAACTTAAAGTGAGAGAAATGCCCCATAACCGCCATTTCTAGACCCCAGAGAAACAATAGGACAACAACAAACTCTTAAGGTAAGTTTATTTTCTTTATCTGAGAATTTTGTGAAATAATAGTCACACAGTGCAAATACAGAGCTTGGGCTGCCTGTGTTCAAACTGAAGAAAAGTATCCCCATGGCGAGACAGACGTTTCTAGCAACGAAACCAAACCCTGGTGAAGCAATAAACAACTTCGTGATACGCCTCTGAAAACCCTGGTAGAGCACTGTGATTACGTGGAGGAAAAAGACAACCTGGTGAGAGATTGTGTAATCTCGTACATTAAAGATAAACCCCTAAAATCAACATTGTATCGCGAAGATTCCTCGACTTTAAGTAAACTACTAGAAGTTGTTAGTCAGTACAAAGAGGCACTCACTCTCATGCCCGAGAGTCAAGTAAACAGTGTTAAAACCAGTCACAAATATGACAGTTCGACAAAATTCAAAGCAAAGTGTTGGAAGTGTGACAATTAAAGTGGGCCACTTAAGCAAAGATTGCCGTATTTCCCGTGAACACAAGTGTGTGAAGTGTGGAGATATGGGCCACTTCGAGGTCTGCTGCCACTCCAAGCAAGCACAGGACCGCAGTTCAAGTCATGGACATGGTCGAGAGAAGAGTCGAGGAAGAGGGCGAAGAGATTTACAAAGCTCACATGTACACAATGTTCATGAAGGCCAAGCTGGTGATCAAGATTAAGTGACAAATGATGATTTCTACGTGTTCACCACTACTACACTGAAAATCACTACACCTTGAAGCTGGATGTGGAAGACAAGCTCATAAACGTTATGATAGATTCAGGGGCTAGTTGTAACTTAATGTCAGAAGAAGTATTTGAGGCTATAACAGAAGGGAGGGTTACCTTATCAAAGTGTGATAAAAAAGTATATACTTACACATCTGCTTAAATGTGTGCGTACCGCAAACAAAATAATTGTCACAGTGCGCTCAGTTTTTTATCATGCCTGGCAAAGCAGCAACTTTATTGGGTCACGAAACCTCTGAGTTGCTAGATATTCTGAGGGTTGGTGTGCAAATCAATAATTGTAATGTAAAGCCAACCAGCTATATTAAGGAGGTGCTAGAGCAAGCAAATAGGACAGCAGCTCTTAAAGCAAAGTACCCCAAGGTGTTTGAGGGCCTGGGTATAAACTCAAGGGTTATCAGTTAAAACTCCACACTGATAAGAGTTTGCACCCCATAGCCCAACCCCTGCACATAATTCCCTTCAGTAGAAGGCGTAAGGTCGTAAAGAAGCTGGAGCAACTTGAAACGCTTGACGTTATTGAAAAAGTGAATGGGCCTACCAGCTGGGTCAACCCCCAGTGGTAATTGAGAAACAAGATGGTGCATGATGTCAGAATTTGCCTAGATATGAGGCAAGCAAATCGTGCGATAGCGAGGGAGAAGCATCCAGTTCCTACAGTCGACGAAACCTTACAGGAGGTCTCGAATGCTAAGGTGTTCTCCAAATTAGATCTAAACATGGCATTTCACCAAGTCGAGCTCCACCCCGACTCTAGGGACATCACACCATTTGCTGGACCAAATGGTCTGTTCAGATACAAACGCTTGCTGTTTGGTGTGAATATGATGACTGAGAAATTCCAGCAGATAGTGTGGCAAATTATCAAAAATTGCCCAGGTGCGCACAACCTCCATGACGACGTGCGAGTTGCTGGTGCAGATGACAAGGAACACGACGAGAACCTTGAAAGAGTCATGTGTAAGCTGGAAGAAAACGGATTGACACTAAACTATCAAAAGTGTGAGATTGGCGTCACAAGCATGACCTACATGGGAGACATGCTCTGTGGAGAAGGACTGAAAGTGTCAAGTGAGCGGGTGAAGGCAATCGTTGAGGCTCCAAGACCCCATAACCAGTCAGAGATGAGAAGCTTCCTTGGTTCAGTCCAGTTCTGCGCAAAGTTCATCCCCAATTTTGCCACAATGTCAGGACCATTGTGAGATTTAACATGCAAAGGTACCCTGTGGAAGTGGGGCTACAAAGAGGAAAAAGCGTTCCAAGAGATTAAGGTTCAGCTCACCCAAGCACCGGTGATGGCTTACCACAAGTAAGGTGCGGTAACCCGGATCATAACAGATGCATCACCCATTGGCCTAGGGGCAATACTTGAACAGAAGCAAGAAGATGGATGGTATAGGCCCATCTATGCTAGCCGAAAGCTTACACTAGTTGAGACAAGGTACTCACAGTTCGAAAGAGAGGTCTTGGCCATCAGGTGGGCATGTCAGAAGTTTTACCTTTACTTGTACGGAATCGACTTTGAGGTCGACTGCACAGACCACAAGCCTCTAGTCATTGTACTTGGGCAGCCAACCGCAGAACCACCCTCTGCCAGGATAGAGCGATGGTTACTCTATCTCCAGCAGTTCAGATACACCGTGAGATACATACCAGGCAAACAAAACGCTGCAGATGTTCTAAGCCGACTTCTGGTGGGTCAAACCGAAGATGAAGATGTTGATAAGACAGAAGAATATGCTTGTAGCATCGCAAGTGAGGCAGTGCCTGCAGCTTTAGTGCCCATGCAGGCAGGTAGAAGAAACCTCAAAAGAAGACCCTTCACTGCAGTTAGTGCGTGAAGCAGTGACCACAGGAAACTGGTTTTGTCTACAAGGTACCATGTACAAGGCTCTCAAAGATGAGTTATGGGTCCTGGGGCAGCTGCTGATGAGAGGGAATCGCATTGTCATGCCTGAGAATCTGTGGAAACGTACTATCAGGTTAGCTCATGAAGGACATCAAGGCATAGTTCGTACCAAGGCCAGGTTACGAGATAAAGTCTGGTGGCCACAGATGCACAAGCAAGTCGAACAAGTGATACGAGCATGCCACCCATGTTAGCTTGTAGGACAAAGAGCCATGTGAAGCCAGAGCCCATCCGTTCAACATTAGGCTACCTGAGGGCCCATGAACCGACATTGCAGTCGACCTTCTTGAAGTATCAGGAGGCGATCATCTCCTAGTGGTAGAAGACCATTACTCGCATTGACGGGAGGTAGTTCTAGTGAAGAAAACAGATGCGCAACATGTGATAAAGTGTACATGGAGGCAATGTTCAGGACACACTGTCTACCTGAAAGCGTCCGTAGCGACAATGGACCACCCTTTGCATCCAAAGAATTTGAAGGGTTCTTGGACTATCTTGGAATAGTACACAAGAAAGGTGTGTCATACTGGCCTCAGAGTAACGGGGAAGTTGAACGGTGCAACGAGACTCTCCTGAATGCTGTGAGAATCGCCAAGCTGGAAAGAAAAGATTGGAAGAGAGCTGTGGAGGACTTCCTATTCCAATAATACAGGACAACACCTCACACCATGACCGGAATGTCACCAGCGGAGTTGCTGATGGGAACGAAGTTCCGCGATAAGCTTCCGAAACTTAGAGTGCAGAGCGACTGGGCCATGGAGGCAGAATGGCAACAACTCTTGAGGGAAAGAGATGCCTGTGCAAAACTATGCCAAAAGGAGTACATGCTGATGAGAGAAATTCAGTGCAACACAGCACCACCAACAAAGGTGATCAAGTGCTCTTGAAGCAACATTGAGAGAACAAAATAATTGTCACCTAATTATGAGCCAGGACCGTACAGAGTCATTAACAAGGATGGTAATGCTGTTCTCATAGAAGACACTGATGGAAGGAGCAAAATGAGGAACATGGGGCACATGAAGAGATTCATTGAGCCTGAGTTTGGAAAGGCCACTGAAGAGCAAGAAGATGTGCAACCCAAGAGTGTAGAGATTGTGAATATGAAAGTTTATCAAGCCTGGGACCTGCAGTTTAATTACATTTACCTTGTTTGTGCCTTAACTCTGGCAGCTTTCATGTCTGGAAAGGAACTTCTGGCTATTTTGGAAGATGGATGCTCATCTCCTGGAAATGAGAAGCAGCATATTATTAGACAAGTCAATAACCTCCCTCGATCTGGGCCACTTAATTACCAGAACCTAAAATCCTTCAAGACTAGAATTGTTTTAACTTTTTTAATGCAATGTAAGGGGAATTACTTATGGAAAAATTGCAATTCTAAAAAATGAGAATTGCAAAAAAGGTAAATTACGGAGGGGGTTTAAAAAAGAAAAACAAACAATCTTGAAAAAAATCAAGAAAAATGAACAAAAAATTCCATTGAGACTCAAATTTGGGACTAATCAATGCATGTTTATGTTACGTCAAATCTTAGTCATGTTATTTGAAAATATGCAATTACATTGTAAATAACGTAGAGAAGGTGCAGCAAGCACGCTGGCACCTCACACAGCATATGTTAACTTAGTAAACGTTTGCTCAGTTGCTGCTAATAAATTATTAATACATTGGACTGTTTAATTACTATAATATATAACCATGGAATATAAGTTGAATCATGCATGGACAGTCTTACCAGTGGTTTTATCTACAGTTGGTAGAGTACAATTTTCTGTGTCACCTCTATTATACAAGGACAATCCTGTCTGTTGAATAGAAAATACAAATTGTAAGTTGGCAATTTGCCCGATCTGCCAAGTAAATCTCTGCAAATGTGTAAAGTAGTTTTCGGTGGTTAAAAAGCCAGATTGCAAAACGAAATGTATGAATAAGATAATAAAAAGAACAAAGAGCTATAATTTATATTAGAGCATAATTTCCATTATTCAATGCCAGGAATTTCCATTGTTACGTCTGCATAAAAGCCACGTTCCACTGACCTCATTTCTCTGGCCACTACCTTAGATGGGAAGACAGAGGAAGCCTGGGTACAATATTTATATGGTGCTATCAGACTGGTCTGATCTGTGGACATACTAGAGTGCACAAATATGCTGATCAGCATAGAAGGTTCCTGTTGCTGAATTTGACCTCAACCTGGGGAGGGGAGGGGACGGGACGGGACGGGAGGGGACAGCAGAGGAGGGGAGGGGATGGGAGGGGAGGGGAGGGGAGGGGAGGGGAGGGTGGATATATTTTTAGAATCTTAATAATTAAACCAGTTTTAAAATTTACAAAGTACAAAATGAAACCACAAGGTGACTCAGTGGTACTAATTATAAGGACAATGTATGTATATATATATATATAGGTGCATAAACATAAGAGGGAAGAGTACAGTTCAAAAACTGTACTCAATCTGTCTTTTATAATCGCAAGCCCAAGTTTATAGCCCCAGAGGCTTTTGTTAAAAGTAGAAAAGCAAATAGTAACAAATTATAATGTGTTGTAAAATGTTTTAGGTCTTTATGTACAATGGGGCCACATGCATGCGCTATAATTAAAGAGTTATGCAACACTGACTCTTAGTATCCATTTCAATTCTTCCATCATTTCCTTGGGCAAGATATAAAATCTCATGTCTTAGACATATAATAAAATTATGTTATTAATCTCTTTAGATCTAAATTTATAGCTTTTTTAAGCAAGATATAATTTATAATCCTAAAGTCAGAGTACAAATAACTTCCCTCTTTATAAATATACATGTAGCACCTGCACATCATCAAAAATAAACAGTGGTTACCCTATATCTTTTTTAATTAAATATCATGTGAAATTATAAGAAAATATTAAGTAATTCATTTATTTTTATAGTGACTGGTGAAACTTTCATTTACCATATCAATATACACGGCGGGCACAAAGAACGTCAAAAACGGCATCAATAAACGTGACCAAATAATTGAAATTAGCACCATTTTTTTACTTATAGTTTAAATTTGAAGAAATGTTGGTGACTTGGTAACAAAATGAAACTACATACATTGTATTTTAGGTGTTTTATGTTTGTATGATGACGTCGTTGTGACGTCATAAGCAATGCCTCCTTTTTTGGTGAAATTCCCCCTTTAATAAACGTTAGACTACTTCATAAAAAGGCCTTCATTACACACATTCATTTGGTGAAAATTTGAACATTATATGACGATTACAGACAAAGTTATAGAGGAATGACTGTTGCTATGATGTCACATTTAGTGACGTCAGGAGTCGTACCTAAATAAGGCTGCCTATTGTTAAAAAATCAAGACATGACGAGCTTCATACGGTTCTGAAAATATGGGACCCTTATTAACCGATGTTGGTCGATTCACCCGACGAACATCAGCAGGGGAGCTGACATAGCTCAAATACTTTACTTTAGGAGGGTGTCAGCTCTAAAGCTTTAAATTGTCACCTTTTGGTTTTTATGTGCTACAAGGTGACAAATTAATCTGTCGAGAGAGACTTCATCTAAAGCTCAAAATTCGATGTCGGTTTACTTTAGTACAATGTAGCTCAGACAGAAATTACGGTTCATTACGGAGTCCTTCGTTGGTAATTACAACATAAACAGTTACGTAAACGTTCTTTTGATCGAAACGAAATCGCTATGCAATCTTACACATAGCCAGTAAAATTAAATTAAAAAGGGATTGCAAGAGGAGTATTAATATGTGATTGTGTAATTTACATGTATTATTAAAACAAATGCAGTCATAAAATGTGTTCATGCAAATAAATTACATATATAACACTTGAAAACGGTTCTGCTTCCAGGAAGCCAATTAAACCTATTAAACCTAACGTTAACAAATCGAAAACAATTCTCCTGAAATATATTTTATTTCCCGAGGATGCACCAGGAGAAACCCGATTATTTCTCACAGAGTAACAGCCTTACAGCCAAGTTGCTCCGCTGCTTCCAGGAAGCCAATCAAACCTATTAAACCTAACCTTAACAAATCGAAAACAATTCTCCTGAAATATATTTTATTTCCCGAGGACGCACCAGGAGAAATCCGATTATTTCTCACAGAGTAACAGCTTTACAGCCAAGTTGCTCCGCTGCTTCCAGGAAGCCAATCAAACCTATTAAACCTAACCTTAACAAATCGAAAGCAATTATCCTGAAATATTTTATTTCCCGAGGACGCACCAGGATAAATCCTAGTATTTCTCGCAGAATAACAGCCTTACAGCCAAGTTGCTCCGCTGCTTAAATTAATTAAACCTATTTAACCTAACCTTAAAAATCGAAAACAATTCTCCTGAAATATATTTTATTTCCCGAGGACGCACCAGGAGAAATCCGATTATTTCTCACAGAGTAACAGCTTTACAGCCAAGGTGCTCCGCTGCTTCCAGGAAGCCAATCAAACCTATTAAACCTAACCTTAACAAATCGAAAGCAATTCTCCTGAAATATTTTATTTCCCGAGGACGCACCAGGAGAAATCCGAGTATTTCTCGCAGAATAACAGCCTTAATAACAGCCAAGTTGCTCCGCTGCTTAATTAAACCTATTTAACCTAACCTTAAAAATCGAAAACAATTCTCCTGAAATATATTTTATTTCCCGAGGACGCACCAGGAGAAATTCGAGTATTCCTCACAGGGTAATTATAACAGCCTTACAGCTTAAAGTTGCTCTGCTGCTTCAAGGAAGCCAATAAAACCTGTTAAAACTAACCATGACAAATTGAAACAATTCTTATATATATCCATCTATTTAGCCCCGCTATTTAAGCTAGCTAGGCTACGTACAAACAGGTTTGGCACTTAACAGTTATTATTAAACCCCTTGTACAAAGGCGCTACATATCCAATATTAATTGCGTCTATAAAGTCACAGTAATTGACGTTCTAACTATACCGGCGCCGTTATTTATATAATTTCGAGGCCAAAATGTAGTCTCAAGCTCTTCTAATGAACCAATTAAACTAGCATCCCACATCAAGAATGATAGACCTGCTTTGGCTGCAAATTGCTATGGAGAAAACTTTGATTGGTTTTTAATGCTTTGGATTAGACTCTGAAATGAATGGCGTGCTTTAATATTCTCGGAAATTGGCGCCAATTTTTTTAGATTCCCCGCCATCAACTGGTCATGAGCTTCATGGAATTCAGAATAGCCACATCTGCTAGAAGCTATAAAGGTCTCTTCGTGTAAAGTGTGTTTGTTCATCTGAAATCTCTTTCTAAAAATGTGAAACAACATTCGGATACAACTGAGGTCTTACTTGTCGAGCGAAACCACGCGGGAATTTTACCGACTTGTCCTCCGTTTGTGTTGATCAGTCAAATGTCCAATTGTTGAAAACCTTGATCATTTATCGAAAATAAAACATTTAGCAGCATCACTTACCCCTTATTTCCTGCACAGCCAGTCGGCTAGAACCTACATATACATACCATATCTTAGAAGGTCGGAATAATGAATTCAAAGGAAGAGAACGTTGCTCCAGCGCTGCTTCTGGTATGACCTTTGGCTCGTGATATAATATAACTCGGTTTCATATTAACTATTCCTAATCTAAGCGGGCTCATGCTTTTTCTCGAAGTTTACAGTGACAAGAAGCAACACATTCAAAACCCGCAAAGTACTAAGCGATGATCGATCGTGTAATGTAATTAACGAATTGCTATGCCAACCCCGAAATTTAGCCCACACCCCGCTGTGAGATTTAGAGACCCATGAAGCTCGTCATGAAGAAAACAATGTGACTTTTGTTTGCCAGACTAGTACATTTCATCATTAAAACTCGAAAATCACTCAAAGGCTTTTTTCTAAGGGCATGTATAAAATAATATGATGTCATAATGACGTTGTTGAAAATATGACTTTCATTTTAAGCCAGTTATGGAAACATACGATTTTATAGCCACCAACGTATTTTATGGCTGGACAAAATGTCATGCAACAGTATCTAAAACTCTGAAAGATGAATGAAGCGATATTTTCATAAATGCTTTTGTGTTGTTTATTTCCCGCCATATTTTGGCGGGAAAATTAGCAAAATTCAAACTTTCATAACTTTTGATTTCCTTAACCAATCGAGATCGGGTTTTCGTTTCCTTCATTCTCATCACGAGGAGATTTTAACAATATACGACATTCCGTTTTTAGAGGTAACGAACAGTTATAAGAAACGTATTACAAATGGGCAAATGATGTCATTGTGACGTCATAATAGTACTAACATAGCTTAAATTATCAGGTTATATTCCTTTTACGATTCTACACCAACCTACCAAAATTCAATCGTCTACGTTGAAAACTTTTTAAATATATAACTCATGCCGTTTTTAACTCGTGGATTACGCAATCCACGAGTTATTGGGGTGAAATCGGGAACAATATGGACCACAATATGAATATCATTCTGAACTTCTTGATAAAGCAATGGAAGATATTGAAAGGCTTAATTGACGATGAAGGTATTGCCAATGTAGCACCCAATACACAGCATGTAAACGAGCAAGATAAGCAAGCTGAAAAAAGAGCTAGTGAACTCTATGGATGTTTTTATCCTGGAAAAAATAGCCCACATATATAATCAGTATGATTTGATAGATGACATGGGAATGTTTCCTAGACATAATGATCAAGAAGACCTAGTATAGTGAACCATATGGAGGATCATGAATTCAGAAAACTAGTGCGATCACTTAATAAAAAACAAAGATAATTTTTCTATCAATTAATTTTGTACTGCATTCTGTCAAAACAAAAAAAGAGCCACTGAGACTGTTTTTAAATGGCGGAGCAGGAGTTGACAAATCAACTGTAACTAATGCTTTATACGAAGCTCTCATTAAATATCTAAACAGTGTACCAGGTGAAAATCCTGATGAAATTAAAGTTCTTAAGGTTGCACCTAACTGGTAAAGCTGCATTCAATATCAGAGGTAATACCATGCATACTGCTTTTACACTTCCTGTAAGTAGAGGATGGCAATACTGTACACTTAACAGAGACACACTTAATAAAGTCAGGTTTAAGCTAAGTAAACTTGAGATCATATTTATGGATGAGATTTCAATCATTGGTTGGCAATGGCATGTTTAACGTCCTAAATTTACACTTAATTACAACAGATAATGGGCACACACATGCCTTTTGGAGGACTAGGTTTAATTACTGTAGGAGACTTTTTTCAATTAAAACCTGTGTGTGATCACTGGATATTTGACATGTCAAAAAAGAACTATGGTCCTTTGGCTATTAACTACTGGCAAGAACTGTTCTTTCAACTGTTTGAATTAACAGACATCATGCGACAAAAAGATGACAGGCAATTTGCAGAACTTTTAAACCGTCTTAGAGAAGACAACCATACCAATAGTGACATTGAAGTATTGAAGACAAGGATTTTAAAAGAAACAAATATTACCAGTATAAACTATCCCAGGAGCAAAACACACCTATTTACAACTAATGCAAGTGTAAATGCACACAGTGATGCAATATTTGAGATGCAAGTTCACTTCCAAGTTGACGGGCTAAGGGGGCACAGAGGTTACTCAATCTCATCTATAGCACGACTGAAAAACTCATGACAATTCACGAGTGCACCAACGGGTGCTTTTGATTATGGTCGTTTGTGCCCACCGTGATAAGGTCAAACTGCGTTGTCATAGTAACATTTGATGAGCGACTATGCATGAAGTTTAGAGGATCATTTGGTTTATCTCGTCTTAGGAATAATTTTGATTGCCATTAACGAATTCAGCAATCGCAACTTAAAATAGCTGTTGTTTTCAGGTGTAACAATCTTTGAACATTTCGAATCAAAATAACATGCATTTTAATAATGATCGGCCCGCTGCACACAAGTGCCATGGTTGATCGACTCTGAGAGAATACTAGATGCGATAAACAGCAACTTTGTAACACAGCATTATATAAACACCATGCATGTGGTATAAGGAAAACAAAGTTTTGTACCTTACCTTGCTTTGTTTTTCTTCAATTCTCGCGAGAATTTCGCGAACGGGATCTGACTTGGTCCTGTTCTGCTGCATTTTAGAAGAATCGAAATTCGATAAGTTTGAGAACGTGCGCGGCCGATATTGGATTTGTCTTCTTTGATCATATACAATAGCTTGAAAAGCACCTACATGTAAATAATACAGGATATGCGTAAACAGCTCACATATTTTGCCAAGGGTTCCATCCCAACTTACCTTACGGTAATTATAAGCCAGCATCTAATCTCGAAGAATCAGATCAAAACCCTCGTGAGAACAAACGGCGCCACACAGCTCATTTGCTTTCTCCCTTGTCCCGATGTTTCCAACAAAAATAACCTGAAAGTCTCGCATCCACTTATTTGGCAATTTTTTTAAACCAACTTATCAATGATAAAACCAATATCGCGACAGGACTTGAAGCGAAAGAGATTAATTTAAATCCGCCACAAACCAACCGATCTATCTCAGAACTTCAGGTCAGGCGAAATGAATGACAGAAACACGAAATTGACCAATCAGAGGATGGCATTAATTAACTATTTTGCACGTATTGTATACACTTCACAATGGGGTGTTGAACTGTTGATCACACGGTGGCAATTTTTTTTTAGAAAATAAAGCGTTTTCTGTAAATAAACATTACGGTTGGTTGATTATGTGATTAGAAATGTTTTGAAAAAAAGAATCACGGAACAGCTAACACGGACCCTATAGACAAGAAACATTAACATGGTACAAATTCAGTCATGTTAGCCATGCAAAGCCAAAACATTAGCCAAACATGTTCAGGATCGGCCATCCCAATAAAATATTTCGTTTCCCACGCCTTCTCTCTCGTGATGCCTGGGTCGGTCGGTCGGAGAAAAAAAAAGGAAAACACGTATTCCTCGACTACTTTTTCCTCTACTAGCTGTATGAGAAAGGCAATAAACTAATAAGTATAGAGCTCGGAAGAGATGTAGTTTTAAAAAAGTGTTCTTCAATCTCTTTTTTACCTTTTTCCAAACATTGGGTCAGTGTCAATTTTTGTATTTTTTTTAACTTTTCCAAAAAAAATTGGGTCGGTCGTTGGGATGGCCATATATGGCAGTAAAATATACTTTTGTAAGCACCTAGAAGTAAAACTCTAAGTTAAATAAAACAAGAGCCCATCTGGGCTTTCACTCGGGCCACATGAGATTGAAGATGAAATACACTTTCATTTGAAATCCTTTTAGTAATAACCGAAGGGAAGAATTATTAGCTGAATTTAGCAGTCTTTAGGAGTGGCCGGTAGCGCGGTGACATGCATTCTCTGCTCCCCTAGTATATATATTTCTCGTGTATGCAAATTAAAGAAGTCGACCTCTACTTATTCATGTACCGCACGCTTACAAGAGTGTCTCAAATATATGTTTATATTTGTCCCATATTATAAGTTGTATAATTTCCTGTCCACCTATGATGGAGCTATCAAATGATATATTTCTCTACTGTTCATTCTACCCTGCGGCTCTTTATCGCAGCTCGCATCCATATCAGGTATTTATTAACTGAAATGCCTGTTGGTTATATACCCTCATTCCCAATGATTTGCTCGCGGATCCACCATTTTGATTTACTGTATTAAATTATGTAAATAAATTAACCTGGCGAGTGTTACGTGACCAGCACAATGCGATCTGATTGGTGTGAATTTGACCTTTAACGCATGCGCTGAACGCTTGCTACACTGAATAAAAAATATAAAAAAATAACGACTTGCATTTTAAGACTCGGTGCTGCCACAGGCAGCCCGAGTAATAAAATAAATCAGATTATGTTTTGCGAATTGCACATTTGAAACACTGAGGCAATATTTGGTAATAATGGCACTGATACTATTCCATATTTTAGTTCCTGTGTTCTCAGTTCTCTAACAGGAAATTATTAGTCAAGTCTCCTCGGACAAATATGTTAAACTGCAGTCTAGCTGTCAGAAACCCCCTAGCATGGGTCTTTTGGCTTAGTAATATTATTCAGGATTTCTGTTTAACGGAGAGGCAAATAAATTACAGATGGCATAGGCATGTGAATCTTATGGCTGCAATTTTTTTATCATCAACGAATGCACCAATCAATTCCAGTGCAAGCATTTATTACATGTATAGGGGAGAGTTTTTAAAAGTAACTGGCACCTGACACAAGTCACTTTCATGTTTGTGCTGGGTACTTTTTCTTAACAAGAACTGATGAGCAGCACATGTACAAGAACTCTATGGTTTTATTTATTTTTCTCTAACATGTTTCATCTGCCATACATGTACAACAGACTTATTCAGGGCATTTACAATAAAACTATTAACAGTGGTATATATTGACATGCTGGTCTAAAGAATGTGCATGGATTTAACTTGGATGGGAAATGGCTAATTTCTAATAGATGGTGTATCATAGGGCATTACAGGAACACATAATTAATTACGTCAATTATGTGTTCATATTTTGGGAGTACATGGTACTACATGGTCAGTGCTGAAACATGTACCAGAATGCACCTCTGAGCACAGTTTTTTCCCCTTGTGATGGACACCCCTCCCACTCCCTACAGCATGGAGTTGCTGCACAGCACCAGGAATGCTCCGGCTACTTTTTGATTTATTTCCTCCCACTGTTATTTTTTCTTTTCAAAACCCTGATAGAGAAGCCAAAAAAAGGGTTTAGCAGCTTATTATCATTACCTAGCAATTTTACAAATTACACATAAGTGCAGCAGTTAAATTATGAAAATGAGTATTGTGATTTCTCTGGTGCTTCATTGTTCATCTTCTTCTTTATTTCCTCCTCCCTTTCCTTTTTCTTCTTCTTCTTCTTGTTCTTCTTCAACTTGCCTTTCTTTCATCTTTTTGATGATCTCCTTTGCAGGATTAAACACCCCATAGGTCTGAGTCCCACACACAAAACACTTAGAACTCTTTTTGTACCTTTGAAGAGCACAACCCTCACAAAAGTAATGCTTACACTTGGTTACCACTGGATTTTTAAAAGTTTTTCTACATATAATACAAGCAAAAGGAACATTTTCCTCATCGTCACTGGATATTTCATACTTGTGTGGATCATCAGGGCCTGTGTTCCCATGTTCCCAGTCTCTTTCTAACTGCCATCCATGTTTATAGTCACTGCGGTCATGAAGAAACTTGCAGCTGTCGCCAAAGCCACAGAAGCCTGTTTCCTTGTAATCCTTGCAGATATCTGGCTGGTAGTCCCAGCGGATCGTAGCTCTGAGATTCTTGGGTGCTCGGATAGGTCCTTGTCTGAAAGACACACAATATTTCAACTACATGTACTACTAACCACAGAGAGCAAAACGCTCTTCATGATGCACAATTATTTTATCATTATGTAGACCTATTTCATAGAAATAAGGAAATAAAAAAACAACTACTGTAAGGCCGAAACTGTTTATTTATTTATAAGTTGTTTATATAAGTTCTGACTAAAGCTCTAAACACCCAAAGTTAGTGAACACCTCTTGTTGACTGTTAGGGTGTTTTTAAATGTAGGGTTAGGTTTCGGATTAATTAGTTCACAGGACCATTGAAGAAGCATTATACTTGTCTGTTGTTTAGTGACTTACATGTAACTCTAAACACCCAAAATTATTGACTATAGCGTGCTCTAACACCCAAAGTTAGTGAGCACCCCTAGTTGATGGTTAGAGTCTTATTAAATGTAGGGTTAGGTTTTAGATTAATAAGTTCACAGGACCATTGAAGAAACATTATAATAATTATTGTTGTCTGTTGTTTAGTGGCTTTAAGCTCTAAACACCCAAAATACTGAGCAATTGGTTACTGTTAGGGTTACTTAAATGTTGGGCTAGGGTTTGGATTATTTTTAGATTATTTTTAGATTCGATTTTAATATAATAGTGTTAGGAATGAGTTTGCTTGGAGTGGGGTATCAACTGGCTTTAATAAATCTACTTGTTATTGGCACTTGTTCTGCATGGAAACGGCAAAGTGAAAACATAACTGTTGATAATGGTTTGAATTATTTCTGTATAAGTTCGCGATCATTTATCCATTTTTATGTCTTTTCACATTCTCTGAGCAATTATTTGATAAGAGAACAAGATAATATAATACAGCATTTCTTTGAGCCACTTCCGTTTTTTTTCTAGACACAGTGGTCAGTGTTTTATTCCATTGGAAAAGCTGAGTCTAACGAGTATGAGCCAGCTTACCCCAAGTTCCTCTGCAGTCATTACTTTAATACTATTTAGCTCTTGCATCATAAAAAAACTTCTTCTAGATATAATGTTAAGTTGATGTGCTTTTCTCTCGTCTTTATTTTAGGTCAGTAATTACTCTAAGTCAGTTTGGTTGACACAGTTTGTTTTTAAATACGAGTGGAGCTGTAATAAAGTCTATAAACAATGTATTTTTCTGGATTTAGCTTCCTTATATACTTCCCTTCAGTTGCTGCAGCTGTTACTGTAACAGTTTCGTCTCGGTTTAATATTGTCCATGTTATGTTTTCAAAAGATGTTTAAAAGTTAGTAGTACACATGTGCACATAACGAGAGGGACTGGGTTCGATGATTAGTCACTTGGAGAATAAATGATCAAGCGCTTCTGTGGTGCAGTGCAATAATCCACTGGATTAATATCTACAAAGAGTTCCTCGTGATTCGGCCAAGTTAAACCCGACTGGGCAAGGTTAGTAAGTGGATGGGTAACCATCAAGGTAAGTGGTACAGTAAGGTGTGTCAGGGGAGACAAGGAAAGAATGGAGGCAGTGGGAAGGGAGGGGAGGGTTGTCAAAAAGTATTTTGTAGGGGAGGGGTGGGTAAATTTTTTTCTTTTTAAATTCCCCCACAAAAAAAACTTAACCCCTTTTTATGAATCCCCAAAAAAATTAAAATACCTTTTTGGCCTCACTTTCATGTTTTTTCTACATTAGAAATATGCCACTAACTCCACAGCAATTCTCCACATTGCTCTAATTAAAAACTGAACACAATAAATTGAATCGAGACTAAACGTAAATGTAATTTAGGCATGGTTAAAGATCCAGCGACTACTTGGGGGGCCCTGTGGCACGCTCGCGTGGCCCTGGGGTTGCTTACATCCGGGACTGTACTTTTGTGTTATTGCTCGCGGCACAGAGTTCTGCTTGTCAGTGTCAACTAGCTGTGATCGCTCGCGGTTTTCCCTCCCTCCCTCCATCCCTCCCTTTGTCCACTTTTGTGTGACCCAGTGCACTGGGCTGTTCAGCTCTCAAGCTCTGTTTGCAGCCTTGGGCACTGAACTTCCAACTTAGAGTCTTAATTAACATGTCGTTGTTGTTCCGTTTTTGAATTAGCTGGATATTTAACTAGTTTTAATGTGATCTTCCATGCATGGTAGCATTAGTTTCCCTCTATAGATTAATCTTCCAAATCATGCAAATTAGGAAGTGGCTGTTATCAAAGTAGTCTATACAGTGCATCTAGACAACACTTGGAAGGCAGATTGGTATCCTCATCCCAAACAAGCACTTGAACTACATGCCCTCACATAATTTCGTCCAAAGGTATACCTACCAGATGAAAAAAAACTCTCATAGTCGCCAGCAGTAGCCCATTACCAGGAGTGTCCATCTCCCATACCAAGTCTGAGTCAGCCGATGACCAGATTGAACTAGATTTAGAACAGATCTTGCAGGAGTTTTTGTGCCCTCACTTTAAGAACCCAATCAAACCATAGTTAGTCAGAGCAAAGCAGTATTAGTAAATCACCTCAAAGAACCACAAATCATTCTCAATCTTGGTAATGGTGGCAAGCATGTATGGACTGCAGCAGAGTCAGAAGATAGTTACACAGGAAACATATTGCTAAAAATAGCTCAATCTGGTCATATGCTGACTCACGGGTTAGTATACATGGATGCTCCTGGTAATGAGCTTCTTTCACCAGTCAGTAATATCCAGAGGTGGGGATACCATATATCAAAATGTTTTTGGCAAATGTTTATAATAGACAGACAGACAGACAGACAGACATATTTTATTTGGAGTCTTATACAATAAAGTACATAGACTAAAGTCCAAATAACTATACTAACTATAAATAGTGATTACATATCATTATTTCACAGAACTTCATATCTGTATTCAATATATATTTATGACAGATAGGACTGTAGGGTAACTAGTGGATAAAATGTAATAATTATAGCCCCATACTATAAAGTTCAAGAACGCTCGCATCGACGCCTTTTTTCAAGGCATTCGTAAATAAACTTGGCACTTAATGCTTGGAGAGATTTGGGTGGGTCGATAATGAGACGAAATTTCACGTTCTCATTTATGTGAGTTAAATTCTTATTGATAATATCTGTAAAACGTCCTGTGAAGAACCCCCCCCCCCCCCCCCCCCAAATACACAGGGAACCCAGCACCAAGAGTGCAAAAAAATATTTCACAATCTTTTGCATACATACCTGACCATTCCACTAGCAGCATTTCCCTGTGCTGTGTCTCTCTTCTCATAGTATTGTAAATAGTTGTTCAGACCTCGGTACAATTTGTCATCCTCTTCTTTCTCCTTCAACTCCTTGTTCGCCTGTAATTTCTTTTCATACAAAGCTTGCGCATCTTGATCGAAATCAGTGTCGATCTCATACGTTGCAGTTGCTCCTGAATCAACAGGTCCTGCACTCATACCTGACCGAGTGGACTTAAACTCAATGTGCACGTCTTCGGAAGTTCTGTCTTTCAACAAGCCCCCTGTTTTTTGCTTCAAGGGATTGGTTTCGGGTTTTTTCTCCTTGCGCACGACAATAGAGGCTGCGGCTGCTTCCTCCTCGCTGTCAGAGCTTTCCGCTTTCCTCTTTCGTACATTACTTTTCCTCTTGGACTTTTTAAAGAATGTACAATTGGGCTTTTCTTCCGTCGACGTTTTTGTCGACTCATCCGCCATTTTTAATCAGAACAAGTAGGTTCGGACCCAGACCTCAGACCGTATTAGAGTACGATGACGTCACTGCTGTACGTTTATTCTTTTGCTCACAAAAATACTTTAAAATCCACTTTGAGATCGGGGAAGAAGGATGTATTTATCGTGAAATATTTTTTAAAGTGAGGTAAGGAAATAACTTCGTTGTGGGCTCCTGTTTCAGATCAATATTTGGCAACTTTTTTAACGAAGTAGCCGCGCCTGGTTTGTTGCGCGGGAAGGCCAGGTCACGTAGTAATCGTTCCTTATCTCGTGTGATGCTGCCGAACTTTAGGGAATTAGTCGACTTTATTTACTCCATTTTCCACTGGAGATCGAAACAAATAAGACTGAAAACTAGGAAATGATATAAAGTTGTGTTACATGGACTTTATGAGGAACTGATCAGCAAGTTACAATCCTAGATTGCAGCAAAAGATTTAACATCCACGACATCCAGCGGCTTTAGTTTGGCAAAGAGTGGTCCGCAAGACTGAAGTCTGAAGAGTTATATAAGTTATGTTTAAAAGTAAAGGCAGAGTTGATCTTTAAAGAGAAATATGGCTGATACAGACGGACCAAACGACGTGGAGGAATCAAGTCTAAGAATAGTGCATAACAAAGAAGGGGATTTACCCGTTGAATGGACAACGGATCGAACGGGATCCAACGACGAGGAAGAAAGTTTACTCAGTTTTGGATCCGGAGATGAACTTGGAGATGAGTTTGAAGATGTTGAGTTTGAAGGAGATGATGAAAACGAGGAAGAAACAATAGAAAACAGAACGGATAATCTGGAGGGCAGCGTGGATCCAAGTTGTAGTACAAGTGAAACTACCAACTTGAAGAAAGGCAAGAAATCAAAGAGCAAAAAAAGGCGACGTGCGAATAGTGTTCATTTAGATCCAACAAAAAGAAGACGAATAAGAAGAATATTAAGAGAAGATGAGCTTGAAAAAGAGACTCTGACTGCTCAGATGGAGGAAAAAGAGAGACTAAGAAGGCTGGAACTACAAAAAAGTTTAGCTACTGAAGCATCAGGAGCTTGCCCTTCAAATGACGTCGCACCAAACACTTCTATATCACCTTGTAATCTGATAGCAGATCATTCACTGTCACCACTGCTGGTTGATTTCAGGCAAAAATCAAAAGACCAGTCACAGGTCATTGTGATTGACAGTGAGGATGATGATAATGATGACAATTCTGTTAATGATGATGAGTTCCTTTGTAATCGTGTTGTAGAAGTAATTAGCTCAGATTCAAACTCCGAGGTAGACATCTCTGAGAGTGAGACAGATGAGAGTGGCACCGATGAGAACAATGCTGGTTTGTATTCCCACGACATGTATAATCAACCAGATTCACAAGGCAGAGTGGTTGTAAATGTAAATCACCCTGCTATTGAAGAAGACATATTCCTTGCACCACAGATTGCCAAGAGGGTTAAACCTCATCAGGTAACTACATGTATGGGTATTTTTAATTGAAGTTGTGAGCACAAGAAATAGTTAAGTGACAACAGATCAAGTTCTCAATTGTCCCTTACAAAACAAAGAAGATAAAGGAGAATTTCATCTGTCGTCACTTAACTCTTTCTTGCACTCACCTCTTCAATTGCAATATCAATCTTTTAACAGTCTAAACTCCTGACTAAACACTACCCTGGCATGAGTTCCAGAGGTTGTTTGTCTTGCTTATGATGGTTTCCATATGATGATTTCCAAATAGCCTTTTCTTGTTTTTCTGTGTTTTTCTTGAGTCATTTTTTTGTTGCAGAGATAGGAGCAGTTCTATCTAAAAAACAAGAAAAGGCAAATTTTAAGGCTATATGGAAACTGGGCTTTATTGTGCAACTACTGTATTATGAGTGAAAAAAAGGCTTTTTGGTGATGAGTGGTTTATCAATCGAAGAGTCATCCATTTACGCAGATACAAGGAGGGGCATTAGGGCCTAGCCTCCTCCGCAGGCATCTCTATCAGCTTAAAAAAATCGTGAATTGGGTTACCTGTGACTCCGGGAGAGAAGAGGAGGACTGGAGGAGAGAGAGAGAAAAAAGAAGAGAGAGATGCCTGCCAAAAATCGATGGGTATGGACATGTCGCTGTACCCCAAGGACTTGTCACTGGACCCGGGGTACCCTAGGGAGGTAATTGTAACTTCCAAAACTAAACGGGTCCCCTTCGGAAATTTTTGTATTCAACTCATTGCAGCATCGAATATGTAAAGGCTTTTAAGACTTTGAAGGAAGTTATTAAAGGCGGAGAAACGACAAAATATTGCGGACAAAGAAGATGAAGTTTATAACAATTTGAGGGCAGCAACTGAAGAACTTCATATCGAAAAGGCGAGAGAAGTTTGACTGAGGACTGATGGAATTGTCGAACAGCCAAACAACCACAGCCACTTCGCACAGACTAAACAATTTATATAACTGAGGAGATCAAAGATTTCTAGATACCGTCGGGACAAAAGTCGCCATTGATATATATATATATAGCGATCCTAAAGTCAGTCAAAGTAAATCAAATTTCCATCGAGTGTAAAATAGAGGCAGAGTTGCTTCCAAACGGCACCGCCGACATTTCCATTGATCTAGTAGAAAATTGATAAGATATTTCGATTATTCGAAAACCAGCAGAGCAAGAAGAAATGCCAAGACAACTGCCCTGGAACCCGCAAGCGGTAGCTAGTTTTTATTATATACGGAGCGTTAGCGTTTATACTCCATGGTGAAGCTGTGAAAATAACACGTCGGAACGAAGCTGTTAAAATCTCAGTTGAAATTACCACAAACACGCTTGTTCTGCTCATTGATGGACGCTCGTTGATTCTTATTTCCACAGGTTATTTCATACAGTCGCATGTTAGTTTATATGTATCTGAAGTAGATCGAAAATCACTCGTTTATGTTTTGATTAACGGGTTTGATTGAATCTGGAACTTTCACAGTTTTAGCGGTCGTGCGTGATACACATGAACAGAGCCATAATATGCAAATTTGTTGTGTTTCATACCGTGTACATAGATATCGAGTGCGACGAAAACCTTTGCAGTTGATTTAGTCGAAAACATTTGCAGTTGATTTGGTCGAAAACCTTTCCGAGAACCTTACCAACCAAAAGCCATGTAAATTGCAATTTGACCGAAGAAATTGTGTCCTCGATTGTGTCCTAATTATTACAACTAAAACTGTTGTTTATTTTATTACTTCGTGCTCAGTAGACTATACATTGCAATCGGCCTAGAAGAGTCAAAGCCAGCAAATGACACACCAGTTTTACGGCAACTATAAAACTTGAGCTTCAAATTTTAATATTCCTCAGGGCTTGCGAGCTTGATCCGGCGATGATAGCCTAAAATCGGCTAGCTCCAAGCTGAGGAGGAGGCTGTATTTCAGGCTACGCGATGAGCTATTTGATTGCTTTCGTTCACAAAAATTATGACCCACCCCTCCCCAAATACATATTATTATGCGCACAAAAACCTGCCCGAAGTGGCGATAACATGTCGATTTTTGGCAGGCATCTCTCTTCCTTTCTCTCTCTCTTCTCTCTTGGCTCCAATCTCCCTCTCTTTTCTTCACCTGCCACAGGGAGCCCATAATCTGATTTCCTCAAAAATTAGAGATGCCTGCGGAGGAGGCTAATTAGGGCCACCATTTTTCATAATCATGATAAGTTAATTTGTTTTTTTCTTGCTATATAAAGCTCTATCTGATATGTTCTTTTCATTCTGGATAATAGACCACTTATTGATAAAGGAACATTTTTAAGTTTACCAAGGTATAACAGATATTTGCTTTCTAATACTACATAATTTACCAGAATCTCGTTTTCCTTTATAATCTTCTATTATTCCTTTAAATTTCTTTAATGCCAAGCATCAAATTTATGTTCATTTGTTCTCTCAGCATACATTGAATATCTTCCCAAAACCGGGCAATAAAGTATAAAATGTTCAAGCGATTCCGTTTCCAATTCACATAGATAGCATAAGGGAGAATTAACAATTTTGAATTTGCAAAGCATATCATTTGTATATAAGACTATTAAACTGTTTACATGTAACCACCTGTTTTTACATATCATTTGTATATAAGACTATTAAATTTCTTGCTCCTTGTTGAAGTGTAATGGAGGTTCAGTGCCCAGGCTGTAAGTTAGGGTCAGTGCTCAAGAGCTTGTTGCCAGGCAACCAACCAGCCCAGTACACTGGGTCACACGTAAGTGGACAAGAGAAAAGGGGAGGGAGGGAGGGGAAATCTACTCGAGAGGAAAGATAATCAATCCTGGCAACAGCAAATGTAGAACGATGCGATGCGAAGAGCGATGTGATGTGAAGAGCGATGCGAAGAGCAACTTCGAACAGCCCGCCAAATTCGGCAACAAAAGACTCGTATGAGACTGAGACACAGGCCCAGGCCCCGCAAACTGCGCTACAGGTAGACCGATTCCGCTGGCGTATTTAACCATGTCTAAATTGCATTTAGTCTAGATTAAACTGTTTACAGTACAGCCTGGATGTATGTTAACATTTACACGCGTGTACAAAATTAATTTACTACACGCATTTGAGTGTATTACACGCGTGCACTACACTCGTGTATTACACGCAAAATGCGTGTAGTTTTCCTTTGTTATACAGTTATTGTCAAAAATCAATTCGGCATTAAATTGTTTGTAACCTGCAACTCCAGCGCCGTCTCTAGATCTTCGAGCGGTTTCAATTACCAATGGTTTCCGCCAAAACTTAATAAATTATGCTGAAGGAAACTTTTGATCGTATGTTCCGCATTCACTCTGCAATTCACGTAATAAACGTTCGAACAACTTGCCCTAAACATTCGAACGACTTGCCCTTACGTTCGAACAATTCAACATCACAAAGTGATGAAGTCAAAACTGCAAATGTTCGATGTGGTTCATGTGATCTCACGCTAATTAACAGACAACAAATTAAAACTAAATGGACTCAAACCATTTTTCGCACCAGGTGGAAACTGTTCGGATACGTAAATGAAGTAAAAACTTTCAAAACGTTTGATTCTGTAAGAATCTCTATTTCTAAAAGAATTTTTTATCCGTAGAGAATATTTGGTGCGATCTCAAAGCAAAACAAACACAGAGTCATTGATTATTCAAATCAGTTCGCAGAAAATGTCACACTTCTGTGTCGCAGAATTCAAGATTCGAAACTCATTACCTTTGAAAACGGATCCACATTAAATAAAAAGAACTCCAAAATGTTCTGTTTAGTAGACGTTATCATTTGCCAGCAAAGTTGAGAAGCTTTGTGGTGATTTATAAAACTACAATGCAATAAAATCACACTTCCCGGCACTCTTGTTGTGTGAAAAACCAGACAATCAGTCTTCACGGCTGAAAGCACATGTCAACAAATTTTGAAGGATTGACAGATCTGAGTTGAAACTACAGAAGCTTTTATCAGATGAACTAAAAACACCAAACCAGCGCTGGGACAGTGTTTCGTACAAATGTCAGGATTATCCGTTTATAGAACGTTTTTAGTTTTTAGTCCTTTGTGAAAGCTCCAGAGGCTTCGATTGAGTAACGGATTGAGTGCATCGTTCGAACGGTTGCTTGTATAACATGTAGCGTTCGAACCGGCTGGTACAAAACGCAGGTCACAGGTCACAGGTCCAGGTCACAGGTCCAGGTCACTTAACAATTTTTATATTTTCCAATAATCTATTTTTCATTCCACTCCATTCCTATAAATACAATATCCGTGAGCAGCCTGGAAACGAGGTTACGTCATTTTCGCGATCCTCGTGTTCACAAACATGGCGGCAGGTACAACTTGAGGTACAACTTTAAGGGCGTAGGGAGGGTTAGATATTTGTTAAATATAAAAAGGGTATTCAATGTCCTAAGGATACTGAATATACTCTCGATCGCGCTTGTAAATTCGCAATCGCGCTTGTAAATAATTGTCCAACACATTGATTGCTTTTATAATACTAATACTAAATAATAGAATATTGCTATGATATATGTCTCAGTTGCTCCTGGTACTTAAAGTTTTCAACGATACTATATGTTAAGGTTTTCCGAGCAAAGTTGTCATTTCAATAAAAGGGAATCCTTTCTCTCAGATCTGCTATAAACAGAGACATTTCATATGGCGATGAATACGTCCTTCTGTTTTCAACTGTAATAAATGTTAGTGTTATGGCTTTTCTTTTTAATGCTCCATGAAGTAAAGATAACACAGAGCCTGTTAAAGTACGATACATCGTCATCCTTTGCTAATTAATGACCCCAGTAGTAGAAGTACCAGGAGAGTGCAGAGGAACGGTCTAGGGAGGCGGGAGAAATGTTCAGTAAAACTAGGGAGGAGGAAGAAATTGGGATCTACATTTATTTTTCCCCCCATATTTTTATTATTATTATTGACAGTTTCATTACAATACAATATTACAATACAATAATTACAATACAATTACAAAGCAAGAAAAATAAATAATAATAATAATAAATACAATCAGTTATAAACTTGTGCTATCAGATTCTATTTCGGTCTACCAAACCAGCTATTTAAAGGGGACCATTTTCTGTTAACTTTTTCTACTTTTCTTTTGGTTATCAAGTTTTTGTTTTCTATGTGTTTCTTTTCTTCTAAGAGAATAAGGAAATCTTCTAGGGAATACGACGTGTTTCGTATGAAAGCTTGGTACATGTAAAATTTCACATGGTTTAAAGGGGCTGTGTCATGGTAATATACTTTACATTTGCGTTCCGGGCCGGAAACAGCTATTTCCACCGATTTTTATATGAACTCTCGGCCATGTGGCATGCTTAAAATTAAAGCAAAAGTGCAAAAATGACTAACAAACAGTGTATAATGTAAACAGTCTCCAGGAAAAATATTGAAAATCCTTTCAATCAAGCATTTAGGGAGGGAAGCTTAACTGTTTGTATCCAATTAACAGTCACCAACCGAGCGATTACTCGATACATGCGCAGTACTATGACATAGCCCCTTTAATAGGGAGTGGTGCTTTACCAATTCAGTATATCCATATAGAATTTGAGCTGCGCTGGGAGATATTGATTGCGATGTGTATTTGCACCACCATTCTTTCAATTTATTCCAGAAAAACTTGGCTTTCGTACATTCAACAAACATATGCTCAAAAGTGTGTCTCTCTTCATGGCATGTTTGGCATGTGTCATTTTCTTTAATTTTTACTGTAAAAAGGTAAGTATTTGTAGCCAGAATATTGTGATTAATTTTGAACTGAAAATCTACATGGGATCTACAATTATTCTCCAGGGAGAAATGTTTAAAACTCACTAGGGAGGAGGGAGAAAAATTCGAAAAAACTAGGGAGGGAGATTTCACTACCCGTTCCTCTCCACTCCCAGCATTGACTACTCCTTTTATCTTATTAACAAATATCTAACCCTCCCTACGCCCTTAAAGTTGTACCTCAAGTTGTACCTCATCTGCTCCATCTGCCGCCCTGTTTGTAATCACGAGAATCACGAAAATGACGTAACATCGTTTCCAGGCTGCTCACGGATATTGCATGTATTTACAGGAATGGAGTGGAAGGAAAAATAGATTATTGGAAAATACAAAAATCGTCCAGTGACATGTGACCTGGACCTGTGACCTGGACCTGTGACCTGCGTTTTGTACCAGCCGGTTCGAACGGCCAAGTGATTGTTCGAACGGATTGAGTGGATCGTTCGATTTTCACAAAACGTTTAAACGGGCTAGGAAAAAATCCAAACGGTTTCGTAAAACGTTCGAACGATTTATAAAATCATTTAAACGGTTTCTCAAAACGTTTGAACGGACACCAAACGGTCTCTGAACGACTTTTTAGGCCTTTTTGTTTTTCACACGAAGGTACGTTTTCCCGTGTGTGGTCACAATTAGCGCTTATGATATGACTAAAACACAGACTTAGCATTTACAATGTATTAAGCGCTTCGGTTCCTTGCTACAAACTTATTTTTGAAAAACATGTAGGAAGAATTGTCGTAAATCTGTGCCGAAGTTTTTAGCTGAGGTTCTACACTTTAGTCCAATGCTAATTTGGCTAATTCAGTGTGGAAAACTTTAATTCGCGAACCGGTATTGTTGATCTACGGTATTCTTCAGCAGTTATTCTCTGGAGTTCAACGAGTTAATGAGGCACTGAGGTGCGTGTAGTTCCGTGCGTGTAGTACACAAAAGTGCGTGTAATTACACTCAGTTCGTGTAGTTACACTCAGTTGAGTGTAGTACACGCGCGGAATCCCACGCGCGTTACACGCAAAATGTGTTAACATACATCCAGGCCGTACTGTACATGTAACCACCTGTTTTTCTATGCTGTAATTTTTTCCCTTGTATAAGTACTGTAAACAGCGGCAGATAAGCCGCACCTTTTTACCCAAAATCTTCGTTGAAAATCGGGGGTGTGGCTTATCTGCGAGAACATCTAAAAAAGTTCAACAAATTTCCATAAATTAACATAAAAATAAAAAAAAGTCAGACTACACAAAACAAAAAAGAAAGGAAGCACTAATCATCACTTTCGAAAGCTTGGTGGCTCCTAAAAGAGCCGTTTGTGTTGTCTGTTTCTTGTTTGTTACTTGTTCCGGATCCTTCCGTTAATAAATATTCTTTGTTAAAAGATCTTTTAAGCAGTCAGCAGTCGCTTTTCTCAAACAACTAAATATTACACGGAATCTCCATTCTACCGCAAAGCTTTTTGCAGTGTCTGCGTTTCCCAGCAACTTCAACAGTTATAGTTCCTCTGCGAGCGAGAAAATACCACGCTATTCTGGAGTACTCACGTGGTAGATGACCAACTATTTTGCCACTGTTTAGTACTTTAACAGTAAATTTGTCGAACTGATTTTCCATCTCTCTATGAGCAATCAGTTTCTTCCCAATAGATGACTTCCAGATGTCCTTGTAGATGTGATAACCACGTACGGCAGATGAAAAGGCAAACTTCTCACTGCTCCATTTTTGATTTCATGGCGCATTCTAGTGTCCAGTTTTCTCTCTTCCAATAAAATGCGTGGTTACTAAGCTTTGGTGAATCTACTGCAAGCATTTTTTTCTTGACGTGAAATTCAGTACTACATTTAGCTAACAATCTACCTTGTACAAAAAAGTACCATCAAACAAATGCTATGGAAAGTCCTATTTTGTATGTGTAGGCAAGTAGACATGAAGTTCAAACACTTTCAGATTTAAAATTATGGGTAAAACTACGGGTAATCTCGTTGTAGGTTTGACGGGGCAAGGAAGGTGATACAGATTTCTAATCTTGATTTTCCTTGCAAAACTTTTTTCCAAAATCTGAGCTTCTAAACTCGGGGTGCGGCTTATCTGCGAGTGCGGCTTGTTTGCCGGTGTTTAAGGTATGTATGTGTATATTATATGTAAAAAATAGAAAAATAAACAAAATACAAAAAAAAATACTGTATTATAAACTGGGGCCCCTTCGACGATGAGAACCAATCACATTGCAGAATGAAAAACAAAACATTCCAACTTGCTGTTATATGAGCCAATCAGTGTTGAGTACAAGACAATAGCATTTTGACTTATGTTTATGTGATCCATTGAGTACAAGATAATAGCATTATCTGTTTGCGAATTGTTGGCTCTTAGTATCATTATTTTACTTACCGTAAACAGCGGCAGATAAGCCACACCTTTTTACCCAAAATCTTCGTTGAAAATCTGGGGTGCGGCTTATCTGCAAGAACATCTATAAAAGTTATATAAATTTCCATAAATTAACGTTTAAAAAAAATAAAGTCAGACTGATTAAAACTACACAAAACAAAAAGAAAGGAAGCACTAATCATCACTTTTGCAAGATTGGTGGCTCCTAAAAGAGCCGTTTGTGTTGTCGGTTTCTTGTTTGTTACTTGTTCCGGATCCTTCCGTTAAATCTTCTTCGTTAAAAGATCCATCGCTTTTCTCAAACAACTAAATGTCACCAGACACGGAATCTCCATTCCACTGCAAAGTTTTTTGCAGTGTCGGCGTTTCCCAGTAACTTCAACAGTTATAGTTCCTCTGCGAGCAAGAAAATACCACGCTATTCCGGAGTACTCACGTGGTAGACTATCACCAACTGTTTTTCTGCTGTTTAGTGCTTTAACAGTAAATTTATCAATCTGATTTTCCATCTCTCTATGAGCAATCAGTTTCTCCCCGATAGATGACTTCCAGATGTCCCTGTAGATGTAATATTAAACCACGCATGGCAGATGAAAAGACCGAAACTTCTCACTGCGATCCATGTTTTGATTTCTGTTCACACATGGCAGCATTCTAGTGTCCAGTTTTCTCTCTTCCAATAAAATGTGTGGTTACTAAGCTTTGATGAACGCGACTGCATGTGAACGTGTTTTTGCACAGGCAGCCCAAGCTCAAAGTTTGAAATTGTTTGACAGTTGAAGTACGAAGGTTCAAACATCCAGAATATCTGGTATTTTATCGCACTAAATGGCAAATGAGTAACACAATAAACTTGCTTTGATGAAGATTATGTTGTTGTGTCTTGAATTTGGGGGTTTGGAGGCCGATTTAACGAGTTTCTAGGAAACCTCGATTCACTCTACCTAAAGAGAGAAAAGGCGGGCTAACGGATCGCGATGGCGTGTCATACCTGTCATCTCCACGGCAAAAATGACCCTTAAATCCACTCAATCAACGTGATACTTCTGGATCCCGTAGACAGATCTCCTTGTTACGTATCCTGCAAGTTTCATGACCAAACATTCAACGAGTACCGAGAAATGATTTTTGTCACCTCACATTTTACTGTCCAAAACACCTCTTTACAGTTTGACAAGACACCGGAAGTCCAACCGAAATGATACCTCATTTTGGAGTTGAAAATCACAGCCACACCATCGGATGGGAGAGTACCTTTTATCGCTCAGTTTTTACAGCCCCATTAGGGGACGGGAAAGTACTCTCGCGGTCATGTAAACAAATCAATTTATGATTTGAATGATTTAAAACCTTGTATATTAACATTCATGTGTCATCTCTTGTTTATTTAAAGTAGCATGCCAGTACTAGTAATGATACAATAATTATGTAGAAGAAATCGCATGAAAGCGAGTGCTACATGTATGTGTTGTAGTTTGAAATTATTCATTGGTTTGATTTTCTTTAAACCAGCTCAAAAATAATAAACTGGTTTTATTAATATTTATAAACCAGTTAATTTTTTTTTTAGTTTTTGTGGGGGGTGGGGATAATTTAAAAAGAAAAAATTCTCCACCCACCAGACAGACAGACAGACTTTATTCATTAGCTCTTTGTACTACATTGGTACATCAGATGACTGCTAACAAATTTAAAAAGTTGGTTAATGACGGATAGATTGTTCTGTAATCTTAAAAATATAATATATATATAGTTAGTTATCATTAAATTAGCTTACATTATTTGTGCTGAAATTATGGTGGATCGCATGTCCATACAATCATAGACATATTTTGCTGCTATTGTTGTGACTTGTCTCGGGGGATCAATGATTACCGAAAATAGTTCTTTTTCTGTCATTTTTCTGCTATCTAATTTCGTTAGAGTTTTTAAGGAGGAAAAGAAATCATGCCTGATTGTCTGGTAAGTTTTGCATCTCAGCAGGAAGTGAATTTCGTCTTCCATTTCTTGTTTGCATGTTGGGCAAATTCGTTCTTCTGGTTTTAGATAAGGTTTAAGGTGTCTTCCTTTTTCAATTTGAAGGCAATGATTGCTTATTCTTAATTTGGTGAACGTAATTCTATGTTTGATGTTTCTGACAAGATCCAAATAGTTTTCGAATTCATACTTCGTTTTGAATGTTCGATAAACTCGTAGTTTGTTACTCTGGTTTGGATTCTGTCGTTGGTCATTAAATATATCACTTAACCAAATTTGTAGTTCTGTGTCTTTTAGGCGTTGCTTTATATTCTTCAGAAATTCCCTAAAATCTGGAGTATTATTTTGGAGTATCCATATATCACCATAGCCTAGGCTTTGTACGGTTCGCTTAATTTTGTAACTCCAAAAAACTGGGTTGCTTGATTGCATACTGTCGAGATACATATTTTTTGTAAGCATTGGCTCGTCCCTGGTTAACAATTTTGTCCAATAGTTAATACTTCTGAATGTTAATTCACATCTCAAAGGATATCTACCAAGCTCTGCTCTACATCCATTATTGACTGATGTTCTGCTGGTTCCTAATAGTAACTTGCAAAATTTTGTATGCACTATTTCTATCGGATCATTTTCGTTAGATATTTTGCTATCGGTCCCCCAGATTTCGCTTCCATAGAGCAAGATTGGTTTTATCAAAGTGTCGAAGAGTTTGATTGTCAGTTTAATATCAGATCTAAAGTGGGATCCCATTTCTTTTTTTAGTTTAAACATTGCCTTCAGTGCTGATTTTTTAAGTTCTTGTGCTGCCACATTAAAGTTGCCGAATGCGCTGAAAGTAAGTCCGAGATATTTGTACATTCGCACATTTTCTAATTGGTTATTTTTATAATAAAAACAATAATTGTTCATTCGTTTTCCGTTATTATTAAAAACAATAGCTTTTGTTTTCTCTATATTAACAGTTAATTGGTTAGTGTCGCAATACCCTTCAAGGCCTTCCAGTAGACTTTGTAAATCATGTTTATTCTTAGATACTAGGACTAAGTCGTCTGCGTAGAGTAAGTTGCTTATATTAGTTCCACCGGCAATACATATGGGATCCTTTACTCCTGATTCGTCTAACACTTGAGGCAGATCACTGAGGAAAAGATTAAAGAGGGTGGGGCTTAGAATGCAGCCCTGTTTGACTCCAATGTAACATCTAAACTTTTCTGTGATAACATTATCTATTTTAACTGCTGAATAATCGTCGGAATACATTGAGTGTAATAGTGAGAAAAAATTACCTTCAATACCTGCCTGTTTTATTTTCTCGAACAGCTTTTCCCTTGGTATACTATCAAATGCTTTTTTAAAATCGACAAAGCAAGTAAAAAGCATGTTATTTTTCTTGTTTGGTTTACTTTTAACGTACTTATCGATAAGGCCTTTCAAAACAAAAATGCTATCAACAGTGGAGTGTCGTTTTCTAAACCCAAATTGTTCTTTCTTCAGTATTCCTTTATATGTTAGGTAGTCGTATAATCTCTGGTTTAAAATTGATGTGAATAGTTTACTAAGCGCAGATAAAAGCGTAATGCCTCTGTAGTTCTCTATTTCTGATCGGTCACCCTTTTTGTGGATGGGAGTAATGAGGCCTGTGCTCCATTCTTGCGGGATGCAAAATATTGTTTGACAACCCACCCCTCCCCTCTACTTTCTTCCCCTTTCCTTCCCATTTCCTTGTCCTCCCTGAATCACCTTACTACACCACTTACCTTGACGGCTACCCATCCACTTACTATTACACCTCGTCCAATTGGGCTTAACTTCAGCCACTGGGTGATCCAGTGGACTATCGCAATGCACCACACAAGCACTTGATTTGAACAACACTGTTTATTCTATAAGTTACTAATCGTCAAATGCTCTCATTCTGCTAATTTGTATCCAGTCCCTTAAATTTATTCATAATATCGGACTTCGAAAATGTCTTTTGAAAATAGAAATAACACAGGCAAAATTGTAGTGCAAACAAAGTTTGCGTTGACTCGTGAAAACTGAGCAGCTCAAGGAAAGAATGCTAAATCCAGAAAAAATAATGTTTACTCCACTTGTACTTGGAAACATGGCTGAACAATGGCAGTTAAGTTCAAGCTGCCAACCAAACTGTCTTTTACAGAGTAATTACTGAGTTAAAATACAAACAAATCAACTCTAGCATTGTATCTAGAAGAAGAGTTCTATGAAAGAGCTAAACAGTGTGTTAAAGTAACAAGTGCAGAGGTTCTTGGAGTGACTCCATCATACTCATGAGACTCAGCTTTCCAAATGGGAACAAAACACTGTGACTAGATAAAATGGAAGTACACAATATCACTCAGTGCCCATCAATCAAATTTGTATTAGGGTTAGGATTTATCTTAGAATTAACAATAATAGTTATTTCAAGCATGTTTTCATAACTATTTTAAATCCGCACTTCCAATTTTAATGGTGACCAGGGCCATTTGGTTCTGTTGAGATTTTCAGTTGTTTGTACCTGTATATACACAATGCAGTCTCCCCGTTGAATTAACAACTATATTATTAAATGGAAAACATGCTTGAAATAACTATTATTGTTAATTCTAAGACAAATCCTAACCCTAACCATCGGACAAGTTCACAGGTAAATAACAGGTTCTCACTCACCTAGAGCTAAGACTTCACAGGCAAACAAGAAGTGAAGGTAAACGAGAGAACCGTTTTTTTTAGCACTCCTACTCGGGCTCGAACTCGTAATTCCTTTGCATGTACTGCGACCTGACCTGCAACCTGACCTGCCACCTGAACTGCGACATGCCGTAAAAAAATCAAGATTGATATATGCACTGAATCTACCACTCTCGATAATAAATTTCTTCTGTTATCCAGTTCGCTCAGTTCTAAACTTCTCAGCTCTGATCATCTCGGTTCTGTTTATCTCGGTTCTCTATCTGGAGAATACTGATTTCGAAAGCTTGTCAAAAGAATGCTTGTTTTCTATCGTTTATCTTCTATCAGAACTTTAATGTGAAACAAATCATCACCTAAAGGTCAAATTCTCTTGGACTTGGCTCAATTTCCAGAGTCTGGGTCTTAATTTACCACACGACATATCTACTCTGCAACAGATCATGTCTTTTTCCCACCATATTTTCCTGTAACATTTCATCTCGTAACTCACAGTTTTCGACTTGCACTTTCCCTATCCCCACATTTGCTGAGAGCATGAAACTGTGCACTTTATAACCTTTTAATCCATTCATTATTGACCTGTCAGAATCCAGATATGTTGTTGAGTGACTATTATAAGACAACAAAGAGTACATGTAACTCTTACTAATTATTGAGTAATGTTATTTGATAAGTTAATATCTAGTATTAGCCTAGTCCCAGGTTTTTACTTTACACTCGGCTGGATATTGTGACGTCACTGCTTTGGTTTGCCCTATGCCAAGAAACCTGGCCAAAACCTCTTGAAAGCAAAAGTAAGAGGTCTATGAAATATATGTGTGAAACCTGTACATTGTACATGTAAGTCAAAATTTTCTGCCTTAGGTACATGTACTTTATGTAGGTCAAAAACATAAACCGACTCAAAAATATGAGTTAACCCCAAAGGTTTTGCCAGGCTTCTTACTTGAGAGTCAAAATGGGGGGGGGGGGGAATGACTGAATAGAAGACTGGGGATTAGACTAATCTGGTATCTAAGTTGGTTGAGCACTTTTACAATCATGTATGACAGCCATGTATTATTAAGACTAAACACTTCTTTATTTAAAATCCACAGATTGGTGGAATTCGTTTTCTATATGACAACCTCGTGGAGACTCTTGCTCGTCATAAAGTGAGTTCTGGGTTTGGATGCATTTTAGCACATTGCATGGGACTTGGAAAAACACTGCAGGTTATTGCATTCATAGATATTTTCCTTCAGCACACCACAGCCAAAAAAGTCCTATGCATTGTTCCAATCAATACCATCCAAAACTGGTTAACTGAGTTTAATATGTGGCTTCCATCTAAACCTGCCGTTAATGAGAATGAAGAGGTTAATAACACAGAGGCAAGTGACCAAGTAAGACATCGTCCATTTAATGTACACCTCCTTGGGGATAACCAGAAGACTACCCTGGCAAGGGCAAAGGTCATAGGTAAGGAAACAAGGTCTGCATCTGGATATTTGCTGTTGTTAATATTCATGTGTACTACTACTACTACTAATGATAATGTCTTTATTTCCAAATGAAAACATACATTAAAATTCATTTCTACATAGCAATAGGTTACATGTGATTATGTATTTAAAGCTAGGTTATAATTAAATGTTAATATATTAACAAATCCTGACATAAATCTGGCAGTGTTTACTTTATATATAAAGGACTGTATGTCCGTTTGCGTGGAATACTGTGTTTATAAGATTTCTCCTTAGGTATTACAATGTATCTCAATACAATACAATACAATATTCTTTATTTACAGAGGGAAGACACATTAACCTTACATAGTTATCTAACATGCGGCCCTCTATGTTACAAATAAAACTTAATGGAAAGGAAAGGAAGTATGGGAAAAAATTAACGCACGAGCTACAACATTACAAGATATAATGAGTAATTGGAATCAATGTAACGAGAATTAATATGAAATAAAATCAAAAACAAAATATACTTACTAGAACACTATGCGCAATGGAAGGGGCTATGCCCTGGACGCGGCGCCAGAAATGCAGCAGCAGTGAAGCAAGGAGCGACAGTGGATGCCGTTCTGTACAGCGGATACGTTTAAAGAATTATTTTGATCACTCTTCTAGCAACTCTGACACATTTCTTTTTCTAGAAGTATATTTCCGTTTAAAGCATCTACATGTATCAAGGAAATGTTGCATTGTAAGTTCTGGTTTAGCCGCTCCTGATACACTGATCGAGATACCATAGATAATGCCATTGGGCATGACTATAAATGATTGTAAATTAGGCGCCGGCATGGCTGCCACATTATTTCACTCCTCAGTTTTTCTACATTTTTACTTAAGTTTTTTTAGTTTTAGTATATTTTAGAGCTGATATAAGTGGACCTAACAATGTTACCGACCACCAAGACGAACTGCTGGTATGCTCCAACTGCTCTAAGGCAATATCATGCAATGAACATGATTCGCACTCTCTGTACCTTTCACTTACTGGTGAAATTTTAAAGAAGAAGAAATTGATTTCTACTGGATTCCACAACTCCCGAGCACCGATTACGAAATGGTCTAAGCATGGATGTACGTCTTTAGTTATTCCTGGTCATGATCCACCTACTGACATTACAGTCTACAATGATATCTCTACTAATCCTGGACCTGTTTGGCAGTCGCCATTATGGAAATTACCTGGACAAGCCGATATGACTAATTTGCATGTTAACAATGCAAAAACAGCAAATTTTTCCCCCGAACAACTGCTTAGTTTTCGCTCTCACCTTTCTAGTCGCTCATACCTGTCCTCAATGGTTCTACAGCAATTACAGAAACACAAGTTATGGAAGTTTAGAGGAAGAAGAGCTGGCCGAAACCACATACCTGTGATCACTACCCGCCGAACTGAACTCATTTACAGTTCAATGGACATTCCGAGACGAAGATTCAACATAAACATTACAGTCCCTGCTATTGTACCTAGTGAACCTCGGTCTCAAGAATCCTGCATGCAGCTGTGCACTGTAAATGTCCGATCGATAAAGAATAAATCAGCAGATTTTGTTGATTTTGTGTGCGAGAGCAAACCTGATATTGTTGCCATAACCGAGACCTGGCTAACTGACAATGATGTTGCTGCTAGAGCCTTAGCTACTCCCATTGGCTATAAACTTCTTGATCATCCCCGACAAAATCGTATAGGCGGCGGTACTGGCCTACTATTTAGAGATAGTCTGACTGTTAGTAAAGTAGCTGCTGCTGAGAAGAACGCGTTTGAATACTCTGAGTGGAGTGTTATGTCTGGTTCATTTCGCTTACGCCTGGTCGTCATCTATAGAACACCCTACAGCTCTGAGCATCCGGTTTCTACTTGTGTGTTTTTCGCTGAGTTCTCCGACTACCTTGAATCAGTCATCTTATCTACTGAGAAGCTGCTCATAACTGGAGACTTTTATATACATGTTGATGTACCAAATGACCCTGATGCAGTTAAACTACTTGAACTGTTAGAATCAATGGGAATGGAACAACACGTGAATCTACCTACTCATGAACTGGGCCACATACTTGACCTAGTTATTACACGCCAATCTGATGCCCTTGTCACTGGTTTGCCTAAAATTGGTCGTCTTGTGTCTGACCATTTTTCTGTTTTGTGTGAACTTAAAGCGCCTAAACCATCACTTACCATTAAACAATGTACTTACAGGAAACTTAAAACAGTTGATATACAATCGCTGAAGGCTGATCTTGCCACTTCTGATTTATGTCAAGACCTCCCCAACGATCTAGATGTGCTAGTAAAGTGCTACAACACCACTCTAACTAACCTGTTGGAGCACCATGCTCCTCTTAAGACCAAGTCAGTGACTGTTAGGCCACACATGCCCTGGTTTAACGATGGTATTAAGACGGCAAAGAGATCAAGAAGATGGGCTGAGAGAAAATGGAGGAAAACGAAATCCCCATTGGACTATGCTCAATATAGAGCATGTAGAAACCGCGTAACTTACTTGATGAATAATGCAAGACGAGAATTCTATACGAGTTCAAGTTCAAGTTTATTTCACACTATGTATAATATTTACAATAAGGAGAGTAGATAAAAATGTATAAACAAAATAAGTACATGGAATAAATTAAAAGATTCAAGTGTACAGTGGTCAAAGTAGCTAAAAGCTTTCGAGTTGGCCACTGCTTACATGCAAATAATAATTGAATAACTGAGCGTAATACATAGAATACATTAAATAAAGTATTGATTAGAGTAATAAATTGAGCTTGAGAGGAACTACAATATGAGAAAACGAAAGAAAAAAATAAGGAGAAAAAAAGAAAACGAAAGAGAGGATTAGGAGGAGAAATAGTTATTGTGAGAAGGTTTATAACAAAGTAAAATGGTGCTCTTAAATTTGATGATTAAGCAGGTGAGCTTTATATTGTTTTTTGAAATTGTTTGTTTTTGTTAGGTGCTTTATTAGGCTAGTAGGTATAGTTTCCCAAATTTTCGTAGCAGTGTATTTAAAAGTAAATTTACCTAAGTTGGTTCTAATTTTAGGGGGGTAGAAATTTGTCCTAGCTGCATACCTGGTATTGTAATTATGTACATTTGTTACGGGTATTAGGAAATCGTGAAACACGGAGGGGATATCAGATGGATTTTTGTATAGTTTATGTGTTAAGGTACAGATGTTCAACTTAACAATATTTTCAAATTTTAAAATGCTCAGAATTTGGTAATAAGGAGAAGCAGATTCTCTGTTGTTGGCAAAAAAGATACTTCGAATGCATTTATTTTGTTTGGTACATATTTTTGTTAAGTTGGTTGGGTATGTGTTTCCCCAGCTGATGGACCCATAGTTTAAATAGGGATATATAAGTGTATAATAAAGTTGTTTTAGCATTTGAAGACTGAGGTAATTCCGTAATTTGTAGAAAATTCCTACATTTTTGGCTATCTTGTTATTGATATGGGTGATTTGACTTTTCCAATTGAGGTATTCATCTAAGTATATTCCTAAATATTTAATGTTCTTTTTCCTTTCAATATTTAGAATATTCATTTGTGGGAGGGTCTTTCTGGGTGAAGTAATTAACATATAATTGGTCTTTTTCATGTTGACAGAAAGTTTGTTAATATTACAGTAACTGAGAACATGTTTTAATTCAGTATTCATAACTGTTTCAAGTTCCTTTGGATTTTTGCAAGAGTAAAATATATTGGCATCATCAGCAAAAATTCGGAAAGATAATTTCGTTGATGAATTAGAGATATCATTTATGTATAGGAGAAATAATAGTGGCCCAAGCGTTATTGCTGAAAATAGCTGTGATCAAGGCAAATTGTTCAAAGCTACAAAACACCTGTTAAAGCAGAACACTGATGTACTCTACCCTCCTCATGATGATGATTATGTGCTCGCTAACGACATGGGACATTTTTTCGTTCAAAAAATTGTTGATATACAGAACAAACTTGACTGTGCTGATCTAGTTAATACAGAACCTGTGAGGAAACCCGAAAACTGTGATCCCACCCTTAATGCTATCACATCATTTGATGAGTTTAAACCACTGACGGAAGAGGACATGAGAAAACTTATCATGAAGTCGACCAAAAAGTCGTGTGCGCTGGATCCAATGCCAACTCCTCTAATCATTGACTGCATTGACGTACTGTTGCCCGTCTTGACTAAAATTATTAATCTCTCTCTGGATACCACATTATTTCCTGATGATTGGAAAGAGGCTCTCATCATGCCCTTGCTTAAGAAATATGGACTTGACCTTGTGTTTAAGAACTACCGTCCTGTTAGCAATCTCCCTTATGTTTCTAAATTAACGGAAATAACCGTTTGTGAGCAACTACACTGTCACATGACTGTATGTTCGGCCGACTCGGTAGTAAACTCAACTTCTTTTATTTCTAATCGTTTACATCGATAAATACACGAAAATCTAAACCTAAGAGGCGAAGAATACAAACTTCCCTCTGTCGAAAACCTTCTCCCGAACCCCTCGTTCTGCCTCACTGAGTTTTGCTTCAGCGGAAAAGTACTGAGCGCTGATTGGCTCAAACCGTTCGGTGTCCTATAACAAGCAAACTAAAAATAACTAATCGATAGTCCTTCTAAACATTCCCCCTCCCCGCACTGGGGGGTTACATAATCCAACTGTGTGACCTAAGCAATCTATAGTTACACTGTGTTGTCGCTCTGTAGCGGAACTAACTTATGGATAGGCCTAATGACAGTCTTGGTCCCGCACTGGACCTTTGCCACTCTGGTGTGACCGTCCCTACCAGGATAGGTCTCCACAATTCGCCCCAAGGGCCAGCGTCCTCTTGGAAGATTGGGCTCCAGCGCAAGCACAACATCACCTTCCTTCATGTCTTTCGTCACTTCATTCCACTTAGGTCTAGTGTTCAGCATCGGTAGATATTCTCTCATCCATCTCGTCCATACTCGTGAGATCAGCTCCTGTACCTTTCTCCAATGTTTACGTGGGTTGAACTCCGTAGTGTCTACGTTCGCTGGGGCAAATTGTCCACCCATCTGCCCGTAAAGGAAGTGGTTTGGTGTCAACGGTACGTCATCCCTTGGATCCGCAGACTGGTAAGTTAATGGACGCGAATTAAGAAGACTCTCAGCTCCACTAAAGACGGTGATAAGCTCCTCATCTGTCACATCACTGCTGCCTAAGACTGCATAGATGGCTTTTTTGGCAGCTTTAACCATTATCTCATGCGCACCACCGAAGTGAGGCGCTCCTGGAGGATTGAAGTTCCACTTCACTCCCTTGTAGGTTGTCGATCGCTGAATTGTCTCTTCATCCAATTGACTGACCAACTCCTTTAGTTCGTTAACTGCACCCACAAAGTTGGTTCCACAATCACTCACCATCTCTTTGGGAACCCCTCTTCTGCTGGTGAAACGGGTAAAAGCATTCAAGAAACTATCTGTATCAAGTCCCCATGCCATCTCCAAATGAACAGCACGCGTTGCCAAACACGTAAACAGACACAGCCATCTCTTATGCCTTCGTATGCCTCACCCTTGAACAGTGGTAAATGGTCCAGCGTAATCCACTGCCGTCTGATCGAAAGCGCGGTAGGTGAACCGAAGTCTGACCTTTGGTAGAGGAGCCATTATCTGATTGGCAGTCTTATTCTTCCTTCTCTTGCACTCGTTACACTCGTTCTCCCATTCTCGTATTTCTTCTCGTGCGGCAACAATCCAATATCTCTCGCTGGTTTGGGACAAGATGAAATTTGTACCCGCGGAATGGTTTGCCAGTTCATGGTAGTACTTCACTACCAGCTTTGTGACCCAGTGACCTCGCGGTAATATGATGGGAAATCGTACATCATAGGGCAAACATTCAGCAAACCGCAGTCGGCCATCAGAACGAATGACACCATCTTCGTCCAGACGAGGACACAACTTAATTAACTGGCTCTTCTTTGGGATTGGCTTTCCAGAGCTTAAAGCCAAGTACTCCTCTTGGAAGGCTTGACATTGAGCCAAGCGCACTCAGCTCTTCTTCAGCTTCCTTGATTTCGTCTGGCAGCAACTCTATGCTAATCTGCTTTTCAGTCTTACTTTTCATGTTGTACAACACTCGTCTGACTCTTGCCTGAATACGAACTAGGCGTGTCCAGCTTGAGAAACGTCTCGGCTCAAGTCCCCATTCTTCACACGCCGGCTCTTTCCTACTCTTCTGCTTTGGAACAACTGATCTTGAGTGATATGTCATGAGAGTTCCAATTACTTCCTCTGTCCTCTTCGATGTGCGCACCTCGGGCATCTCTCTAGGACGGTTTACCATTTTCATCTTTGGCCATTCACTGCTCTCCTTGGCCAACCACTCGGGGCCATTCCACCACAGAGTGCATGCGATTAGCTCAGAAGAGCCGACTCCTCTTGTGCACATGTCTGCTGGGTTCTGGTCGGTAGGGACGTGTTGCCACTGTGACGGCTCCGTAAACATCTGTATCTCCCCAATTCGATTTGCCACAAACGGCCGGAAGTCCTTTCCTCGACCACGAATCCACCATAAGACATCAGTGCTGTCAGAGTAGAAAATCACATCCTGCATCGGTATATCCAGAACTCTCAACAGTGACTGTGTCAACCGCAAGCCTAAGACAGCACCCATCAACTCCAGCCTTGGTACTGTTACTGGTATCAATGGTGCCACTTTACTCTTTGATGCGATCATTCTGCTTGTGACAGACTCATCTTCGTATTCACATCGAAGGTAGACAACAACACCATATGCTTGCTGAGAAGCATCAACAAAGGTTACTATCTCCTTAGACTTGACAGCTTGAGCACTTCGTAGGCAGCGAGGGATTTTTACCTCCTTCAGACTGTGCAGTTGCTCGAACCAACCCACGATTCTGTTGGCAATCTCATCCTGTATTTCGTCATCCCAGTCATAGCCCCTTGTCCACAGTTCTTGAAGCAGAATCTTAGCTATAATGACAAATGGGCTTATAAGACCGAGAGGATCAAATATTGTGGCAATCTTTCTAAGTACATTCCGTTTGGTTATCTGTAACCCAGGGGATGGCGGTGAAGTGGAAATCGAGAACATGTCCTCGGTACTGTTCCATGATATCCCCAAAGTCTTAACAACTGGATCTTGGCCATCATTAATCATGATCTCGGTGGCACGGTCTTCCTCAGGTGTTACCGCAATCACCTTAGGTGAATTTGAGACCCATTTCCTTGCCTGCATGCCAGCTTTTCCCCAAAGAGCCTTCAATTGGTTGTAGAGCTCAATTCCTGTTTCCTCATCTTCTACACTGTCGATCGAGTCATCCATGTATGTTGACTTGAGTACCGTTTCAGCAGCCAACGGATAGCTGTCTTGATGCCTTCGTGCATTCTCCTGGGCGACAAACTGGGATTCCATTGGAGCAGAGTTCTTTCCAAAGACCACCCTACTGAATTCGTACTCATCTGGATCACGGTTGGTCTCGAGATCTCGCCATAGGAAACGAAAATACGGACGGTCCTCTTCTCTAATCTGGATCTGAAGATACATCTCCTTGATGTCGCAAACTACAGCAACAGGATTGCGTCGGAAACGCACTAGCACGTCAAACAGCTCTTTCTGCAACTTTGGACCTGCATGAATAACACTATTTAATGACACTCCCTCATACTGTGCTGAACAGTCAAAAACTATTCGCACTTTTGTTGTGGACTTGTTCATCCTGACGACTGGGAAGTGCGGTAGGTACCATGCATCAGATGCTTTTTCGGTTGTGGAGACTTTGCGCAAGTACCCTTTTTTAACATAGGCTTCTATGATCTCTTGATACTCTTTTTCTAAGACTCCATCCTTCTTCAAGTGTTTCTCAGTGCTACTGAGGCGGGAAATGGCCATATTGCGATTATTTGGTAGCTTCGGTCTGTTATCCTTCCATGGCACAGCTATCTCGTATCTGTCATCAACATATTGCAGAGAATCTCCAACTTTCTTCAGAGCGATTTTCTCTTCCTCAGTGTACACTTTGACAGCATCGGTTTCAGTTCCACAGCTCTCGATTTCCCAGAATCTCTTAAGAGTTTGATCCAGCTCACAACAAACACCAGCACTGGTGCTGCAACTTTGCACTGAATCCCTAGTGAACAACGTTCGGATGACGTGTGACCGAGTCCCAGATGCTTCTCTGCCATCAGGAGCACCAATACAGGTCCATCCAAGTAGACCAAGACGCGCAACCGGACCACCAGACTGACCACGGATGTCAACCCTCGAATAATGCAGATCGGTATTGTCCACACCAATCAACAAATCTACAAGCCCATCCTTGGCTGGTTTGGGGAAATCACATTCCACCAGATGGGGCCATTCGCTTTGGTTCTCTCTCCAATCCTCAACTTGATATGCCCCAGTGACATTTCGAGGGCAGGTCTTCACACTTATCTCCTTGCTAAATTGACCATCATCACTTTCAATCATAACTTTGACTGGCATAGATTGAAAAGTCTCAACCGAGTCGTTGAGAACGTGAACCTTAACCGGGTGGTAAGGTTCTTTCAAACCCAGCAAACCTGCAACCTCTTCATTTAGAAATGATTCATTTGAGGCATCATCTAAAATAACATTGACTTTTACTTTCTTTCCATTAGCCTTTAACCACACAGGGATGGTTCTAAGAGAATAGGTTTCGACCGGGCCTTCAACCCCCTCCCGTGTGGAAACCAGGGCGTTATAGTTTGCTGCTTCGACACTTTTGGCCGGCTGTGGTGGTTTACTCACTGCCTCATGCAGTAGGCGGTGATGGTTCCGTTGGCATCCATCTATCTCACATTTCTGCGCTCGCCTACAGTCTCTTCCCTGATGATCATTAGCTAGACAACGGAAACACAATCGCTTCTCCTTTGCAATTTTCCATCGCTCATCAATGCTTTTTTCCTGAAATTGCCTGCACCTCCACACTCCATGATTGGTTCCAGAACAGTAGATGCAAGGTGACTTTTGCTTGAACGGCTGTTTCCCAGTTGCACTCTCCCAGCCTGTTACTTCTCTATTCTGCTCATCTGAACCAGTGAAAAACGACCGTGACTTATACCTATCACTGCTTCTCAGTTTTGGCATAGTTCCATCTCCCTTAGATTTGGACTCAAGCCCATGTGACATCTCCACTGCTTCCACTTTAATCCTAACTTCCTCCTTAAGCCAGTCCTTTAAACTCAGAACTGATCGTACACGACTATGCTCTCCCAACCATCGGCTGTAACTCTCTACCTGGCCATCCGCAAGCTTTTTAACTAACAAACTGTGCAGGGTTCCTTCCCCAAGTTCTCCATCACGACCCTCAGCCTGTAATTTAACAACAGTGATCCGTACCAGATCAGCGAACTTTTCAAATGCTTGAACATCATTATTTCGTATCTGAGCTGTACTCTCAAGCTGATCCATATATGCTCGCAATTGACGCCGCCGTCCACCAAACTTTGTTGTCAAAATTTCCTTCGCTTCCTCGTATTCAGGTGCGGTGATTCCCAGGCCTCTGATCGATTCCAGTGCTACTCCGGTTAAACTCTGCCGTAATCTTGCCATCTTCAGATTTACTGGTTCTTTAGATTTATCTACCAGACTTTGAAAAAGAGCCCAAAAGTCCTCGAATTGGGTCTTATCGCCGCCAAATGTAGGCACTTTCAACGGCTGTAGGCGGTAATTAATTGATGATATTAACGCGTTCCCGTATACATTCTCCAAACTCGTGTTACTCTGTGGAGACCCTGGCTGGGTCGGTGAAGATGGCTGAACTACTTCTTGTTGTGGCGGAGATGACCGAACTGCTTGTTGTGGTGGTGAATATGGCTGAACTACTTGGGTTTCCCCGGTGGAATTTGCAGACAATGGCATCGCGGTTGTGCTGCATTCCGGCGGGGTATTCACGCGGTATTCATTCACGCCACTAACGACTAGACTGTGAGCTTTCTTCTTCAGCTTTACGACCTCATGGGCTCGCTCGATTGCCTTTTGGACCTCAGACTCCAACAAATCCGACTCCTTCATTGTGGCTTTTTGGCTGTCAAATGCACTCCTCTGTATATAAAACAGGCATATGTCGTCCATGACCGATTGCGTTTCCTCTAGTGCTGACCATAAGCGCTCCACTTCGTGTTCGATAGCCGTAATATCGATTTCGGTTTCTAAACACAGCTTTTCCAAATGGTGCCGAATTTTTGTCCCACTTGTTTTCCCCGCTCGTTTCATGCGTTTGAGCTTAAAAATTATTTCTTCTTGCTCTTTCTGTTGTTGCTCCACGCTCTCGCTGTCCTTTGGCGGGTCGTCCTTTGTAATTGTTTCCCCTTCGGAATCCGACATGACTTCGATAATAAAGACGAAAACTTCAATAACTGCAACTTCCCCGGTAAACACTGAAGTTGTGGTAGACTAGCGATTTTTGACCTGTCAACTCGATAAATAAACTCGACGATAAATCCGTATCTTTAGCGGTTATGTCCCTTCGTGGTCGCCAGATGTTCGGCCGACTCGGTAGTAAACTCAACTTCTTTTATTTCTAATCGTTTACATCGATAAATACACGAAAATCTAAACCTAAGAGGCGAAGAATACAAACTTCCCTCTGTCGAAAACCTTCTCCCGAACCCCTCGTTCTGCCTCACTGAGTTTTGCTTCAGCGGAAAAGTACTGAGCGCTGATTGGCTCAAACCGTTCGGTGTCCTATAACTGTAACAAGTTGCGTGACTTGTTTACCTACCATTTTGATTATACTAATGTACCACAGCCAATCAGAGCACGTCACGCTTGAGTGTCTACACGTGGCAGTAAAACTACTGAGACGGTCGGCTAGAACTCGTAGGAGATCCTCAGTTGTATATGGCTTATTGTTTAGGAATAAACCACTAGTAAAAACCCAAGACCACGTCTTACATGGCGGCAGCGGTAAACTACTAACACAGAGTAAATCAGCAACGGTGCTTTGGTCATTTCGAATGAAAATATGGCCTCAGGATTTGCGTTACCGCCTCCGGCGCCTCTAGAAATACACAGCTCGAACGCTTCAGAGAAATGGAAGAAATTTCGTCTGGCATGGAGAAATTATCTTCTCGCTACAGAATTGAACAAGAAGTCTGAACAGGTTCAAGTTGCAACCCTTCTCACAGTAATTGGAGAGGAAGCTCGTGAGGTTTTCTCTACGTTCACAAGCTGGGCAAATGAAGGAGATGAAGCAAAGATTATCCCGGTGACCGAGAAATTTGAAGCGTATTGTATGCCACGCAGGAATGTCCCGTTTGAACGATACCGGTTCAATCGACGTATGCAGGAACCTGGAGAATCGTACGACCAGTACAAGACCGCCCTACGAAAGCTAGCAGAAGGATGCGATTTTGGCACAATTACACCGGAAGAAATCCTCAGGGACCGGGTAATATTTGGCATAAGTGACACCAAAGTGCGAGAGAGACTGCTAAGAGAAACAAATCTTAGCCTAGCTAAAACAGATGAGATTTGTCATGCGTCTGAGAGTATGCTGGCCCAAATGAGAATCGTGGGTGACACCACAGGATCTGAAGTAAATCGAACAACAGACCAAGAACGCCCGAAGTCGGTCTCTAGAAGAAATAAAAACACACGAAGACCGACACACAAAGGTCAAGGACAAGGCAAATGTGGCAACTGCGGGTATCAACATCCGGCAAATCCGGAATCGTGTCCCGCAAAGGGAAAGGACTGCCTGAACTGTGGAATGAAAAATCACTTCGCTGCAGTGTGTAGACAAAAAGAAGTCAAAGTGACCGAAGATCCAGAAGACGATGAATCGGAAGTCTACCAAACAGAAGAGATTTCAGCAATTAAACTGGACGATTCGCAGCTAGTGTCATTGAAGCTGGAATCTGGCAGTTTCATTCGCTTTCAACCAGACACGGGGGCCCAGTGTAACGTGATACCGCTACACATATACAAAATGGCATCGAAGGATAGTCAGCTTGAGAAGGTGAAACCACTCAAAGCCGCCCTTGTCGCTTATGGGGGCTCGAAGATAAAGGTAATCGGGCAAGTACGTATACGCGTTTGGAGGGGCGAGGCTACGTGTCTACTAGACTGCCGACTAGTGGACAGCAACGAGATTCGCCCAATCTTAGGTCGGAAGGCATGTTTAGGAATGAACATTATTGTTTACAAAGACAATGACCTGTTGAATAAACCACAGACAGACAAAGCCCAAGTATGCGCCATAGAGGACCAGCACACCGTGTTGACCAAACAAGAGCTGCTGACAAAGTTCCCGAAGGTCTTCGGCGAGGGAATCGGGCAGTTAGATGGCACATATAAGATACGACTCGATGAGACAGTCTCGCCAGTTAAGCATGCACCCCGACGCATTGCAGTTGCGCTCAAGCCCAAGCTTAGGGATGCTCTGGATGATCTTGTGGCCCAAGAAGTCATAGCGCCCGTGACAACGCCCACAGAGTGGATCAGCTCCATCGTGGCCGTTCCTAAAAAGAACGGAAAACTTCGTATCTGTTTAGACCCGAAGGACCTAAACCGCGCCATTCAAAGAGAGAATTATCAGCTCCCAACAATTGAAGACATTGCAACACGGCTACATGGGGCAAAGGTCTTCACAATGATGGATGTGCGAAATGGCTTTTGGCACGTGAGCTTAGAGGAAGAATCAACCTACCTGACGACCTTCCAGACACCATTTGGCCGCTATCGGTGGAAACGCATGCCCTTTGGAATTTCCTCAGCACCAGAGGTTTTCCAGAGGAGAATGCATGAATTCATTGAAGGCCTCGACGGCATTGAGGTAGTAGCAGATGATTTTCTCGCGGTTGGGTTTGGCGACTCGTTTGAAGAAGCAACCCGGGACCACGACAGGCACCTGTTGGCATTTCTGAAGCGATGTGAAGAACGAAATGTCAGACTGAACGACGAGAAGTTCAAGCTGAGGCAGACAGAAGTGCTATTCATTGGACACACGGCGACGGACAAGGGACTCCGAGTGGACCCTGCTAAAGTTCGAGCCGTTGTTGAGATGCCAACTCCAACAGATAAAGCGGGTGTGCAGAGACTCCTTGGAGTGGCACAGTACCTCGCTAAGTTCCTCCCTCACCTGTCAGACATCACGAAACCACTAAGGGAGTTGACACAGAGTGATGTTCTGTGGTTCTGGGGTGATGCACAACAAACTGCACTTGACAGACTAAAGGATGCAGTCACGAGCACCCCTGTACTGCGTTACTACAACATAGACGAAGAAGTGACCCTACAGTGTGACGCATCGCAATCAGGACTAGGTGCTGCTATGATGCAAAACGGTCAGCCAGTCGCTTATGCGTCGCGAGCATTGACGCCAGCGGAAACACGATATGCGCAGATCGAAAAAGAGTTGCTTGCGATAGTCTTCGCTTGTGATCGTTTTGAAGCCTATGTGTATGGCCGCGAACTGGTCAACATTGAAAGCGATCACAAGCCACTGGAGCCTATTTTCCTAAAGCCGCTGTCTTCAGCTCCATCGCGTCTGCAGCGCATGCTCTTGCGACTGCAGAAATACAGTCTGCACGTCAGATACAAGAAAGGGAAAGACATGCACCTTGCAGACACGCTGAGTCGAGCGTATCTTCCGGAAGTCAACACATGCGCCTTCACCAGAGAGTTGGAGGATATCGATCATCGTACTTGGCTTCCAGTGACCGAAGACCGATGGCAGCAGCTAAAGAACGCTGCGGCTGATGATCCTGTACAGCAAAGGCTCCGCGCGGTCATAATGCAAGGCTGGCCAGACAACAGAGCTGAGGTACCAGAGTACGCACAGGCTTACTTTGACGTGCGCGACTCACTAACCATACAGGATGAGCTGATATTTAAAGGACAACTACTGGTGGTCCCAACAGTCATGCGCAAGCAACTGATCGAAGAAATTCATTCAACACACATAGGCATCGAAGCATGCATACGAAGGGCAAGAGATATCTTCTACTGGCCACGCATGGCAACAGAGCTCAAAGATTACATTGCCAAGTGCGACATGTCTCGCGCATCGCAGTGGTCAAGGGAAAGAGCCCCTCATGCAACATGAGCTTGTCGCCCGCCCATGGGCTAAAGTCTGCGCTGATCTCTGCGACTTTGATAACCGAACACTGTTAGTTATGTGCGACTATTACAGTAACTACATTGAAGTAGCCCGTCTAACTACAACAACGTCCCGCCGTGTGATCAAGGAAATGAAGGCAGTGTTTGCTAGGTTCGGGGTTCCAGACACCCTTATCACAGATAATGGGCCTCAGTTTTCATCTGCGGAGTTTGCTGTGTTCGCAAAAACATGGAGGTTTGAACACAAGACCTCTTCACCACACTACCCCCAGTCAAATGGAAAGGCTGAGAATGCTGTCAAGACAGTGAAGAGACTGTTCTCCAAGTGCAAGGAAGCCGGAAAGTCAGAGTTTCAGGCACTACTAGACTGGCGCAACACGCCCTCTGCAGGAATCGGTACCAGCCCAGCCCAGCGTCTCATGGGACGGAGGTGCAAGACACTTCTTCCAGTTGCCGGCTCTCTGCTGCAGCCACAATTTGCAACGGAAGAAGATACCCGTGCTCTGATTGGAGTCAAGCAACGCCAACAACACTATTACGACAAGCATAGCAAACCCTTGGATCCAATCAGCATTGGAGAAACAGTCCGCATGAAACTCCCCGGGCAGAACAGATGGGATGCAGGCACATGCACAGGTCAAGTTGGACCCAGGAGTTACGAAGTCAAGGTCGGTCCCGGAATCTACAGACGTAACCGGAGACAGCTTGTCAGTACGGGTGAGCAGCATCTAGGTCTACAACAGCAGGACCCAGTACCCGATGACCGCTCACAGGATATCACAGCTGAACCGATGGAAGGACCACCAGACGAACCGGCTAGTGCGAGCCGTGAACCAACCACACTGAGACGATCAGCACGGAAGGGCAAAGCCCCAGAGTGGCATAAGGATTATCACATCCCTTGACTATGTTATCAGTTTAGAGACTGTAGACATTATTTTATGTTACATGTATGTTTGTTCGGTTAGAAAAAGGAAGATGTAACAAGTTGCGTGACTTGTTTACCTACCATTTTGATTATACTAATGTACCACAGCCAATCAGAGCACGTCACGCTTGAGTGTCTACACGTGGCAGTAAAACTACTGAGACGGTCGGCTAGAACTCGTAGGAGATCCTCAGTTGTATATGGCTTATTGTTTAGGAATAAACCACTAGTAAAAACCCAAGACCACGTCTTACAATAACAAGCAAACTAAAAATAACTAATCGATAGTCCTTCTAAACACTGTAAATGGCCTGTACCCTGCATTACAATCTTCTTACAGGAAACATCACAGTACAGAGACAGCTCTACTAAAGGTTAAGAATGATATATTGATGAATATGAACCGGCAGCAAGTAACCCTCCTTGTGCTTCTGGATTTAAGTGCAGCCTTTGACACCGTTGATCATAGTATCCTACTTGACACTCTCAAATCTAAGGTTGGTGTATCTGGTAAAGTACTCGACTGGTTTTCGTCATATTTGATGAACAGAACAGATGTAAAGGCACCGGCTGCCTTAGTTTTTTACCTTCTGTCGCCACGCTATGGCGTCACCTCGTAACCAAGGTTCGGGGATGATGTGAGCAGCCAGAGCGAGCCAGTTGGACAAGTTACAACAGTTGTTAGCCTTCCCCAGGAAACCGCATAGATTTTTGACGGGTTTTAAGTTTCTATTCACAGTAAGTACGAGCCAGATATGTTCTTCATGTGCCGTTAACTTATCATTAAACAAGACCTTGTTCATATCAAGCGGTAATCACTTCGTCTGACGACCACGAAGGCAAAGTTTCACGGATCACTCCTGGCCACGGAGCAGAGCCGTTACAGTCAAAAATCTGGGTCAAAATCTTGGTTCAAGCAAGTCAAAACCTTCTATCAACACAAGGATAGCAAGTAAGTCCTTCTGGTTCACCTTTCTAGCAGTTCTGCCTCGTTTTCTTCGTCTTTTGGATCATCCACAAAGGCTCCAGCCAGCGAACAGTTCTGTCCAAAATTATCGTAACTAATCGATAATGTTTCGGAGTGCTCAGACCGACGGAGACGAGCAACGATCGGTGCCCGAAGCGGCAAACGCAGAAAACGAGCCGGCCGACACCGGTTTTAGTGAAATCCTGCCTCCCACGGTCGCAGAAACACCAGATGAAACAGTACCTACAGAGAAAGAGACCCGCTCTCGCGTAATGACTGAGAAGGGACAGGAATTCACGATTAATATAAGAAAAAAGGCAGCTATCGCGGCAAATAAAGAGTTTTACTCCAAACTAAGCGCGTTCAGCTCGCTAATGCTTCAATCGCGCGATCAAAACCTAATCAGCGAGAATTTACAGCTATTATCAACAACAGCAGAGAGAGCCTTAAAGATGTTCGGCGAATGGTCTGCATGTGTACAGCAACAATCACGAGTGGAATACATCGTAGACCTACAGAATACCCTGAGAGGATCGATAGATCATGCACAAAGAACAGCGTGGGACCGAATCGGGTATCTAGAAAAAGAGGAAACCAGTTCCCAGTCTTCTCACAGTTCACGTCGATCAAGCCGTTCAAAGCGATCGTTAGTTAGCAGCTCAGCTAGCAGCAAAGAAACGCTTCTTAACGTAAAAGCCAAACGAGCAGCGCTAGAACAAAAACTTATTTTCAATGACGCCATTCAAGAGCAAGAGAAAGTACTGAGCAAACTGAAACTCCAGCAAGAACTCAACGAGACCATCGCAGAGGAAGCAGTATATCAAGAAGCCATAGAAGAGGAGTTACCGGACCGCCAAGGACTACCCACTGAGCATATAGATGTGGTCGATCGATTCTTAAAGCATCAAGAAGTACAGTCCAACCCCCTAACTTCAGCCACGCCATTGATATATGTGACCACAACGGACGGTGGCACACCCATCACTACACAAATGCCTGTAACTCCAAAGATGAGTACAACGATTGCTGCCCCCCAACCGACGTGGATGACCATCAGCCCAGTCTTTGATACCAAGGAACCGGTCCGGTCAAATTTCCCACAAGTCAGTTCGGTCCTATCACACACAGCCGACACTTTCACCCCAAGAAATCAGGTTCAGCCGATATCACCGAATCCAGTCAGTCTGGCCTACACACATGAACTTATCGAAGCCTTAGCTAAGGTGACCCAGCTACAGCGGCTACCTCAAGCCACGCCCGACGTCTTTAGAGGCGACGAGAAAGATAAAACTAAGTTCTTTCTTTGGGAGACAGCCTTTGACGCCCTGATTGATTCAGCACCAATAACTGCTCAGCAAAAGCTTTATCTTCTTTACCAGCATCTAGATGGCAAAGCAAAGAAGGTCGTTGAGCAGCTCCAGTACATGGTTGGTGACCCTGAAAGAGCCTATCACGAGGCAAGAAAGAAGTTAAAGAATCGCTTTGGCCGCTCTGCGATCCTCGCAACGGATTTTGAGAACAAAATCACAAATTGGCCTAAGATTGCAAACAACGATGCTCAAGGCATCCGAGAGTTCAGTGACTTTCTACAGCAAGTAGAAATAGCAAGCACACAGATATCTAGTCTCAAGATCTTCGAGTTCCCCTCTAAGATACAAACTCTCGTCGAGAAACTTCCAGGCTGGTTCAAAAGCAAGTGGTCGAGTAAAGTACAAAAGCTACAACAGCAGCAAGACTACGATGCCTTTCCCTCGTTTTCTGATTTTGTAGAAGAGGTGACCTTTCAGGCGGACAGGATGAACATTCCCCAGATCTCTCCCACCATGAGCGCAAATCCTAGAGATCCAACTAGTTCAACCGGCTCATCGTCAAGCTATGCACGCAGAAGGGCTACAGGATCCTCAGCGACAACCCTAGCAGCCAAGACAACTGCCTGTGACAGAGCGGATGAAGCTAACAGTCCTATAGGGTCAGCCGGCCCTCACGCACGACGGGCGACTGAAGATCCATCGCATGGAACCTTCTGCCCTTATCACAAGACAACGACGCACTCACTCAAAGAATGTAAGAAGTTCAGCGAGTTAGAATTTGAAGAAAGAAAAGAATTCTTTCGGAAAAATAAAGTGTGTTTTAACTGCGCCAACTCAGACAGACACATCGCTAAAGATTGCGCCCAAGGTCCGCCCGAATGCGACATCTGCCACAAGAAACACGTCACGGTTTTGCATGACCAAGCCAATCAAGGCAACAGCACCACGCAGTCTTCATCTGCTTGTACACGAGTCTGCGGTAGTGACCGAGCTGTTCGATCGTGTGCTAGAATCGTCTTGCTGAAGGTATTCCACCAAACAGATCCAACCATTGAGACCCTTACATATGCAGTTCTTGACGACCAGTCTACCGACGTATTTGTCACGGACTCTCTACTTGAGGAGATAGGCATAGATGGACAGGAACTCAACTTAGAAGTTAATACTATCATAGGCACGAACACTTTGCGAACCAAAAAGATCTCCGGCCTTCGCATAAGAGACATTGACAACGAACATTCGCCAATAAGAGTACCATACGCATACTCACAGGACCACATCCCTGCCACGCACTATGATATCGCCACCCCTGACGTCGCCAGACAGTGGGCACATCTGAGCGGGATCGCAGACAAGATACGCCATCGTCCGGATGTAAAAATTGGAATGCTTATTGGTCGTAACGTTCCAACAGCGTTTCAACCTCTCAAGGTCATCTTTGGTAACGAGGACGAGCCGTGGGCAGAGCAGTACAAGTTCGGATGGACCATAATAGGACGCGTATACCTTGACAAGAACAACATCGAGACAAGCTACACTGCTTCGGTGAATCGAGTCACAGTCCAAAGAGAAACTGACACGGAGATCGGCCCTGAAGAGAAGCAGGTCAGCTTTGCAGCCAACATCGCCAGTACTTCACAACTTAAAGACGTCACGAGTCCGAAGCAGATTCGGGAAATGATGGAACTTGATTACAGCGAGCTCAACCACAGCCGCAAGATTCGCGGCACGGAACAAGTGGAATCCATAGAAGACAAACGCTTTCGTCAGATCCTCAGTAGCGGATTACACAAGAACGAAAAGGGAAACTGGGAAGCACCGTTACCTTTCAAAACCGATGACGTCAGCCTTCCAAACAACAAGAAACACTGTGTAAGAAGACTCCTGTCTCTCAAGAGGAAGCTGATGAAAGATGATAAGATGAAGGACGACTATGTCAATTTCATGCAAAAGACTTTCGACCGCGGTCATGCAAGTCGCATCCCTACCGACCAGTTACAGACATCTCCTGGAAAAGTGTGGTACCTTCCCCACTTTGAGGTATATCACCATAAGAAGCCAGATCAAATACGGGTTGTGTTTGATTGCAGCGCAGTTTACAGTGATGAATCGCTAAACAAACACTTGCTACAGGGACCAGATCAACTCAATTCCCTGGTAGGAGTGCTTACGCGATTTCGCAAAGAAGAAGTTGCATTCACCTGTGACGTAGAGCAAATGTTCCATAGCTTTTACGTCAATCGTGACCAAAGGGACTTTCTTCGCTTCTTGTGGTTTGAAAACAATGATCTGGACGGTCCAATCGTCGAGTACCGAATGGACGTACACCTCTTCGGTGCTGTGTCGTCTCCAGGAGTTGCTAACTTCTGCCTCCACCAGACCGCTGAATTTGGCAAAGACGATTACGGAAGTGAAACCGCAGAGTTCCTCCATAACGATTTTTACGTGGATGATGGCTTAAGGTCCATGGCAACAGTCGAGGAAGCTGTACAGCTAATCAAGAACAGCCAGGCTATGTGCGCGGCTGCCAAACTGCGCTTACACAAGTTCGCCAACAACAGCAAAGAAGTGTTAGAGGCTCTACCTACCGATGATCGTGCAAAAGATCTTAAAGACCTCGACCTCCGCCATGATGACTTACCTATCCAGAGATCCTTAGGCACTTACTGGTGCATAGAGTCAGACACTCTTGGATTCCGCATCGAACTGACAGACAAGCCACTGACCCGACGCGGTATCCTCTCTACAATAAGTTCGATCTATGACCCCCTCGGAGTGGTGGCACCCGTCATCTTGGTGGGCAAACAGATCCTACAAGTTCTGTGTCGACAGAACGCTGACTGGGACGACCCAGTACCAGATGAGATCCTACCAGCTTGGGAGCGATGGCGCGCAGAGCTACCTCTTCTAGAGAAATTGAAATTCTCCCGCTGCCTGAAACCACCCGGCTTTGGCACTCCAGTCCGCACAGACATTCATAGCTTCTCTGACGCCAGCGAATCTGGACTCGGCCAAGTTTCATACCTCCGAATGGTCAACGCAAAGAATCAGGTCCACGTAAGCTTTCTAATGGGGAAGTCCCGAGTTGCGCCTATCAAGCCGATCTCCATACCTCGTTTGGAATTGACAGCAGCCGTCATTTCCGTCAACGTAGCCTCTATGCTGAAGAACGAACTGGCCTATGAAGACACGCATTGTATCTACTACACAGACTCGGAGATTGTGTTGAGTTACCTTAACAACGATGCACGACGGTTCCACGTATATGTTGGGAACAGAGTACAGCACATTCGAGATCGCAGCCAACCCCAAGAATGGCATCACGTAAGAGGCAAAGACAACCCCGCTGACGAAGCCTCTCGCTCTCTTTCAGCTAAAGAGTTGATAAACAACCAACGATGGCTCAAAGGCCCAGAGTTTCTTTGGGAAGCAGCAGTACCAATGGTCAACTCTAATCCACTCACGAATCTAGAACCAAACGATATAGAAGTGAGGAAACTCAACAAACTATCTTCAGCAGACGGAAACCCATCTGCAACAGAGCACAAAGATCAGCCTAACTCCATCGCAATCTAACACGCTACAACTCAAATACTTTGAGCGCTTCTCTTCTTGGAATAAGGCCAAGTTATGGGTTGTCTGGATAAAGAAAGGTTTTGAGAGACTTCGACATACCCTGTCAAGACAAAAAACTAGAAGCCACGACAACCAGCATCCCAAGCAGGACAAACACAAAGTCAAAGAACAAACAGTACCATCTCCCCTGCCCTCAGTTCAAGAGCTGACTAAGTCGGAGATACTGATCGTAAAAGCACTGCAACAGCACTACTTTGGTGCCGAGATGAAACTTTTACAAGGTCTAGAAGGAAATACGGAACGGTTCGCAGACCGCCATGCAGCTCGAAAGAGAAATGGCACCACTAAGCGAACAAGCTCTCTCTACAGGCTTGATCCATTCGTCGACCAAGATGGTCTACTTAGAGTCGGTGGTCGTATGCGCCGAGCGACTGATTCCCTCCAGGTGAAACACCCACTGATCATCCCAAGAAAGAGTCATGTATCTGAACTGATCATCCGGCATTTCCACGTAAAGATCAGCCACCATCAGGGTCGTGGTATGACTCATAATGCCATACGACAAGCTGGATACTGGGTTCTGGACGGACGTTCTGCCGTGGCACATTTGATATCCAAATGTGTAACCTGTCGCAAGCTATGAGGACCAAAACTCACACAGAAGATGTCAGACCTACCTCAGGAACGCGTTACGCCCGCCCCACCATTTACATACTCCGGTATGGACGTGTTTGGCCCCTGGTACATCAGAGAGGGTCGTAAAACTCTGAAACGGTATGGCCTCATCTTCACATGCCTGGCTTCCCGCGCCATACACCTAGAAACACTGAATTCTATGGAATCCGACTCATTTATCAATGCGCTCCGAAGATTTATCAACCGACGGGGCAAGGTCCGCGAGCTACGTTCAGATCAAGGAACTAACTTTGTAGGAGCCATGAACGAGCTGACTGCAGCTGTCAAGGAGCTCGACAAAGATCACATCAAAGACTTCCTCCAAACAAGAGACTGCGATTGGATCGACTTCAATCTGAATGTTCCTGCCGCTTCTCACATGGGAGGCATCTGGGAGCGCCAGATCCGAACTGTCCGGTCAGTTCTTTCTGCATTATTGCTGGAGCAGGGTTCTCATCTAGATGATGAAGCTTTGCGAACCCTAATGACGGAAACGGAAAACATCGTAAACAGTCGTCCGCTCACGGTAGAGAACTTGTCAGATCCAATGTCTCCAGAGCCTCTCACTCCAAATCATCTTTTGACGCTCAAGACTCACGTTGTGTTGCCCCCTCCAGGGAACTTCCAGCCACCCGATGTGTACTCCAGGAAGAGATGGCGAAGAGTCCAATATTTAGCGAACCAGTTCTGGTTCCGTTGGAAGAGAGAGTACTGCGCACTGTTGTACAAGAGACAGAAATGGGCCGACTTACGTCGAGACAGCAAGATCGGAGATGTAGTCCTTATCTGCGACAAGGACATGCCGAGAAACCAGTGGCCACTGGCAAAGATAACACAGGTCTACCCAAGCAAGGATGGCCTCATCCGCAAGGTACAGCTCCTTGTGACGAAGGACGGGAGAAGCAGGTTCTACGAGAGACCTATCCACAAGCTAGTTTTGCTTTTAGCAAAGACTGACTAACGAACTGAATTCATACTAGAGGACATTTTCGTCAGTTAGTTTTGTTATGTTATTTAAATCAGTAGATTTAGGGAAGCAGTGTAAAGGCACCGGCTGCCTTAGTTTTTTACCTTCTGTCGCCACGCTATGGCGTCACCTCGTAACCAAGGTTCGGGGATGATGTGAGCAGCCAGAGCGAGCCAGTTGGACAAGTTACAACAGTTGTTAGCCTTCCCCAGGAAACCGCATAGATTTTTGACGGGTTTTAAGTTTCTATTCACAGTAAGTACGAGCCAGATATGTTCTTCATGTGCCGTTAACTTATCATTAAACAAGACCTTGTTCATATCAAGCGGTAATCACTTCGTCTGACGACCACGAAGGCAAAGTTTCACGGATCACTCCTGGCCACGGAGCAGAGCCGTTACACAGCGTGTTTCAATTAATGGTACCCCCTCAGATAGTTTTGAACTGAAGTGGGGTGTTCCTCATGGTTCTTGCCTTGGACCTCTTCTCTTTGTTATTTATGCATCGAAACTATTTGATATTATGAATGTGCATCTCCCTAATGTCCACTGCTACGCCGATGATTCTCAGATCTACTTTTCTTTCAAGCCGGACTCAGCTGCTAATCAGGAGAACGCTATTTCTGTCATAGAAAACTGCATAAAGGACATTCGCCAATGGATGCTTGCCGACCGGCTAATGCTGAACGATGACAAGACTGAATTTCTGATTATAGGCACTAGGCAACCATTAGCTAAAGTAAACATTGAACATATAACTGTCGGAAATTGTAATATTGCACCCGTTCCAGTTGCCATGAACACCAATATTAATAAGATATGCAATTCTTCATTTTTCCATTTACACAACATTAGACGCATAAGGAAGTATTTGTCCACTGAATCTACCAAGCTTTTAGTACATGCCTTTGTCACAAGCCGTATCGATTACTGTAATAGCCTTTTATACAGATTACCGCAGACACAACTAATTAAGTTACAGAGAGTACAAAATACTGCTGCCCGATACCAAGATTCGACCATATAACACCTATATTATATCAGCTGCATTGGCTTCCAGTTAAGTTTAGAATTATCTTTAAATTATTACTTATTACTTTTAAGGCATTGCACGGTCTGTCACCTATATATATTAATGATCTAATTAAGATTAAGAGTAAGTCTAGATATTGTCTTCGTTCTAATACCGAATTGTTACTAGAACCACCTTATGTGATAACTAAGCCTACACTTGGCGATAGAGCCTTTGTATCTGCTCCTCCTAAACTGTGGAACGATCTACCGAACTCTTTACGAAATGAACAGTCTCTCAATTCTTTTAAACGTTCAATTAAGACTTATCTTTTTAGGAAAGCATTTAACTGTAATTTATTTTAACATAATTTTTAAAATATTAGAATGTATAGTTTTTACTCATTTTTAGTATTTTATTAGTTCTTAAACATTTAGTATTAATCTATTAGTATAGGTTTAGCTTCCGTAAAATTAGTATTAACATTAGTATGGATTAATTTTAACATTATATTATTTAGGCTAAGCTATACATAAGTTATTTACATATTATGTAATGCGCAAGTGATCATATACACATGAAACTTGCGCAATATAAGTCCATAAATTATTATTATTATTATTATTATATTATTATTACTATGGACAAAAATAAGTGATCTATGTCCCTCTGACTGAACCCTCTTTCCTCAAACACCTGTTAACATAAAGACATTTATTAACCTGATGCAGTTTTTCCCTGATGTGCTCCATAAACCTGCAATCTGACTGAAACGTCACTCCTAAGATTTTTAACTTATTGCATTACTTATTACATATTACCTTTTATTAAACAAGCATCTTAGTTCCATACCATAAGTTATGGACCCAGTTTTCCTTATTTATGGACCAAGCACATGGAACGTAAGAATGAGGGGGGGGGGGGGGGGGGGGGGAATGAGTAGCAAATGTGTTGAATAAAATATTTATTATATGGCTCAAAAGTATTTATGAGGAGATAGAGCAAATGACTTGACTAAGATATTTATTATATGGCTCAAAAGTATTTTACCTTGATTTTGCAAATTGACCAGTCATACATGTAGCTCACAAAGTGAGTTCCATTAATGAACAAATGTGCATATTTTAAGCACAGAAAACAAAAAGGATGGACAGTTTTATGCCACAGTTGTCCCTGGGATGCACACAATTTCGGAAAGCCACCATATTGTATTTGAAAGCTGAGAGGACGTTGGACCAGGAGAGACTGGGTCTAATCCAGACTTCTTTGCAGCTGAGCCATTTCCTTGTTACTTTCCACCATTTTGCCTGTTTAGTCCATGGTCTGCTTGTATTCTTTTGTTCGATTTGACTTGTGTAAATTATGAATTATTCTAAAGAGAGAGAGAAACGAAAATGTGACTGTGACATTCCAACAGCAAGAACCAAGCTTTGTTTTCCAAATGGCTCAAAGAATTCTCATGGTTAAGGTATAAAGCATAACAAATGCTAAGTGGTTGTGGAAATACTGCAGTCAGCTATTAGTATACAAAATTAGGTACAAGGCAGTGGACCCTTGAAAAATAGAAAGGACCCCCATTTAACGGAAGAGGCGGTCCTACTGACCCTTATTTTTGAAAACTAGTGGGATCTCTGATAAATGTTAGTTACTGTAATATGGATTTCATATGACAAGCTATGGCATGTCCATAGCCTTATCGTAACTATACTGTAACCATGCCATACCGTAACTATACTGTAACCATGCCATACCGTAACTATACTGTAACCATGCCATACCGTAACTATACTGTAACCATGCCATACCGTAACTATACTGTAACCATGCCTTACCGTAACTATACTGTAACCATGCCATACCGTAACTATACTGTAACCATGCCATACCGTAACTATACTGTAACCATGCCATACCGTAACTATACTGTAACCATGCCATACCGTAACTATACTGTAACCATGCCATACCGTAACTATACTGTAACCATGCCATACCGTAACTATACTGTAACCATGCCATACCGTAACTATACTGTAACCATGCCATACCGTAACTATACTGTAACCATGCCATACCGTAACTATACTGTAACCATGCCATACCGTAACTATACTGTAACCATGCCATACCGTAACTATACTGTAACCATGCCATACCGTAACTATACTGTAACCATGCCATACCGTAACTATACTGTAACCATGCCATACCGTAACTATACTGTAACCATGCCATACCGTAACTATACTGTAACCATGCCATACCGTAACTATACTGTAACCATGCCATACCGTAACTATACTGTAACCATGCCTTACCGTAACCCTGTAATTAGGTTGGATCAGCAGGACAAACATAATAGGGAAACCATTTCAATGTCACGGCATGTCGTACAGTAGTTATACATGTACAGTAGTAGTTTTGTCTCACTCATACAAAATCTGCTCTAATACTGTATGTGAATAATAGTGTTGCTGTGTGAAAGCACATGTAGCCTGTTGCACAGTAATTAGTGCCAATAATTATGTTTTCTCTTATTTACATTAATTTTGCTTTAATTTAGAGTTCCCCTTATTAGGCAACACATCTTGAATTTTAAAAATGTTCACCCTTTTAGGCACTGTGGAGGGGAGGGTGGAGATTTCAAAGATAACTGAAGAATTGTTAACATTAATAATAGGTGAATGGAATAGTGATGGTGGAGTGTTGCTAATGGGTTATGAGTTGTATCGTATCCTGGCATTATCAACACCCTGTATGGCCAGTAACAAGTGTGCTCCACCAAAGAAGAAGAAGTTATCTAGTCAGGCAACCACTTCAAGCCAGGAGCCAGAGATCATTGACCTAGATGAGGAAGAAAAGCACATGGACTTTCTGATTGGTATGTCCTTGCAGTAGTCACAGTAATTGGTGCAAACTGTTGTGGTGCCCCTGCCTTCATGTTGCTTTAAACATGTTTATTAGTTAGTCTCATTTGTGTTACCCTGTTATTTGTAAAAGGCGAAGCAGAATGTTTATAAATATACAGTGGCTTGTGATCTCACAACAGAGATTTTATTGGAATGTTATACAATCATGTACTATAGTGTATAAATGTCTTGATACAATAATCAGTCCGAAACACATACTCCGATTAGTCAAGAGCTGTGTGTTATTAGGACACACACATGGATGGTGTCATGAGCATGCAAAACCAATTTCTCAACTCATTTTGATTGGATATTTCCATAGTTTTTAGTTTTGCAATTATTACATAAAACAAATAGATCCATTCTACTGTGCGTCTGTCTTTTTGTAGATGCACAAGTGACAGCAAAATGTGAGAGAACATCGGTTATTTGTGACATCATATCTGTGCAATTTATATACACAGGGAAAATTTTCGAAAAACCATTCAAAAATCATAATGGTTTTATAGAATTCCCATGATTATTAAATACCATTAATGGTGTTAATGACTAATTCCCATTGAGGCACAAATTACCATTACTGTAAATTCAAAAACACATGAATGTTTATCTAAACTTCCATTCATGGTTTATTTATTTTCGATCACTGGGATCTACACAACCAAATTACCATTGCTGGTGATGGTAGCCAGTCATGTTTTGATCAGCTAAGCCATCAAAGTGATTTAAGACTAAGTCCATATAATACTGTCATGCCTAACTCAAGTCATCTAACTGTAGAGAAGCTAAAAAGTATCTGGAAATCTGAATTTCATCCTAATATTTGAAATGAAATCAAAGCTGAGTCAACTTCACTTTCTAAAGCGATTATAGCTCTCTTACCGAGCGATGTGCTCACATCGAAAGCTCCCAATTAAAAGCTTTTTAAATGACATTGAAGTATGATTGTTTCCTGGAAGCGCTGCAGTCTACTAAAAAGCAATTAACTGAAGGCCACAGTCAAACATCAGGACGAAATGATTTGAAAACTCCCAGATTCCCTGAGTATATAAAAATGACATACAGTAGCACTCGACGACACTCAGCAATATGCACAAAGAGACTGTATCGAGATCACTGGTATCCTGGTGCTGCCCAATGATCACCTGAAACAGCTTAGTACAATGTAGTTCAAGAGTTAGTTACTGCTATTGGTGTTCCTCTAGTCAAGGATAATATTTTGGATCCATAGCTCATAGACTGCCTGATTCAAGACGTGTAAAGGACATAATCTTGTGAAGTTCTTCCAAACAGATAAGCAAGGATAACTGTGAACACTTCCACACGTTTACCCTTGGAACACACTAAAATACACTTTACATCCACAAGTTCTCCATTGCATCGCTATGTTTAACAAAATTCCATGAATGTAAATCTCCAACACAACCATTAATGGAAAGAGTTCATATCAACTTTTACATTAATGGGAAACCTATTATACATTACTGGTTTTATAGTAAATCCCATGCTGTTTATTTCTAAAAATTAATACCATGAATGTTTTATTTCAAAATAACATGGGAATTTGGTAAACCACTAATGCTAAAAAGCTGAAATCCACCACCGTTTTTAACAAAAAAAAATCCATGAATGTATAAAGTCTTCAAAAAAAAAACTTTTTTTTTTCCTGTTATAATAGGATAGACAGATGGCATAATAAAATATATTTGTTAAATAATATTGTCCTAGCTAGGGTAGGACAGGAATTCAGCACTTTTTGCAAAAGAAACTCTGGTGAACAGAAGGAAACAAAAAGCAATCAGACCAGATATTTTGTTGAAAATCTATCGGATATTTTTGTGAAATTATCGGTCATTGTCTGAATCCCTGCACAACTAATATTGATTATAAATTTATTTAAAAACTCATGAATAATTAATGAGGAAAAACAAAAGAAATGAATGTTTAACGAGTGATTATAAATGTGAAATAGAACTGGATCATTTACATAAATTTTAACTTTGATTTTCTTGGCCAAAATAATTAAGTTGTATTGCCAAAATAACTGTCAGAATAACATGACTCTACATCTAGAAGTTTTAGAAGTAATTTAAATCAAATTTGAATCCGCGTTGTATCAGAGATATAGATCCTCGCCAAAGCAGCTCGGACCCACATACATGTATAACTACCAATACAACACAGCCTCTCATTTTATATATAGTACTTATATGTTTCAACCTTTAATAGATATATTTTACAGAGAGTAACTTTAGAATCACCAAGCTCAAAAGGTTATAAAATTTATAACTTGTCTTGTCAATATTTTTTTTTAGGAATTCAGAAGGCTCTTTGTAAACCTGGTCCAGATCTAGTTATCTGTGATGAGGGACATCGAATTAAAAACAACCATGCAAACATTTCATATGCTCTGAAGAAGATCAGAACAAGGTACAGGGTGGTACAATAAAAGGGCAGGCTGTTGTACTAGGCAACAATCCCCTTCTCTTTACAAAGTAAACTGTAGTAAAACAGCTAGGTTGTTTCACATTTCCCCGTTTATAAAGAGAAATTGATGCAAGAAAAGGCGAACAGCTATTAAGTCCCTTCGTCAACTTTCATCTTCATTTGACCGGACTCGGCCAGTTGATGAGAATTGAAGACCATTCTCGTCCCACTCTTGCCTAAGATAAAAAACACTCGACCTTTAAAGAATTTGTCAAAAAGTATATAAACTCCATGCCACTGCAACCAAATATTGGGATCAACACTGATAAGTTTTACTTATTTATTAGACATCCACCTGTCCATTTACACAACTACTCACTTATTCATCTAATCAAGTTATTAGTCAATTAGTTAGTCACTATAATCAATAAGGTTAGCTTGATTTTTTATCGTTCCTTTTGTGTTATCATGGCCACATAAGCTCTGAATGCTGCAGTGTTACCAATAATGTGTTTAAATAAATGCTATTATTATTATTATTATTATTATTATTATTATTATTACTACTACTACTACTACTACTACTACTACTACTACTACTACTAGTGGATACTGCTAATGATAATCATACAATGGTTTCCACCCCTCCCCCTCAGTTTTGCAAGGTTCGCAGATCTTACCCCAAATTGGTAAACAATATGTTTTGTTCATTGTGTTTAGTACCAAAACTATGATTTTTAAGCTGCAACTTCATTCAACCCACTTCTAAATGGGAGGGTACCATTATTAACAGGAAATGCATATGATTTTTCACCCTCCCCCCTCAGTTTTGCAAGGTTTGCAGATCTTACCCCAAATTGGTAAACAATATGTTGTGTTCATTGTGTTTAGTACCAAAACTATGAGTTTTAAGCTGCAACTTCATTCAACCCACTTCTAAATGGGGAGGGTACCATTATTAACAGGAAATGCATATGGTTTTCCACCCCTCCCTCCTCAGTTTTGCAAGTTTCGCAGATTTTACCCCAAATTTGCAACCAATATGTTGTGTTGGTTGTGTTTAGTACCAAAACTATGATTTTAACACTACAACTTTATTTAATTCAGTTCCGGACTGGGAAATAGAAAACAAAATTGTCCCAGCATGCTTTGCGGCGAAAACGGAAAGGCCGATGGATTTTTACGGGTAGAAATCAACATCGTAGAGACATGGGGTTTTCACCAAAATGTTACCCATAGAAAACTGCATGGGTTCGTAATTTGGTTGACATTAAAGTTCAGGGGGAGAAATGATACGCAAAACAAAATTTCAAAACAGCTTAACCCCCTGAACTTCATTTGCATGAGTAATAATGTAAAAATTTCATCTAGTTGGGTGAAAATACATAAGATAGGCTAGTTTGTGTGTCTTTAACTATACACTACGTACCAAACATTAATTATTTAATGATTGCAGGGAACGAGCCAGGCTGTGCCATTGCGGCCTTCTCGCTTTAAAAAAAAAATTCTGCCTAGAAAAAAAATAAATAATGGTCAAATTCACCCGCTTTGTCCACTTCCAAAGGAAATTAAATGCCAGATCACTTGCAAAAGGGCCTAATTGTCCCTTCTAGCTCAATTTCTGGCTCAATCCCTGTGATTGTAATATTTCTATGATTATCGTTAGGAATTATTATTATTATTAGGACATAGTTGGGGTAAGAATTAACCCACAACCTCCTGCATTCATTACTGACACTAACTCTACCACCAGAGCTATCTGGCTGTGCATCTGAGAGGATTAAGTAATGGGGTACATGTAGATGAGCATATTATCCCTTGCAATGTGATGTTTGGAAAGAGATCTAATATGATTATTCCTGATTTTCCAGGCGGCGTGTGGTACTGACTGGCTACCCCTTACAGAATAACCTGGTAGAATACTGGTGTATGGTGGATTTTGTCAGACCAAATTTCTTGGGAACACGCCATGAGTTCTGTAACATGTTTGAGAGGCCAATTGTTAATGGGCAGTGCTCTGATAGTACACCAGCGGTAAGACTCAGATATTCCATTAAATACATGTTCATGAACCTTCAAAACATGGTGAAATTTGCCATTGTGTCACCATATCAAATAATGATCATGAGTTATGCTATTATTAAAATAGGAATCATGAAGGGTGGTAGTGAATTGAGTTCTAATCTCGGACTTGCCCCCATATCAAAGCTTGTAAATCAGCCATGCATGCTTACCACTTGACCACCAATGAAACCAACCTCATTTCTGAGATGGTGTTGTTCAAATTACAGTAAATTTGTTTTGAATGCTTTAAACTTTTTCCCTTTCCAGGATGTTAGACTGATGAGATTCCGAGCACATGTTCTCCATAGTCTCCTTGAAGGATTTGTGCAAAGGTACCAAATATACATAATGTACCATTTCCAGTTTGTCTTTAATAAAAATGTTTCAACGTTAAATGCTGAAAGTAATTTGATTGTTCAAGATGAGGTGTGAATATTAACAATGTAATAGTTAATATTAGGCTCAAGGTCATGATGTATGGACATAGTGATGTCCATACAAATTGACTGAGAGCCAAATATTTTCCTATGCAGCCTGACCTAACTCAATCAATAAGTTATTTTTCATGTGACCACTTTCAAATGGCAAAACAAAAAGCAAAACATTGAGCAGGGCCAGACCTTTTCCGGCCTACTCTCATCAAACACGTACAGCCCCCCGACTTGGGGGGAGCCGGGGTGGCAAGGTGGTTAAGCACTTCGCCTCTCACCTCTGTGGCCCAGGTTTGATTCCCGGATGTGGCACCATATGTGAGTTGAGTTTGTTGGTATCTTGCCCTTGCTCCGAGGAATTTTCTCTGGGTTCTCCAGTTTTTGTCCCTCCTCAAAAACCAACCTAAATTCCAATTTCCTGGAGTTCGTCAGAATACTTAAATATAAGCCTCTGGCTTGGGAGAACCGGTAACTGCTTCCTGTATCTTCGGCATAAAATAAACCATTTATTTTTTATGACTTTCATAAATGGTTTGGAATGGAAAGCACACACAGGGCTGTATGGATGAGTCTCTTATGATAATATTTTTTTTTTGCAGGAGAAGCCAGTCTATATTAATGAAATGCCTGCCTCCAAAAGAGGAACATATCATCCTGGTTAAGATGTCACCAATACAGTTGCAGCTGTATAATGCATATATTGACTTCCTACTTAAGTCAGTTGGCTATGTGAATCCCATCAAGGGGTTCCATACTTGTATGAAGGTACAGTAGAGCAGAGTTCATATGAGCAGGACAAACTATGGCATGTCTAAAGCCTTACCGTAACCATACGGCAACTTACTGTACTGTATCTCTGTAACTTGATTGGATCAGCAGGACAAAAACAATAGGGAATCCATTTCAATATCATGCACGGCATGCCGTACAGTAACCATGCACTAGTAGTGCCATAATAAATTGTCCCACTCATACGAAATCTGCTCTAATTCAGTATGTTATATTAATATGAACAACAATACAATTTGATGAGAAAAAAAGAGAATCCTCTTATAGTTGGTATTTGTAGTTATTGTTTTAGCCAATCAGATTGTGCAAAAATTGGCAGTTAAATAAGGATTTGTGAGAAAACTTGATAGATAACAACAGCAAAGGCATGACAACTGAAAGAAAAAAAATCAGAAAGAAAGGGCATTTTCTTTGTGTACATAATTTTATAGGGTGCACATTTTACTGGAAATATCAGATAGTATTTTTTTAGAATTTAAAAATCATTGAAATTATTATGGTCATTATTTTAAAATTACGGTATTATACAACTGTGACGTAAATTTACCATATAAGGTCAAATGTGAGGTATGGAGCAGTAATACCACTAGACTTTTCATATTGCCCTGTAGAATACCTGTTTGACATTCCATGCCGCTGCCTTATGATCGACACTAGAAACTGGTATATCAATTTCCCTTCAATTGTCATACTTCTTTCATTTTACCCAATCACATTAAAGCATGTAATTGGTTTCCGTGCATGATTCGTCATCATTGATTTCCTTTCAGATTCTATTTTCTTGGCTAGCACTGGCTCCCCGATAAAAATATGTTTTAAATGGGACAGAAGCCCATGAATTAAGAAAGCTGTTGTATAATAAATCCCTAATTAGATGTTTTTCCAGGTATCACATGCTGATATTTTACTCGTATATTTGCTCGCATTTTTCCTCGCCCGCAACTCATTAAATATCAGCATGTACATGTAATACCTGGAAAAACTTCTAATAAGTGGTATTTATTACATGCACTGAGACTACCTTTATGTATATCATGCATTAGTTCATAGTGAACTTTTTTTTTTCAAGATTTGGAACCACCCTGATGTGTTTTTCTCATCACTTGAGGCTAAAACTGAAGGAAAAAGGAATGAATCACCACTGGTAAGTTTACAGTTTGCTTAAGTGAAAGTTAATAACTCATTCTAAGGTGACTAAGCAATTTTGATGCCCTAGTGTGCAGCCTGAGGGCATCAATATTGCTTAGTCACCAAGGAACACCTAACTAACCATCTTTGCTCATCGTTAGGAAGGTTATCTAAACAAAATACAGAATGCATACAATGAGTTCAATTATAACCATTGTTAACCAAAACATTGTTGATCATAATTCCCCTGGTAAAATACAAAACAATAGCTGTTTGAAAGATCTATTGTTAACATTTTATCACAAGGATTTGGGTTGTTAGTTTGTTCAAGCATTTCTAACTAATGCTGCAATAGAACTACAGTTGGGAAAGGGAAGTTACAGAATTTGAGAGGTCTATGGTTCGAGTCCAGTTAATTTTTAACTTACCAACATTTTTTGTTTGTTCTTGTCAATGATGTCCAGACTAAACTCATAAATTTTATAATGGTCCTGGATGTTAATATTAATATCATCCCAAGGATAATATAATTTATAATGTATGGTTTATTCCATAACATATGTATTCCATAAGATATGTATATACATTGTATATATATATGTAATTTAGCTGGATTGATGGCCATGGCACATCAAAGATAACTGACCTACAAATGTAACTATGAACTAACATATATTTAATTATTGTTTGCTTAATTTGACTTCAGGGGACATTTCTTCTCACTCACACATCTCCTATTTGATTACAGACACTTCTTGACAATGATGTTGACAATGGAGCCTGTTTACCATCAGTTGCAAGTCTACCCTCATATTTCCAGTCTAGTTCGGTACAAGATCTTGGTTTAGTTTTCTCCAATACTGACTGGGTAAGAGGTGTCCATGTCTGTGTTAGGACTGTATACATAATATTAAAAATAATAATGCACATTGTATACATGTAAGTAAGGGTTAGTTACTCGTTCCAAGGTGACTAAGTGACTAAATTGTTTAGTCACCAAGGAACTAACAGGCTTACATGTACATGTAGTTCACTGTTAGGAAGGTTATCTAAACAAAATACTGAATGCATACAATAAGCTCAATTATAACCATTGTTAACCAAAGCATCGTTGATCATAATTCCCCTTGTAAAATGCAAAACAATAGCTGCTTGAAAGTCCATTGTTAACGAATTATTGCAAGGATTTTGGGTGTTAGTTTGTTCAAACATTTCCAACAATTGCTGCAATAGGATTGTTGGGGAATTCAAGAGGTCTACGGTTCAATTCCAATTAAGTGCTACCAAACAAACAATATCAAATTTGTTCCTGTCTACGATTTCCATACTAACTCCTATTTAAATTATATCCTGTCCCTGGGGTGTATGGGTTTATTCTATAAGACATTTGATGTTCGGGATAATTCAGCTGGATTGATGACTGCGGCACATCAAAGACAACCAACCTAACTATGATCCAGATGTGATAGATTCCTCAAGTTGATCATTACCATCACCAGGCCAAAGAAATCATGAAAGACTACCAGCCATTCATTGTTGAGCAGGGTGGCAAGATGGTGCTGCTGGTTGAAATCATGGAAGAAAGCTTTAGACTGGGTGAAAAAATTCTTCTTTTCAGGTAATCTTAAATGTTAAACTCCTTTATTCCCTGTTAACTTGATCTTGAATGTGAGTGGAACACCCAACACATGTTTTTCTGAAAATTCAGCAATGAAAAAAACTAATACCATGACTGGAAAGGGCACCTCAATATTAGCCAGATTGATAAGTATCAAAGGAATCGGTTGTTTTCACACAGAGTTACCTGGTAAGTCTAGCACACAAAGTTCGTAAAATTACAGTCGAATGTATGTTGGAGCATAGGTAATAGAGTGGAATGGTTGTGAAACCCAGCAACCTTCTTTGTTATATGTCTTTGTTCGCTTTTTTCAACCATTACCATGCACAAAACACAATAGAAATTCCAACGCAGTAATCAATCAGCCAATAGAAACGTGTGGGTTCAGTCATTCAGGGGACGCTAATGAACTATGACCATGCACAATCTTTTGTCTTACCCCCTTCCAACATAAATTGCAGCGCCGTTGTTAGCTGGGTTTCCTAACCATTCCACTCTATTAACATAATGGTTGGAGGACAAATGGAAAATTCCATACATTTTTACAAATTGATTTGAACTTTGTGTGCTCATGACTCTGTGGGAAAACAACAGATTCCTTTGGAACTTGTCAATCTGGCTAATTTTGAGGTGCTCTTTCCAGTCATGGTATTATTTTAGTTGTTCTCTTTTTAAACTCCCATTATTAATGTTTTTAGCCAAAGTCTGTCCACCTTAAGTGTGATTGAGGACTTCCTATCCAGATGGGTTATCCCTTTCTTTCCTGGTCGCCCCATTCAATCAGATCCTCCAACAACATGGGCAAGGAACAAGAGCTACTTCAGTAAGTATAACAGGCTAAGTATACCATTGAATTTATTAGCATTGTTAATAGTAGTCCCATGTATTCATAATTATTATTTATTCTATAAACTACAGTGTTTTACAAGCATTTCCAGCACTGAGAAATATAGTATCTGAATGCACATAAAAATATGATAATTTGATGTGTGTGGATATCGCCTGCCATTTTTCACGCAGCTTTGACAACATTTCGCTGGGATCATTTGTCTGGGTATATCGTCAAGTGTTCACCAGTGATTTTCATTTTCTTTGTCCAGAAAGGACTTCTCCAAATCCATGTTGTGTGTCTTGTTTTGATTTTTTTTTCTCCATTTCTTCAACTTCGATGAATCGAAAGCTTTAGAGAAATCAAGTAAGATGTTGTCGGTCTGAATACCACAGTCAAAATTTCTAGACAAATCATGAATGGTAGAGAGAAGGTGGGATTCACAGGAGAAACCCTTGCTAAAACCGTGTTGTAGAGGTGATAGCAATAAAAATTGATCTAAATGACTCATAATATTAGTAATAATTGTCCTATAATGCTGTTATGTTACCTACTAATTGCTAGACAGCTCCAGCAACTTGCAGTGTGAAATTTGGCAAGGTTGGCAAGTTGTCCCTAGCAAACCGTTTACATGAAGTAACGTGTGCAAAAGTTGACCCTAGTGCTAGGATGATCCTACCTCTCAGGTAGGTTGACCCTAGTGCTAGGGTTATCCCAGTACCCGAGACAAAACTGATCCTTCACATGTAAACAGAACGCAGAATACAATGGTGGTAGGTTGACCCTGCTACTAGGATGACCCCCGGAAATGGTTTGAGGTTTGACTCTCTAAAACGCTATTTCCTGCATTCTTGAGACTGAAATTTAATCTAATTCCATATGTATGTCATGCCTGGTACTGCTACAGTATGAATACTTATCAAGCTAAACCATGGAATCCTCCTGTCTTTTAGGACTCGATGGGAGTACTTCAGCTCAAGAAAGAGAACGACTTATTAATGCATTCAATGCACCTGACAATAAAGATGTTATACTTTTTATGCTTTCTACCAGGTACATGTATGACCTCATTAGACAAAAACATACTGGCAGGGATAAGTGACCTTTTATACACATTCATGTTATATTTAATCTGTTTGATTTTACCAATATTTTGTATAAATCAGAAATAGTGTCATTCAGAAGAAGAAAGAAATAACCTTTTGTTGGCCTCGTGTGACATCACATCATCATTGGAAATAGAAATCTATGACTCACAGATGCAACACTCCACCTCCCTGCTCAAATCAAATACATATTTTACTATTCCCCTATTCACTTGATGTAGACTCGATATTAACGATAACAAATTTGGGTTCATATGCACTTTAATAGCACTTGTAGTACCTGAAAAACTTTAATGTGACAAATGTCTTATGTTCAGAGTTTACCAGTTGCCTAATGGTTAATGTTTGCACTCGAATCCTTATTTTAAAGAGCTGGGTGCCTTGGTGTTAATCTGATTGGAGCAAGTCGTGTCATTGTCTTTGATGCGTCGTGGAATCCATGCCACGACGTGCAGGCGGTGTGCAGGTGAGTTAAGCTGTCTCGATCGAAACTCTGAAGCCACTTTACGACAAACATAATGTCATAACTTTTACGATTTTTGCTTGATTCTTCTCAAATTTTCACAAACAGTACACAATTTATTGATACAACTTATAATATCATTGTTTTGGCACGATCACAAATGACGACTTTTAATCAGTTCTATTGACAGAAAGCTACGGTCCTTTCAACTTTGACGACGTTAGTAAAGTGAGAAATTGATAGCCCAAATTTTTCGCCAACTTCCGCCCAAGGGTTTTGATAACATTTGCACTGTGTACGTGTGTTATAAGTTTCCAGTTTCCTGGCACCCCTGGCACAGTTTGCCTTTTATAGTCTTATAGTTATCATATTAGTTACTACTTAATTATGCTATGTTGTGGCGTATCTTGTGCGGCGTTCACGGGCCATAAACCAAATCGTTCGACTAGATTTCGAATAAGGGCATAAAATGTCAAAAAAGTGGTGTTGAATGACGTCACAATTATGTAGTATGTGATCGGGTCAAGATTTTGGCATTATTAGTTGTATCAATAAATTGAGTATTAATGAAAATTTGAGCAGAATCATACCCCAAAAAAATCGTAAAAGGTATGACATTTTGCTTAAATTTGCAAAGTGGCTTTGCAGTTTCGATCAAGCACCTTTAAGAAATGGTCACTAAGGATACGACCTTATTAGCTGGAACTGACCATGAAAAGAAAGTTGAATTAAATAAAGAACAATCTACGTAAGAATTGTCAAAGGTGAAACTAGAGATCAAATGCTATGTTTTGAGCGTACTTATATACTAGTATTTAAAGATTATCCGTAGAAATCTAACTCAAAGTTTGTAACTCATCTGTATATAGTATAATTTTTAATTACCATAAAAGGAAAGGGGAACTAAACCCAAAATCAACCCAACGACTTATACATACATCTTATTAGATGATTTTTCGGGTAATACGGGCTGATATTTTACGAGTTGCGAATGTATTTTTGCGAGCCCCGTAGGGGCGAGGAAAAATACGAGCAACGAGTAAAATATCAGCCCGTATTACCCGAAAAATCATCTAATAAGAGATTTATTATACAACACTTGAATTTCTTTGTGATTGATTTCCTTTTCAGTTCGAAAACAAAATATCTACGATATCAAGAAATCCGTGCGTCTTTTAGATCAATGACGTGAGCGACGGAAAGCCAGAAAAGTGCCTTTAATTTCATTGGATAATAAAAAGATGTATTCGAAAGAAATAAGTTCTGCTATTTTATTCCTCTGTGTTGTATGTCTATGAAGAAAAAATAAGTGTTCAAGTTAAACAAATAACCAATTCCCCGCTGGTAAATCTAGCTCATGTGACGGCTCGTTCGTTGAAAATTTCCTCACATCGTACGTCACACATACCAAGGGGAAATAATCACAACTCCAACGAAACGAAAACAGAATGGTACGTGATTAGGAGGAGTCTGTCCAGCTTTTCAATGCCGGGAAAACATGGCAAAGCTAATTTATTCCCCGTACCTGACGTCACAAATTACAAGCCGTCTGTACGTATCGGAGGTTGTGAGGAAGGTTTTCAGATTTCCTTTTCTCCGACGTGGAACACAATCAATTGAAATCTAAGGCCCTTTATATATAGATTGACTCGTAGAGCTAAATTTGATTTAGGGTTCACTTCCCCTTTAATCTGATGGTGTATGTTTCTGTCAATACAACTTAGTGGAAAGTAATATTCGGCCAGGAAGGAAAGTGATTACATCCTAGCTCAATTAGTATACTACCATTAGCGTACAGGACTGTAATTAAAATACTCAAATCTTATTGGCTTGTGATGATCAATAGTTACCAATAAGCTTAAGTGGTGTAGAGCTAATAAGTGGCCGCATTAAGTGAAATATGTTCTTGGAAAAAATGCTATTCAATCTTGTTAATGGATATATGTAGCTTTTAATTTTTAATTTTTAATCGCCTTGTTTGGCGCACAAGTCTAACTAACTAAAGAAATGAAGGTTTTATTACAAGTAAACTTGCGAAAGTGGCAACGTCTCTCTCATAAGTTTGAACAGTTCCCAGTTATTTTTAAAAAAGCGTTAGACTAGATTTTGAGTAATGCCCAAAATGCAAAATAATGTCGGTTGACTACGTCACAATTATGTAATTAGTATGTGTAATCCGGTCAATATTTTGGTATTATCAGTCGTATCAATAAATTGTGTACTGTTTGTAAAAGTTTGAGCAGAATCAGGCAAAAATATTAAAAGTTATTATATTTTGTTTAACTCTTTCTGGTCTGAAAGTGTGTGAGCTCAATTGGTGAAATCCTGAGTGCGAACCCAAACCCCCCCCCCCCCCCCCCCCCCCTCAGTTCAAGTTTGGCTAGCCCCACACAGCGATCAAACGTCTGCGCGTGCGTATTAGTTTGGTATTTCCCGCGCAAATTTACCTTAAAACATATTACAGTGAACTTCTACCCCCAAAAGTTAAGAAAAATACGTGAAAGTTAAGCTTTTTATTTTCACAGTCGACGGGAAATTGAACAAACTTCAAACTGTGAGTTTACCCAACTTTTTCGTAATTTACCAAAAAAGTTCTCAAGGTTTTCAAACGAGTGTGTGAGCAGTGACGGCCGCCGGCTCGCTTTGAATTTGTTTTGGAAACGTTGTTGTTGAAGACTTTTGACGCATGCGCAGACGTTTGACCGCTGTGTGGGCTAGCCCCTAGCCCGGGGTAGTTAAATACTGCTGACGTCTTAAGCCGAGGGCTCAAACTTTCCCCACAATGCCATGGGCTTTTATCGCACGGCGGCCATTTTGAGTCGCAGGAGAATAAAAACCTTTGTTTTCGTCCGGTAAACTTGTTCTGAAACCAACCAGTGCGAGGCTACCGGGGCCAAAACTATTGTTTTATCCAAGATGGCCGAACTGCGATAACAGCCCATTCGGGAGAATTCTACGTACTCGTCGACGGTAGGTATCGCTACTTTTGTAGGGTTTCCAATGAAATGTGCTCTAATTTTGGAGAAAAATGCCACTGTCAGAGAGCTAGAGGACATCATTAAGTCTGAGGACGGCTGAAAAGTACTTGGTTTGCTTCTAGTAGGCTTTGTGAGGGGATTTCACAGGGTTTTTCTGTTGTGTTTGTGCTTTCAGACACAGGAAAAAATTATTCAATGAAATCTTTGAAATCCTGCAGTTGGCAGTCTATTAGGATGTGTTTTTGTCACTTTAAGGCAACGGCTTAAGTCCAAATCACCGCTCTTGGTTGTAGGGGTAAAATACTTTTTAAAAAACCCTACAGGAGTCACAGGGGGGGGGGGGGGAAACCCCTTGTGGGATTTTTGTCCATTACCCAGCATGCAATTGGAGGTGGGTACAGGAAAACGTGGTGGAGAGAAATGCAGTGACAAGAATATCGTGGTTCACAGTCGCTTGGTGTGTTTTGTGCAAACAAATCTGGTGGTTGGAAAGATTAAAGAAGGTACTGTAACGACTGAGTGCTGATTTTGTGTTTGCTCTTGATTTCAAGGATGTTTTGAGCCGATTTTCAGCTCCTTAAAATTCGTGAAAATCGAAGAAACAAAAACGAACGCCAAAACAAATGAGCTTTTCTCCATAGTGAAAGAGTCAAGCGATCCCTGTTATAGCTCTGACTTTGAAGCCATTCATTCCTTCACATAATATCGCAACATCGTCTATCCAGCATGTCTAGATGTGATGCAATATTTGTTTCTCATATCAGTCTTGTGGGACATATTTACAGGCTCGGACCCGAAAGAGTTAATCGATCGAGACACTTAACGCAAGTACTGGTTGGATGTCACTTTTTAAAGAAGTTGTTGTCGTCGCAATTTGAGGCCGTGTTGTGCAAGTACTACCATAACACAACATGAACTCTTTTTGCCCCAAATTCTATTTCTGATATATTTCAGTTGTCTAAATTAGTTTATCTTTGAGAGGCAGGAGCAGCAATTAAACTAGGATAAATTGCTACCCGAATTGTGGGACTGTTTCATCTTGTGATGTCACAATGGAAACCTACGGGATTTTATTGTAGTAGTTTTCTCTTGGGAGGAAATTGATTCATATAATGACGTCACAGGATCCGCGAAAAGTAATCAAAATTAGGGAAACATGCGGGATTTTATTGTAGTACTTTTCTCTTGGGAGGGAGTTGAGTCATCTTATGACGTCACAGGATCCGCGAAAAGTAATCAAAATTAGGGTTAAATGCCAGATTAATACAAACACAACAGTACAGTATAATTTTTATTTTTTTAACATTAACTTGCACTTTAAGTTACCGGATACCTTCAGGGTGCGTTTCCAGTTTAAAATATGTAGCGCCGCAAGGAAACATCGTCAACCATATCTCATTTTAAAGCTTATCATAAAATTGGCTACAAAAATTAATAAAAAGTTTTGAATTATTTGAAAATCTCGAATTTTCTGCCATTCCGTTTCTCCTGTCTAGTGAGACAGCGTTCAGAACCCCAACGCCGAAAATATTTTAAGGTTTTAAAATCTGTTTGCTTTATAGCATTTCGGAGGAATTGTATTACAAAACCGTGTCAGAGAATAGGAAAATTCTAAAAAAACAGAGCTCTTGACCGCCGTTTGTCCCGCGTATCTAGTCCCGCGTATCTTGTCAGATTATGTTTTCGCATTTTCATGGAAAGCAATATAACTTTTGAACTAAATCGAATTCTGATAATCGCCAACATTATTTATAAACATTCCTTCGAAATGCTATAAAGCAAACAGATTCTAAAACCTTAGATCAGAGATCGGGATAGTGGAAAATTTGAGATTTTCAAATAACTCAAAAACCTTTTAATAGCCAATTGTATCAGCTTTAAAATTATATTTGGTTGAGGTATCTTCGCGATGTTTTCTCGAGGCGCAACGTATTTTACGATGGAAACGCACCCTGGAATTATCCGGTAATCTTAACCTCTTGTAGGCCGCCTCGGCGCTCTTCGAAATGTTATATAGTTTTAGTGTTTATGATTTTCAGGGTGTATCGGTATGGACAGGAGAAGCCATGCCACATCTACAGACTTATCAGTACAGGAACTATGGAGAAAAAGATCTACGACAGACAGGTCTCTAAGCAAGGAGTGGCAAGTAAGGAAAGGCGAACACTCCCGGCGCGTTCTTTTGCGACTATTCCGGAATAAGAATTAGCTGGAATAGACGATAACCGTGTTCTTTTGGGGCCTATTCTATTCTCAGAATAAACAGAATAGCATTTTGTTCATTCTGCTCCCGATAACATAATAAACAGAATGAACAGAATACGGTGTACTCGCAAAATGGCGTTCTTTTGAAAAAAATTGGCGAGAAGCCTGTGGCACCGCGCGTCCGTCCGAAAAAACTTCACTTCCTTCGAATTCTACGTTCTCAGAATTGTTTTCGGAATATCTGTACTTTTGGGAATAAGTGTTACACGTATTCTGTTATTCAGATACCGGAACAGGAAAGTCTGAATAGAACATGGCCTGCCGACAAACCAGCAGCATCGGACCGGCTACAAACCCAGTTTTGTTATGTTCCAGTAATGACCCGCCAAACTAGTTTGGAATATTGAACATTGTTATCACATGATCATTAGTTTCCACACAAAGACTGTTGCGTTCAAGTGCGGGATGGTGCAGTGGTTAAGTGCTTCGCCTCACATCTCTGTGGCCCGGGTTCGATTCCCGGACGCTGTGCCATATGTGAGTTACGTTTGTTGGTATCTCGCTGTGATGGTTTTTCTCTGGGTTCTCACGTTTTAATCCCTCCTTAAAAACCAACACGCCGCTAAATTTCAATTCAGTCAGTGGTTTCTGAGTCGAGTCCTGACTTGGATCAGCCTCTTGGTTGTTTCAGGTTCCCGTTAAAAATTAAGTGTATTTGTGTATTGTTAAGCTCTGGCCCAAACAATTCCCAAGTTGACATGCCAATGCAAGTTGTAATACAGGTTTAACTGATTTCTTTATAGACCGTGTGGTAGATGAGCTGAACCCAGAAGCAAACTTCTCCAAGCAGGAGATTATGTCGTTAATTTGCGAGAAGGTACGTTCTTACTGAAATCTCTCTATTCAAACTTGACGTCATCGCTGCTTTATTGGTGAAGATATGGGGGAAAAAACTCCACTGAAGAACCGAATCAAGTTTCGTATGAGTTCTACAAATGTTCTTAGTAAAACACTGCCGTCCATAAAGTAAATACTCATAAGTTTTGCAACCAGGGCCACTTAGGCAACGAGAACCAATCACATTGCACTTAGGCAACGAGAACCAATCACATTGCACTGACTTAGGCAACGAGAACCAATCACATTACACTTAGACAACGAAAACCTATCACATTGCACTTATAGGCAATGAGAACCAATCACATTGCACTTAGGCAACGAGAACCAATCACATTGCACTTAGGCAACGAGAACCAATCACATTGCACTTAGGCAACGAGAACCAATCACATTGCAGACCAAAACCAAAGCATTCCAACTTGCGGTTATTCGATCCAATCACTGTTGAGTACAAGACGAGAGCATTTCAACTTGCTTGAGCTTCGATCCGGTAAAAGGCAAATTTGGTGGACTTGTTCTAAACTCGAAATCTTTTGAATGAAGACAATCGTGTGGATATGCTAGGATTTGTTTTTATTTTCGTTTTGCAATGTGTTTAGTTTTTATTGTCTAAGTGGACCCGGTTACAGTAGTCGCACTGTAACAGGCTGCTTGATTCAGCGACTAATAAATCAACACTTGTTTGACTATCTTATATAAGGAGCCTGATATTCCTAGCCAAGATGTATCAGCTGCAGCAGAAGATTTCTCGGATACAGTTTTGACCAGAATCTGCAAGAACTGTACTAAGTGGATTTCCAAGGTAACCTGCTCCCTGGATACGTGTATGTATTGCGGAGCGTTTAACGGTGCGGTGTCTAATTTTTGTGGTCGTTGCAACGGTTGATCGGTCACGTTGCTAAGTAGAAATTGACATAATATTTACATTCTTATATGGTGCATTTCTAAAACCCAATGCGCCTTACATTGGTAAAAAGTAAAAATAGAAAAACCTATTTACGAAATTAATTACAAACTAATTTACAAACTTATTTACAAACAAACGGCGGCTAACAGAAATGTTTCCTAATAGAAATGTCTTTAACTTGGTCTTAAACTTGTTGCTAACCAATTTGCCAGGCCTTTTGCAGGAAACAGTCACGTGCTGATATAATACTTCGTTAACGAATGAATTGAGCTTGTGATCCCCATGGGAAAGGCATTGCCATGGATGCTGGGTGGCAAGCTATCTTTAAAAATGCTGTTTTAGAAAGATCGACAATCGATTGGAAGTGGAAAATAGCATTTACAAACAGCTTTTGGTAATAACACTACCGATCTCGTACAAGTGCCTTTAAATATATGAATTAAGATTTTTTTGCAACCCAGTACAACCACGTGATTACAGGAATGTAAGTGTTAAAGTGTTAAAGCCGATACTTTTACTTTTTGGGAAATGCTTGCACTTGGAACATAGTTGTAATTTCAACTAACGTTTTTGTAATTGTAAAGCCCGACGGAAACCAGTAAACATTGGTGTGGAAACATTTGCGAATTTCAGTGTTTACCAAACTGTTTCCTCGTTTGCACGCGCGAAACATGTTTCAGAAGCAAGCGCAACAAATGTTTCCCGTTGTTCGCCGAAGCAACACAGAAATCCACAAATGTTTCCCGTTTGCTCACCGAAGCAACACTGAAATTCACGAATGTTTCCCGTTTGCTCACCGAAGCAACACTGAAATTCACGAATGTTTCCCGTTTGCTCACTGAAGCAACACTGAAATTCACGAATGTTTCCCGTTTGCTCACCGAAGCAACACTGAAATTCACGAATGTTTCCCGTTTGCTCACCGAAGCAACACTGAATTTCACAAATGTTTCCCGTTTGCTCACCGAAGCAACACTGAAATTCACGAATGTTTCCCGTTTGCTCACCGAAGCAACACTGAAATTCACGAATGTTTCCCGTTTGCTCACCGAAGCAACACTGAAATTCACGAATGTTTCCCGTTTGCTCACCGAAGCAACACTGAAATTCACGAATGGTTCCCGTTTGCTCACCGGAGCAACACTGAAATTCACGAATGTCTCCCGTTTGCTCACCGAAGCAACACTGAAATTCACGAATGTTTCCGTTTGCTCACCGAAGCAACACTGAAATTTACGAATGTTTCCCGTTTGCTCACCGAAGCAACACTGAAATTCACGAATGTTTCCCGTTTGCTCACCGAAGCAACACTGAAATTCACGAATGTTTCCGTTTGCTCACCGAAGCAACACTGAAATTCACGAATGTTTCCCGTTTGCTCACCGAAGCAACACTGAAATTCACGAATGTTTCCGTTTGCTCACCGAAGCAACACTGAAATTCATGAATGTTTCCCGTTTGCTCACCTAAGCAACACTGAAATTCATGAATGTTTCCCGTTTGCTCACCGAAGAAATACTGAAATTCACGAATGTTTCCCGTTTGTCCAGGCCTGAACTGTCCCCAGTAATGATCCCAGACGCCTTTGCGAGTGTAGGCGACAGAGCTCGCGTATGTAGTGAATTTTATCCCAGTCAGTGTTCAAAACTTAAACTACGCTTTTCAAAATAGAAAATAATTCTCAATATATACGTTGTTCGATCAGTTTTTCTGTAGTCCTTGGACCTGTTTACTTATTAGTATTTTTGGCTAATCAGATCTCTCCGCAAGATCCAGCGTACCACCGACAGAATTGTCGTATACGGTTTTTGTTATATATTTAGTTTCTAAAGGAAATGTTTTGAGCATTTGAAGCTTATCTTTGCCAAAAAACTCTTAATCTTCGCAGAAAACATGAATAGAAGGTTCTCGCAAACTTTTACAATTTCTGCCACTTTTGTACACGCTGCAGTCGTTCTTAGTCCCTGCGCGTTCTGTTAATTTAGCTCTGTCAGTGTAAGCTAGTTTTGACCTACTACATATTATTTTCTAGATTGCTGTTTATTATTTTATCATTGTTTATTTATCTGTTATTGTTTAGTTTAGTCGTTGTCGTATCAGTTTATTGATCATGTTATAGCATTGAGAACTTGTTGTATAATGCGCTTATGGACTGTTTGTTCATTCATTTCAGGTGCCTTTTAAGCACGAATCATTGTTAGTGGACAAGAGAGAGTTGAAGCTCACAAGAGAAGAAAAGAGAGAAGCTAAGAAAGGTGTTTATCGTTTTGTAACACTAGGGTTATAGAGACACTTCCTTCGGTACTAAACTGCATAGTAACTGTTGCAGTGCATTTTGTGTTCATTTTACGATCACTGTAGCGTGATTTTCAGACGTACGAAAGTGAGCGGACTACCTCGGACCGTCTTAAAATCACGCTACTGTGATCGTAGAATGAACGATCACAGACGATCTAGTCAGTGAAGTAATGATTGGCCTAGTGACGCAAGCACCACACGCAGACGGTGTAGTCACATCTATGAGAAGAACAAGTACTACGTCTGCGTTATGTTGCTTATCTTGCGTCGCTAGTGTGAACCAGGCTTATATAGCAAAAGGCAATAGGCTGCGGGAATGATTATATCCTCACAGACGGTTTTTCTTGAATGTGTCTTAAGTGCGGCCTGAGATATCCTTAGTCAAAGTTACAAGCAGAAATTAAAGGAAACTGCATGTATACTGTTGCCATTTTTGCTAAAGAAAACACCATTCAGCTAATAGGATATGGGGGAGACAAACTATCTTTGATCACAAATTTGAGAACTTTCATGAAATATAATTTTCATTAAAATGAAACCATAGTTTGATCAAAACTAAATTAAAACTTCAAAAGTTATCTATATAATGAAAATATATTACTTTGCTAGTTTCCCATTGAATTAATGAGTATCGACCAATGAAATTACGACATAGAAGAATCTAACATTACCGCCAGTCCTACTATATTCCTTTGCCGTTCATGCTGGCTTGGTATATAACGTGTTACAAGATACAATGATACGGAGATACCAAGATACAATGATACGGTGATACAGTGATACAGTGATACATTGACACGAACATCTCAAATTTCCTTTTTTTTTTTAGCGGACGCGAAATGGCCGCTAAATACAGGTTTCTGTATGAAACGGACTGTTGTATGGGTCACTTGTCATGAGCTCTTGCAGCCGTGGCGTGACGCTAATTTAACGGTATTATCTTTCAGCATGACTGCTTTGTCTGACTATTTTGTTATTTAATTTTAACTTTTGAATGTTACGCATTTAACATTGAACCACTTTATTGCCCTTGTTGAAGAAAGGTTTTTGCAACACAAATACGAAATTAACGCTGAAAGCTTTATTCTCATTGGCAACTAGATTTAGGGACGGACCATTTGAAAATTGATGGAGAGGGGGCCCGGTTTTTTTTATCTCGAAATGTCAAACATTGAATAATGATATTATATAGCCTAAATTAATTTGCACATGCTATTCTACACAAAAAATGAACTCAGATGACAGGATACTTGCAACAGTTACAATATGAAAACAATCTGTCACTATACAAATTAATAGAATAAATGGGTGGAGTAGTGAAGAGTGTACTAGATACCATGCATTGCTTTAAAATCAGTTCTCAAGAAATACTTCTCATATAAATAAATAGACCTATCCCATATGTTATAATACTAATAAAATATTTGCATTACAGCTATTATATAAACACTGGGCGTTCCATCAAAATATTTCTAGTTAGCAATAATTTATGCCTTCATTACTGTCATAAGTTAATGTCCAGTTTATCACCAAAGGTATCTCACATAGCTTGTAAGAACTTGCCATTCTTGCAAGTACCTTCTAGTACGCATTGCGTACCTATGTTTTTTAAACAGTTTTTGGTATGTGAAAAATTGCTGCCAAAACTTAGCTTGAATTTCAGCCGTCTCCGATTCGGAGGAACGAACCGGAGGAGACGGCTGAACTTCAGGCTAACCAAAACTACATTTCTGTGGGAAAGTATTTTCCCCCCATTTTTAAAATTTTAAAGAAAATTTGAGATCTTCGTATCACTGTATCACCGTATCACCGTATCACCGTATCACTGTATCACTGTATCACTGTATCACTGTATCACTGTATCACTGTATCACTGTATCACTGTATCTTGGTATCTTGTAACACGTTATATACCCAGCCGCATACGGTGGCCCATTAGGGACACCAGATCTCCAAGGAAAACAACGCCTGCTCCGTACAAATCATAACATTTCTTTGTACAAAAGGGAAACATTTCCGTAGAAGTAGAGCTACTCCGTAGAAATAGGGCTGTTGCGTAGAAGTAGAGCTTCTCCGTAGAAATAGAGCTTGTCCGTAGAAATAGGGCTGTTGCGTAGAAGTAGAGCTTCTCCGTAGAAATAGAGCTTCTCCGTAGAAGTAGAGCTTCTCCGTAGAAGTAGAGCTTCTCCGTAGAAGTAGAGCTTCTCCGTAGAAATAGAGCTTCTCCGTAGAAGTAGAGCTGTTGCGTAGAAAATATAGAACTTCTCCGTAGAAAATATAGAGCTTCTCCGTAGAAAATATAGAGCTTCTCCGTAGCAATGGAGCTGCTCCGCAGAAACCGGCGACCTCTATAAATAGTGTTTGGGCTTCCTGTGCTAATGAACTCGTTTTCAGTCCTTTCCGTGATGCAAAATGGCGGCGACTCAGTTGTACATAGCTCTTGATATCATATCAGCATACTGTAGTTCGGATACTTCGCTATTTACTATCTTCTTGTGAACGACATTTTCTAAATTTTGGGGTGATAAAACTCCGTGCACTCCGCGTAGAAATGATGCTTCTAGCTTGATACTTAAAAAAGCATGGAAACTAGGCTAGTTCCAGGTGCGGTGACGCGACAGAGTGGAAGGTTTCCCGCCAAAATAGACCTCCTTTGGCCTTCCTTGTGTCTGCTTACTCAAACCAAAATGAACGTGTTTTGCCAGTCTTGTGCAGTTGTGGAGCAAAACAGACCTCAGTTGCAGCGAATTATTGCTTTAATTGTGGGACTAAGCTTTCATCAGGTAAGTCGGTGCCAATTATTACTCTAAAAGTTCAGCCATAACCCATATGAAATATCTTACGAGTGAGCGCGGCGAATGAGTAAGATATTTCATCAACACGAGAGGATAAAATTCGTATCTCCAAGCGGCCATGTAATGTTCTGTTTAATATATTATTATCGATGACATACTCGTTTCAATCTCTTAGTCTTACTAAAAAGGCTAGAAATCTTTGAAAGCCAGTCATATTTTCAAAAGTGATATCAGTTCACGTGTGAAGATATCACTTTTTGGAAAGAAATATACACTGGTATTTCATCGATAATTATATATTAACATAATTTACAATGCTCCTCGCCATCGTTTAATTCCAACCGATTTGAAGTATTTTATTTTACTTTTATTTATTCTATTTTTTATTCTCTTTCTATTCTCTTTCTATTCTCTTCTTTTATTCACAAAGTGGAGAATTTAGCGCAGTCGTCAAGCGATCTTTTGAGTGGAGGGGGTCCCTCGGTTCTTGTACATTACACCTATTTCAAAAAAAGGTGTCACGGACGAGCGACAAGAGACAGGATTGTCATTTATACATTTAAGTTTTTACTGGCGGCATGCAGCTATAATGGAACCAGGTTTTTCTTCGGCAGACCTTTAGCAACATTAAGCTTAACTTTTTATTGTTCTACTTCTATTGTAACGTACTTACTCAGGTAGCTGACTTCGCAGCCACAACTTGGGCAAAACTTGCATGACGATCCAGGCAGTTCCAACGAACATTAAGTGCATTCCATTTTTTTGCAGAGAATAATTCATTCATCCCCACACAGGGCAAGGGAACCCAACGAAGTTTTCGGTTAAAAAGCTGTTCGGGAGAGTAAGTTAGCCTAAAACTTTCGGATTTGAAAAAAATTGTCCCTAGAAAATTGTTTTCTGAAATACAGGCTAGAAAATTTGTTTTCAATCCCTACAAAATTATAGAAGAAAAGGGAGACTAAAAGGTTTCCCCTAAAATATTCGTACGTCCCAATTTGTCTGATCAATATAGTCAGAACGATCCTAAAAAAAATTGGTTGGAATGAAAAAAAAAACATATTATCACAAATCATTAGTGAAGCGGTCACCTAAAGTTTTCGAGAACACATTTTCATTCCCTAAGAAATTCTGACATCTAAAATCCGAAAGAATAAACCTTTAACAAATGGAGGTCACCTAAAATAATTGCCTAAAGGAAAAAGAATCCCTAAAACATTCGTACCTCCACAAAACTTTGCAACATGAAGTTACATGAGCTAGAAAATTCTTATTTATGTTCTGGGCTACTAACATTCGTAGGCCGGTAATATTTTGCCATAGTATTTTCGGTTGACGCGATTTCCACCTAGAAAATCCGAACAGCTAATAGCTTTCTAGAATACGTCAAAAGACATAGTAGGCGCCTTAAAATGGCTAGATGAGCTGCAGACAACTGATTTCAAACGAATTTCAAAAAGTACTCGTTGGGTGCCCTTGACAGGGAGTACAAAAGGTTGCATGCCTTCGTCGCCGCCATTTTGCATCACGGAAAGGACTGGAAACCACAGGAAGTCCAAACACTTTATAGAGGTCGCACGGAGCAGCTCTATATTTTCTACGGAGAAGCCGTCTATATTTTCTACGGAGAAGCCGTCAATATTTTCTACGGAGAGGCTCTATATTTTCTACGGAGAGGCTCTATATTTTCTACGGAGAAGCTCTATATTTTCTACGCAACAGCTCTACTTCTACGGAGAAGCTCTATTTCTACGGAGAAGCTCTAGTTCTACGCAACAGCTCTATTTCTACGGAAAAGCTCTACTTCTACGGAAAAGCTCTAGTTCTACGCAACAGCCCTATTTCTAGGGAGAAACTATGTTTCTACGGAGTAGCTCTACTTCTACGGAAAAGTTTCCCTTTTGTACAGAGAAATGTTATATTTGTACGGAGCAGGCGTTGTTTTCCTTGGAGATCTGGTGTCCCTAATGGGCCACCGTAGCCGCAAGACTCGGCATCGCCTGTCTACCACAGTCTCGCCTGTCTAGACTTTGTAAAACTACAGTGTAGGAGCGCGGCAGGAGGTGCTGCCTTTACATAATCCAACAGTAAACGGAAGGAAAGCTTTCGCACGAGTGAAATTAAATAAAACATTAAACTGCTTACATTTGGGAGATGGGACTCCAAATTTGAGAGAAATTTCCTCCCGGTCCCACCATCTTGATTTTTCTGTATTAAATTATGTAAATAAATTAAACTGGCGATTGTTGCGTGACCAGCACAGTGCAATCTGATTGGTGGTGAACTTGAAATTGAACGCATGCGCAAAAATTTTGCTGCATGAAACAAAAACAAAAACGGCCTGCAGATTAAGACTCGTGCCTGAGTAAATAGTAAGACAAAGCAGTCATGCTCAAAGATGATACCGTTAATGCACGAATTACCATCACGCCACGGCTGCAAGAGCTCAAGTGAGCCTGACAACAGTCCGTTTCATACTGCAGGGTCTACGCTTAATAGAGGTTCTCATTAAATGCAGTAAAACCTGTATTTAGCGTCCTCTTAAAAAATGAAATTTGAGATCTTCGTATCACGGTATCACCGTATCAACGTATCACCGTATCACCGTATCTTGGTATCTCCGTATCATTGTATCTTGTAACACGTTATATACCAAGCCGCAAGACTCGGCATCGCCTGTCTACCACAGTCTCGCCTGTCTAGACTTTGTAAAACTACAGTGCAGGAGCGCGGCAGGGCTTTGAGGAGCTGCATCAATGACACTCTCGGCAAACATTTTTGGATTATGAAAACACACACACAAAAAAAGACTTTTTTTTCAATTTGGCCGTTCGAAAAGCCCGTGCTTAACTGGCTTACAGTCAGGTACGCTCCTGGTCATAGGGTCTGATGCAAGGTAATGCGGATTGTAACTATAGTGATTACAAGAGAAAATATTATAGTATTAAAAGGGATAGCATGATATTTCATTGCGTCTGTTCATTCCCAGAGGTTCTAAAGTGTTAGCCTTAGAGATAAGATGTGCTTCCCTAGATTTACAGACACACTCTCTAACGGTATGATTTGTAAGTCTTCGAGTGAGTGTTTGGTTTTTGAAAAATGTTCTAAAACCCTGTAGGCCCCCGGAGACATCCTTCGAAGTACGACTACTGTAACCAGGGACTTTTCATCGGCATTCTTCAGTAAGCGCTTTAAAAAAGAACTTCTAGTATTGTTCGATCATATTAGCCGTATCATTTGTAATGAATATGCCTCATTTTGTTATTGTTATTATTATTAGTTATATAACTTGCCATTTTTACGCCTTTGAATAAATTGTAATTTAGTATTTAACTTATGTTAGTATTAGGGTATATTAGGATCACGGCTTGTCAGAAAAACAGTTTTGCGATTGTCAACTACCGTGACTAAATAAAGATAATTGATTGATTGACTTACTGACTAGCATCTTCACGTGATTTTCTCATTCAAAAGACTTCGAGTACAAAACTTGTCCACCAAATTTGCCTTTACCAGATCGATGCTGAAATAGTATTGTCTTGTACGCGACACTGATTGGATCAAATAACCACAAGTTGAAATGCTTTGTTTTCGTTCTGTAATGTGATTGGTTCTCATTGTCTAAGTGGCTCCGGTTACAGTTGTCGCACAGTAAGCCTGTTGAGGTTCAACCGGTAGACAGCATAAATCCCTAAAATCTTACATGACATTATGTCGTAGGTTACGAGATTGAGAAAAGAATGGCTATTCATGGAGGCAGATACTACCCCAGTCTGGCTCCGCAAGCCCAAAGTTCCGCAAGGTATGTGAGACACACAAGTTCGGTTTATACAATGAGCATTTTGGGCTTGAGAGCCAAGTTTTTACACCTTGCTTAAAGAGTTCCTCTGAAAACTTAGCTGTCACTCCTCAACAGCCCACTTTCGATGTATGGTTCACTTGTCACGTACAAAGGTTTCAGTATGAGGGTCTGGGGTAAATTAATTTTATTGTTTTCTCAGAGAAAAGAAATTAATTTAACTTACCCCGGAGCCTCATATTGAAATCTGTGTGCGTGACAAGTGAGTGCGTGACAAGTGAACCATACATCGAAAGTGGGCTATTCTCACCTTGACCACAAAAGTATTAATATAGTCAACCTCCTATGAGGGGACACCCTCGGGACCGAATTTAGTGTTCCCTTACAGGAGGTGTCCCCCTATGAGAGTTTATAAATGCAGTATTTGTATGGAGGGTTTGTCACCCGGTTCCAAATTTAGTGTTCCCTTATAGGAGATGTCTTAAGGTATAGGGTTGACTGTAATATGATTTGTTCTACGTTACAGAGTTCTACCGACGACATCAGAGGATGTCAAAAGGCCAGTTGTCACAGTAAACCCCATGCAGACCTTCCCGTCTATAACGACCCAACAATACTACCAGCCTCCTCTTATCCCATGGACCACCATGCTTCGTGATGGAGTTCAATTCGCTACACTCTCTGCCAACATGACAAACAGTCCAATTTCTGTGACACCCAACCTTCCTTATGCAGTAATGCGCAACACTGCAGCCATGGCAACCAATATCCCCTTATCCATAGCAGCAGGCATGCCTTTATCAATGGCGGCAAATGGGCCCATTGTCATGGCTCCCAATATGAACGTTGGCATGGCAGCCAATATGCCCATCCCTATAGCACCCCAGATGGCGTATCCCATGGCAGCCACTTTATCACGCTGTATAGCTACCAATTCCTCTCTATCGCTCGGCCAGGAGTCATTGAACTCTGGGATTGATGGTCCAGTCGCAATGCAAACAACTGTACCAGTCGATGGACCTTCAGTTGCGATGACAGGCTTGAGCGGTTCCATTCCGTTTTCAGTCCCTTCTGTGCCTCTTCTAACTGGAGAGAGAAAGCGAGCAAAAGAAGTCGTGACTATTGATTTGGATGAATTACCGTCACCACCTCCAGAAATCCTAATGCAAAACGGATCTCAAGAAATTGATAAAGCTGAAAGCAGCAATTCAAATCAATCTGTCCCCAAAGAAGATGTTTTACCTCGAACTGGTGTTGCTGTGGAATCAAGGGATAGAAAACAGACAGAAGCCATGTCAACCAACCCAGACGAGGACACTGAAGAGTCCATGGCAGCAGAGGCAAACCAAACAAATGCTTCTCAAGAAACAGACTCTTCTATTAGTTCAGCGGTTCTCCAAAACTTGCTAAATGCAAGAGGAGGTCTCAGAGCTGCGGCAATCAGCGCTGAACAGGAACCAGCAGCAGTCCAGGCCCCCAGCAGCTCGTCCCAGGCCCCCAGCAGCTCGTCCCAGGCCCCCAGCAGCTCGTCCCAGGCCCCCAACAGCTCGTCCCAGGACCCCGACAGCTCATCCCAGGACCACGACAAACCGGATGAGCAAACCTTACGGTCGACAGTACCGGATCCTGGACCTGAGAGTCCAACAGAAGGAAGTTCTCCCAAATCTTAGGGTTATTTTATTAGAATTAATTTTTGTGAAGTGTCTGATCTGTCAAACAGTTAAATATCAGGTGACTTGTACCCAGTCTCAACTCCCCTTTTCATCTTTTTTTTTTACGATTCGTTGAGCATGCGTTGTTAAGAAATGAGAAGGGTTTGGGACGAGATTAACTCATGCCGCCATTGGTTACAACGCGCATGCGTATTGACTCATCCCTTGCTGCTCTATATAATATGCTTTTAAGCAATTTTTTAAATCGTTCACGCCTCGGATAATCTGTTATCGTGTTCCCTAGCCCTATCAATTTTAAAACAACATGATCTCTTACCCAAATTTATCATTATCATAAATTGTTATTTCGCATCAATTTACCATTATCATAAATACAGGACACGCATACAATACCCTAGTCTGGAAATTAATTGACATGGTTATACAGTTTGAAGTTTGATACTTTTCGGTCGATGATGGTCGTTTAGTGTAGTGATTACAATATTGACATTACATGTAGGAGATTAGGGGTTCGAGTGCCAGGGAACCACGTAACAAAATTATCTCCATTTTAGAGAAGATTAGTTAATTGTAAACCCTAGCCCTAAGTGGGTGAGAACTTGTCGTTTACATGGGAACCTGTTTGGGAAATGGTGTGAATCACACACTCAAATAGCATATTGACACGTGTTGTAGTCCAGTCCAGCGCAAAGCTTGGGTGACTCGTGTTTATGATAATTGTAAATTTAATGCGAAATAACAATTTATGATTGTCAAGACCATTGTCGACCCCACGCCTCCCTACTGCGCATACTCGACGAAACAAAAAGCTAAAAGATGAGCAGGGTCTGGCGAGAGTCGAGAGAATGCCACGACAGCCAGATGAGGCTTCGGAAAGATGAAATGTTGACGTGTTTGACGGAGTTTAGATCTTCATTTTTATAACACAGAAAGTCTTACTGGGGAAGGGACGACTAAATGACATATCTTGTTTGTCTCTGTGGGAACAATAATCATAGTCACAAGCTGATGGAATCAGCTGATGGGGAAACACTCAGTGTTTTGATTGGGTCTTAGCAAACTGACAAAGAATAAATCTTAGGCTTTTATAGAAACCTCGACGGCAACTTTGCGTCAAAAAAGGCGAAAACGTATTTCTCGAATATCTTGATTGTTCCTTTTCTTAGCTTTGCAGTGCTTTCATATTTGTGGACAAAACGTTAACAGCTCAACATATATTAACATGACAACTGTCAATGATTTGATTTTACGTCGAAGATACAGGGAGCCGTCACCAGGTCTCCCCAGCCAGAGGCTTAGGATTAAGTATTCCGTCTTGGAATTTAGGTTGGTTTCTGAGGAGGGAGGAAAATCGGAGAACCCGGAGAAAAACCCTCGAAGCAAGGGTGAGAACCAACAGAAGACTCAACTCAAATATGACGCCGGGTCCGGGAATCGGACCCAGGCCACAGAGGTGAGAGGCGAGCGCTCACACCACTTTCAAATATCTCCTCAAAAACCATCATAAATTCCGATTCGACCCAGGAATTCGTCGAATACTTAGAAGTCACAGTGATGCGAGTAATGGCTCACTGTTTCTCGATGTGAAATTTACTTTTATTTATTTTTATCCTCTATTGAACGTTCATCACAAACTTTTTACATTGCTTGATAGCATGCAACAGCCGGTGTTAATTAAGAAATAGAAAACATTTCCCGTGTTTCTATAGAGTTATAGAAACACGAGTGGGAGTTTGGGAGAACGAGAAATCGTAGTGGGAACACGAGCCCGAAGGGCGAGTGTTTCCACAGCTATTTCGAGTTCTTCCAAACTTCCACAAGTGTTTCTATAACTCTATAGAAACAATGGGGAAATGTTTTCTATTTCCTTTATAACATAAACGAATATAAGCACGGAAACGCTCGCTTAATTTGATAACCAAAACGTAAATTCTCACAACTAGCTCAAGCGCGCGCTCAACTGTCTATGTTTCTATAGTGTTATAGAAACACGGTTTACAGCCAATCAGAGCGCGCGTACTATCGAAACTATTTTATAATGCATTTTGTTAGTAAGAAGCTAAATTGTAGCCGTCGTTTTTGCTATCAGCACTGAAGAGTAATTTGTTGATGCACATCAGTTGTGCTTTGAGGAAGTAGTTAACTATGTCTAATAAAGATATACCTTGAACGTGAAAAGTTGTGTTTTCAAATTTGTGTTGAACATTTTAAAGCATTCCCGGCCGGATTCTGATTGGTCAGTATGTTATCAACAAAATCGCATGAACAGCTCGTGCAATACTCGATTTATGGGCACAGAGTGATATTTTGAACTTTCAAAACTTTAAAAATCGGTGCCCATAAATCACGAAAAGCACTCGTTCATGCGATTTCCTCTACAGGTCGTGCGACACAGTTGACTGCACACACATGTCGAGCGTGTATAAGCGGGTTGTTACTTTGTTCACACTATAATTATACCCCAATAATAAAATAAATACAAGGCTGGCTGCTGTTGCTCAGCCAGTGTAACTAATTACTGTCGCAAAATAACAAGTTGGTGCCAGCCAAGAAAACCCCTGTTTTCAGAGGAAACTAGTAACTTAACTTAACCTTAGCAAAAATAAATAAACATGGCTGCACACGGCTGCACACAGCAGCATTGCCTTCAAGCAATCATTTATATATATTGCGTTAGCCAATCAACGCTTCTAATACAACAATTATCATGTAAGAGCCAATAGGATGGCTCGGCGAATAATACCTTGTGAACAGCATTTTGCTACTATCCTGCGAAACGCAGCAAAACATTTCCATAAACCAAATTGCCCTTTGCCGCTAGACTGTAGATACACATGGATGTGGTTAGTGTGACAAACGCTTGATTTCGAGCGTCTATATTCGCTTAGCGTTATGCCTGGTTATCACGATTGCTTTTCACGTAGAAGGCTCATAACGGGGTGCGCGCAAACCGCGGCAAGACGTCCCGCATTTGCTTTTGACGAGCCGGTCGCGCGTTCCTCCCCAGTTTCCCGCTGAAACTAACAGAAAACAGGCAATCACCCGTTTCTAAATTTTGGTACGAATGTGCAATGTTTCACCAAAAAAAAGAACTCCGTAAAAGCTAAGCCTAAGACTTTAACAGGTTGACGTTTTCTTAATTTGCAATTCACTGTGAGTTTACTAAGATAGATAGATAGATGACCTTTATTTAGACACGATGATGATAAAAGCTACAATTTAATAAAAACCTATGTACTCTATTTACAATATGTGAATGTTCGTCGTAAAAATAAATGAACAAATAAATAAATCGTTCAGTTATAAATAAAATTGTGTTTCTGAAATTGGCGATGGAAATAGTCGTTGCGTTGAAATTAAAAACATTAAATTCGTATGTTTCTTAAGATATTGTCGAGTCCTTTGGAGTTGCTATGTCGTGAGTTGTGAGCTTGAGGGAGGCTTGAAGTTCGCAATCCACGAGATAGTGAGTAACCTGACCGAGCAAGCCAGCAGCTTAACCGACTACCTCGTAGCTCAATTGTTACGCCTATTATATACTCATAGTTACGCATGACTGCACTGTAAATAGTTAATCATTCCAACAGACCCTGTCCATTGGACCACAATCCCTTGCGAACCTAAAACAGTCAAAATAACACGTAGAGTCCTCTCACTTGCACTGGCTTGTTTTTAAGATTAAAAACTTCTCTATAGCGATTTTATAACGGCTTAACTGAAGATTTGTGTATAAAAGTACAAACCGCCATATTTTTCGGTACAGTGGAACATTGTCCAGGTTTGTTATGTCCGAATGCAAACTGAAGTCAAACATTAATTGCTTTCCAGATGGCAATATATCGACATTGACTACGAAGTTGTTTTGAAAGCGTTCCTTGTAATTATACATAAAATCAAAAGTGTTTAGTCTGACCGTAAAACCTGTCCCTGTATCTCCATTTGATCGATCCGAGAAAACCCCAATACATCGGTCTTTCTTAGTCATTATGGAAGAAATTGTGGGAAAAGCACAGCTCTTTCCCATACAAAACTGACAAAACTAAGCCGAACAATTTCCCTTCTTACTAGCTAAGAACCGTTGTCCACTTATATAATTAGGCAGTGTATGCGTGAAATACAGTTTTCTAATTGGGCACTGAAAAATAGTGTTTCTAAGAACACAAAACTTGATTTTTGCGCCTTAAATCTCAAAGAAATTGGCCGAAGTGGTGCGTATTGGTTTCAGTTTTCAAGTCTGTATATCAGCCAACGATTCGCAAAAGCAATTAAGTGAATATCGCCAACGGCTACTCGGATAACTTGAGCAATTAACTTTTATACCCCACTGAAATAATCTTGATGTGAACTGCACTTACACCGTATTTTTTGTTTATTTCTACACTATAAAGACAAAGTATCCAAAACTTGACATTTCATTTACAAACGTAAAAGCCGAAGTGGGCGGTCCCTATTATTCTAGCTACAACACAGAAAGTGCGTTTTTATTCCGCTATTACATATATATGTAGATATTCACAAGCTGTGTTTTAATAATACAATACCATCTTATTGTAATAGCGATCAAGATTTTCTTGTTCACAAAATAAACGAGACATTGTGACAGTTTTTTCTTTTTCCATCAATGATATAGTCTTGTCTATGTTCCTGTGATGTTTCTTTTTCGAAAATTCAACTTGACATCTATAGTTCAAACAAAAAATACACATAACACAAAAACGCAAAAACATGAATATATTCATAACACAGCTGAAACCTCGGACTTCCAACGTGAACTGAGTCCAAGTCGATCTCGTGGCAGGTGTAAACTTTAAAAATAAATTTTAGTAACGATATAGGTCGTGGTTCGGTTACCAGGTTCAATATCAAATATTTATCACCAGTTCCTTTTCACAAAAAGCCGAGAAGTTCATCTAGTGTAAAATTAAAGCATTGAATTCATGGTACTTTCGTTATAATGAAATTTAATGAGCCACGCTGTCGAAGGTCCATTGCTCTGATTACTCATTGCTTGACTCTCTCTACCGAGAAAACAACAGCGTCGATCGTTATTTAGGTAGTTGACTCAACATCAGATGCTAAAACATCTAAGCATTATTATATTACAGAGTTTCTAGGATCTGTAGTTTCGTTGTTTGATTCTGGTAGTTTATTTTGCTTGTTTTCGTGCGATGACGCTTCTGTGTTTTCCGTTTCTCCTTGAGAACACGGGCGTCGATCAGGTACCCGCGATGCCGACTCGGATCCGTTTGTGGAGGGGGTAATATCTGTGACATAGTTATCAGTTAAATTTCTCAGATATTCCATGATATCGTTGGGTTCCTCCTCCTCGGCTGATGTTTTCTTGCGGCGTAAACATCGCTGAATGGTTTGGAGGATTTCCTTGCGTAGTCGTCTATTCAAAAATGTATATACGTATGGATTCGCGAGTGGCCCCAAAAATAACAACCACGACACAGAGAGTTCAGCCACGGGGGAGCAAAAAGCGTCACCTTTATACCACGAGCCAATATCACATATTACCATGGGACCTCTACTTATGAAAAAGCTACCAATAATGATAAAAACCGTGACGTTGGCTTTGAGACTTCTAAAAGAGTCTCGCTGTGCTACAGATGTAAATTGGCCATCTTGCAGTACTTGAATGCGGACATTTCCCGGTCTAATTTTTCGAGCGCTCTCTCGGGCAGCTTGAAAGCTTTTAATGTACATTAGCAGCATGGCTGCGAAGGGCACAGCGAAACTTACCATCAAGATGACAAAGTAATACGTCCCATAGGCTCCGCTGAGGTCCCACTTTATTCCGCAACGCGATTGCGCGGGCATGTAAGAGTACTTGAGTTCGCCAATGCCAAATAACGGAAAACTGGCCCAAAAACCTGACTGTAGGATAACGAATAATACTGTCCACAAGATGTATTTGCCAGATATGTTAGCAGCGTGGCACATAGGGCTAGCCAGGGAATAAAATCTCTCCACACTTATCACTGAGGTTAATGTGGCCGAAGTTATGAACATCGTACTGTAGAAATAACCATGGAAAACGCATAAACCTTCGCTGTACGGCCAAGAACGCTTTCCATAAGCAACAATAGCGAATGGAATGACAAAGAGAGTGACAAGTAGTTCTGTCAGTGCTAAAGCAGCGACGAGGAGATTGCTGACCGTTCGTAGAGTTTCCCGACGAAGAATCAAAATCAAAACCGCTAAGTTGCTAAGCGCAGCGAACGAGTCGAGTATGGATATGACTATTTCTACGCCAATGTTAGCCTCATAGAATGTTTGTGCCATCGAGCAGGCGATGAACTATTACTTCTGAGTAGCGTTTTACCGTTACCGACGCCGGAGAGTGTCGAGTTCCTCAAAACTGTATTTCTGACAGTCTTGCATAATTTCTTTGAGCTCTTCAAAAATACCCTCTCGCATCGCAACTCTGTTCGGTTCTCAAAATAGAATTAAAAGGTACCGCGTTGATAAACGGCGATGTGCGGATCCGTTTGATAAGAGTTTGTACTACGCATGCGTGTGAGAAAATACCCCACTTCCCAGTCGCACAATCATTGTATGATTTCGACAAAACTTTAGATATAGTGGAAAGACATTATTAACTAATGAACTTGAACTTAATGAATTTCTATGCCAGCTGTAACAGCCTTCGCGTAATCCCACTTAGAGCCTATAAACTAGTCGCTGGGTTTGAGTATAAACTGAACTTGAAAATGCGTGTGCCGCACAACCAACGAAGTTGAGAACTTCTATTTTGGGAAGCATCCGAATATTTACTTTCTGGGTTAGTTGTTAAAGCTTTTACTCTGTCAGCAACAAAGTTATCACAGATGTAAGACTGTACTTGAATATGCCGTTTGCACTAATTAATCGAATTTTCTTGATTGATTGAAATTGAAAATTTACACAAAAAGCACAATTCAGGGTCAATTCATGCAGTAATTAGTGGTTCACCCTTCCTTGTCTTCGTTTTCCGTTTGATTTGCATTATTGTAATAATAAAATAGCGGAGAATTCCGCTTTTATCTTAGTCAACGGTCATATAATAATAATGTAAACTGGACCGGAGCATCCCATAGCGTATAAAGGCGATAAGATTTAAAGTATATAAAAAATGTTACAACTGGGAGCCAATTTTCGTTCTAACAAGAAACTTAAATTAATTTGCTAGCAAACCAAATTGATTCTTTTTTCTTAAATATATGATTAAACTTAAACAAATTGACGTTTTCGTTTGGATAAAGCGAAGTCGGTGTTCTACCGGTTTACATACAGGTGTTAGTGTATATTTCGTGTATATTTCGCACGAATTTGTCAATATTTAACTAGACGATTATATATGGGCCAAAAAATGAGTATATCCGGCATAATATAAAATCAACAGAAGACTCTCGAACAGTTCTCATCTTGAAAATGTTTTATTGGAAACTCAAAAAGTATTTTTTTGTAACTTTATGTTGAAAATTTCTGGTGACGATTTGGAGGAATACTTGAAAAGGAAGCCGCGAGAAGCAAGTAAAAACTATTACCACAAGATGGCGCTGTTTGGCAAAAGTTGTTCAGTGAAGAAAGCAAGGTCATTGGAAATTTAGAGTGAATAACATAAGAAAGGCCTTAAATGAATAGATGTTAACCAAAGTACTTAAATAAGTGTTTTATCGGCAACTTCACTTGCACTCGCCATATATACTTAGAATTACTTAGAATTATATCTTGCTCGACATAATATCTTGATGAGTTATTGCGACAAAACCGAAATTGAGGGTGCCAATATTTGTTCATTTCTCATAAAGAAGAAAAATGAAAATATAATTTCAATTATTCTGATCCACGCAAAGATTTTACTATAGTAAAAGCAAACTTACAAATTTACTTTTGCTGTCTTCAAGAGCGAACGGAGCAGGATCGACGCGAAATCAGATTTGAAATTGTGCCGGTTTACAACCCATTTCAGTATACGTACATAGGCAGTGTTTCAAGTTTTTTTCATTCGACAAGCACTCATCAGACATAATCATTCCATGCAAATTTCCGCCACTTCTGGTCGGCAATGCATGTAGCGAAGTCTGTCGAGTAATTGAATATGAAAAAGTGCCTAAATTATTCAATTCAGTACCTCAAAACCACGATAAACAAGTGAGCCTGGTTAACAAAGCATGTCGAATGAAATCGACTGTGTCGAATGACTACGTCGAATGAATGTTCTGTGCACGTAACACTGAAATCAGCTGTAATATCATGTTTTCGTCCTCTCTTACATATATACAATAGTATGGTAATGACTTGTACTGTATTTTTCCCATTTTTACAAACAGAAAGCAATGAACTTTTTCAAGTATCAAGTCTTCTAGCCGCGGACCAATTGGGATTTTGACAGTGGAACTATAATAGATCAGATTCGAGCTTTCTCCAGTCCATATATATGCCGTTAACGTTTGAGATCGAAACTGGCTCTTTTCCCAAGACATCAGTCATTTTATTAGATAATTTGAGATCCTGAAAAGAATACAATAACCTCTAGATCTAGTAAATTTTGATCAACAAGAGGACGGCAAAAGTGAGGCTTCGCCGGCGTTTCAAATATCTTTATGAATGTAAATGTCTCGCGTTCTAGTCCGAGATTCTACTATTATGTTGTTTTCCAACTGATCATTCATGTAATACAACTACTTTCCGTTATCAGAGGCGGATAGACGACTCCTGACATGTAGAATTTGGTAGAAACTTTGACATACCTTAAATAGAGCTTTCAGTGGAGTCTTTTATAAGTTCACCAGGAATAGAATCAGGACAAATAGACAAGTTCGCGGTTAATTCCGACATCTTGAAAGGGGTGCAAACATGGCGCGAAATACAGTGTTTGTATGGGAACCCGATACCAAATAATTTCGGTAAAATAGAATTTCTGAAATATTCATCGTCTGCAAACTTAAGATACTAGGTAAAAGATTAACTTTTCAAAATTTCTGAAATATTCATCGTCTGCAAACTTAAGATACTAGGTAAAATATTAACTTTTCAAAATTTGAGGGATGTAGCTGTGCTGGGAAGCGTGCAATCGTGTTTTAAGTTTTCCACACATTTGTCTATAAATTTTCCCGCGGACTCGTTGTTACAGACAAATGTATGAAAAAATGAAAACACGATTGCACGCTTCCCAACACTACGTTCCTCAAATTTTGATCGGTTTATCTTTTACCTGGTATCGTAAGTTTGCAGATGGTGAATATTTTAGAAATTCGATTTTACGGATTTTATTTGGCATCGGATTTCCATACAAACACTGTATTTTGCGCTATGTTTGCACCCCTTTCAAAATGTCGGAATTAACCGCAAACTGGGCTATTATGAAAACATCGAACCAAAAAGGGCTGTAAGTGATACATACTGGCCGTTACTCTAATTATGCCTTACCTGCCTGCTAACTTAGATTTTAAAAAGTTGGCCGGAATATACAGAAAAAGGGGAAGAAATTAAAGATGTATAGCCAAGCGAAGGCGGACAAAAATTGTTTAAACACTCCAATTGAAGCAGATAGTGAGATTGAAATAAAGCTTCGAAAATTTGATAACTCAGCCTACAAGAATTATGATATAGGCTTTATCTGTCCTTAATTGGTCGCTCTATAGCCCTCTAATATTTGCTTTTGTGAATTCTTTTTGGCGTCTTTCCTTTATACTACCACCGTTCGAGCATTGTTTAATCTGTGATTCAACTCAAATAAACAACATATTGATACCTTCATTTCGACGACTGAGTTGGATATCTTTTTCGTCGCATAATAGACCAGTTCGCGTTTAATTCGGACATTTTGAAAGGGGTTGCAAACATTGCGCGAAATACAGTATTTGTATGGGAATCCGATGCCAAATAATTTCATAAAATCTAATTTCTGAAATATTCACCGTCTGCAAACTTAAGATACCAGGTAAAAGATTAACTGATCAAAATTTGAGGGATGTAGCTGTGCTGGGAAGCGTACAATCGTGTTTTCAGTTTTCCATACATTTGTCGGATCCCATTTGTCAGTAATAACGAATAAAATTCCGCGGAAAAATTTACCGCGAACTTCAACTGGCATAAGAATCATTTATTCGTTTTCCAACAGCGGCAGCTTTCCCAGGTGTAATCTTCATCTGATAAGAAACGTTACGCGCGCCGGAGTGCAATCTAAGATTAACATTTTCAAAACGTAAACACGACTTCTACGACAACAGCTGTTTAATAGAAACAATGGCTTTCCCCCCCCCCCCCCCCCCCTGGAATACTTACAGACAAAACAGAGCTGTGAGCAGAGAAACCACCAAAGGAGGTGGTTTAATTATTTAACATTCTTGATCAGTTTTGCCAGAGGAATTATCATTAATAAAATAAGAGATCCTTGTAGGTTGTAACCATGCAGCTCAACAAGGGAACAGCTAGTGATAAAACTCAAACAGAATATCGGGCTCGTGTGTCTTACTGTCACAAACCCCGCGGACAACCACTGTCCAAGAACAGTACGTCGTGCCGGCAAACATTACATATGTATACAGTTATTTCAATTAATGTTACGTTGTCTGGGACATAGTGAATAGGACATTATAGGGAATAGGGTATTGGGGAATAGACAAGAAAGGAAAGGCTGATTCAACGGTAGAGAGTTTTTCTTCCAATATTTCGATCGGCACGGCCGGTCTTCTTCGGGGAAAGAGGAATAGGGAATAGGTCATTAGGGTATTCCAAGACAGAAACGAATTGTGCTATGGTTACTAGTTATACGATCTGGACGACTTAGTCGACTTAGCTTACGGTTCAGTTATATATCTATTTTTAGCCTGTGTACATCCGTCCGACATTTCAGTTTAAAATTCCAGTTATTCCCTAATACCCTAATCCCTAATGTCCTATTTCTCCCAGACAACATTAATTGAAATAGCTGTATGCGGTGCAACTAATCACAGTGAAAGGGACAAAGCCTGTTCTCACGCGGAACGCTCGCGAGTTTATCATGATCAAACTGAACCAGTCAGTATATTGAAGCCCAGGACAAAGGTGAGAGGAGAACAAAATTAAACTTTGGAACGATATCCTCGATGGAAATCATACAGTCCGTAGCGTGAGACAATCACACAGGCATCTGAGTGAAACTGTGAACAAACAATGACAACAACAACGAAGAGACAATTATATAATGACAAGATTTTTCCAAAGTTCATTTTGTCACTGAACGTGATTTAAGCATCGAAGCGGAGTGATATTTTTTTTACTGATGGACGCAACATTTCCTTTACCGTGAAAGAAGTGAGGAAATGTAATTTGAGATATACGCATATTTTTTCTCCCTTGCTGAATTTCACATATAATTGTAATTCTTAAAAAGTAAACTTATATGGCTCATTATATAAAAGGCAGTACAAAGCACAAGCTGCCTCGACCTCCGCTTTAGAATTGTCGGTGGCGACTAGGAACCGGATAGTGATTACCGCTCTTTGAAGTAGAATAATAAACTCAATCAAAAGCTTTGACAATAGGAAGAATTCGCTTCTGATGATATACCGCCTGCACCAGGAGCGTCCATATCTCCTATATAGTGTCACAGCGTTTTCACAAGTTGGACTATTTTTAGATAATCAGTATCTCGCCAAGTGGTGGATTGCACCAGTGGCGCCTCATTGGCTACTTTTGCTATACCACCCATTGGCTACTTTTGCTATACCACCCATTGGCTACTTTTGTTATACTTGGCTGCTACGCTTTTATGATTTTATCCCTTAGAAATGGTAGCAATAAAGAATAGCTAGCGGGAAACCGTTCTAAAAATAACACTAACATCGTTATGGGCTCCGGACCGCACACGTACCAGTTCTGCAATGGCTCTTCGGCGCACGGCACGGCACGGCACAGTTTTTGAATTTTAACGTTTTCTTGCGTATTCACTTGTAAACCCTGAAGAAGGTTGACCGTGCCAGCCGAAATATTGGTTATATAATACATATACCCATTACCGTATAACCAGCCTTTCTTCGTTGTTACTGTTTCCAAATTTCGCTGATTAGATCCAATCACTATTCACACTTCATTGAATATGCATTAGCTTTCAAGTTCAAGTTCATTTTATTCACTTATTTCTATTTTTGCGTTCGACGAAGGAGAACGCATACTAATCTTGCAGTGGACTCCCTGTGGTCCTGTGTGGGCTACCTGTGCTTGCCCAGGCGAAAGAAATCGAGATTTGTGTATGTCCGTCGTCATGTCCTCATGTTTGTACTTTTTAGAATAAATTATCTCGGCCGGGGAACTGGTAACCACACGTACACGATGCGAGCGGCCATTTTGGTGAATGCCATCATGGCTTCTGTTTTGTTTCGCGATCGGTTAGTTACTTGCCTTATTTTCCAGCAATGCAATGCAATGATGTTTCAAAGGTTCGCAAGTACAATTGAGCAAAGCCTGAGGAAAGTGTGTAGTACATCTGGAGTACCTTGAACATTCAACTCGGACATAATTATTTATTTATGCTGAACCCGAAATTATGCTGTTCGGTTTGCCCACAGGCAGCCCACCCGCGCGTGGGCTCCCTGTGGCAGTGTGAATCATGTGACGTCATCGTATGTTTTAATCGGTTTTCTGTAAATTGACCGAAACAGTTCGCTAAATGGCGCGAAAAATCCTTGTATTTGGTCGAATGATCCCCAAATACCTTGAAACTCGTAGCGAAATAAACTATTTACCTTTTGATGTGGTCTAATATGTTTTTTGGGGCGATAGGAGGGAGTTTCAGGCGTTCGCTTCAGCTACTAAAAAAATTAACAAGTGTTATTTTTTTCACAGGCAGCCCAAGCTCACGATTTGTGGCTCTTACAAATCCTATGGTAGATTACGTGATCACTCGCGCAAGATCGATTGCGTGATAGCGCGCTAGAGTCACCGTTTTCCGTTTGTCATCTCACTAATAGAGTTTGCATTGATTTCTTATCGTGGTAAAATAAAGGTAATAAAATAACATTTTGCAATAAATGTACCTCGAGTGTCCTTTTCTTATGTCCTTGGGTATTCTCTGCTATTTTGGGCTCGTTTGGATCGGTTTTAGAGAGCTTTTGATTTTTGAGATCTCTCTCTATAATGAAATGACAAGGCTGCACAGGCCATTGAGCACATCAAATCACTCGAAGGGCAATAAAGCACTCTAAAATCACTTCAATCCTCGCCACACTCCACAAAAGGACGTACCGAATGTCTGTCTACGTTTATTTCGGGGTGGAATTGCAAAAATGTACATTTTAGCCCTCATAAACGACATATTTGTGGTATCAAAAACCGCTATTTCAAAACCCTCGGATGCTGGTAACTTAGTCCCGAGACAGCGGGACGTCCCGCGGATGGCAAATGCGATCTGATTGGTTGGTTGTCGTCACGTGCACGTGGGGTTTGTTAGACTCCACCACGTGACGATGACCAACCAACAGCGTAGCGAGAGGCGAGTTCAGTCCTTCGTGCGCGTGGCTAATTAAGGGTGCGTTTACCAATTTCGTCGCTATGAAGAGTCGGCGCGCGTGCGCTCAGGCAAACGGCGGGAAAAAACTTACTTCCGGTTTAGTGAAAAAGCAACGCGCGCGCTTCGCAATTCGCTGGCAAGCAAGCTCCAGTTTTGTTTACATTTTGTAAAAGTTACAATGAAGTTGTTTTTGCTACTTGATTCAACTCGTTTTTTTTTTTTTTACTTTCCATGCTTCAATTAAGTTGACTTTATATAATGCCGAAAAAGAGCTATAAAACCGAGAAAGCCGGGTCGCTGGACGAGGGAAAATTCAGATGTCAGTGGAATTCGGGTGCCTTGAAGTGCAAACTAATTTTCTTTCGGATTTCGACAAAAAAGTTTGGAAAGTGTTCGGAAAGAGCTTGTTGATAACGATGGGAGCCAGAATGTACAGTTACAAGTGAGCAGCTAGACGTGAGAGGAGTCTTCGAAGAGTTTGGTTTTGAGCCCTTTCACAAGAAAGCAGCGAAGAAAAATGCAGTGCCTACGAAAGAGAAATCAACTCCATTTCTACGGCGACTCGTCAAGATACTAGGGGCTTGACTGGGAAGTAATCGGTTAATAATGACCGAAACTTTTCATATATTCTGATACCAGAGTGTTCTGATACCCTGGACACTATTTCTAACTATAAAGCAGCAAAGACCGATACAACGTAGAACGTAGATTGTCGTTAGGCATTTAAAGATTGTGCTCAAAAATTTCGAAAAAGTTGCTCAAAAAAAAGGTTAAAAGTTGCTCAAAAAGTTGCCCAAAAAGGAGAAAAGTTGCTTCAATAATTCAAGAAGTTGCTTTACAATATAAACCGCTTTATTGAAGTAAAAGCTTTAAACAACACTTTGTAAAGTTTTTTTACACTATGTACAACGTTTAACTTGCCAATGAGTACATTTAACCGAGATGCTTGTGGTTCTAGTGCTGCCATTAATGAAAGCGTGAAACAAAATGGTCGATCCCGAAAATTTCGAACCGCTGACCATAAAGAGCGTGTACAGTTTGCGAACAGCCGCTGACCACATGGAGGTAATCGAGGGCACATAATAAACTGCTTTCTTTTTGTAAGGATTGTTCAGGGTGTTTTCTGCCGTATTTACACAGATCTTGTATTTTAAAACTCTAAAATTTTATTTGTGGCTCAATTTTTTTAACAAATTGCTCAAAAGTTGCTCAAAACTCCAAAAAATGCTTACAGTTGCGTAAACTTCAAAAAGTTGCTCGAGACTCCAAAAGTTGCCCAAAAGTTGCCGAACACAATCTATAAATGCCTAATTGTCGTTCACGGTTGCTTGCTTGAACAATTCGTCAACGCTAAATTCCAATTCGATCTGTGGATTAGCCCGGACCTGGCTTTCGTTAGAAATTCAGAGGTTTTTTCAGAGTTTCAGAGACTATTTCTAAGGCCGGAAATGTCTGTGAAAAATGCGGAGGTCAAACATAAATACGAAAACGAACGATGGCAAGTTCCTAATAAACTTGCGACCATTCCTTTAGGGCGAACAAAGGCTAAGACCTACTTGCCGAATTTTTAAATTATTTCTTTTTTGATCAATGGAGAATATTATAAGGATTACGAACATGTGCGAATGATATTACACTTAGCAAGACATTCCTCTGGAATTGACATATTTAGAGTAATTTTGAGGATAGAAAACTGAATCAGACTTTGATGTAATCTTACCGTAAGAATCAGGTAGTTTCTCCTCGACGCGACGTATTCAAAAGTAAAGTGAGTAACTTTATTTAAGTGTCAATGTATTTAGCTTTGCAGCTAATTGGGGACACTAGTCCTACGATTTTTATACATCCTTATCCGAGAAGACGTGAATGTCTAACCGTTTACTGTATTATACAGCACCTTCTACTCAGTTATTTTAAGACCCTGAGTGTTGGTCTGGTTGGGGTTTGAACCCGCGACCTCCCGCTCGACAGGCCGGCGCTTATTACAACCGGGAGGCTGTTAGACACGTGACTGATTATGGTGCAGATGGTCACAAATATACTTTTTTGCGTGAATAAACCACTGGAATTAGATGTCTGATAATGCAGCTCTGTTTTAATTTCACTGATTTCATTTTCCTGCCTTTAAGAATTCTTTGTAATTTTCCATGTATGTCAAGAAAATTGCTTTGTAACCACCCAAACGCGGCCGCGTCCCGTGGTCCCTGGTAACAATATTATACTTCCGGTTTCACATAAAATGAAACTGACTTCGTGAAACAAAGAAAAGTCAATCCTTTTTCACATAAAAATTGTCCTGAAGTCGCATTGCACAGAGCCAAGCATGGGTTTAGCGAAAAAAGTAAAAACACGGAAGTTATGACCATCTAACTGTTAAAATTCACGGGGAAAAATTTCTAAAACAATCAACTTTCGGTATATCGTAAAACCCATGCTACATCTTTTGTGCCTAACCCAGACCAATGATATATGCTAATATGAAAGCACTATCCCAAAGAAATCATGAGTTGATTGAATTTTTCTGCCTTGATGACGTAATAATGACGTCATACGATGACGTCATCAAAATAAAAGGGTCCGTCTCCCAGGAGTTCCTGAGTGATATATTAATTATTTTACTCAAATTGTTGGAATTTTATGGCGTTTTAAATTCTACTTAGCAACGGCCCAAAACAATTGGTAAACGCACCCTTAAGAGGTCGAGGGGGGACTAAGAAGGACTTTGAGAAAGTCTAGGTTTGGCCCAGGCGGTGTTGGACACGCATCGCAAAGCACGATGGCGGAAACGACCCTAGAAGAGCTCAGAGGTATGAATATAACCACACCTCAAACATTGTAGGTTGCATGAAGTCGTGTATTTATTGGTCTAACACATGTTTTGGAAGGATTTATAACATGAACTATTCAAGCAATATTTGTAAGCATATAAATACACAAATCACGAGATTGGGCTGCATGTGGCTTTCTTATAAACTTTTGTCAAACAAAAAGTGCATGGATCATATGTCTTTGTTATAGTTGTCCAGGTACAAAAATTACCTGGCCATGCAGTTCAACTTTTTAGTTGTCCTGGGAAAGTGGGCAAGCATTAGTCAATCGAGTCCTGCACCATGTCAGAAGAGTCGATAAGCAAGGTCTCTGCTATGCAAATTAGGCATATGTTTAATAGAGCTAGAGTGATAATTTTCAATGAAACTCAATGGTCCAGATCTATGCTAATTCTAACTGAGCCTCAAATCTTCATTTCTAATAATTTATTTCCAGTTATATTACATCTGACTATAAGATAATTTTGATAGGTTTATTGTCAAGGCCTGTTACTATGTTGTACAGTACATGAACTATAATGTTATGTACAGTAAGTCTGAGAGTTCAATAAAAATTGTACACTGCATGGAAAGAGTTGAATAGCGATGTTTCGTGTGTCGTCATCTATTGTCATTAATGTGCCAACCAGAGATCCATTGGTTCCTAACACAAAGCGGGCTTTACAAATCATGGTTGGTACATTAGCATAACAATTGCAATATTTATCAACACGAAACATCGCTATTGTTTTAATTATTGTTTTCACTGTTCATGTGTATCTTAGTTCACTTCAGATATACAGATTTAAATAGCATATATCATCCATGCAGCTAGCTAGAGAGGAATATAAGTTATGATTTGTACAAACCGCAAGTATTATCGTCTAATTTAATATACTGTACCAGAGGTCATAATACAAAGTGTACTACCAGTATAACATATTATTGCCTTCATAAATCAATAAACCCAGCAAAAACATGTTACCATGCAAGCTTTCTCCTTTGGTAGTTTTCGTTTGATGTTCTGACAATTTTTGCTTTGTTTTCGCGGTTTGATATTAATAGCTCCATATAGCTTCCTACGTGTCTTATCATGAACCAACATTTAGTATGATAGACCTTTCTGCACTCTCGGAATTGCTAGAACTACAGCTATCGGCAACTTCGTAATAAATTCATTCTCCTTTAGCTGCATTTCTTCTCCAAAAACAAGCCGTTTGAGCACCCCTCGAAGTTTTCTCCGATCTCCATCCTTCAAGGCATTATCTTTTTCTCTTCTCTTCGATGTTTATAAGCTCATCATGGCTTTGGCAGCTGGCAGGATTTTCAGGAATCGTTCTAAAATGATGTTTGTTTACATGTGACGTCACGATTTTCCACTTGGTTGCGGCCACACGTCAGCGCGTGCCAAATCCAGTCTTTTTATGATCCATGAAAAGTGTGAAAATCCAAGGTAAACAACAACTTCAAGGGCAATTTACTCCTTGAAATCAAAGGGGCCCCTTGGGGCCCCTCGACCTTTTTGACTAAGTACAACATTTAAATAACATATTTGGATAAAAATATCAAGGGATAATTGCCTGGCATTGAACTTTCAAGCACTTTTTCTGGCCACGCTACTCGATGCGAAAACAACACCAAGCGAGAAAACAGAGCGAACAGTAGATGTATATTTTACGTTGCTAAAACTTCTTACTGATCACGAAATTCCGTCCACTGAAGGTTTACGTACTCACATATTTGTCTGCACTACCAAAAGGTCCATCAGATTTTAAAAAGTGGCAATTTCTACCAAAAGAACTCACAACTACTGCCAAGAAACAAGTCAATTTTGCAACAAAAGTCTTGAGTCCGAGGAACGTATCTGATTGGTCGGTTTAGGTCACGTGAGTCGTGTCCAACACCGCCTGGGTTTAGCTGCGTAGCAAGCCCAGGGGGAATTGGGAAGAGGAGGGAAGAGGGGGAGAGGGTAGGAATTGGAAGAGAGGGGAATGGGGAGAGGAAAGGGAAAGGAAAGGAGGGCTTGCAACGAACCCCCCGTTTTTTCCCTTACGCCCCCAAATTATAAATTAATTTTCAGTGTCGTCTGACATGTCATCTGTCAAAATCAACCAATCAACTTCCTTGTTTCTGTCTGTTACAAATGTTTGACCTTCGGTGCGAATGAAGTTCAAAATGACCCCTAGGAAAAACGAAGCCCAGAGATCAAACATTTGGGCTAGAAAATTGATTTGTGCATGGATTTTCACCAAATAAACACTCTACAACCCCTGGGTACCATTGACACTAAATTTACAGCGGGAAATTGTGGCTTAAACATCGTTTTTCGACACGAAAAAACACAATTACACTCGCGTTACTAAGTATTTATAAAACTCTCTAGAGTCTAATGCCTCAAAATAAAATACAACTTCGCAGCTTCTGGTCCTAAAACGTAGCTAACCTGCATCGCTTGACATCCTAATCGTAAATAATCTACTTCTTATGGCAACCTAAGGTAAATTAAGGCTACTAAATTGGCCTAGCCAAGACCATTTTGGTTTCTCTCTCTCAATCTGGCGAACGTTTTGTACGCAAAACTGACACATTTCTGCACCAAATTGAGTGCAATAAAAGCTATTGACGTCTCCTGGGTACATATTATCCAAGTGTAGTACAATATTTGGCCATACAAGTCAGTGTTTCTACATCAAAAGTTTGAAAATGTTATTCGTCCATTCACGACTTTCGCTTTCCAAACACTGGCGTAACAAAACACAACCCTTCAGACATTTGCATCAAAATAAAATACAACTTCGCAGTTTCTGGTCCCAAGACGTAGTTATCCTGAATCACTTGACATCCTAGTCGTAAAGAATCTGCTTCTTAGGCAACTCAAGGCTGCTAAAGTTGGCCTAGACTAAGTCTATAACTGTATACAGCACTGGTTGAACAAGACGGGCCGCCATGTTGAACTGCCTTCTCAACGAAGCCGAAGATCAAACATTTGGGCTAGAAAATGGAGTTCTGCCGGGATGGATTTTCACCAAATAAAAACTCTCTGAAACCTCTAGGGTATCCGTACTAAATTTCCAGCAAGACATTTTGGCTTAAACATACGATTTTCGACAAGGAAAAATTCACAACAGACTTCAGTTCTTCTCCGGTCTTCGGTTTTTCGGGGTTCGTTTTTCCGCCTGGGTCTTCGCTGTTCGTTTTTCCTACAACCCTGAAGCTATCGCTGTACATCTACTAATAGCTCTATAAACTACAAGAAGTTGAAGATACTTTTTCCAAATCTGGTGGGTCAAATGGCCAACAAGTCCTTCGACTTCGTGAACACTCAGTTCATTGCATCGCGCCATAACTGCTATTTTTATTACAAGTGTCAATCAAATGTCATTAAACACCACTTTAGCCAATCGGAATTTTACGTCTAAAAAGGGAAAAAACGGGGGGTTCGTAGCCTGCGAATACAGCCGCCTCACATCGGGTGCGGCTGTATTCGCAGGCTAGGGGGTTCGTTGCAAGCCCTCCTTTCCCTTTTCCTCTCCCCATTCCTCCTCCCCTCCTCTTCCCCTCTCCTCATTCCCTCTCCACATTCCCTCTCCCTCTTTCCCAATCTTCCCCATTCCCCATCCCCCCTGGGCTTGCTACGCAGGCTACCGAGCTACCTGGGTTTGGCCCATCAGTTTACAGAGTAGTCTATTCATAGAAAGCTTTTCCCGCCATCTCGCAGCCAATCATATTCTTCGAAAATTTATCAGCAGTACCTGATTGGCTAATACAGCGATTTCCTTTGTTTGTAATATTGTACAGTTATTTATATATGCGACAAAATTTTGGCGGGCAAGCCGAGCGAATGCTACTTGCTATTGTAGAAACGTCTTGATAATCAGCTATTTCTCATTTCATATAACAGGCAAGAACTGGTGAGCACCATATGTTCAGGAAAGACCATTATAAACCAGAACATGTGGTTCCTTTGTAACCTTTTATTTTTCCGTTTCATCCGTTTCAGACTTCGTGTTTACAGCACTTGTGTGATGTATACAGAACGAAGCTAAGTTTTTGTCTTTTGGTTCATAAACACAGATTTTTGTAGTAATATTTGGCATAAATACAGCGAGTGATAAATATCACATACAAATCATGCTATTTTCGTTTATAATATGACCTAAGAAATGTACTGAAAAAGACAATCACATGTTCTCTCAAGAGTAATTAAGTGCACCGAGTGTGTTTACTTTGAGTTTGAGCTCAAGTGAACATTTGAAAATCCTGTACTGAAGTAATTTGCGTTTGGCATACAAAAGAACAGCCCGGCAAATCTCCAAGCAAGGCTTAATAGTCGACTGGAACTGAATAAAAATAGCTATAAACTGTGAAAAAAGTCAATTTCTGATACATTTATTAACACTAGCAAGAAGCGAATTTTGATTTCAGGCAGTTCATCAAGCACAATCAAACAATGAAACAGTTGTCACTTTGCTGTTTTATTAAAGACACTAACTGTTGTACATCTCCAAGAATATAAACTTCACAATCGAAAACTAGAAAGCTGAACGCAACTATCACAGCTGGAAATGAATTCCAGTTGTTAAAATTAGTACAAACAAGGGTTTTTTCTTCAGACAACCAGTGAACAAGATTATTAGAAGATTTGAATCAAATACCTCACGGCAACGGGTCATATGCGACCGAGTTTCCAAGGCCGATTTCAATGGATTAAAAACAAAACAATTAAATAAAATAATAAAAGTAAACTTGGCTTACTTTGATTTAATTTTGTCCTTGTATAATGTCAGTTGTTCCTGGCCAGATGAATGTGAATTTTCGGTTCCGTTTTCATTCATTGTCATAATTGGTACCGACCTTACATGGTCCATTCACATTCGTCAACAGATCACCAAGGCGAACCAGTTGCTTGGCTACTCAGACGCTCTGCCGTCAAAGTCCGAAGTACTAGCGCCCGTCGATGTCTGTACTTGTCCCTGGTTAGGTCGAACCTTGCCTATGCCTCACAAGTATGGAGCCCACAAACTGTCGATCTGATGCAGGACATAGAAAGAACACAAAGGAGGGCTACTAAGTTTATTCTCCTATTGCCCTTCCAAACAGACATCTCCTACAAATCTAGACTCTTAACTCTAAAGCTTTTACCTTTATGTTACTGGTATGAATACCTTGACCTCATCTTCTTGTATAAGGCAAAACACGGTTTAGTAACCGTACCTTAGCTCCAGATGTTTTGCCAAAGCTTGTAAACAGGGTGAATTTAAGCATCTCTCTACGTTCGATGGATAACTCACTTAATCTTATTACTTATCAGATTCCTAATGTCAAGACCCTGTGTTACCAAAATAGTTATTTTATAAGAGCTTCCCGAACTTGGAATACACTTCCACACGAACTGCGTAAATCAGATATCTCTTTACCTAAGTTTAGATCATTACTATTTAAAATTTAAATATTACGTGTCTGCCATCACTTCTGTATTTGACATCGAGAACCCTAGGTCTTGGAAGTCTGTATGTCTGAAATGTCACCAGGCAAGACAGTTAACCGCACCTCTCAAATGCTGCTTTTAGGTTGAAATAGGTATTGTAATTAGATCATTTATTGTAATTTTATTTTTCATAGGAAACCAACGTAATTAGCTAACGCTGTGTTGGTTCTCCTGGCCTCTATGTTTTGTTTGTTGTATATTTTACTTTATTCTATTTTGTATCTTCTATTATGGCCGAAGTAAGTAAATAAATAAAAATAAATAAAACTTTTATACTCGTCGCTAGTCAACACTTGAAGACTTGAAAATCACTTTTAACTTTCTCAAATCACCCCAAGAGCCATTAGCAGAGGCACAGATGATCACTGGTCTATACATTTCGTTTCATTACAATTCCAATATCTTCAATTTTAGCCGTCAAAAGCCCGACATTTGCCACCGTACTTAGCTTTGTAGTTTGTAGCACCGCTTGGCGACCTGTATGTACTGAGCTTCAAACCGGGGGGCACTGCTTGCATAATAAAGGAGGTATATATGTGAGATAGGGCGGAAAAACGGAGCGCATGCGCACTAGGCACTTTATTAAAAGCCGCCGAGCGGGAGTGAATTGTAGCTCTTTTTCAGGGACCTCTCACAGCTCAAGAAATACCACGATTACTTTATTACTTCACACCATGGACTGATATTCTTCAGTGACTTCTCTGAGCCCAAATAACACATAATCCAGTTCACTGAAAGAACGCTACAATTGCTCGTTCAACTCTGTCTTCAAGAAAAACGAACCATTTCGATATGTTCATATGCGACTGGAAAAATGCCAAAAATAAGGAAACTTGTGAATATATAAGGTTTGTACTTCGGTAGAGAACTAAGGAGGTAATGGGTTTCAACATATAAAATACCATATTCGAGATTTTCATACCATTTTTCAAACGAAGCATTTGAAGTTACAGTAGTGACTAGCTATAGACTGTCTACAGAAGTAGAAATCCTGGAACGACGATCATCACCAAAGACTGTAAGTAATGCTACAGAGCTATTATCAGGAAATTATACAATATTTCACTCCATTCGATTATTATGGTATTACATCGTCATTTTGACGAATTAGTTGACTGATTTACCAAATGTAAAGAAAACGAATTTTAATTTTGTTTTAAAATGAAGTATATTATATATACATGTAAAAAATATGTTGTTATTGTTCTGTTATCAGAAAGCCAACAATAAAACAGTTGTAATCGAATGCCTTTGGCAAAGTAGTTTTGTGTTCATTTAATTTTGTTCATGTTAGAAGTGGGTGCAGACGCTTAATTATGTTGTGTGGGACTTTTGTGCGTTTCTGTATAAAGGGAGGTATGGTAGTTGGTGTACTACTTGAAATCAAGAGCCTACATGTGGACATTCTCACCCAAGCTTTGTGTTTTACACGAAAGCTTTGTGCTTTACACGAAACAGTACTTCTTGTTGTTTTCCCAGAAAAAAGAAAGCCTGCAATAGTATACCTTTCCCTTCCCAGCTCCATCAGTGTTTACTTGATGTTTTTGAATATCTGGACTAAACAGCAAAGGAGCATATGTTTGCTTGTGTAGTCGACTACTTGAGAAATGGAGACTCTTCAAGCACCATCACTTCTCCTGATCTTCACTTTATTCTCCCCAAGCACAAGCAAAGTGAGACAAATACATGACTTGTGTAGGATCATTGAAAGAGATATAAATAGCCTCCATAGCAAACTTTGCACATGTATGAGAACAAATTTACATTTTGCATGTATACTTTATTTGAGTGTTTTAAAATTGTTAAAACCTGTTTTTAATTGTAACAGAGGAAGGACTACAAATATTTTTTTAAAGTATTTGCTTTAATGTTGTTAACATGCAGCAGAATTATCTACTATCATGCTGAGTTTATATCCAACCAATAGGTGACATAACACAGGATGCAATAACTTTCCACAAAAGTTAAGCCTTAAATATTCTAACAATGAAACTGTTTGCATGTATCTCTCTTTTTTCATTTGCCTAATAATATTTGTAAAGGAATCCATAAGCAATTACATATAATAAAATTAATTGTTAATTTCTTTGAAAAACGTGGTAGCTTCCTCTTTCATGAGCCTCTTTAATTTGGAGTTTCACAGAAACTACAAAATTAGCATAATGCAGAGGCTTGGACTTTAAAATAATTTCACAAAATCAATACAAATTTCATTTAAAAAATCAAGTTTAGAAAACATGTTACTTATTATTATTGACATGTTTCTTAGATTAGCCTTTCACATAATTTCAGAAAATAATATTCACTTAATGTTCACACACTTCATAAAATAAGTATATTACAGGTGTACAGAAAATGGGGCCATACAGGAAATGGTCACTATAATTATCAGGGGTTTCAAAATAACCTGGCTACAGCCAGTGCTCCAGCACTAGCATGTATCTACATTGCACTTAGCCTGAAATAGCTGTATATACATGTATAGCCAGCTACACATACTATATTTGTATCTTAACATACATTTCTTACTGAAGGCATCACAGAGCTCTACTTTCAAAGGTTAACTGTGAATTGTGGCTTTGTCAAGTGCTTATATATTACTTTATGTGAACTTATTTCAGAGGTGAATCATTTGTATATGCTAATGCACCTAATAAATCATATCAAGGCAGGAAGAGGGTCAGCTTTTTATTGGATAATTTTGAGGTAGGAGGGGGAAGGGTTAGGTGCCCAGTGAATGAATGAGATAGTCCAGTCTGTATATATAAGCACAATTAATTTGGGAAAGGAAAGCAATGAGGGGGAAGTATGTTGGAATGAAGCAAATGTTTCCAATGGCTTCCATTTTATAATAATAATAACAACAATCAGACAGTGTGTATTATTAAATAAATAATTAATAATAGTTATATTATAATAATGATATCAATGCAAAGAATGACTCTGCTTATGATCATGCATGTTCATTTAAAATCAAATTTTTTAAACATAATTAAGTTTTAAAATGCTAAGTGTGCATTCTATATTAAGCAGACACTTTTTAAATGGCTAGGACTGGTCTGCCTATGACCTAAAGCTCAGGGATGCTCTGAGATGGGAAACTCTTTCTGAATTGAAGGTTCAGATACAACATACATACATATGTAACTTAATATATTAGTATTTGATAGCTAGTATTATAATTTTGTCAAAAATGTAACTTTAAAAAAAATAAAACCCTTGTCATTTGAATTAACATGAACATGCAATGTATGTGTGAGCAGAGATTGTTAGTATTGATAATCATTATTAGTCAATTAGTTATTTTATGTCATGTTTTGCACATGTATCTGATTGTATGAACTCATCCCTACCCCAATTTTAAGATCCAGCGGTACCACAGTCTGGAGAAATCAAACAATTTGTCGCCCATTTTCAAGTCCTTCGAAGTTGGCAGCCAACGAAGTTGGACGCCGGAAGTGCAACCGTCAAAATAGCCCGGTTAGGAGACAACCTCGGTCTGACGAAGGACTTGGAAATGGCGACAAAATGTTCGATTTCTCCAGAATGTGGTATCGCTGGATCTTAAAATTCGGGTTGGGATGAGTTCATTTATCATTCTATGTCCTACCGTAGTTTCGAGTTATTTGGAATGAGCGAAGTGTGATTTTTGTGGCAAAGATTACAGGTTATGCATCGTATATTTGTCGGTTATCCAGCTAATAGCTTCGCCAGACCGAGGCTATTTTGACGGTTGCACTTCCGGCGTCCAACTTCGTTGGCTGCCAACCTCGAAGGACTTGAAAATGGGCGACAAATTGTTTGATTTCTACAGACTGTGGTACCGCTGGATCTTAAAATTGGGGTAGGGATGAGTTCATTTGTCATTCTATGGCCTGCCGTAGTTTGGAGTTATTTGGAGTGAGCGAAGTGTGATTTTCGTGGCAAAGATTACAGGTTATGCATCGTATATTTGTCGGTTGTTTCCAGCCTTTTCATTTATTAAATTAGGAGGTGAGGGAAAGTGGTTCGAAAAAAACAGCGGAAACGACCCTAGAAGAGCTCAGAGGTATGAATAACCACAACTGAAACATTGAAGGATGAAGTCGTGTATTTATTTGTCTAACATACATGTTTTGGAAGGATTTATAATATGAACTATTCAAGCGATATTTGTAAGCGTATAAATACACAAATCTTGAGATTGGGCTGCCTGTGGTCTTATGTGATATAAAATGCACGTTATTGGCAAGATTTCAGTTTGGTAAATAACACCGCATATAATTTCCTGTGAATAGTAGCACGTTCACGCCGGGGTTCACGGCATTGCCATTCACAAAAACAGCACTTTACTTTCAAAATAAATTCATAAATCGAAGTGCTTGAAATAACAAATTTTCCGAGCGTATTGTAGACCACGCAAAATGTACGTTTTCTTCAAAATTAGACAGGTTTATATTAACTTTAAAATGCTAAACATAACTTCTATCATGTCAAGCGATTTAAGTTATTGTTCTTGTAGTATATATAGCCTTCACTGAATAGACCCTTCCACGGTTTGTTTGAACTTTTGATATATACGTATAACAGCAAAACCGTCGATACTGCTGAAAAGAGCACCTCGAAGTTAGTCAAAATCCCACATTTGAGAGTTATATTTTGAATAGGAGCAAACTTATAGGCCCGCAAACTCGGAAAATTTTACAGACGTTTGTATGGAAATTTTTATACAGAATATTAACATAAATATAGAAACATTGTCTGTCATTCATTCAAACATAAGGAGTCTAAATCACAACTTTGAAGGTCTATCAGAATTAACAAATAGTCTGGATTTTAATTTTAATATTGTAGCACTATCTGAAACTTGGAACCCAAAAAATAAAAATAAGTCTTTCTCTCCTCCCGAATTGGAAGGATATCAAGATTTTGAAAATTTACCAGGCGTAATGCGGGTATCAGCGGCCATCCCGAAGGGGCGGCCCCCGGGCACCCAGGGGCATTTGTCACAGCAGCCATGACAAATACATGCTAAAACACCTCGGGTGGGGCAGAAAATTGTGCAAAAAACCCCACCCCTGGGGCAACCTGGGCAACATATTATAAGTATTAGAAGCTAAACGTTTTAGAAGTGTCAAAAATCTTAATAGTTTTATACAAATATTATCCTTTATTTCTTTGTTCTGTCTTCCGACAGTGGATGGCTTAATTTAATCTTTTAATTTGAATGATAATGATATGACTGCCTCAAGGACAAAGAAATTGAAGAATGTCGATTGATCGAGCGAGTCCTGTGGCAAAAACCGCTGAACGTTGAGACAGCAGATTACGTGCAAACCCCGTGGGTAAGTCCCCGGGGTATTTTGACGAAAACGCAAAAGCGCTCTAATGCCCTGCGTGTGGGGCATGTTTTTGCTACAAATCCCCTGCTAAGACCCTGGGTTGCCCGTGGGTTGCCCGGGGGCCGCCCCCTCGGGAAGGCCGCTGATACCCGCATAACTACAAATAGTGGCTGTGGGTTCTATGTTAAAAATGAAGTCATATATTCGAAGGAATGATCTATCAAAAACCCATTTCTCTGATGAATGTGAATTTCAAGCACTCTGGATAGAAATTCTCAATGAATGTAAACATAATTTTCTAATATGTGTAACTTATTTGCACCCTAATCCTTCAAATAAAAAAATAAATAGACTATTTAGATGAAACTTTATAATAAAGAAAATAAAACTATAATTCTTACAGGAGATACAAACCTTGATCTCTTGAAAATTGACACTAAGAAACATATTAATGATTATTTACATCTTCTCTTGTCATAATTTATGTTACCTCAAATTACTCAACCAACAAGATTCTCAGATCATGCTAATCCAACTCTAATTTATCACTTCTTCATAAACTCCTTGAACTCAAACACTATTGCTGGAAATTTAATACCACGTATTACAGACCATTTACCTTACTAGTTTTCTTATACTAACTGACACTAATATTACTCTACTGGAAGTATCTATAAAAGAAATTACTCAAATTTCCAAAATGACAAGTTTATAAATGATGTTAAAAAAAAACATTTTGTGGATGAATTATCTAAGTTACAATGTACAAATGCAAAATACAATTTTCTCCATAATACCCTTATGGAGATCATTGATAATCATGCACCTTTAGTCAAATTATCCAAGAAAAAAGAAAAACAATCCAGCAAACCCTGGATAACATTAGGAATACGCAAGTCTATGAATAAAATAAATAAATTGTATTATAAGTTCATCAAAACGAAGAAAATAACTTTTTACGACAAATATAAACGTTATAGAAATAAAATAAATCACCTGATTAGACATAAAAAAAAGCATTACCTTAACTATTTTCACAAATTTAAAAATAACATGAAAAAACTCTGGCAAGGTATTAAAACCCCTTATTAATCTTAAAACCAATAAATCCACTAGCTATTGTCTCCAAGAAGACAATAAGCTAATTACTAATCCCCTAAAAATTGCCAATAAATTTAACAAATACCTTCGTACTTGTATTACTGACTCCTTTTTTAAAAATCCAACTACTCCCAATGAAGTAAAATTACTAATTGATAACCTCGATGCTAACAAAAGCTCTGGAATCTATAATTTCCCTACGAAATTAATCAAACTTGTGAGTTCGTACATAGCTGATCCTCTGGAAATAATAATAAATGACTCTTTTGTAAATGGCTGCTTCCCTGAAAAATTAAAAATGCAAAAAATTATTCCGCTACACAAAGGTGGCTCAAAATTGAATATCACAAATTTCAGACCAATATCTCTTCTTCCTATATTCTCTAAAATAATCGAACAAACTATGTTAAAACGGTTAAAGCAATTTTTAGGGTCGAAGAAAATTATCTTTGAGCATCAAAATGGCTTCCAAAAAAATAAATCAATGGTACTGGCCGTGCTTGACCTATTAAATAAGGTTGTTGATTCCTTTGAAAATAAATGCTATTCTGCAGTAATTTTCTTGGATTTTGCAAAAGCTTTCGACACTGTTAATCACGACATACTACTTGATAAACTAGAACTCTATGGTGTGAGGGGTATTGCTTTGAACTGGTTCAGATCTTATTTAGTCAGTAGAAAACAAGTAGTTTCCATAAATGGTATCCTATCGAATGAACTCACAATAATTAATGAGTTCTAGGTCCAATTTTATTTCTCTTATATATAAATGATATCTCAAATTCTTCCCAAAAACTTGTCTTTTTTCTATTTGCTGATGATACATTAGCCTCCATTACTCAAATAAATATATAAATGAGTTAGAATATATTATTAATAGAGAGCTTATACGATCCAAGAGTGGCTTTTAAGTAATAAGCTCTCCCTTAATATAACAAAGTCAAATTTTATTATTTTTCACTCCCCTAAATTCAAAACTCCCTATTCTCTAAATATAAAGATTGGCAATGAAATAATCATAGAAAAAGACCATACCAAATATTTAGGTATAATCATTGATAAGCACCCGACATGGAATCAACAGATAGCCACAATTAAAACTAAATTATCAAAAACACTAGGGATTATTTATAAAGCCAAATATTATGCACCGCCTTCAGTTCTGAAGCAGATCTACTATTCCTTCTTCTATCCGTATTTACACTATGCAATTTTACTCTGGGTAAATGCTTATTCTACCCTGTTAAACCATTAAGAATTCTACAAAAAAGGCTATTCGTGCCATATATAATTAATCTTGCAATAAACACACTCCACCACTTTTTCACAGATTAAAAATCTTAAACCTTGGATGATATTTTTAAAATTAATACCAGCCTTTTTATGTACGACATTTACCATGAAAACTTAAGTGAAACGTTCCTAAATATGTTCACACCCCTTAGTAATATTCACCAACATGATACAAGGAAATCTAAATCCCAACATTTCTTTATTAAATATTCCAGAACTGATTATAAAAAAAGATTTATTAGTATAAATGAAATTATAGTCTGGGATCAAATACCAGTAAATGTCAAAACTAAAAAAAGGCATATCTTCAAAAAAGAAATCACTTCTGATCTTATCAGCAATTGTGTACTGTTTAAAACACGAACAGCAGTGTTTTATCAAGTTAAACAATTCTAGGGCGAAGCCCGATAATTTTTAGACTTGATAAAACACGTGCTGTGAGTGTTTTAAACGGCTTCAAAAACGCTTTAAGAATGCAATGAAAGAAAGACGCACATCTCAAGGGAATGGTTACTTAATGAACCATTGAACATTTGTATTCACAACGCCATGCAAAATATTCGAGTAATCACCGCCTGCAATTACAAACATCTCAAGGGAATGACATGAAGAAATTACCATACTATGTTGTTTGAAGCGGCGTTTTGCAATGCAACAACAACCTGCACTTGAAGGATTTGGTGTCATGGTTTACCTCGATAAAGTTAAAGACTTGGAAAGCGATGTGACTGACATGACGGCAGACTCTAAATGTTTGACTCTGGCACAAAATATGTAAGTTTAATGCACGTTTTTATTATTTTACGGCTTTGGTTTCATAATTGGAACTAAACAGTGGCTCGGTAAACAATTAATGGTAGTTGGATAACTTCATTTTAAAAATATTATCTGTGTATCTCGGTAGTCTGCTAATATTAGTAAATTTAGTGCAAAATTTATTATATAGGTACCTTATATTCCGTGTACTTTTTTCTATCTTTGGGTCTTTATCAGTGAATTCTTAATTAGGATGAAACTTTATATAAAATTTCATGTTCATTAGTATTCTTTATATAAAACGTTCATCCTAATTAAGAATTCAATGAGAAAGCTGAAACATCAATAGAAATTCCATTGTCTCAATCATTAACCCCATTTCCCTCTGGGACAGAATTCAAATCCCTCCGCGGGCATTTTAGAATGATGAGATTTTATCAGGTATAAAGGAGCATACACGTGACTGATTTGCTTCATCTGATTGGACAAAATGCTCATTAATTATTCATGAGTTTTTTGAAGAATACTTAGGGGCCGACCATTTGACTTTTGAGGGAGGGGGGGGGGGGATGGGTGTTCTTGTCTGTGCTCGATTTTTTTTTTTTAGCAGTGTTGTTGCACGCATTTTTTTTTTGCGAAAAAAGCGGAGCCAGAACAAAGCTTTTCCGCTTACAGGATATTTTTTTTCAACACCGTTGGCTTGCAGGAATTTTTTTTTTCAAAAACACCCCCCCCCCCCCCCCCCCTCAAAAGTTAAATGATCGGCCCCTTATAGTCATGTTACTGTTATTATTTATATTATTATTATTATTTATTCCACTATATACTTTCTTTCCTTCTCAGCCCTTGTTTTGCATATTTTCTTGTTTTTGTTTTCTCATTTCTGTCCTTTAATAAACTTTACTTAAAATTACTATCAACACTAAAATCACTTAATGAATATATTAATAATTTCTTTATTACTATCTAACTAAACATGTAAATGCCGCTGTGGTAAACCTGACTAGATAACCCCATGGTTTTTTTCAGTTTTACCAACTCTAGCAAAAGAAATGTCTAAGTTTATATATTGTATATTTTGATTCCAATTAGCTTGAGTGAATAAAGTATTGTTGTTATTGGGGGGCAAGTTTGTGCCCCCCAATCAAAATTTTCATACAAACGTCTGTCAAATTTTACGAAATTTTCCGAGTTTGCGGGCCTATAACTTTGCTCCTATTCAAGATATAATTCTCAAATTTGGGATTTTGACTAACTTCGAGGTGTTCTTTTCAGCAGTATCGACGGTTTTGCTGTTATACGTATATATCAAAAGTTCAAACAAACCGTGGAAGGGTCTATTCCAATGAACTTTCAATTGGTCTAGCCTTGTATTTAGACTTCACTAGTAGAGGGCAAACGACGATTTCTTCGATCGTTTATAGTGTCCTTGACACAAACAAGGAGTTCTCAAAGTGAGATTAGGAAAAAACACCCGTTGGCAGAATAGCAAGTAAGTCTCCCCCAAGCTGACAAGATAATGATATAAGAATCGATCTCTCTTAGCGCGATTTCAGTCTTCTTCGCCGTGAAGTCTGCCTCGATATTGACGAATGAATGACTGGTGGCAATCAATATTGCCAGTACCGCACCAATCAGAAACCCAGCTGACAAACGGATTTTTTTAAATAACTCAGTTACGGGCAGGCATTCCCTCCTGTCCCCTCCCCCTCCTTCCTTTTTTGTCCTCACCCCATTTTGTTTTGCCTTCCAACGTATTCTTGTCATTCTAGGGTTGTTTTTTTTTCTTTTTTAAATATCGAGGGAGCTCATACAGAAAAAAATACAACAAGTATAAGGGCAGTTTCAGACACACAAAAGGAAACATAAAATTACAATTTAAATTAATTAAAATAAGTGCATAACATTAAGTTAAGAAAACAAAAAGAGAAATATATATATACAAGTCAGACTGTAGCGATGGAAAATAGATTGGTATTTAAGATATAATTTTGAACTAACTCAAAGAATTTAGAATTTAAATTATAGTTTTGTCCTTAATACTATTCAAAATATACAAAATTTTCTTTTTGTCGCTACTGTTTGACCAGATATTACCTAAGAGTTGTGCAGCAGAGGTAAAAAAGATATCGCGCTGAGCAGCGTATCGGGGGCAAGACAAGAAGAAGTGTTTAATCGTTTCATTTGGATAACCACAGTCACATTTTGGAGTCGCATTACATTTTATTTTAAATAAATAATCATTAAGAGCAGAAGGACCAAGTCTTAAACGTGTATGAAAAATCGAGGCCATTCTAGATATAGAGTAATCATAAAGTTTATTATAGGTAAAATGAAAATAATGTTTCTTTACAGCAGCTTTATGAGAAGGTAATGATAACGATTTACGTATTTCTATGCTTAATGAATTCCAGTATGTTATTACAGAGGGAAAAAAAGACTTTTGAAATCTTGCAGTTCTTGCCGGAATCGTACAAAAGGTTTCATTAGATCTTAGAGTAATGCGGCTTTGTTCTTTAACAGTTTTTGGTAGTAGTTCAAACTATGGTGTCAAACTATTAGTAATCTTATAAAAACAAAATAACTTATGCATTTTCCGTCGCATACTTTTCTTTATCTAACTAATTTTGTACGTATAATGAGTCAAATAAATGAATCTCCTATATTGAAATATTGTTCGTGATCGTGTCGTCCTCTCTGTGATGCTCTTCCCCAGGCCACCTCGTCTAATACCGACAGCTGGTTCGTACCAAGTATAATAAAGTTCTCAGTTGACTTGAACTTTGATTTGAATGGCTCATTTAGGGCGCGATCGAAACCGGTGGTCAGTAAAATCTACAGACTACAGGCCAAAACCTGGCAATTTAAGTCGTTTTAAAAAACATGAAAATAACATGGATTTTATCCAATTCTTGTTTACTTGGTTCTTTGCCGTTTCTCAAGTTTATCTTCGGAATTAAGGATGGCGAAAACCGGCCGCAGTTATTCAGTACAGAATAGTAATAAAATAAAAATAACATTTAATATTGGCATTAATTGGCAGTAAAGACAAAAATCCTACCCACGACTTGTACCCACATCAACGACTTGTACCCACGACGCACGACTTGTACCCACAACCCACGACACACGACCATTAGTCAAACTCGTAATGACTGTAGTGGTCCCGAAGTTATCCCCGCTCTCTTCCTGGTGGCCTGTCATAAACGCTATGTCAAAACAGAAGACCCTCGAGGCAAATCGAGGAAGCTCTGACGCTGTGTTATTCCCTACTAAACATGGTTTTCAGCCACAGGAAACTCACGAACTCTGGGCCTTCCGGGTGGGCTTTAAGTGTTAATGCGCGTCGATGATGTTATGTCTGTTTGCTTTCCAGCCCTACAGCTGGTCGCAAGGATTTTCGTCGCGTATCCTGTCCAGAATGTACTTACCCGAACGATAGAGACTTCCGCTTTTGTCAGCGATGCGGTTACAGGCGCCGAGTGGAGTCACAAGGCTCTCCGCCACCCCTCAAAGCTAGTATCAATTGGGACGATATTCTGGGAAGGAAACGAGTATTGAGTAAGCGAGCGAATTCCACTCCTTACTCCAAACAAAAGTCGTCTGTAGAAAGCGAGTTTATCCGCTTTCTTAGCGAGATCATACCCAACCAGGGATATTACATCAGCGACTCCAGACGACGTGATAAATGTTCTGATCTGGAAGGATAGATTTGGGAAAACCATTGTACATGAAGATAACTGCCCGAATTTCAGTAATAAAAAGACTTCATCTTGCTCTTGCCCAAAACGACTAACCTTTGATACTGTAGATTCAACTATTGGAAAGCTAAGGGCTATATTTTCTCAGTGGGGTAGAACTCTAGATGATGCATCGCTACCGGGCTACGGTAACCCGGCAGCTTCTATGAAGGTGAAGAAGAATAAAATAAATTATTTATCCGCAATTCGGGAGGAACAATTCACTTCCCACCCTAGCGGAGCGTTTGTTTATTCAAGATTTAGCCGCGATCACAAATTCGTCACCTCAGTCATTCATACTTATGAGGGTTAAAATCCAGTTCTTCGCAGGTGATAGAGCGGGGGACTTGGGGCGAATAGAAACTAGGGAGATATTATATTTTCCAAACAATGAAGCTCTTCTCTTTAACATACGCTCACCAAGTCTTTGCGGGATGGTGCGACTAATAAGGACCCATTCTTCTGCCCGGTACGAGCTGTTGAGGCTTATGTACAAATGTGCGACCTTCACGGCGTTCCCGTGTTTAGCTATACCAAACGTCAAGTTTTTGAGCTGATAGAAAGACCAACGCAATTCTGTTTATGTACTGGCTTGAGCTAGTTGAGATAATATACACCTTTGGATAACCATAAAAAACGAGCGTTTTTCCGTGCTTTTACTGTCTCGTTTATTTTATAAAGGAAATAGAAAGCTGTTTTCCGTGTACCCATAGACTGAGTTATAGAACTGACACTTGTTGAAGATTGGAATAACTCGAAATAGCAGTGGAAACACACCCTTCGCAATTCGGGCTCGTCACTTTGTTTGTGTTCCATTGTCATTTTCTCGATCTCCCAAACTCGCACTCGTGTTCTATAACTATATGGAAACACAGTAGTACGGCTACAAAAGGCGCCGCCCTGAACACGCCAGCACTGACATCGATGAGATGAAGAAAGTATGTTAAAGTGATATCGATTGTGGATGACTGAAGATATGGGTGTTAGAGCAGTGTATTATATATATTATATAGTTAAAGTGTAATGCAAATAGACTAACTGCATGTTATTTGTGAAACAGAATAGGTAATAAAATTAGAAATGGCATCCCATGTTACGGCAAACGGTGCAGCTTCCGTTGTCAAAACGCGGTATAAACAACTGCCAAAGCAAACTAACAACCTACCACACCGAGTCCCTCTGGTCATAACCGTTATAACCACTAAATGTAGCGGTAAATAGCTCATAACAGTTTTGTACTCTTTTTTCTTCTTGTTAGAAGGCGCGCTAACTGCAGAAACATGGAACGGTATGACCAAACGCGAAATGGTATAGCTAAACACGAAATATTATAGCCAAACATGAAATGGTACAGCTTCGTTGTGCATTGTCGCTTCAGTCACGTCATCGAACAAACATTGGCTGTCTGGTAAGTTACCTGTTATTTTCTAATTCTCGGTCTTTTTCGTAATTTATTTCACTGTTATGTGTTTTCAGTGCTTTTTCCAATCAATTTTCAGGATCTTTTGCTTCCGAGGGCCGTTAATTGCCCTTTTAATATGGATTCGTATATTATGGATTTGTTTATCTGACTATCGAAAGGACAACTTTTTTATTGTATCTGTATATATCGGATTATTCACGAAAAAGGCCGTTATGAAATCTTCCAAAACTTTATAACTGTATTTCCTTCTTAAACTAGTCGTATAATAAAATTAATTTGTGCAATAAATAAACTGTTGTATAAAACTTGAAAGAAAGGGGTTATTTCCCTTAAATCCGGCGGCTTCCGTCATTTAAAGCTTTAAGTGAAATATTATCCCTTTAATAATCATTCTGAGTCCACTTATTCAATATTTTCGTCGTCGTCATCTTCAATCTCCTCTGCACCAAGTTCTTTGAGTATTTCGCTCGTACATGCAGACGTTGAAATTTCCATTTACGGACTCTATATAACTGAGTTCAACCAAAGACTTGAACCTTTCAACGGCTTGAATGTCAGTTAATTCTCTACCACCAATTTACCCATACCAATGCATTTCTTCATGAACCATTTAGTTCCTTGGTGCCTTTGCAAACCTTGTGTGGCATAAATGACTGTAAATAGCCATTAAAGTCAGTTTATTACTGTTCAACGTTTCACTCATTGGCCTATCGGGAAGTTACACCTCCTTTACCTTGCCCAAGTTACAGTTTGGTTGCAGTTGTAGGTAATCGCTATTTTTTAACACTGGACATTGTACCTTGCAGGTTTTTACCAACCGGTGTGCCATGATTACGAGCATAAGAGAAATACAAATCAAAAACAAAAATTGTATACGGTAGTCTGGTTTCCCCCCGTTTTTACCTCAAATAGCGAAGGTATTTAATGATTGAGTTATCGACGCAATCGCGAAAATAAAGTGACTCCGTTTCTACTAATTTAACAAAATCGCGAAAATAAAGTGTAAATGCAACGAGTTTCGCGAAATATGACCATCCCCAAATCGCGAAATTAAAGTGTAGCGAAAATAAAGTGTAATGAGGTATTAAGAAGGTTGATCATTCCGTCGGCTTCGCATCAGGCCTCCTCTGAGTATCTCATATATCCTTTAAGTAAAGCGGAGCTCTACACACAGAAAATCGATGAGGAAAAAAGGGGACAAGAGAAAAAAAAGGAAAAATGAAATAAGAAAAGATAACCCATGCCGAAAGTAAAATAAATTCGCATATTGCGCGCAGTCCGTACCTCGCCCAGTCGCGCTACCGAGGTATACGCACATTACTTGTGTCATGGTGTCAAACGTGCATGATAGCCGAGTGGGAAACTCTAAACGGGGCAACGAAGGCGAAGAATATTACAGAAAGCTGACATACAGCGAGCCAACAGCACAAATATAACTGGCTTCAGGGCGAATATAACACCTTCCTCAAAACAATTCACTATTTTCAACTTGTGGCCATCTTGGATTCAAAGCGAGGCAATCTTTGTTTTTGCCAGGTTAGCCTCGCAGTGAGAGATAGTCAAAACCGCGAGGCTAACCTGGCAAAAACAAAGATTGCCTCGCTTTGAATCCAAGATGGCCATCAGGTGGAGATCCAACCTCGTCGCCAGGATCTTCTCGGTCAGATCCAAGTAGCCGCCATCGCCGCCATCTTGGATCTGACCAAGAAGACCCTGGGTACGAGGCTGTGAATGATACACTAAACTTTGAGCTACTTTTCGATACTTTGAGAGAAAATATTATGGAATATCACGGCGGTACGTTACCGGCAAATAATTTCTACAGAAACTGGATAACATAACCAAAGAAGTCTTCGAATCCCGAGACTGTAATGACACTGTACTACTGTACAAGGAATTCTGCATTTAATGTATTACTACTGAGTTACTTTATTTGTGTAATGATGTTAAACTTGTGCGATGGCCGAGTGGGAAAGTCGGGAGAATTTACGTTTTAATGATCAAATAAAACGAGCGTTTTACCGCATTAATACTCGTTTATTTTATAAAGGAAATAGAAAACATTTTTTTCCGTGTTCCCATAGTTATACGAACACTTGTGGTAGATTGGAAAAAGCAATGGAAATTAAACACTCACCTTTCGGACTCGTGCCGTCCATTGCCATTTCTCCTTCTCCCAAACGTGTTTCTATATGCAAACACGAAACTGTTTTTACTTCTTAAATAGATAACACCTAGGGAAGCGAGATAAAACTGAAATCTGAAATCAGTCGCTGAAAATTGGCAGAGACTTAGCTAAGGAACACAAGAAGACATCCTATACGTTTTGTCATGTTTATTCAACATATCATACGTTGAAAATGAAGACAAAAAAAATCCCGGCCATACAATGCTATATAATCTTGATCTGTGCTACAATCTGCAAAATAATGGCCCCCTCTCCAATGTTGTGTTAGTTTCAATCTAGAATTCATTCACAACCAACATTAATTGAAATGGGGGAGGGGGTTGGGAAGTCTTTGTGTCCAGAATTTTTTCTTCTCGTATATTTCATATTTTCTCGACTGTCTCAACATTTGTGCAGATGATTGTAGTTCTCCGCCCGTTATGCTAGTATGGACATACATTTCTCTGTGTTTCCATAGTTATAGAAACACGAGTGGGAGTTTGGGAGAACGAGGAAATGCAAATGCGACTTTTACACACCATCGCATAGCGATGATAACAGAAAATACTACTTTAAATAAAACTCTTTAAAGCAATCTTTGTTTCTCACATTGATGACAACCACTCCTCCACAAATGATACTACGCACGGCACTAATGTACCGATCAATTGGAAACATCAACATCCCCCCCGGCCAACCCCCGGGCATTTGACTCATTTTCGTGCCCGGGGAGTAGGGAATTCGACATCGGTAGCTATCCTTGGGGTGGGGAATTTGACACCGGAAGGGAGGGGGGATTTGAACAAGTTATCTCGATTTCATGTTATGTGCTGCGTGGTTTCTTCGATCGAAATCATGGCGGAATTGGAGCGGGGAGGTCACCAAACGGGGAGGTCGCCAAACACATTTTATGAAAGACTATCGCGTGATACTGCTTTATTATCACGCGATACCGTTTTACTATCGCGCGATAGTGTTTTAATATCGCGCGATAATGTGTTATTTTAAAATACGTACATTACTTAGCAATACACAATGGCAGCGAACACGCTACGTGGTAATGCTCTTCTCCTTTATATGCTTCACTTACATCCTACAACGAATTTGGCGTTACCTGAATACTTAACGGCGATTCAAAATGCTATTGAAAATAACAGGGATGCATTAGTCGACAGAGTACTTTAATCTAGGCTTGAATTATATGGAAATCCTCGTTTTTCTTTTAATTTATAACGCCATCAAGATGAGTCTTCGCCAGCTTAAACATGTTCTGAGAAGCAAGAATTTACGAAGGAGAAAGGACTACAGTAGTCCAGATGAAATAATTGACGCCATAGAAATGGAACTCCAGGGAAGTGGGAGCTGTCTAGGCTACAGGCAAATGCACCACTTGTTAAGGAATTAGCCAGGAAACTGTTAGATACGCTTTGATGAAGGAGTTGAAAGACGGTAGCGAGAGACAGATTAAAGCGCGGGCATTATTTTGCACCAGGGCCTAACTTCATATGGCATTTTAATAAGATGGCTAGTATTTCTCGACTAATGCATCCCTGTTATTTTCAATATCATTTTGAATCGCCGGTAAGTGTTCGGGTAAAGCCAAATTCGTTGTCGGAAGTAAAATAAACATATAAAGGAGAAAAGCATTATCATGATCACGTAGCGTGTTCGCCACCATGCTAATGTACGTATTTTAAAATAACATATTATCGCGCGATATTAAACACTATCGCGTGAATCGCGCGGTAAATCAATAGTAACACTTTATCGCGCGATATTCTTTCATAACATTTGTGTTTGTGGATGGCCCTTACAGGGCTCCGTAGGTCACTTTAGACGACTTCAAAAAAGGTCAAAATTCTGATTTTGTAAGCGACTGGCTTAAAAACAAAGGGACTCTAAAAGCTTTGTGCTGTATTTGAAGGTATTAAAATATAAATGTACATTGCTTACGAATATTTAAATTGTCTGTTAAAAAAAAAATGCGGTGTCACAACTAATACTAAGTCCCGGGGGTAGGGCCATTTTCTAGTTTTACGATTATCCAAAGTTATATTATCTCTACTATCTCAAGCAACTTTCCACGTTTCTACAGTTAGTGCGCCTTCCAACAGTTTTGTGCTCTTTTTTCCCCCCATCTTGTTAAGAGCTATTTACCGCCACATTTAGGGTCATGCAGTGACAGTATTCCGGAATAAGAATACACAGAATGATCACTACAAATCGCTTGTACTGGGAATTTTTAGCCACTGGAATACTAAATGTATCCTAAATATCATGTCAGCAAACATTTGTAGCTTACAGTGCAAAATATGCCCGAACCAGTGATTTCCAGAGACTATTCTATCTATTCCTATTCCGGAATACGGTCAATCGAACGCACCCTTTGTCTTTGTTCATCTTCTTACCGTACAAATTGTTGTTCTTCGGCAAAGATGAAAATAGTCTCAATCACATACGTTCACTTGACTGTAGTTTTACATCACTTGGGCTGTACGTACGTATTACCACTTCAAGCCATGCAAAGTGCTTCAACAACAGCTTTCAAAATAAAAGACACCTGCAATTCTGAGGACGTCTTGGAGTTTTTAGTGTCCGCAGTTTTCAAGGACTCGACATTATTTCCAAACCTTGTTAACAGGGTAAAAAGAAGAGATGGAACTGTTCAATTGGCTGTCTACTTGGAAAGCCGTTCTTGACTGTAATTGTAAGATGTTGCCTTAGTATGTGAAAAACATTTGAAGTGTCAGTTGAAGTGGTCTTACTTTTTCGCGTTGCTGCGGTGTTGTTCATTACACAACTCCGGCTTATAAAGATGATAGTAATTAAACATATCGTAGCCAGCCGGAAAGGCTCGTTTCAGAGGGAGAACCTTTCATGCTATAATGAAAATTTATTGTTGGCTCATTAACTTCAACGCTAATGAGCTAAATCTATTGTTATGGCTCATTAGCACTGAAAGTTCGCCACAGGCTACTACGAAACAGCGAAGATGGCAAGCATTAAGAAAACTCTCGGCTTCTGAAATGGACCAGAGGCACTCTAGCATCTTCAGTCTATCACATTTTATCTCAAATCCTCAATATATATTCCTTTATGAAATCTTCACCAGAGACACATTTCGCCCAGAAACTGGGAAACTCAAAACCTCAATACATGCACAATCACTCTTTACTACTGAAATGAACATAAAAATTAGGAAATGAATTATCATAGGTTGAAGGGCCCTCATATAGTTCATATCATGCCTTTTAGATCCTTTTAGATGGACGGAACATCGATCTGTCAAGTGCACTGTGTTCAGCGATTGACAGGAAGCCAATCTAATGACGTGTCAGTAAATAGACCCTAATCTCTTACCCAGATCCCACCCCATGTTTTCCTATTCAAAGAAGTGGGAGATCTGGGTACGAGATTCATATGGCAGCCAAGTTGGGTTGAATGGACACCGCGGCAAAACGTTACGCGCATGCGTATTTGCTATTTCTTGACGGCGCGCGGCCGCCCCCAGTTTCCCGCGAAAACTGAAATGAAACAACAGGCACATACCCGTGATTTTAAAATTTCTGCTTAAAGGACGGTGCCTACTATTGTCAGCGCGCACGCCGTTCTGCGCATCTTGCGTCCCGCGGGTCATCCCGCGAGACAGGCCATTTGCAGAACAATTTTGAAAAAGCTGTGTTAATTGTGTAATTTTACAGACAGAAAGATGAAGGATTTTAAAATACGGTCGAAAAATATGCTTGAGAAATGAACGATTTGGGAAATCTTTAAATTCCACTACACGGCCACGAAATACATTTTTCAGCTGAAATGGTATTAAAACAGCCGACCATTTCAATGATTTATCGTGGGGAGATGGTCGAAGAATCGTAGATTTAGGAGATTTACCCGACCAATCGAATGAAGGTTGTTTGGACTGCCATGAATCACTGGTATCTTTTCGCCCAGCGCCTTGTGCTTTAGGCCTGTCGATGCTTTCGAGTTTCGTCAGTTTCTCCAAACATGGACTCGGCCGAGAATAAACCACATTTTAAAACCACTGCTAATTTATGTTAGTTGATATGGTCATTTCATGAATTAATTAAGTGAGCGATTCCTCTCCTTGTACCAAAATTCTGGAAAAACGACTTTTAGTCTGGCAGCTTGTGTTGTCCTGTGGGAATTTTATGAAGAAAGCAAGCCACTCATCTAGATGTGTTAATTAAGGCAACACTAAGGAACAATAAATAGTAATTTGCTAGTATGGCTGTTATGGGGTATTAAAAAGGCCACGTGAGGTTTAGCATGGAAACGAGGCTGAGATACATCTGGGTCCAAAAAAACACCTTATTGTTGCTTAAACCTCTTCAAACTTGGTAAGACTAACAACCACCCAACACAACTTGGCATCTTAAAGTGATAATGACTTTGATCACGTGATCAGAAAGGTCCAGCATGAAACCAAGGCTAGTATTTGTTTCAACCTCAGTTTACCTTTTATCGTTGGTTTAACTCCGTCAAACTCGCTAAACTTAACGTAGACGACCTTAACTACTTACACTGCATTCCAATATATAATAATGATTTGTGATCACGTGACCTGAAAGGTCGAGCATGAAAACGAGGCTGAAATTTGTTTGGATCTCAGTTACCCTATTATCATTGCTTTAACCTCGTCAAACTTACTAAACTTGACATATACGACCTTAACTACTCAACGCTAGGCATTCCAAAATAGTAATGAATTGTGATCACGTGATCATAAAGGTAAACAGGTCATTGATGGAAATCACGTGAAGAGAAGAGAGACAGCTCATCTGTGACTCTGCAGGCCCTGTTTACATTGTATCAGGAGATTTTTTTTTCAACAGCATCCTGATTTGCAACATCGACTTGAAGAAGTTGCAAAAATCTCAACCTCCAATGTGCAGGCTCGGAGAAGGAGAAAATAAGAGAGGTTCATGCGGACATGGCTCACTATTGAGTCCTTGAATACATGCTCAAGCATGTTAAGGCCTGGTTCATTTAACGGAAAATAGATATACGTTAAAAAATGTTTTCTGACATAAATAACAGTTTAAACACAATCTAATTACACCATAATACTAATATGAACTTCCTTAAATTTGTTAAGTGCGTGGTTGTCGTATCACGTGATCGATGACGTCATAATTATACAAAATTGTTTAAGTGAAATGCGGCTGCGACGATAACATATGAATATAAAGTAACCCTGCTAAAACATTACTCCTCCCGCAGTGTTTCAGATCACGCTTAGAAAACATGACTATCATGTAAAGATTCACCAATAGTCACTGAGACTGAAGTGAATAATTGTTTTAGTATAATTTCATCAGTGAATATCAGAGAAATTAAAACTAGAAATTATTAGTCAGCTGACTTCCGACCCTTTTATAAGTTTTACAAGCGCGCGTGACAGGATAGTTTTGTGACATTTGCATAATCACATGCCGCTACGGTTCACTGCACAAACCGACTCGACAGGAGACTTGCAGGGACTACAAGAATGGTTTTGCTAAAGACAGAGAAATACCGAAAAGCAGTCCAAATGCACACTAGAATTCAAGTTGAAGCAGCAGTCCTCACTTTTGAGACCTCGAACCGTGTTACAAAGAGAGGAAATGCAGCGAAAATGAGTGGAAGTGGGCAAACTCGGCTGACTGAAAATCTGCCACGGCGAGTGCAAATTTATGGAAAGGAACCGCTTTCATGAGTTCACTTCAAAGGACAAATTTGCTGGAAACTACAAACTACAGTTTGTAGTTTTGTGGATTATAGCCATCACAGAATCAAAGACAATGGTAAATCAAGAGACAAATGATTTCGGTATGAGATAAAACTTGAAAACACACCGAGAGCGGCGAGAGAAGAGCATAACAGCAACCGGCTTCCTGAATGAAAACTAGAACTTGTTGTTTTTCTATCAAGAACCACGGGGAAAATAACTCAAGTAAGTACACTCTTTTTAAGTCGAACAGTTCCAAAGTCTCGTTGTGTTATTTATTGCTCTAAGTAGACGTTATTTCAGTTGTGATTCACGAGGACCGAATAAACTCAACCCCGGCCAAAACTCGTAAGTAAACTTTGTTTGTGACGGCTTATGGATTAAAATAAGCTTCAAGTTTAGCCATACTTATTTAGTTGCTTCTTTAGTGGGTTTTGGAAAAGCTTTTTCTTTCATATTATTTATTTATTCGTGAGAAACATCAGTAAATATGCGAGCGGCCATTTTGGTAAATGCCTTGTTGTATATTATATTCACCTCCAGGCGCTCTGGAGGTGAATATAGCGACGTATGACGTAATTCTCGACCAATCAGAGCACGGGAATCTCTATATTCACTGATGAAATTATACTAAAAGGAGATATTAAGGCTACAAAAAGTCACGTGACCTATTTTGCATATGTTCGCCTTAATTACTCGTTAACGAAGTCATCTTTTCTAAGCTGATTTAGGTAAAAGGCTTCAACCTTAATTAAACATATCCACTCATCATCCTAGCTGTTTTAAACTCGGAGCCGCGTTTTTGATTTACTGATTTCGTGTTCTAAGTCACGTGACAGACCACGTGACACATTTTACTACACACAAACCACTTAAGGTAGTCAAGAATGGCGATACCTATTATCGTGAGAAACTTGGCGTGCCTATCATACTCGGCTGTGCTGAAATAAGGAAAACAGTTTTTACCCCAAATTTGACCCCTGAACCAGGCCTTACATGCTTGAGTGGAGGAAATGAATAAATTTGACGCTGCAAAGTGTCACTTTTGAGAGTGATGCGGGAGTTCATACAAATTATCATGGAAATGATGCTTTTCTTCCGTGCAGTTCGAACAGCAGACTGGGATCTACATTTTATGGCTCTTGAAGTATTCACCAAGTACTTCTTTGTACTTGATACGCTCAACTATACATGCATGATTCCTGTAAACTTAGCAGAGATGAAATCACGGCAGATGTCTGATCCCGATATCCATGAGGAATTCAAGCAGGGGAACTGGGTGTTAACAAGAACAAGCATGTACCGTTCTGCTCCATTGGTGCTGACAATGTCTTCGAGCACATGAACCGCTCCATGAAGGTGTCTGGTGGACTAGTGGGCATAACCTTAAACTCAAGTGCCCGGCCGTAACAAAGTTCTTTCCGATTGCTCCAGAACTTGCAAGACTTGCCGGAGAAGCTCATCAGATGGCAAGAAGTTATCAATTTCTTTCAACTGCTTTGTTTGCTCTTCAAGAGAGAAACATTGAATTCCTTACCTCCACAGCTTTACAAATTCATTTGCAGAAGAGAGTAACAAACTTGTTAGCCTGGTCTCAAAGGTTGTCATGCCTGAGAAAGCTAACCAAAGTCAGATTGGCCGTAAGCTGCTCGATGCATTTGTTCGTGATTGCATCCAATCAGGAAAGACAAATCTATGGTCGCCCATGAAGAAGTATAAGACATATCATTCTTCGCCCGCATGATGGTGGTCTGCAAGTCAAGGCCCGAGATCCACCTCAAGGAGGCAGTTGGTCTGCACGAATTCACAGTGGTGCCTAGATCGTTGTTTCCAGCTGATGGAACATTGCTTCACTTTTCCCATAAGAGTGCTTTAATGGCCATTCTTGAGAAGCTGCCCATTAGGAGAGACGTACATGTGTGCAACATGGCTACCACTGGGAATGTTGCTCTACTTACACAAGAAAGCAGCAGCATGCAGGAACCTGTGATCGGTGCGGAACAGCCGAGAGTTTCCATTGTCAATGCCATGGCAGAAGTGCAATCACTGGACAAGCCAGACTGCATTAAGAGTTGCTCACAGCTGACAGATCACTTTAGTGCTCGGGTTTTGAAAAAGTACAGCCACAGTGATAAGGTGCGCTTGTTCTTCAACAGGTATCATATGCCGTTAACAATGAAGACGGCTACTCGTGTCAGAAGACAAGGTGGAGCACAACCAATGTCCTATCGTATTACAGACACAACAAATGTTGCAAAGGTTCCTAGCCCGGGGGGGGGGACTCCCTTATGTGAGGGGGTACATGGATGCTCGTCATACCTTTTAGGGGTCAAAATCAGGAGTTTGGTACCACTTAGGGTCTCCACCATCAAACACATACATTTCTATTTAAAGCGGTACCTTTTAGGGGTCGGGTGTCAATTGAACAAAAAAGCTGTTATCAATTTACATTTTTATTATCTTTTAGGGGTCAAAATAAGCTTGAGCCACGCCCATTTTAGTACCTCTTAGGGGTCAAATCGAAAATGTCCGACGAGCATCCCTACCCCTTTTATATGGGAGTCCCCCCCCCCCCCCCCCCCCCCCCCCGGGGGGGTTCCTAGGAAGAGGTTGCTGTCAGATTTAAAGACAACAAGAGCCCATCTGGGCTTTCACTCGGGCCACATGAGATTGAAGATGAAATACACTTTCATTTGAAATCCTCTTAGTAACAAGTCGTGCTTTAATTCGCCAGTGAGAACGTCATAAAAACGTCTGGTCTATTAATTGCTTTTATGACATGACTATGATAACGCAGGATTTGAACAACAGAATACTGACAAATATTCAAGTGTGTAAATGCAATACAAATATGACATATTCAGCCTTTGAATTCGATTGAAAATAGATCAAAAACTCGGGGAAATGTCCGGCTAAAACTGTATGAATAAATGTGAAATGAAACATAAATTTCATAGCAAGAAAAAAATGTAATTCCTAATGAGAAAGCTCTTCTAAGTCCGCTTCTCAAATTCACAGACTGTTTTACAAAAACATTTGCGCCTATCGCGTATCGACACAAGAGTTCAGTTGACCTTTCAAATAATTTATTCTGAGGTACGCATACTCTAAATCACAGAGATGTTAAATAAAGCGATAATTAGAAGAAAAAGTACATTAACAGACAAACTGAGAGGGAATTTATTCAAATCAAAAAGAGTTTACTTACGTACTTACGTAAATGAATCTTTCGTTTTGGATCTTTTGGTAGTGTTGTTGACAGCATTCCACCTTCGTGCACATATGCACTGAATCGGAATGAAAGTCGAAGCCTACCTCGAACTTAACTTTCAGCTAACCCGTTTCCTTTCATTCCACAATGAATAATAATCTCATAAAGTAAGCCCGTAGCTTTCAATAAATTTGCCAGTGTCTGAATGAAACAGCTAGATCTTTTCCAATTTATCTCACGGTCACGGCACAAGACAGTCTCAAGCTACAAAACTTGAATTTTAATCCTCTTCACAGTAACGTAATTTAACGTCTCAGATATTATATATATTCCTTACTTCAGCTAGCGCTGTGCATTTCAAGTACTTTTTCCTCTCTTTGCTGGCAGTTCATGCTTCTTGTTCGTGTAGTTGCCCCACTGAGCCGTAATCAGAAAACGAGCACAGCATTTCAGTTGGCATACACTGAAAACATCAGCTTGACTAATTAAGATTTGTAAAAATCTTAGCGGATCATGTAAATATTCCGCTTGGCTCAATGAGGGTTTCTGCCGTCAAAGTTCATTTTTTGTTTCAGTTTTCCCCATATTAGCAGACATGTATAATGTCTCGAGCTCTCAATCCAGTAGAAAGACTCTGGTTATTCTGTCGTGACCCAAATTTAGGTTGTATTGCATAATTGCCCACGATGGAATATATTTCTGACAATGACTCATTGAAATTGATATCTCCTTGTCTCGCCTAGTCTGAGAGCTTTGAGCTTTCTTATCTGAGCGCGCCTGACGAAATCTAACCTTTGATTATAATTCGATACCCGTTGATATCCAAACGTGTTTGGATATTGTATTTCACTTACGTTTCTAAATTACCAAAGTGCCAACAAAGTTTTTATTGTTCCTTAGTGTTGCCTTAACACATCTAGATGGGTGACTTGCTTTCTTCACAAAATTCCCACAGGACTTTATATTATGACATGCTCCAGGACTATTTTATAATTGTTGCTATAACATGGTCCCAATTCAGATTTCTTTATTTTATCGAACACTATTTAATACAAGAGTTCCTCGAGAATCAGCGAGTTTTGTTTCTCGTCGATGTTCTCCTCCGCTCAGTCTCGGAAACCGATGGAGGATATCGGGGGAACAAAACTCACTGTTTCCCTCGGGCAGTCATTGGCTCAAGATTGATTGTAGGCAAAAATGCAGATTCAAATCCTAGAGGGAAAATTTTCTTCATCTCATTCAATAAGGAACATAGATATAACTAGTCGTTCAAATTAGATTCTCTTTATGCATCCCCAAAAGTTATTGCATTGTGGTAACAAAAAGTAATAAAATCCGGTTTTGAAATATCACATTAACAAAATACTCACACTTTAGGAAATATGCTTTAGAAGCTGGCTAATTTTAAAGGCCAATGCAATATCCTTTCAAGTCGTTAACACTCAAATAATAAATACGATTAAATTCTAGACTATTTTTAATGAATATATTTTGTGTTAGATTGAAGTTCAGGACAGCAAGTTGTAACGGTTTCTCCTACAGATTATTGTTGGTCGATGTTAAATAGAACACAAACTGCTGTCACAAGTAAACAACGTAATTTTTTCATTAAAGTGCATTCGAGCCTTAGCCAGTTATCATGGATTTAAAGGTCAGTGTAAGACAGAATAACAGACATGGGTAAAACAATCTGCCAATTCGTAAATAATTTAGGAGGGGGAAAAACAAAAGATATGATGGAATAACATTATAAAATGAAACAGATTAAAAACTTTTTGACAACTTTTGGAAATACAGTTTTAATAGAATGACGGCTACTTTTATTTCAGTTCCTTTTTTATTTATTGTGTTTATTTTGTTCTAAATTATCTAGATATTTTTTGTTTTAAAATAATTCAGCTCAAAAGGCAATGAAACGGTAATGAGAAATAGGATAAATACAGATTTTCCCTTAGCGGAATTATTTGCTATACATACAAGCTCCGTACGTTTCAACTGGTGTATGCCAGTAACAAAACGAGCAGGGGACTGCGACTGAGTTGATCAGAATTACTCTAAAATGAAGTTCATCACATGATAGAGCATGTTGAAATTAGCATGTGTGCCAAGTTTGACGTGATTCAAGTGAATCTTGTCTGAATTATAAGCAATTGAAATTTCTGTCCCTCCAAAATTTTACAATGAATGTATGGTTTGGGGGGGACAACATTAAAAAGTAAGAGAGCTCAGTGTATGGGAAAATTGACATATGAGGGTGGCCTTCACCTCCTCGGAACCTGGAATAGTACTGGCTATCCAAACAATGACTAACCCTGAAACAATACAAACCCTAACCCTAAAACTGGAATTCTTTGTCAGTGCAGTCCAAATGGGGTCCAATAAAATGCAAGGTTTTGAGAGGTGAAGGCCTGCTGATATTTGATGCCCTCTGGCTAATTTAGAATTATCAAACTCATTAATAATTCATGACACAAAGGAAATCACTGAGCAATAAGTAAATGATACAATTTGGCCTGATCTACATAAACATTTGCTTCAATTTTCTCAGCCAATATAAGTCGTTAATCACCAAAATAAGTTAAAACATCACTCTACTTCTAGACGTTTGATAAGTCAGATACAGAATTTGTGTCCGTGCTTTATGGGATTTACAAACTCGAGCTAAAGTGTCTCTTTCAGCTAGAGCTTGTAAATCCCATAAAGCATGGCCACTCATTCTGTATCTATTACTTAAAACACTCTGCCAACAAAAGTTTGGTCCATGTAGTTATCACTTGAAATTATTATTCAATACAGACAGAATACTACTCATACATGTACTGAAGTCTTATATTGTATTCGAAATTCTTCTACTTTTTCCCACTCATAATGGATGCAGATATACATGCAATGAAAATGTTCTTTCTACCATTCCTCTTTCATTTATTTACAGATTTTTTCCAGATCTGATTCCATAATATGCTACACCAGACTTACTTTTTCACTCTCATAAATTTGACAAAAATATATCTGCTGTAGCAGGCAGCCTCAGTAACATTATTATAAATTAACATTCATCCCTTACTAGTTTCCTTTTCTCAAACTTTTGTTCTTTCTTGCTGTATTTTATGGCTAGTGTAAAACATTTGGTTGCAGGTTTCTGCGAGTTTTTAAGGGAATATGTTGCAACTTTAGAAACCAAAACTATATTCAGCTCTGATGCATACACACTGCCTTACATAAATCAAACTATGCCTTCAAGAAGAGCTGACAAAGTTAAATTCCATTCACAATTTGCCCTTTCCTTGAACGTTTTCATTATATTGAAAGTTCATTAATTTCAAATAATTTACATCATTGTGTTATTGGGCTAGATTATGGGAAAAGTACATTTTAACACAAAGCCATGGTTATAAACAATTTCTTAACATTTTCATTTAAGTGGACTGTGAAAGTTTTAAAGTCTGTCTGGAAAAGTGCATTTAGCTGACAGTCAATCAAACAAGTACTGGCCTAGATTTAATTAATAAATTAATTAGGCGGTACGCTTTTAAAAGCTTTGTTTGAGACGAGACTGTGTTTGATTGACGGTCGGCTGAATGCACTTTTCAAACTTTCAGGGTCACACTTCAATGGAAACAGCAATAACCTATAAGGTCAATATAAAGATGATCAAAGTTTAATTGGGGTTAAAAAAATTGTTTCTAGCCTTCACACAATCACAGAGTTTTTAGGGGAATACGTTGGAACTTTATATTCAGCTCTGAGGCACACACTCCTTACATAAATCAAACTATGCCTTCTAGAAGAGCCGACAAAGTTAAATTCCATTCACAATTTGCCCTTTCCTTGAATGTTTCATTATATCAGATTATTACTTTCTCAAGTAATCAAATCTGACATTGAAAGTTCATTTCAAATAATTTACATCACTGTGTTACATTTTTGTATTGGGCTAGATTATGAGAAAAGTATATTTCAAAACACAAAGCCATTGTTATCAGCAGTTTAACCTTACAATATCAATATGATGATAAAAAATTAATTGGGAATAGTAAACCTGAAGTTTAAAAAAAATCATTTCTAGCCTCCACACAATCACTGGTTATATTAAAGTGAGTGTTATTCACATCTTCTTGATTTGTTTCTGCCACAAATAATTACTAACTATTAAATTAATGCAAGTTGCGGCTTTAGTGGAATTGCTCTGACAGAACTGTACAAATGCAGAGGGAAATTGTAAGCTCAAATCCCTCATGAATTATGGTACATTTGCAACAAAAATGTACGTACACACACTGATACATTAAAGTCAGTGCCCATGTCGTCTACTACATGTACATGTACAGTGTAGCTACAGTTCTTCAAAATAAAAGGCATTCATGCTTGGTGTACCCTACAATAAGTTATAAATGATATCTGTGATATTGATGAGGAAGTCTGTGTGACCAGACACATACTTCAGCTTCAGTTGTGAGTTCATTTAGAGCAGGATGCATCCTCTCTTCTTCTTCTTGTGTTTTGTTTCAGGAGTTTTCCTGTTGATTTGTCTCACCAGGTCATAGAAGATCTCATTCACATTTATTTTTGCTTTTGCAGATGTTTCCAAGAATGTACTGTAATGAAAGGGGCAGAAAAACTTGAGGTTAACAACTACAAATTGAAAAGCTCATAAGTCCAAGAATGGACGTGACTCACTTTAGGATTGGATGTTTTAACTTCTACAAGACTTTCCAAAGCAAAGATCTTAGTTCGTTAGTGAAAATACCATAAGTGAAGTGATTTCAACCAAGATACATGCAAAGTATTCTTGGGTTGCACTCAATCATCAGAGATTCAAATGGTCAACATGGCAACCACGTTGATCAACTTAGTAACAAGAGGACCTAATGAGGCATCTAGTTTTGTCAATAGGGACTTTAAGAAACCTGGACAGCAACAGCAGTGACAATGGGAAGACACAACTGTGTGCATTTTCACATTTAGTTATTGTATTTTGTAATTAAGACTATTGTTTTCGCCGTCATCCAAGAGGTTGGTGTTGTGTTTTCTCAAAGTGCCTACGAATTGAAAATTAAGTTGATCTCATTTGAAAATTTCTTCTTTGTTAAGCACACTTTTCTGCTGTGGGCAAATCAGAAAACTTGGATCAATGTTGGCATGTACTGTACATGTATGTGAGTGGTTTAAAGCAAATTATTTCTATAACAGAAACAAGACTGTAATTTTATCTTCAAGGTGAAAAGGAGCCTAGGGCCAAAAGTGTTTCCATGGTAACATCATAATTTCCACAGTGATGTATACTTTCCTTGGTAACCACACATTTGCAAAGTTTCAATTGTTTTTACCCACTATTTGCAGATATATTCTCCATTTTGTGATTTGTCTCCAGGCTGTGTCCATCAAATGACGTCACAGTTCAATCATCTCATATGCATACTGCAAAAACCTGAATACCTCTAGAACAAGATGAGATATTGACATGGAAAATGCCACCCTTCCTCATTTTGAAAGGATTTTCATATGAGATCAACTTAATTTTTGATTCATAGGCAAAGTCCCAAACATCATCCAAACACTGCCACAGCACTTCACATATAACATCCAGCCAAATAATTGTTGGGGCAGTCTGTTTTAAACGCTGTAGATGTTTCTGTTAACTAGTATTCATTAGTGTTCTAGCTAGGATTTTGTTCTCAATGTGTCAAATGACCCATTATTTCTATGGGTCAATTTTGTTCACAGGGGCTCTGTTTGTGATAAAGTACATGTGACATTTCATGATAATGGATCATTTTTGAAACTTACAAGTGCACAATGTGCAGCCCTTGCTAGAACCCATACTTACCAATTTGCAAATTGCTTTGCTAAGTTTTGCCCCTGGTCTTTACCTACAACTCGTTCATCTTCTAAATCACACTTGTTACCAACAAGAACCATTGGAACCTACACAAAAAGAAAATTGATTTTGAATTACTGTAGTTCCCAGATAAAAGGTTTACTTTTTACCATTATCTCTAATTTCTTCTTACAACACTGAGTTACCATACACAAATTTCTTCAACTTTCACCTTCAATTCAGCCTGGACACTGATATGAATAGCAGATTTCTGTAAAAGTGGGAGCCGCTTTTGCATATTCCAGTGCAGTGTTCATTCTAGGGCACGACATGTTCGTGCTTTGACTCAGTGCCAATCTTACACAACAACAACTTTATTTACCCTATTACTTACATATAGTATTTACAGAGAAAAAAGAAATTGGAATGTTTAAAGGGTACTGGCACCCTGAAATAACTAGAAAGCTAAAAATGGCAGGGAGCCAGTTTACATGGCTGAATTAAATTACTAGGTCTGAGAAATAAAAAAAAAAACACATAGATACACACAGAAAATTCTACCTATTTAGTCTATTATACCATAAGTATTATAGATACATATTTATAGAGAGAGGAGGAAACCAGTCTTGTTATCTTAAAAATCAGTAATTGCTGTTAACATTTAAAATGTCTGAACTAAGCTAATATTTGCTTAGAAATTCGTTTTTTAGTTTTTGCTTAAACTGTCGAATTGAGGAAGACTTAATAATTATGTTCTTCAATTGAATTCCAAACTTTTGGTCCTTGAAATCTGATATTAAATAATCCGTAATTGGTTCTAGCTTTAGGAAGATAATAAGACTGTTTTGCTGCAGATTGTGCATTATAACTGGACACTTTTGACTGAAGTGAAAAAAGTATTGAAAACAGAGGGTAGAAGTTGATTGTGAAACTTGAACATAAAAACTGAAATATGGAAGGTAATGAAATCAGTTAGCTTTATAATATTCAATATTTTAAATAAAGGACTTGAATGCTCGTCAACAGCCTTTTTCTGTAGTACAATAAGAGGCTGGACAGTTGTTGGGTATGTATTACCCCAAGCTATCATACCATATATCAAGAATGGGTATATTAGAGCATAATAGAGTTTGGCAAGGATCGATATGTCAACATACATGTAGTACCGAAGTTTAGATAAAATGCCAACACTTCTCTTTTTTTTTTATATATATACAATCAATTTGAGATTTCCAGCTAAGGTTAGTATCAATAAAGATACCAAGATATTTGATACAATTATCTTGTCGCAAAGGCGTATTACTTATAATTAAATTAATATTTAATGCTACCTTCCTTTCGGGAGGATGAAATAGAACAAAATTTGATTTATCTATATTTAGTGAAAGCTTGTTTGCACATAACCAAACATGAATATTGATTAATTCATTATTTATGTTGGATTCCAATGTAGAAAGGTTCTTATGCCTATAAAATAGATTGGCATCATCTGCAAATAGGTGAAAGTCAAAGAGATCAGAACAAAGATGGAAATCATTTATGTAGAGTAGAAAGAGAACTAGACCTAGTACAGATCGCTGGGGGATACCACAGGAGATTGTTGCTGAACCAGAGGTTTGTTAGAAATCACTCTTAAACCTTGTAGTTTAATCACAACGTGGAACAGAACAACGACAGAGCAAAAGAACAGGGTAACTCATGATCAATACATGTGATCCTAACCAACCAATCAGAGCAGTTCAGGTCTAATTAGCATACAGCAGAAATTATCATAATTCTAACACTCTCACTTGATAACTATACTGTAACAGTATGTGCACGAATGCGGTGATGGTGATTAAACAATACATACACCAAGCAAGTCTCTCATTTTTTCAAATGTAACTCTTGGGAGTCCTTTGGTCATAATGTCTGCCAACATATCCTCAGTGGGACAAAAGCTTACTCCGATCTCATTAGAAGCAACTCTTTCACATACAAAATGATGACAAATGTCAATGTGCTTGGTTCTATTATGATACTTAGCGTTTTTTGCCAGTTCAATGGCACCTTGATGGTCTTCATAGATAGTAGCAGTGTTCACCCTTTTTCCAAGATCCACCATTAAACAACGTAGCCATATAGCCTCTTGTGTAGCTGAACTCAAAGCAACATATTCAGCTTCTGTGGAAGATTTGGGAACTGTAGATTGCTTCCTGCTTGACCAGCTAACTGTACCATTCCCAAGCTGAAATACATAGCCTGATGTGGATCTAAGAGTGTCGACATCTCCCGCCCAATCTGCATCACTGTAACCAATCAGCTGTGGATTCTCTTCTTGAACAGAAAATTTCAGTCCATACCTCATGGTCCCTTTAATGTATCGTAAGACACGTTTCACACCCATCCAGTGATCTTTACTAGGTCTTGACATATACTGGGATAACACACCAACTGCAGCAGCAATATCTGGTCTTGTTGTGGTTGATGCATAGGTCAGACATCCAATTGCCTGTTGATAGGTCTGAACATTAAAAGCCTCATCATCAGCTGATAACTGCTGGAATTTCTTACCAGGTTCGAGTGGAGTAAAGACAGGCTTACAGTTCTCCATTCCAAACCTCTCGAGAACTCGTTCCAGGTAGCCTGGTTGGGTTATGGTCAATGTTCTGGACTCTCTGTCCCGTTTGATTGACATACCGAGAAGATAGTTAATTTCACCTTGGTCGACCATCTCAAATCTTTCACACAATGCAGTTTTCTCCGCTTTCAACAATGCAGGGTTATTTGAGACGGTAACTATGTCATCGACATACACACCCAATATCATGTAACTTATATGTCCATCAACTTCTGTTTGATTTCACATAAATACATCCATCGGCATTGCTTTTGCGATAGCCAGCTGATTTCAAATGCTTGTCCAAAGTAATGTTCCAACAACAAGCTGATTGTTTAAGTCCGTAAATGCTCTTCTTCAGTTTACAAACGTGATCTGATCTATCAGGGTCAACAAATCCTTCGGGTTGTGACATGTATATATCACAGTCCAATGTGCCATTCAAAAAAGCAGTCTTTACATCCATTTAATGTACTTCGAGATCATGTGCATTTGCTAGTGCTAGTAAGTATCTCAAAGATGCATGTCGAGCAACTGGTGAGAACACTTAGTCATAATCTACACCCTTGGTTTGTGAATATCCTTGTGCAACCAGCCTCGCTTTGTATCGATCCACTTTGCCATTCTCGTCACGCTTTACTTTAAAGACCCAACGAGATCCAACTACATTGGTTCCTTCAGGGGGAGGTACAAATGTACTAACTCCCATGTATCATTCTCCAATAAAGAAGAATATTCAGTGTTCATGACATCTTTACATTGTTCTGACTGTTCACCATTCAAAGCATCTTTTACTGACTTTGGTTCATCAATCTCTGCGGTTAAAGAATCAACTATTAGGCAGTCCTCATTTCTAAATCTGTGTGGGATCTTTCGTTCCCTTACTGGTCCTAGCTTTTGGACTTCTTCCATAAATGTGTCTTCATATCTTCTCCTTACTGGTGCTTCTTCAACTGGTGCTCCCACTGATTCAACATTCTCCTCTCTCCCCATGGGGACTTCAGGTAAGGGAAACTCAGGAATATCCTCAATTTCTTCATCCATATCTGGAAAATGGCTGTCCAGATCTGTGTCAATTGCATTGTCTGACTTAGACTTCTCTGTATCATAGAGCTTATATCCCTGAACTCCGGGAGGATATCCAATAAAGATAAGCTTTCCGTGCTTTTGCATCAAGCTTCTTGCGTTGACCATCGGGAACATGTATATAGCTCATACAGCCAAACACTCTCAAATGGGAAATATTTGGTTTCCTTCCAAATAAGCATTCAAATGGTGTCTTGTCACTTAATGCCACAGTGGGACTTCGATTGTGGACATAAACTGCCGTACTACATGCTTCTGCCCAGAAATCAAGTGACAACTTGGCTTGGTAGAGCCATAGATCTTGCTGATTCAAGAATTGTGCGATTCAATCGCTCTGTGACTCCATTTTGTTCAGGACAGTATGGATTGGTGTACTCGCGGGAAATCCCCTTCTCCTTGCAGAACTTAATAGTTTTGTTAGAAATGTACTCTCCACCATTATCGCTCCTGAGGGTCTTGACTTGATGACCAATTTGCTTCTCAACATAACTAACGTATTCCTTGAATTTAGGCAGCACTTCACTCTTGGTTTTGATGAAGTAAGTAGTGGCATATCTTGAGTAATCATCCGTAAACATTAACATGTATTGACTTCCGCCTTTCGACTCAACTTGCATTGGACCACATACGTCACTGTGTACAATCTCATAGGGCCTTGTTGCCCTGTGTTGACTCTGTTTGGGGAAAGGTTTCCTCTGCATTTTTCCAAGAATGCATGCTTCACATTGCTTTTCAAGTTGGATGGTAGCATCATAATCCATGCCATCAACCATTTCCCCCTTTTTCAACTGATTTATGTAATCATGGTTGAGATGACCTAATCTGCAGTGCCAAACTGCCGGTGATGGTTCAGAGGGTGCTGTCGAAGCCCGAGCATATTCGACAGCGTTCACTGTATACAACTTGTTATCCACAAGATTTCCAATGACATACTCCTTGCCATTCTTCGCCACTACACATTTCCCTTTGTCAAAGCGGATTTCCGCTCCCATCAAAGCCATTGCAGGTACTGAGAGCAAGTTCTTGGTCAATTTTAAAACTTTGTGCAAATCCAGGACAATATTTGCTGTCTTACATGTGGTAAGACCAACGTTCCCCTTGCCAAGGGCTAGAATCACAGTATCGTCTCCCAAGTAAATTCTCGTTGGCTGTTTGTATTCTACATAGTTCTCCATAATGCTCATGTTATTCGTCATATGCTTCGTGGCTGCTGAATCAATAAACCATTCTCCTGAGCAACTCGCGGTGCTCGAAATTAGCGCTATGCCTTTGCGTTAGTCTCCTTCGTGTTAGTCTCCTTCGTGTTCGGCTGTACATGTATTTCCACCTTCATTTCTACTGGAACCTTAAACAAGGACAATTCCTCGCTATATGCCCAAAACTGTCACATTCGTAGCATTTATAATTCTTGTATCTTTCTGGGTCATCAAACTGATTCTGAGACCGTCCACCTTGTGTGTTCATGCGTCCATGTCCACTGAAAGAACCGTGTCTACCGCCGCCACGTTGTTGACCTGAACTGCGATCTCTCTTCGCGAAGAAAGCATTGTCGGATTCTAGTTTTTCACTCTTGTCAGCTCGCTTCATGAATTCTTCAATCAATAATCCTCTCACATTCTCCCAATCCAAATTATCGGCATTTCTAGCATTCAAGCTTGTCAGGAAATTATCGTATTACTCTGTTAAACTACCGAGTATGACAGTGGCAAATTTCTTTGAAGAGATTTCCTCATTCAACTCTCGCAACTGTTCAGCAAGCGAAGTCATGTGAGTCAAATGCTGCATGAGATCTGCGCCTTCATCCAAGCTGACTGCGTAGAATTTACGGGTCAAACGGATGATCTGAGTGACTGACACAAATTCAATTTGCTTTTTCAATCTCTCCCAAGCTACAAGCGGATCGGGCACCGATGAAATGTGAATTTGCAGATCTTTTTTGATGTTAAGCGCAATCAACGAATAAGCCTTGTCGGATTGTAAGCGAAATGCATTCTTCACAGTACCGGTCGCGGTATCTGCTGGTGGTGTTTCTTGACCTGATTGTGTGAATCCCCATAATCCACGCTCCATCAACAAGAGTTTGACGTTGTACTTCCATGACTGGTAATTTCTTCCGTTTAACTTCTCAATCTTTGTGATCTCTGCCATACTTCACGGCAAAAAACAACGGGTACCCTTGTTCCACAATATCTCAACGTCCTGTGCCCATAACCTGTTAGAAATCACTCTTAAACCTTGTAGTTTAATCACAACGTGGAACAGAACAACGACAGAGCAAAAGAACAGGGTAACTCAATACATGTGATCCTAACCAACCAGAGCAGTTCAGGTCTAATTAGCATACAGCAGAAATTATCATAATTCTAACAAGGTTGTATTATTTACTGTAACAGTTTGTTGTCGGTTACTGAGGTATGAAATAAATCAATTTTTAGCAATTCCTCTGATTCCATAATGTTCCTATTTCTTGATCAGAATTGCATGATTTACAGTATCGAATGCTTTACTAAAGTCTAAAAATATTCCACAAGAAAAGTCTTGCTCATCGATTGCTCGTTGGATTTTATCAATGATGCTAAGAACAGCATGATCAGTTGAATGTTTAGCCTGAAAGCCAAACTGTTTGTCAAAAAATATTTTGTCTTTCTCTAGGAAGTCCAGTAATCTGCTACACATTAGCTTCTCTAAGAGCTTATTAAAAATAGAAAGGAGAGAGATTGGACGATAGTTATATAAACAATATTGTGAGTCTTTTTTTTTAAAATGGTATTACATTTGCCAATTTTAAGTTGATGGGGACTACGCCGGTTGAAAAGGAAGCATTAAAATAATAATGTTTCCAATGGTTTAGAAATCCCTACACTGAGAATTTTCAAGACAGAAACTGGTATGCTGTATGGGCCAGCTGCCTCAACAGTTTTTAGGTTAGAGATTTCTGTTTCTATTTCAGCAGCAGTAGTAGGAAAGACATAGAAGCTATTACATAATGGGGATTTTATGTAGTCTAAAGGTGAAGTTTGAACATTTGTGACCTCTCACAGGAAAACGTACACTAACGGATATCCGTTAAATGTGCCAGACTGTTTGTTACCAGTTAGGTATCCGTTAAAACTGTTTGAGAAATCGTTAGAAGCGTTAGAACCGTTAGAAATTTTGTCCATGCCATTAGAACGGTTTGAGAATCACAACTTCCTGTTAGAAATTTGACCATGCCGTTTGAACGGTTTGAGAAATCGTTAGAAGTGTTAGAAATTCTGTCCATGCAGTTTGACTAATATATTCATCCGTTAGATAAAAATTTCCATCCGTTAGATAAAAACCTTCATCCGTTACATCCAAACCTTCATCCGTTTGATCAAAACATTCATCCATTTGATCAAAACATTCATCTGTTAGATCGATCAAAACATTCATCCATTGGGCGTTTAAATAGTTCGACGATCACCATTGGCTTCGGCAATCATCTGTTAGCTACATGCATACAAGTCACAAAACGAATTTAGAAACTCGGATTACGTGCGATCGCCTTTATATGCTTTTCCGAATGCTATAAAACGAGATACATGCCAACATTACTGCAGGTTTGGATGTTTTATTAACTCCTCACAAAGTGATGAAGTAAAAAAGCTGAAATCAAAACTCCAAAAGATTTGATACGGTTCGTGCGATCTGATCTAACGCTAAATAACAGACAACAAATTAAAACTGTGAATATCGAGAACTACATCATGTGGAAACTGTTCAGATACATAAACGAAGTGAAAATTTTCAAATAGTTTGATTCCGTAAGCATGCATCTCGATTTCTAAGGGCTCATTTACAAGGAGATAGGGTTACCCTAGCGCTGGGTTATTTCCTCTTAATTATAGCGATGTGTTTACAAGCAGGCGGGACAACTCAACTCGGCTGCCCGGGTTACCCTAGCGCTAGGGTTACCCTGTCTGAGAGCTAGGGTGACCCTAGCACTAGGGCTATGTTTTGCCCTTGTAAACGGTTTGCTATATAGGGTAACCCGCCTACCCGGGTCAACTCTATTCTAGAGCCAAATTTCACATTGCAAGTTTCTAAAGTTCTCTAGCAATTAGTAGGTAACATAACATTCTAGGATACTAGACAGCTGCAATAAAGGGCACCACAGAAAGAAGAATCAACATTAATCCACCAAAACTCTATTCGTGTCCGCCATGTTGTTTTCTATGCTTGAATAATTTTGGAAGAGTAATATTACATGTAGTAGCACATGTTTTCATTCATTAGTATGACATTTCATAAGAAACAGCTTTTCAAATGAAGAATATATTTGAAAGAGACTTCAACTGGCTTGTGTTGAGTTGGCTCAGGCAGTAGGGTAACCCTACCTGAATCATTTTGCTTGTAAACCCGGGCTATCTTTGACCCTAGTGCTAGGGTAACCCTATCTCCTTGTAAACAGGCCCTAAAAGAAAATTTTATCTGTAGATAATTTTTTTTGTGTGATCTCAACGCAAAACAAACACTGCGGAGCATTGATTATTCAAATCAGTTTGCGGAAAATGTCACACTTCTGTGTCGCGGAATTCAAGACTCGGACCTCCTCGCCTTTGAAAACCAATCCACATTAAATAAAAAGAACCTCCAGAATATTCTATTTAGTAGATGTTTATCATTTGCCAGTAAAGTTGGGAAGCTTTGTGGTGATTTAAACTACAATGCAATAAAATATTACTTCCCACGAAGTTCGTGGCATTCTTGTTGTGTCAAAAACCAGACAATCTGAAAGCACATGTCAACAGAGAATCTTTGTATCTCCAAAAAGCTAAAGCTGACTTCTTCAATTGAAAACATACGCAATTACCGTAAACACCTGTGTATAAGCCGCACCCATAGATAAGCCGCACCCCAAGTTTTGAAGCTTGAAAAAACTTTTTTGAAAAAAATTATACAAAAAATAATTAGAAAATCTTTTGTCCGAGTTCATAAACGCTTGTACTTGATGCCAAACTTCTTCCAAGAAAAAGAATAATCCTTTGTTGGAGTTCATAAACACTCGTACTTGAAGCAAAACTTCATCAGATTGTCATAAATACATAATCGCAACTTTAATTCGATCGAATATGGTTCAACTTGCCTTGTCATTTCTTGTGTATATTTTAACCTGCAGTCTTTAAATCACTCCAGAATTCTTCCGCTTTTATTCTTCCATTAACTAACAACAATTCCAATGAACCGCTTTCCTTTAATCGCTAGAGCAAGAAAGGTTTTCTGGCGAAACTATACTTGCACGAGTAGGTCTGAGGTCTGCCATCTTGGATTTTCATTAACTAGTGACAATCTCCCACGTGTAAAATTGCGAAGAATGCCTGGTTGTTTAGATGCCTGCTTTGACAAGCACTGCAAATCAGCGTGTTTTGGAAGGTAAGCTTAATCACGTTTAAATATTCACGAAATTCTAATATATTAGGTCTTAAGGTGGGTCTTAGAAGAGTTTTTGCTTTAATTCTTTCAAACTGTGTGCTTTTTTTCAATGATTATGCTTAAATGCTATAGTACACGATCGGATGCGATTTGAAGCTGATTGTAATAAAATTATACGCACCGTCGCAAAATAAAAGCTTCATACAGGTTCAAGATATGTAAATATATGTTAATGTTGGGTCTCCTTTCTAGGTGTTTCCGTAGATAAGCCGCACCCCCGATTTTGAACGAAAATTTTGGGTGAAAAGGTGCGGCTTATCTACGGGTGTTTACGGTACTTCAACAAAAAATTCTGAAGGACTGACTGATCTGAGTTTTAAACTACAGAAGCTAAAGTTTATCAGATGAACGGAAAACACCAAACCAGTACTGGGATGGTGTTTCGTAACGCAATCCTGTCTTTTGGTGACAGAATGCACAAATGTTTTGGTTTACCATAGAGTCAAAATCATCCGCTAGAACGTTTGGTTAAACCGTTAGATAGCCAAGATCATCCGTTAGAACGTTTTGATAAACCGTTAGATAGCCAAGACCATCTGTTAGAACATTTTGATAAATGTTAGATAGTTGAGACCATCCGTTAGCTTGCCCGTTAGAACGCTTTGGTAAACAGTTAGAAATTTTAGCTTGCCCGGTAGATAGGCTTTAGCACATTCTGCCGGCAGAATTTCGAGCATAATACGGCCTCAGGAGCAGAAAACGTAATTGGGGCATAATCCGGGCAGAATAGGCCATTTTGCATATTTTGGGGCCTGGGAACGAGGAAAAGTGGAGACGAGAGGGAGCTGGGTACGAGCAAAATAAAGATGGCGGCGGAACAAACAGAAATCATTGACATGACGAAGAAGAACAAGAAAGACAGTTGGTTACCAATGCTTTAACTTATCTTAACTTTATTGCAGGCTCCGACCTAAAGCTCGTAAACGTAAAATTAGTACTAATCCATGAAAAAAATGGAATAATCGGATTGTACACGCTAAAACTGCAACTGCCCCAAATTTTCAGAAGCATAAATCCAAGCATAATAGTACTTTTGGAGCATAATTTTGAGCAGAATAGTCTTTTTTTCAGGCAATTCTTTCGAGCAGAGTAGCCTTTTTTTCGAGCAGAATGTGCTAAAGCCTACCGGTAGAGCCGTTAGCTTGTCCGTTAGAACGTTTTGGTAAACTGTTAGAAATGTTAGCTTGCCCGTTAGAACCGTTAACTAAACCGTTTGAACGCTCTGTAAAAGAGTTTGCTATCCATTCGTTAGCCGTTAATTTTTGCCCGTTTAACGGATATCCGTTAGTGTACGTTTTCCTGTGAGAGGTCACATTTGGTATTATTTTAGCTAAGTTAGTTCCTACATTAGCAAAGTAATTATTGAAGGCATCAGCAATAACTTGACAGGGCACAACGTAACTGCTGTCGGATAGCCAGGGGCTAGTAGTCCGGCTTGTTGGGCTAGTGATTCCTGTTCACGGGTTGCCCGAAGGGGCAAGTAACATTTGCTTCTTTTTCATTTTATAAACTTCACAAAGTAGTGTGTAGCAGACAGTTTTTGAGAGAAAGTGAAAACTTTTATGCAAATACAGAGTTTTACCACAATTTCCGGTAATCTCGCAATCTGATTGGTTGATGTGCCGTGGTAAATGAGAGTCCAGACAACGGTGCTGATGCGAGCATGTCACGCAATGTCGAAAAAAATATATTTTTGCTTGCTTTAAACATGGATACTTTTGAGATTTTACCGAATTTTGAACTCGGTATAGATTTCGACAGCTTTTTACCAGAGTGGACGGACATAACGGACGACGAATTGATTGCACACGCGGAGGTGGCAGAGAAAACACAGGTAAGCCGGGTCGACAACTACAAGAAAGCGAACGATGCCGAAAAACCTCGCTTTGCAATGTTAACAGATGAGGACCTCACGAGCATAATTAGCAGCGCTGAGGCGAAAGGAACAAAGAAAAACACAAAGTGGATTGTCAGCACAATCGAGGGTAAATATAAGTTATTTTAAAATAAATATGTCATGATTAATGTATTTTGAAAGCGGACTACTCACGAAGTTTTGCTGCTGTTTACATTGCAGAATGGTGCCGTGACCGCGGGCTACCCAGCAACTTGGTCACAATGAGATATGAAGACATGGACAATGTTCTACGGAGGTTTTATGCCGAGGCCAGGACCAAGAAGGGAGAAGAATATGGAAGATCGTCCCTGCTCGGTTTCTGAAATGCGATAGAGAGGCATCTCGCCGCCAACGACCGGGAGGTGAAGATCACCAAAAATCCATTGTTCGCCCGGTCCAACAAAATGCTCGAGTGTAAACTCAAGCTAAACCGCAGAGAAGGGAAAGAAAATGTGAAACACAAGCCGGTCATAGAACCAGAGGACATCGAGAAGCTAAAAACAAGCCCTTTCCTGAGCTGTAACGAACCAGCGGGTCTCCTTCGCCATGTGTGGTTCATAGTCACACTGTTCTGGTGCCGGCGTGGCTGTGAAGGTCAAAGGCAACTTCGCCGGGATAGCTTCAGGTTTCTGACCGATGCAGACGGCCAGAAATACGCTGAAATGGCCCATGATGTCCAGACCAAGAATCACCAGGGAGGAATATCCGAGAAAACCAGCCACGAAAAGCAGACACGGCTGTACTCGACAGGTCAGAACGGTGACTCCTACTGGTGTCTACAGACGTATGTGCAGAAGATCAACCCAAAGCAGCCAGCCTTTTTCCAGCAACCCACGCCAAAAGTCAAGGAATCCGACCCAGTGTGGTACGAAAACAAGCCTTTGGGAGTCAACACACTGGCGAAAATGATGAGAGAAATCTCGCTCGGTGCTGGCCTTTCCCAAATGTACACAAATCACTGTGTTAGAGCGACCGCCATCACAATTTGGTCCAATGCTGAGGTGCCTTCCCGCCACATAATGTCGATCTCTGGTCACTCCAACGAACAGAGCATTGCAAGCTACAACTCGAGACCATCAGCTCAACAACTGAAGAACTGCTCTAATATCCTGTCCAATGCACTAGCTGGCCGAGCACCAACTTCAACTGCATTTGTTCCACTTCCAGCGACACCTTCGACTTAGAGTTTGTCAGCAACCAACACAGTCCAACTTTGTGCTTCAAACTCCAACGCTATGTCCTTCCCAAATGGACTCTTTCATGGCTGCACTATTGCGAATGCTAATGTGTATGTTATGCCACACAATCACAGCAATTTTGCTTGAACATTTGTTGTAAAATTTGATTCTAAAATTTGCATTCATCTCTTTGTGAATGAACTGTCATGTCGAGCACGCTTCGAGAACTTTGAACTCACCAAGTTAATTTATTCATGTTTGTTGTAATGACCAATCAGAAACGCTCATGTAGTGCGCTTGAAAAAATAAACCAATCAGATTGCGAGAAAGTTATAGACAATGCCGCTCTTTCAAAGCTGTCACGCTTTGTAACGAAACTTCCTTGTACGTTTTCTAATATTGTTGTAAAAAACAAATTTCCTCTGGTTTTCCGTGGTGTGGACTCTTATTTACCACTTTTTACGTCATCACATGGTCAAAATTTTTACCATGTGATGACGTAAATCATGGTAAATAAGAGTCCACACCATGGAAAACCAGAGGAAATTTGCTAATTTGTATACCGTATTTACCCGTGTATAATGCACACTTTTTTCCCCAAAATATGCCCTCTAAAATCACGATGCGCATTATACACGGAATGACCTTATTCAGCACGATCTGATTTGCATAACAAAACAAACAAAAGGAAACTTCTCACTGGCTCTTTATATTTAAACTACCAATGAATACTTGACAATTTCGATCCGTGAATAAATCATAACAACTATTTAAGGCATAGTTCAGATTAGTTCTGTTAGTCTTTACCATGGCAACTGTACTTACGAAGCGTCAAAGTTATACTACATCTGAAAAACTTCGAGTCATCAACTTTGCTGAGAAGAATGGGAATCGTGCAGCACAACGAGAGTTTGGAGTTGCTGAGAGCAATGTACGGCTGTGGCGAACAAACAAAGAGAATCTGGAGAAAATGCCTCGACTGAAGCGTGCTGATCGCGGGAGGAAAGCTGCTTGGCCTGCACTGGAGGTTGACCTCGTGGCTTGGATCACTGAGAAACGGAACAACGGTCTTGCCATTCTGCCCTCCTTAGTGAGACTAAAAGCCCTTGATCTTGCAAAGGATGAGAAGTACAGGATACCAGAAGGTGTATTTAAGGCCGGAAACCATTGGTGCCAGCGATTTATGAAGAGGAATGGTCTGTCAATACGACAAAAAACAACATTAGCTCAGCGCCTTCCCGCCGATTACGAAGAGAAGATAGTCCAGTTCCACCAGTATGTGATCAAGCATCGAAAGCAGCACGGATATCCGCTTCATCTGATTGCGAACATGGATGAAACTCCACTAACATTTGACATGCCGCCAAACCGAACGATCAACAACATCGGAGAGAAGACCGTGAAAATCCGTACGACAGGAAATGAGAAAAATCGAGTGACAGTCGTATTGACGTGTGCTGCCGATGGCTCAAAACTGAAACCAATGGTGATCTTTAAGAGAAAGACATTGCCGAAGATAAAGAACACTCACGGCGTTGTTATTGCTGTTCAGGACAAAGGCTGGATGGATACCGAGCGAATGAAACTGTGGACGGAGAAAGTTTGGAGAGCACGCTGCGGAGGACTGGGGAGAGAGAGAAGCCTGCTTGTTTTTGACGCTTTTGAGGCCCACGTGACAGACCCCGTGAAGCGAGTGCTTCGATCAGAGAACACAGATTTGGCTGTCATTCCGGGAGGTTTAACATCAATTCTTCAGCCTCTAGATGTTTCTCTGAACAAACCATTTAAAGATCGTGTTAAAGCAAAGTGGATGGAGTGGATGGCAGACGGTATTCACGAATTTACTGCTGGGGGAAGACAGAAGAAGCCGACTGAAGAAATGATCTGTGCGTGGATTGCCGAAGCATGGTGAAGCATTCCACAGGAGATGATCGTGGGAGCTTTTCTGAAGTGTGGAATCTCCAACAAGCTGGATGGAATGGAGGACGACCTCATTTACCAGGGTGAGGACGATGACAATGAAGCCATTGATGATTTTGGTGATTCGTTCGCCAGAGAACTGTTTGAGTCGGACTCTGAATCAGACTTCGAAGGTTTTTGAATTGTTTGCTGTGTACGGTACTGGCTGGTATGAATACTAGGAAACTGTAATTATTTTAATACTACAAATGTGGTACGTAAAACAAGTGATGTAAATAAAAGCATTTAAAATATATTTTATTTGTTGTGTTTTTCATTTTCTCAGCATATCACAAGAAATTCTAAGATACAGGCTGAAAATTGACATGCGCATTATACACGGGCGCGCATTATACACGGGTAAATACGGTATGTGACATTGAATGCCTGGTTACTTCGTGTTGCTTTTGGCAGGTAAACTTCAGAAATGAACAAAATTACTAAAAAACTGGTTAAGAGGTAATTTACTTCCCAATCAAGCTTCCTACCTCGGGCTAGCTCCCTAGAGCTTCAGGCTACTAAACAGAGGCACTTTTTAGCACAACTATTTTTTAGAATGCACACACTATTGTTGTGTTTATATATTAGAGATATATATATAAATAGTTTGTGCTCTGTTTCAATTAAGTTTGAGAAAAATTGTCTCCTATATATGACACAACAGATGTCTCCAAATTTAAAATGCAATGGGACATATATGTCCCATAGCCTGCAGAAACAGCCATTTCTATTCCAGGACAAAAAGCGAGAACCCGAGAGACGTCTACGATTTGAGCCCAGAAATTCCATACCTGTCTAATGACGTATTCTCGTCCAGAATCCTGATGAACTTGCTGATTAGTCGATTCACAGAGATGTATAAATTAAGAAAAATCTCACAACAAACAAACAGTGGTTGGATGGCAAAGGAGATATGTTAGTTGCTAGTGGGAGTGTAGTGAGCTATCTTCAGATATTTTCTGTCAGTGTGTTGATTCTCTTTACCCCCTGTGTAAACTATCTTCTCTGCAGGAGAATAAGCTTCAAGTTTTGTATATTTTGTCTGGGAAAAGGAAGTATTGTCAGTTTTACCAACAGGATCAAATCCCTAATTACTCTGGCTGCCTGTGGCAGCACCGAGTCTTAAAATGCAAGTCGTTCTTTTTTGTTGTTGTTGGGTGTCGCAAAATTTCTACGCATGCGTTAAAGGTCAAATTCACACCAATCAGATTGCACTGTGCTGGTCACGCAACAATCGCCAGGTTAATTTATTTACATAATTTAATACAGTAAAGCAAGATGGCGGAAGACCCGCGAGGAACTTTCTCTCTACTTTGGAGTCTCATCTCTCAAATGTAAGCCCGTTTAATGTTTTATTTAACTTCACTCGTGCGAAAGCCTTCCAACAGGCTGAGGATATTTCAACTGGCGCTATTGTTGGAGTCGAAGGACCGCGTTTTTTACCCAGATGGGCAGTGATTTTATATACGACACCGTACAACGACCTGAAGCCAGTGAACTGGGGCCAGGATCCGGAAAGCTAAAATTCGAAGAAATAGATATTGGAATCTATAAGCCATCGGCTCGCTGTGCTGCATTTAAAACATCCGAGGAGAACATCTTATTTTGGGTGAAGGCACTTCAAGACCAATATTACGAGTCTCTTAAAAACTGTCAGAGATTTAAATTTACCTTAAGTTGGTTCAGAGAGTATTGAGATCAAGTTATTTCGTTCCAGCGAGGATATTGACCTAGTGGAAACGGTACAAGCTGTCGAAGGATTTTACTTATAATCATCCACGTCTACTTAACAACAGGAATAGTTATGTGCCAAGGCATGGGCAAAGATTGAGTTTCCCAGATTACAGATGAAAGTAGAGAACCTACTGAAGCTTATCAGTTTGTTCAAGAGCCATCTTTCTTACATGACAACCCGATCCCTATTCATCAGAATACATTTTTTGTGCTAAATGACGAGAGTTTACAATCACCTGACCGACAACCGACTACTAAAGAAAGGGACCATGAAATACGGTAGTACGGTTAATTCTCGGGTTCCAAACAATGAATATATGCCTGCTCAAATGCAGTGTGTTAAACGAATAAGTAGTGTTTAACTTAAAAGGTCAACATACATGTACGAGAAAAACTAAACTATTAAATTACATATATACTAGGGGAGCAGAGAATGAAAGTCACCGCGCTACCGGCCACTAAAGACTGCTAAATTCAGCTAATTATTCCCTCTGGTTATTACTAAGAGGATTTCAAATGAAAGTGTATTACATCTTCAATCTCATGTGGCCCGAGTGAAAGCCCAGATGGGCTCTTGTTTATCTTCCAACTGGCAGCTAACACTCACATTATAGCAATTTCCAAGCTCTAACTCAACAGAGACAAGATTATCAAGCAGTTTCCATCTCTTCTCAAGTAACCTTTTGCACAGATGTAAGCAAGATTAATTATTCCTGAAGCATGAAGGAACCAGCAGTGCCTTGTATGAAAAGTACAAATGCTTTTGGCAACATTTCGTGGCAATGATTTTTTTATTACATCGACGACAAACGTGAATGTGTCAGTCCTTACATACTGCCTGTTTCTCTGCCTCTTTCCTGCAAAGGCTGCAAATATAGTTTAGATTCCTATGAATATTGTTGCTACAATGTAGACTCATTTCTGGACCTTGGAATAGAAATGGCTGTTTCTGTAGGCTACATGTACCACTTCGTTTGATTTCTAGAATGAACACTGATTGTAACTTGCTGGTTGGGACTGCATCACCACAAAGGAAACACTAAATAACTTACATCATCTGTGTCTTTGACTCTTAGGATTTGCTCTCTCAAGTCTTGAAGATCATTAAATGTTGACTGTGCTGTTATGGAGTACACCAAGACAAAACCTTGGCCATTCTTCATGTACAGATCTCGCATTGCTGTAAATTGCTCCTGGAGAGAGAATACGTAGTGTTACAAATAATTTTGCTTGCAAAATACCTACAATAACAATATTAAAAAGGTATTAAATAGGATTTAAATAACAGTTAAACTCAAATTCTTAGTCATCTTTTGATACAAGCTCCCTGTTCAACATCAATGATTTAAGAACATTTTAAATAAAAAAAAAAATTTACTGCTGACTGTTAAAAGTCAGGAGATTAATTTAAAAGTAGAAATATTTCTACATTTCTCATAAACTTGAATTATTATTCAGCTGGACCAACACTCAGGGTCTTAAAATAACTGAGTAGAAGGTGCTGCCTTTACACTTTACGTTTACAACAAAAGCAACAAAATTAGAAATAAATTCATGTGTAAAAAAGTCAAGGTAGCTATTTATTCTCAGATAAAGGATTATTATCTGGACCTCTAGCTAATAAGAGTTAATAGGCCCTTTGAAGGACATTGTCACATGACATTTTTAGCTTGTCAATCAAAACCAATTTGGTACTAGAACATGGATGCCAGAAATAGAAAAAAACAAGCCAAAATTAGTAAACAGCACAAGTTTTATATCTTTAAAACTGAAGGAATGACATTTTTTTGGGAAACTCAGCCAGCCTCTTAAACTCTGTTAAATTTTGAGTTTTCAAAAAATTGCCATTCCTTCAAGTTTAAAGATATAAACCTAAAACTTGTGCTGTTTACTAAGTGTGGATCGCTCTTTACATTTCTGACATCCATGTTGTTCCTACATTATTATATTTTATTGACAAGCTAAAAACATCATGTGACCATGTCCTCCAAAGGGCCTATTACCAAGAATAGTAAATTCTGAGGCATACAATTTAATATCTCCAAGGCGTTGTGGTAGAAATTAGGGCAGTCCGATGTACCACGTAACAATCCCCTTCTCTTCACAGATAGTACAATATGTTTTTGTTATACCTCCCATTTATGAAGAGAAAGTGTTAGGAGACAAGGCCAACAGCTTTTACGTCCCTGCCCAAGGAAACAGCTGGAACTGGGATATGTGTAACTGAAGTTGCAATTTGAAGGCCCTGACTACTAAAACAATACTCCATTATGAAGCTTGGTTCATACTATAGTAATACAAGCATAAGTGCAAGCAACATACATGCAAGCAACTTAGATTAGCTTTCATAGTTATTCTGGGTAGCACCAAAACAATTGTTTAATTTACATCCATTCTTCTATCAAACTGTAACATTAGTAGTATTAAATAAAGCATGTTGTTGTTGTATAGTTACACAATGCTGTAATTGCCATTATTAATTATGGCACTGCATCTGTTGCTTGTGCTTATGATTGCATCACTACTGTGGTGTTAAAATTCTTCAACCTATTTATACTACATTATGCACCTATCAGCGGCTTCCCCGAGGGGTCGACCCCCGGGCTGACCAGGGGGATTGTAAAAAGACTTGACGATTTCCCCCAGGGGTAGGGGAATCATCCCTTTCAAAGTTCCCTGGTCAGGTTTTACACAACCTACATGTACATGTACATGACCTAAACATAACAAAGTTATTATGCCTCATATGTAATGATTTCATTTAAATGCCAAACTTCAAGAATACTCGGCATCGAAATTCTATGCTGGTCTCTCACGCTTTAACTCTTGTATTAAAGAAGAAAAAACAATCTGTGGTTAGGAATTACAGTCGTTTCGCCCCCAAGTCGTTTCGCCCCCAACTCGTAGTCGATTCGCCCCCACTTTGAAGTGCCTAGTATTACGTTCCTTAGGAAATATACTTAAATGAACAAAAACCCTTCATGATCTTTCGTTAACGCCCGCCATTTTGTTATCTCATGTCGATGCTTGAAAGCGAGGTTTACACAGGAAACCCAAGAATACACCATTCACGCGCTTCTAATACGTTGCCTATTCAACGAATGTTTCCCAAACAAAAGTACTTATTTAGAACCACAGTTTTGATTTCGTAAAAGTTCTGTGGAAACCTTCCCGCTAAATAAAGTTTGCTGAAGTTGGCTTTCTTCAGTTTATTAACACTGAAACCTTTATTACACTTGGTTTCATACACTTCGATGGTTTCACTTGGTTTCTTTCACTTCGATCTGTTACAAATCACCAAATTGAAGTGGGGGCGAATCGACTTCAAGTGGGGGCTTCAGTTCACATTTAATTTTCTTCAGTTCTGTCCATTAACAGGTTTCATTGATCGCCGTTGTTTGTTTGTTGGGTTCTATGGAAACCTTTCTGTGCCTTAATTCATCTAAATAAAGTTTACGGCGCACACTTACTTCGCTAAAGTTGGCTTCCTTCAGTTTATTTACACTTCAATCTGTTTCATTGAACACCGTTTCTGTGAAAACCTTCCCGCTAAATAAAGTTTGCTAAAGTTGGCTTTCTTCAGTTTATTAACACTGAAACCTTTATTACACTTGGTTTCATACACTTCGATCTGTTACAAATCAAATTGAAGGGTTCAATTCAAGTGGGGTCGAATCGACTACGAGTTGGGGGCGAATCGACTGGGGGCGAAACGACTTGGGGGCGAAACAACCGGATACCGTGGTTAGTTTCATGACAAAAACACTGAATTTGAACAAATCCCCCACCCCCGTTTTCCAACCCTAAAACAAAGTTGAGCATTTCCCCAACGCCAGGGGCAATGTTTGCCCGGGGGTCGACCCCTCGGGGAAGCCGCTGATAGGTGCATTATACTCCAAGAAACAACCATTTATAATCTTTTTTATTTGGAATGGATGCTCTGCAGAAAAGGAAATGTTGAAACAAATGTATTGGCAATTAAGTGTGGCGGATTCAGTGTGGGAATGAAACATGTAAAAGGTTTTCAAAAGGTATTGCAAATTTGTGACTATGAAATACCAAAGTAAACAGTTTCCACATTAAGTACTCAACCAATATAATTACTAAATACTGAGTACTGGTTTGGAGTTTTATTGTGTGGTCAAATTAAATATTTCAGCCATGTTCATGTAAGTCTTTATAAACTTATCCTAAACTTACACTCAGATTTCAAATCTGTCTTGGTGCCAACATAAAGAAAGTATCTATACAGTAACAATCTGACGACATGGTCTAGTTCTCGGTTATAAATAGATAGCATTTTGGCGTTTGGAACAGGCTTAGACACGGTTCCCTTCTGTGCCTTCCTTGCATTGGCAACTAACTTAATTGAGATGTTGTTTCGGCTCCGTTGTTTCTTCTCAAAAACACCATAAACCTCAACTTGTATTCTAGACAATGTATATAGACAAGTACGAACCACATCATAAATATGAATAACTTCTAACCATCCCACAATAGGATAATGTTTTTCGATAGCAGTTTCTTCCAATGGCAAACCTATAAAGGCTATACAAATCTTCCTCAAATCTGGAACCCCAATTACACTACCACACAATTATCACTACTACCTGAAAACACACTAATGTTATTTGCCAGTTTAGTAAACCTGAATTTACTCATTTAAAAAACTTCAAATATCGCCTCCGTCTATAACTATAAAAGCCTAGTTCCCCAAAAATATATTTCATATTTCACCGCGCCGATCTAAAGGAGAATAAAAACCCACAATGACCATTCATCTAAAGCCAGTAAAGGTATTTTATACTCTATGCACCGCTTTCATTAGTTAAAGAATATCGAACCCCAAAAACCTCAGTATTCTAAAGTTAGGGAACGATCGAGGAGAACTTGTAAAGAAATAGAACAGGTCTTGACATTTGACATTCTTCAGTAAAAGACAGTAGGTTCAAGACGGACATTTCATAAAGTTCTATGTTTTAGCTTACCGTTCCAGCAGTATCCAAAATCTCCAACATGCATTGTTGACCATCTACTTCTACTTGCTAAAAGATGGAAAAGAATGGGGTGACTTTGATTAGTGACTTGAAAATATGCATGTTCTAGGGCGAGCGCTCTTTGAACAGCCATGAATTGAAGAAAGGACGTTGCAAATTGAATAGAGACAGTTGATTTCAAATTTTGTTGGGAAGTAGTAGATATTTGTATCAGACCTTTCTGTATGAATCCTCGATGGTTGGATCGTACTTTTCAACGAATATACCTTGGACGAACTGGACGGTCTGCGGAAATAAAATTCGAGTCAATCATTGCATAAGGACACGACATTTCTTTTTGAACACAGCTCATTCATCAAACTTTCACAACTTTCCAAAATCAAAGTATGTTCAATAGAGAAGAAACACGTTAGATTAACTGAAAATGCCCTACATTACCAGTGCACTTTTGCCAACGCCTCCTGAACCAAGCACGACGAGTTTGTATTCACGCATTTTGAGGAGAAAGTCTTGAGCCGAGTTGAACACGAGAGTCGAGAGCTGAAGTGAAGGTTCGCCATGTTACGACTTACGGCGAAAATACGAGCAAAGCATAAGGAATTTGGCTAAAAACGCAGGCTACAATGAAGACACAAGGATAAAAGCTTACCTTGGATGGAAATTGGAGGCTATGGAAAGCGAAAATACTGCTTGTTTGAGCAGAAAAATATAGCCAACTCCTATATACACAAGCCAAGACGCTCCCAACCTGCGACCGAGTAGGAACGAGTATAAACGGGCGTGTACGTCACTTGCCCGGTACGCACGGTCGGCGTCGCTTTCACGGAGCTATTTTTAGAATCGAAGCGATATTCTTCGTGGAGTGCTCGTGAGTTTTTCGTGAAAACGTCACATACGGTAATTCGTCGGATAGAGTGTCGGCTTTGATAAAGTGAGCGGCAAAGCTGCGCTTGTTGGGTTTGGCTGCACCTAAAACCAAGAAACAATTGGAAAAGAAACCCTAAAACAATTCAAACGATGGCCGCATGAAAGAACCTAAAGCTAAATTTAGAAATGGATGATATTCTTAGGTCGTCTCCGCCGCCCGATGCAAATTTGGAAGAAGCTATCGCTGTCGGACAGCCGAACACGAAATCTTCGAAAAGGCGATCAAAAACCCGTTCGAAAGTTTGGGAAAAGGTTGCATGGTTTACGAGAAAGACGAGAACGGGTAAAGAGAGCAAGAATAACAGACCGGAGTCCCACACCAAAAGTAATCGGACCCCGAATTTGCAAGAAATTTGTGCACAGAGGGACGCTAGTTTCACCAGTGAATGGCATAGTAATGAAACTATTCGCTCGCTAACTGACAACTCGAATCACCTGGTCAAAACCAAGTCAAAGTCCTCCGTAAAGAAAACAAGGAGCTTTAACTATCTCAAAAGACGAAAGCTGAAACAGTTAGATAATGAACTACGTCCAACAGTTCTCGAGGAAGAGGTCGATAAAACTCCAACAACCTGTAAGTGTAAAACCGCGACGGGAACATTTCACGACTTTGTGTCGGAAAGACAAAACTCTCGCCTCTCGAGAAACGACCGAGCATCGAGTAGTAACAGCTTGCTGTGTGAGATGGCTAGGGAAATAAACTTCAGAAACAGGAGCGAAATAAAGGAAAACATTAAAATTTCCCTTTCTCTTCCAATGAGCTCTCTGTCTTTGAATGATAGACTTGGTACTCGAGTTATTAGCCAAAGTTGTAATTTGCCAAGTTTTTCTTCGAGATCAGCGAGTTTTTCTGAGCCTGCTTACAACAGTTGGCCAAGGAAAAAGAGAACTTTAGTGGAATCTCAGTCCTGTGAAATACTTTCCCCTCCCCAAAAGCAAAAACGAACAATTGGACTGAGGAAAACAGCCACTTTTAGTGGATTTGACTCTTCCAGAGTCAATGTCTCTGAGTTGGGATTACGTCTGGTCAATAGCACCCCATTTTTATCTGGTCATAATCAAATTAAAAACCAAAATGGCTTAACAGTAGGAGTTATTCACTTTTTCAAGAGCCCAAGAAAGGTGAAGAAAGAAAAGCCAACAGATAAGGGAGACAATTTCATCCTAGTTGATGACAGGCATACTGCACCAATATCGCCTGATGAGCTGAGAAAATTAGATTTGCTATCTGAGCCAGATATTTTGGAGAAAGGATTTGTTGAATTTGACATTGCAGAAGATCCTACTATCAACACAAGTATAGATAAAAGGGAACAAAACTTTGAATGTTTGAGCCATATAATTCCTCAGACAAGCCTGAAGGAAAATGAAACTTCAAGTGATGAACCAATATTTCATTTCCACAAATTCAGTAAAGTTGAATATTCCCAAGATTTGGCTACAGGAAGCAGTTTGGGAGCTGTAGCATCTATGAAAGAGTGCTTTATGATTGAAGATGAATCAGTCGAGTTTTCTTTTTTGTCTGATAAAAATGAAGATGCCGGGTGCCATGGCCTTTATCCACAAATTCTTCATAATGACAGTGATGACAGCAATTCTGTAGGCTTTGGCGATGCAGATTGTCAGAATGGCGTTTTCATGAAATGTAAAGAAAGTACAGTTAACATTAATGATTCTTTATTAATGAAGGCCCATACAGAGTTATACAGTGAAGGGTTACTTGGTACAGCTTTTGCTGAGAATTATGCCAAACAAAGTAAATGGAAGGCTATGACTAGGAGTAAAGATATAGAATCATATAGCCATAATACATGTATTGATACCTCTCTGGTTAAGGAAAAGAGACTCTCGCAGCATTTGGCAATCATCGAAGAAGTTCCAGATGGTACACTAGAGATAAACACTGAATCAGAAATGGTAAAACAATCAAAAGAGTTCGGTGAAATAAAAATTCCTAGTTTGACCTTTGTTAATAACTGTACCAGCAATGAGAATCAGAAAGATGCTGCTTGCCAGACAGAGTCAGAAGGGTGTGACTTACCTCTGCATTTGCAACAGGACCCCGAGTACAAAGTCTCTATCAGTGTTTTGGATGATAATATAAGGACTAATGAAGAAAATAACTCTCTGAACCCTGATTATTGTGGTACTAACAGTACATATAATTGTAAAGATTCACCATTATTTTCATCAAGGTGTATACATGTATTAGGTCAGACTGCATTCGATACTAAAACAAACAGTGAGGTTGGTAAAATACCTGTTGACAAAGGCTGGCAGGAGAGGCAGCTGAAGAAAGAGAGACCAAAGATAGAGGGACTACTGTTTAAAGAGCATACTGAAGTGAGTATGTTGCCAAAATTACCTGTTGTACATTGTAAATATCTTATGTGGTGTTTATAGTATGAGTGGAGATATTGTATCTGATTACAATCTCGAGCTGGATAATGAGATACAACATCAACACAAATATTGTAAACTGCTTATGGTCGAAATGAAACTAAAAAATATTTACGTACATTTTAATAGATGCGGAATAAGTAGCCATGCTTCATCAGATTTACAAACAATCCGATAAAGCACATACAGGAATTCTGTATATGGCTTATCAAACATCTAGATGTATAGAGTTATGTTTTCAATTATTTTGGTGATACTATATCGTTAAAGAAAATCAAAGGAAAAGTTTATGTTAATCAGGGCAAACTGTGTATCGGATTAACAGATCACATCACATAAATTATTGATTTCCTTTGTTTTTGCTTCATGAATTATTGAGTTTGATAAGTAATAGATACAAAGGGAGTGGCCATGCTTTATGAGATTTACGAACTCGAGCTAAAAGTGGGAGTTTGCAAATCCCATAAAGCATGGACACAAATTCTGTATCTGACTTATCAAACGTAAAGATGTATAGATCGAGTCATGTTGTATAGAGTAATGTTTTCAGTTATTTTGGCAATACAACTTTTTTTGGCAAAAGTTTATGTAAATCAGGACAAAATCTCTAGGGGATTTAAAGATCACTTATCGCTCCATGATTTCCTTTGTTTTTGCTTCATGAATTATTAATGAGTTCGATAAGTAATAGATACAGAGTGAGTGGTCATGTTTTATTGGATTTACAAACTCTTGCCTTTGGCTTGAATTCCTCCAATAAAACACAGACGTGAATTCTGTATACATGTATAACTGTATGGAGTCATGTTTTTCAGTTATTTTGCCGATACAACCTATTTCGGCTGAGAAAATCAAAGCAAAAGTTTATGTAAACCAGGATGAATCTCGATCAGATTTACAGATTACCTTCATTTCATTTCCTTTGTTTTTCCTTCATTAATATGTTTGATGATAATATGAAATTTTGATGGAATTAGAGTTCACTGTGCTATAGTTAATTACACCACTGTCGTGTGCAGTGTGCACAAAAACAGGTCCCACGTTGATAAGCCAATCTGTAGGCATCAAAACAGGAGTTTTACCATGACATTTCACCCTTGGGTAGAGGAGGTCAGTGAGCAGTTGTGAGACCTCCCTGCTGATGCTAAGATTAAAACAAGCTAAATAAAAGTAAACAGTGGGAAGCTACATAGAGTTGCTCAGTTATGCATGTCAATAGTGTTTTAGGTATAGTTTACAAAATGAGCACCGGTGTTATCAGATTTAAAACACAAGGGCACAGTCCAAGTGCTTTAGATCTGATAAAACACTGCTGCATGTTTTGTAAACAACTTAAAAAACGTCTAGATGTACAGTATAGAGTCATGTAATTCAGTTATTTTGGTGATACAACCTTAGTATTTCGGCAGAGTAAATCCAAGTTACAGTTTATGTAAATTAGGATAAAATCTATATCAGATTTAAAGGTTGCTTCTCGCTCAGTGATTTCCTTAGTTTTTGCTTCATTAATTATTGAGTTTTTTAAACTGTTTACAAACTCATTAGTGTTATTGTACACGTTAAACATTCAAGTGTTTGATTTGAATTTTGTGCAATAACAAAAGTCAGATCACTGCAGTGGAACATCACTTGTTGCAAGCAGAGCTTTGAATAGAGATGTTCACTTTCAGACAAAAGCTGAGTGACAACTGAAGATGTGAGTGCCTGCATGGCAGTGCAGGTCCTTGTTTGAGACATCTGTATTGGTGATACTATACTATGTTCATTGATAGTCAACACTGATTTTTAACTGTTAGTGTTGTATCAGATATACCGAATACTAACTTAGTTTAGTTTAGTTCATATTCTGTAACTGATACTATATGGGGCTTTACCACTCTAATACTGCTTTTGGATTGGTTAATAAGCACCCTTGTGAATTTTATTAAATTATTTTAAGTACAGATATAATTTATTAACACACTCGTATTACATATACTTGACCACCAGATCTCCGAATTACATATGTAGCTCTGCAATCATAAAGCACTAGTATGGCAAACATAATTCTTGGCTAGAGAAAAACTTGATTGCACAAACACTGCATTTACTTTTAAAATCTTTGAATTTTGATGTTTATTATAATTATTGGCTCAAAAGTATTCAAAACAAGCTTTGGTGTAATTTTACAGTCCATGTGTGAAGTTTCCAATCATAGCTTACAAAGTGAACTAACCATGTAATAAGTTACTTATTATAACTGTTTGTATTGCCCTGTATGCTTATTGCTGAACATTGGTTCCCTCGATAGGCTATTCTTCAGTTGTTTTCTGCCTTCAATGATGAACAGAAAAACATCATGATTAGGAAAATTTTGGTAAGTAAAAGGCAAAATGAATCGAATTGATTGATGCCCTCATCTGTAATGATTTTGTGTTTGTTGCAATAGTTGATCCACCAAGTTTCTAGACACAATTTGGCAGGTTGCTAACACAAAAGTAGATGGTCTCATTTTACTGTGCTTTGTGTTTCTTTCATTCAATCTGTCTTTAATCAAGATTCAAGATTAGTAACCCTTAGGGTTAGGGTAGGGTTACGAGCACCAGTGAGAGCATACCCCACCCCCCTGGAAATGGTAACCTAGGTAGAATACTTGAAGTACTATGGCTAAATACATGTAATTTCATTGTTTTTAATGCAGGGAAGAAAGTAGTAACATATTGCCTACTCTTGCAACCACCAGAACATACATGTACAAAGCCAAGCTGCCAATAGATCGCAAATTGGTTAGCAGCATGTCAATGTCTTCTTAGCAATGTGACCAATCACCTGTTGTATCGTACACAAAATCAAACACTGTTAAATGCTCAACCTGAATCCACAGTGCCTGACCCATTTGCAATATTTGATTTTCATCTGATTTTTAGGAAAGGTGTGATCTACCCCAGATGCATCTTCTCTCAGTTGTAATGGAGCCAATCTTACATCAGACCTGTCCATCAAACTGTCAAGACATGTTGGCATGGTTACCACATAATGTCACTTTTGTGGTCATGTCATATTTGGATCCAGGTATATTCATGTACCATCATAACCAATATAATCACATGCATGAAATAATTACCAGATGCTGATTGGCTAAGAGCAGTGCAGTTCAAACATAACACGTACCAGAGCAAAATTACATTTTGTATGTAGTTACTGGTACATATTAATTAATTGTACTCTAGCATTGAATACCTCATAGTTCTGGCACATATTTTAAATGAAATCCTAAGAAAAAGGGAAAAACTGCAGAAAATTCATAGCTCCACACCTGTCTATTAAAAGCAATTCAGACCAATCAAAAGGCATTAATGTTCCCTGGAAAAAATATGGCCGCATCTTCTCTCACAACCTCATTGATCAGTCCAGGGAGATGAAAACACTAACTTGATCCATGATTTCTTTGCAAAGATTTAAGAAATCAAAACCAACTGGATATCAAAGTCAGTCTAGGTCAAATATAACAAAATTACTTTGGTGAGACACGTTTCTATAACAAGTTTCTGCTGATACCAACATCACCATTTTCAAACACATACTAAAGATGGGCAAATGTGTCTGAATAAGCTAATTAACTATACCTTATTATTTTGTTCACTTTTTTATGTGTCAAATTTATTTTTAGGTCTTATTTTCAACCTAGGTTATCTTTTTCTCAACCTAAGTTATTTTTTTCAAACTAGGTTATTTTTTTGGCCTACGTCACGCCGGGCACAAATGAACGTAAAAAGGCCGGGGTTTCTATATTTTAAAAAGTGTTCGGCGTAGATAAATGAATTTTGGTAGGTGTATAAATGAGTGCCAACAAAACATAATCTGATAAGTTAAGCTAATGTAGCCATGATTATGACGTCACAACGACGTCATTTGTCCATTTCTAATAGGTTTCCTCTAAATTTTTATTACCTCTAAAAACGTTTTATTATATCTTTTTAAAATCTCTTGTTCATGAGAATGAAGGAATCGAAAACCCGTTCTCGATTGGTAGAGGTAAACAAAAGTTATTCAATTTTAAATTTTGGCAATTTTCCCGCCAATAATTGGCAGGAAATAAATAACATAAAACCATTTATGAAACTATTGCTTGTTTTAACTTTTCGAGTTCGAAATATTGGTACATCATATTTTGCACAATAATAAAACCCTTTATTGATAACAACGTGTTCTTTTTAGAATTTTGATTTTTTGAGTATAACAGCTTAGAATTGAAGCCTTATTTTTGGTATACGTCATTATGACGTCATTAACATATTTGGATGTCCTCAGAAAATAGTCAGTTCAGATTTTTTTAAATTTTATTGACGGAACACCTTTGTCTAACACGCAGAAGTCATAGTATTTCCTTTAGTGATATTTTTATAGTAGGCAGTCTGATTTATGCTTGAAGCCTGACGTCACTGATAATGACGTCATAGAAATAGTGAATCATCCATAACTCTGGATATATTTATTGTAGAGAGTTCAAATTTTTGCTAAATGAATAAATTTCATGAAGCCATTTTGAACACATAATCTGTTTGCAACGTGTCTTAAAGGTTATATTTCACCCAAAAAGGAGACATCCCTTATGACGTCACAACAACGGCAGAATACATAAACAATTGTCCAAAAAAATGAAGTTTCACTTTGTTACCAATCTGCCAAAATTTCTTCAAATTTAGAGTAGTCGTAAAGAAATGGTGTTAATTGTATTTTTTGTGTGCACTCAACCTCGGCCTTGTTACGATCTTTTGTGCCCGGCGTGCATGTAGGTAATTATTGTGAACTAAAAAAGTAATTATTAATAATCCTCCCCCTCTGTTTTCCAACATTCCCTTTATCACTTCCTTACAGTGCTACAGTGCTAAATTGTACATTACACTTAAAGTCCATTGCTGCTTATTAATGACATCACAATGTCAGACTTCATGAAGATAAAACCGTTTGCAGATGATCTAGAGTGTAATTGAGTGTTTCTTTTAAAAGCCGTAAAATAAGCTATTTTGCAGCAGTGAATGAAAAGGACAGTAATTAAAGTACAGAAACATTTCAAAAATGACATTAAAAGACGATTTCTGTAATTTATTAGAGGTTGTTTTAATCGAGACTAAATGCAATTTAGACATGGTTAAATACACCAGTGCTTTTGGTCTTCCTGTGGCATTCTCCACGGGGCCTGGGCCAGCGTCTCGTTCAGGACTTTTGTTATTGAATTTTGGCGGGTTCTCAGTCGCTCTTCGCATCGCTCGCGAGTGTTGGTCTCACGTTCGCTGTTCCAAGAATTGTTAGCATTCCTTGCTGGTAATTTCCTCTCCCTCCCTCCCCTTTTTTCTTTTCTCATGTCCACTTCGGTGTGACCCAGTGTACTGGGCTGGTTGGTTGCCTAGCAACCAAACTCTCGAGCACTGACCCAACTTACAGCCTGGGCACTGAACCTCCAATACAATTCAACACTATAGGTTATCCATCTCATTAGCAGGAAAATTTAATGGTTCAACAACATTTCACTACATGGTTCACCATTTTGTGACATCAGAATGATGTCAAAACTTCCTCTGATCGCCAAACCAATAGGGTCATTTGAAAGAGCAGCCAAAGTAGTTTAAAAAAAGGTGAAAATGACAAATGAAGTATATATTTTTAACGGTTTAAAAGGGTGAACCATTGTAATTTTTCAGAATTTTCCTTAAACCTGTGGCAAATCATGACAATCATTTTGAATCTGCTTTGGGTGCTCTTTCCAGTAATGACACTGTTAGCTTGGCAATCAGAGCCAAAAATGGTGAACCCTGTGGTGAACCATTGGACTGAACCGTTAAAACAACCTCCAATATTGCAGAAATCATCTTCTTACATCATTTTTTGAGAACATTATTTTTTGTACTTTACTGTCCTTTTCATTCACTGCTGCAAAATATATAATTTTTGCGGCTTTAATAAAAAATATTTTAGCTCTCTACTGTCATTTACATTCAATGTTACAAATGGTTTTATCTTCGTAACAACATCATTGTGACATCATTAAGCAGCGATGCAAACATAATACATGAGATGCACATTGTGTAGTTCTTTTACCCCCCCCCCCCAATGGAAGGGATTTGGTCTTTGACCCCCCTCCCCTCTGGATGTTCAGAAATGGCACAATTGTACCCCCCCCCCTCCCCTCCGGAATTTCCAGACTTTTGCTACATGGACCCCCCACCCCTTTGGAAATTCCAGCTATGATTGTATATAAACTAGTAGTAATCATAGATTATCAAAGTGCGTTCGACATATTTTTTGTAAGAGAAAGGACTGTGGTAACACAAAAGGCTGAAAGATTGCTGCAATGATGTTGATGGTGTAAGTAATCCTGTCAGATCAAAAATGCTTGTTTTTAACTAATGTGAAAATTTTGATGTCTTGACTTATAAGTTAATATACAAGGGAATATATCTGGGTATAAAACTGTAATTATCTTTGTGTAACATTAAATCATTGGATGCAATGCTTATGTGGCTATATGTATATGTTGTAGGTTGTTTCTCAATTCAGGTTGTTTTTAAAACAACCTAGGTCATTTTAAAACAACCTAGGTCATTTAAAAACAACCTAGGTCATTTTAAAACAACCTAGGTCATTTTAAAACAACCTAGGTCATTAAAAAAAAAAAATTCACCCACCCCTCCCCTACAAAATATTTTTTGACGAACTACCCCTCCCCTCTACTTCCTTCCCCTCCCTTCCCACTGCCTCTCAATTTTCTCCTTGTCCCCCCTGACACACCTTACTGTACTGTACCACTTACCTCAACGGTCACCCATCCACTTACAAACCTTGCCCGGTCGGGCTTAACTTGGCCGAATCACAAGGAACGCCTGGTAGATATTAATCCAGTGGATTATCGCACTGCGCCACGAAAGCGCTTGTTGATTTGAACACATCATTTATTCTCCAAGTGACTTATCGTCAAACCCAGTCCCTCTCGTTATGTGCGCATGCGTACTACTAACAAAATCGGACTTGGAAACATCTTTCGAAAACATTGTATGGACGACATTAAACAACACGTTTGTGTTGACTCTGCGTTCTTTTATGAAAGCTGCAGCAAATCAAGGGAAGTAAGGAAGCTAAATCCAGAAAAAATACTTTGTTTCTTGACTTTATTACGGCTCCACTCGTACTTCGAAACAAACTGTGTCAACCGAACCGACTTAGAGTAATCACTGACCGAAAGTAAAGACAAAAGAAAGCGCATCACCTCTAACATTAACTGTATTATATTGTCTTGTCAGTCTCTAATCAAAGAACTCCGAGAATGTGAAAAGACGTAAAAAATGGATAAATGATCGGGCGCTTTCTCAGTGTAAGCATATTAATTATTCATATTGTCGAATTTTCATACAAACCTTCTAAAACCTAACCCCAAATTTGAAAAAAACCTAACCATTTTAAATCCCAAATCATTAATAGAACGAGTCTAAATACATCTGAACTTAATGGAGAATTTAGCGAAGTTTTCAAGTGTTTTCAAGTACACTTTTCTTCAATGGTCCTGTGAACTAATTAATCCAAAACCTAACCCTGTATTTAAAAAAAACCTAACCGTCCACAAGGGCTGTTCACTTACTTTGAAGTCAATGATTTTAGAGCTATAGTCACTAAATTAAGCTTTTTAAATAATGCTTCTTCAATGGTCCTGTGAACTAATCCAAACCCTACCCCTACATTTAAAAACACCCTAACCGTCAACAATGGGTGCTCACTAATTTAGGGTTTTTAGAGCTAAGTCGCAACGTAGAAATGTAATGCTTTAAATTCTTCAATATAGTCATACAAACCCTAACCCTACATTTAAAAGACCCTAAAATGACCTAGGTTGTTTAAAAATGACCTAGGTTATTTATATTTTAAAAATAACCTAGGTTATTTAAAAATGACCTAGGTTGTTTAAAAATGACCTGAATTGAGAAACAACCTACAACATATACATGTACATGTGTGTTTAAAATGGTTATGGCATTCATTTGAGCATTCATAGCACATTTTTCTGTGTAGTATACAGTGTACAGCAATAATTGGAGTTACCGGTAGTGTAGAACACAAATCAACCCTATTAGTTAGCTATGGCTATTCAGATGTGTATAAACTGCATTACAGTTCCTAGCATTCACAATACTAAGTACATTCCAGTGTAGAACAAAAACTATATATGCATGTGTATAAAGTACACCCCATGCAGTTCCTTAGATCAGTCACAGTATTTTTCAAGTAAAAAGAAGGTTGGCTGCCATTGTTAGTTGCAGAATAATTTATGGCCAATGTTGGTAGCCGGGTCCTGGCTTGGATCAGCCTTGTTTCTGAGGTCCGTCAGAAATTCAGTGTAGATTAATCAATTAGGGAATACAGCAATGAACTCAGTACTTTAAATTTCCCTCACCTTGTACTTTGTTGATTTTCCAGTCCAACTTATTTGAATTCTACAGAAAAAATGCAATGTTCATTGAAAGACATCTGCCACACGGTTACGATTACATGCATTACCCTCTGGAAAATATAAGACTTTGTATAACCCCCCTCCCCATTGGAAATTTGGGCAGTTTCCCCCCCCCCCCATCTGTCTGGAATTTCCAGTCCCTTCCGTCGGGGGGATATCGATATTTTCTGGAACTACACATTTCACTGTACATGTACATTTATTTCTCAAGTGACCTTGTGTAGGTGCAGCGAAGTCAACAGATTGTGGAACAGCCTTGCAATTAATCCTATGTTATGGCAGAAGCTGTGTAGGTATGTGTGTCAATGTTTGAATTGCTCACATGTAGATCTTAATACCTGGACTTATTGAGGATTTCTACTTAGCAATGTGACTGATCAACCATTGCAAAAAAAACACAAAATGAGACACTGTTAAATGCCCAACCTGAATTAATCTGCAGTATTCATCTTATCTCACATACAGTAATTTTGTGCTACTGCAAGGCTGCAGCCAGACTGAAACTGTAGGCGTGGCAAGAATTGCAGGCACCAAAGGCTTGTCAGTCACTACAGGGGAGTTTGAGGGCATGATGTCCCCCCAGAAAATTTTGAAAATCTAGCTTCTCAAAAATGCCAATTCCTGCATTTTGAGAGCACTTTCATGCAGTTTCAACATTTTAGACTGTATGCTCCCTATGCCATGTACTGTATGTACTATAATATACTACTCTTCCCAGTAAACTACGACACCCCAAGTTTTTTTTATGGCCCACGTGATGTGAATATGTTGTACCATGGATTACTGTTTGGCATACCGCCGGGTAGATTTCTTGTTGGTGGCAGTTGTAGACAAGTTTCGACTGCCTTGTTGATTTCAAAGTCTATAAATCGCTGGGGGAAAATTGCTTCTCGCTCTTCTTTGAGTTCTGGAGTTTATTACTAAACGTATTTGAAGAACCACATAACATGGCTTAACTTTTAAGGTAACTGGAGGAAATATTTTGCCAATTCATCTGAGATAGTTATTTTAAGATTTAAGATGGTAGTTCATATTTTAAGATCTCATAGTCAGTCGTTCTGTTGTTTTGAAATGTCAAACTTGTCTACAATGTGTCATTCTACTGTCTACAATAATATTCTTTATTTAAAGAGGGTAACACCCAAAAGCAAAGCTTACAAACTTGTGGCCCTCAACTACTAATTTAAGTATAAAATATAACTTTACATATAGGTAGCAAATATGATAAAAACTACGGATAAAACTAAGATGTGCATTATATACAATTGAAATCAGAAACACAATTACTAACTAATAACATATAGCTAAATCGATCTAATATAATCTAGAAATTGAACGAGTACATATATGTTGACTAGAGACAGAGATTAAGATAAGTGAATTACAAAAAGCTAAACTTTAAAATGGTCAATTAACTTCTGTTGCAATAAAATATTCTAAAAGTATTTGGACTTGAACATATTCAAAGAGGATACATCTTTAACATCAACTGGTAATGAATTCCACAATGATGAGGCTCTAAAAGCAAATGATCTGCCGCCTGCTGTTGTTAGGGATATCTTTGGAATCTGTACATTAAACCTAGACGAGCGAGTGTGTATTCTGTGTACTTTCTTAATAGGTTTAATGCCATCTGAAAGATAGGCTGGTGCATAGCCATTTAAAATCTTAAACATTAATATACAGCTCAAGTAATTACAGACTTCATGGATAGGAATCCAGCTAAGTGTATTAAATAAGGGAACGGAAGGGCTAAGTGCAGGTGCGTCTAATACAATGAGGCATTCTTTGTCTACAATGTAGAACAACACGTCGCCTTTCTCACGCCACCACACAAAAATCTCTACCGGTGGTATGCCAAACGGTGATCACGTGGTACAGACCATTCACATCACGGGGGCTGTAAAAAAACTTGGGGTGTTGCAGTTTACTGGGAAGAGTAGTATATATAATAATATATATATACATGTATGTATATGTTCTGACTCAGTTACTTAGAAATGTCATAAATATAATGACACACGCTCGTCATCTGACACACTTCGCTTAACTCAACCAATGCCTAGACTTAAAACCTATGGTCAACGCGCGTTTTCTATATCAACACCTCAAATCTGGAATAGCCTACCTGTAGAAATAAGATCCAGCCCGAATGTGAACATCTTTAAATCTAAGCTCAAGTCTTATCTTTTTTGCTCTGCTTATAATCTGAACTAGTTATGAGTTATTATTACCCATATGTACTACATTGCTACATAGTTTACTTATTACTCGTTACGTTAGTAGATAAGAATTAATTAATTTGTTATTTCTACAATATTGTAAAGCGCATAGAACAGATATGCTATATATGCGCTATATAAATATATTATTATTATTAACTTTGGTCTTTTTTCAGGAACAATGAGTGGCAGCTGTCAAGGACTGGTGAGAAGAGACAGTATATCAAGTACACCCTTCCAAGTGGTACGGTTCAGGTAGGGTTTAATGTTCAGTCCATGATGGAAACATTCCTAAACTTCATGCAAAAGCTACAGCAAAAATAACACAATTACAACAGAATGTGTAGTATATTGGGCAGAACGGCCTCCGTAAAAGATAAACACAAGCACCATTTGATTGAACACTCAACAATGCTTTATTGCAAAGCATCATGGGTATGAATATATTACACTGCTTCCCTCTAAAATGGGAATGTAATACTCTTAACAACAACTAAAGTATGTAACTTACAGATCAAGTTTAACAACAGGTTTTCTAACTCTGAGATTTTCTCAGAACTGTGGGTGAAGTCGTGGAACTCTCTAAAGGTACCACAGGTTCAGTAACACCAACAGGTGGTTGGCTGACACTATCAGACGGACTCTTAACATCACTCTCCGTACCAGCCTGCTCACATGACTCGGTACCATGATATCTGGCTCGCTCACATCATCAGGAATATCATCATGTGCCCTGATCATGTGATCAGTATGGACATATCTAGTCCTGTGCCCTGTTCTTACTACATAGGTTCTAGGACCGCACACTTTAACTACAGTGCCCGGAATCCATCTTTCCCTCTTCGAGGTAGCTCTGGTATTTCTCACACGCACTCGGTCATACCTCTCAAACGGTCTTTCTTTCCTACACTTAATATCCTTATAGAGTTTCTGTTTCTCTTGCTTACTCTCTACTGTTTGCGCAAGGTACGGCTTGACAAGACTCAGTTTATTTCTGAGCTGCCGCTTAACCAGCAGCTCAGCTGGTGTCACGCCAGTGGTAGTATGAAGTGTGGTGCGATACCTGAACAAAAAAATTGCCAGCCTTTGCTTCATAGACATACCCCAGAGTTGTACCCTGAATGACCTGTTTGAGCAATGCTTCTTTAACTATTCTGACTGATCTTTCCGCTGCCCCATTCGATTGAGGGTGGTAGGGTGGAACTAGTGTATGCTTTATGCCGTTTTTACGCATAAATTCTGCAAACTCAAAGGACACAAACTGAGGCCCGTTATCAGAGACCAATTCTTCGGGCAGACCATGATTAGCGAAAATCAACCTGAACTCATCAATGGTGCGCTCTGCAGTGGTGGAAGTCATGTATTGAACATCAATCCACTTCGAGTGGCTGTCGATAACTACCAGAAAATAGTCATTGCCATCTTGGCAAAAATCAACATGAATGCGCTGGTATGATCTGGTTGGCCATTTCCATGGAATCAGAGGTGCACTGGGAGGGGAACTTCTAACACTTTGGCAAACTGAACAAACGCGACAGGCTTCCTCGATTTCTTAATCCATTTTTGGCCACCACACACATGTGCGAGCAATGGCTTTCATTCCACACATACAGTACCGCCGGGAATTATAGGGACATTCATGCAATGCCCGCGGTGTTACCGCGAAAAACCGCGGTCATTTTTGCGGTGACCGCGGTCACTCCTGAGGTCGCCACGGTCACTTTTGAGATCGCCGCGGTCACTTTTGAGATTGCCGCGGTCACTTTTGAGGTCGCCGCGGTAATCGTGTCGCGGTGGTCATGCCGCGGCGCTAACCGCGACCGCATGTAACATCTACATGTACATCTCATACATTTTACTTTGAAGCAGTTGGCTTCGTGTGAGCGTGAACGGCGGTCTCGAGTAAGAAAGACAACTTACGAAAGTTAACAAAAGATTGTTAGCGCGCCGTGTCTTACGAAATGCTTATTTTGAAGCAGTTGGCTTCGTTAGTTAATAAGAACGCGAACGGCGGTCTCGAGTAAGAAAAACAACTTACGAAAATTAACAGAAGATTATTAACGAGCCGTGTGTTAAAAAATGCTTATTTTGAAGCAGTTGGCTTTCGTTAGTTAATCAGAACGCGAACGGCGGTCTCAAGTAAGAAAGACTTACGAAAGTTAACAGAAGATTATTTACGAGAAGTTTAATGCCGGTGATCGTTCTTTGGGTGATTAGGCTCAATGTATAAGCTGTTTGTCATCCATCACATTCAAAGCTTTCAAGTACGAAGACTGCTAACAACGTACATATATGTCCATTGCGGCACCGCGGCAAGCACCTCGGTTTATCACCTCAGTTTGCAACCGCGGCATCCTCAAAAACTATCGCGGTCATTTGTGCGGTGACCGCGGTCATTTGTGCGGTGACCGCGGCGCCGTACTGCGGCTCCGCGTCTGGTGCACGAGGTTTTTCCGTGGTCGGATGTCCCTATAATTCCCGGCGGTACTGTACCTGGATGTTCCCAATGTAATTCCTCCAACATTTTTCTCCTGGAAGTCAGGAGCAATTACTCTAGAACCCCACAGAATACAATTCTGCTCACATGACAACTCAAGCCTAAGGTTTTCATCCTCACATTCCTCTGGCCATCCTGCCATAACACAGTGGAGTACTCTACTCAACACTGGATCCAATTGAGTTTGCTGTGCAATTGTTTTAGCTGTAAGGGGAAAATCGTCATCAAAAACACTGACATGATATATTGCTCCCTCACTACCCACTGTCGACTCCTCATGTGGTAACCTGGACAGTGCATCACAATTGTAATGATCCTCAGAGTGTCTGTATTCTATGTCATAGTCATAGGCAGAAAGCACTATAGCCCACCTTTGCATTTCGGCTTGCTGCGAGTGTAGGTATGGCAGACTTTGGGCCCAAGATAGATAATAATGGCTTGTGGTCGGTAACTAAGGTGAAATTTCGCCCATACAAGTACTGGTGGATTTTTTTACTCCAAATATAATTGACAAAGCTTCCCTCTCTATTTGTGCATAGTTCTTTTCACTTGAACTGAGAGTTTGTGATGCATAGGCTATAGGTCTTTCCTGTCCATCATCCATCACGTGACTTATCACTGCCCCAAGTCCATAACTAGAAGCATCACAATCTAGCTTTAAGCTGCGATTCACATCATAATGCACCAATAATGTCTCACTGGTGAGACCTAGCTGACAAGCTTCATAGGCTTGTTGGCACTCACTTGTCCACTTCCATGGGGTGCCCTTCTTTAGAAGATCATGCAATGGTGCCAGTGAAGTGGCTAGACCTGGCAGAAATGAGTGATAGTATTGGAATGGATAGCTTCTATTTTGTTTTAACATGTAGAATGTACATGTATGCTACACGTTTACTGCTAACATGTACCTCTGTCAGTAATCTTCCTTATGGTCCTCTGTTGACTTTAGTCATAAAATTTTATGTCCTTATTCAAGGAGACGTGAAGGTCTAACCATTTACTGTTGGATTATGTAAAGGCAGCACCTTCTACTCAGTTTTTTTTAGACCCTGAGTAATTTACTTGAATTTTAGTGATTATTGCAATAATTTATTTTGTAGCATTTATATTTCTTTCACAAACTTTTCCAACATAATTAAACGAATAGCAAAGTTGAATTAAATGAAAATGTGTCATTGCTTCAGTTCATGTTTGACAGTTCAACATGTGTGAATGTTACTTTTACTTCTTGTTAAGTATATTGTTATTTGCTGAAGGGATCAAATGAGTTGAAAGTGAATATTTTGAAGACATGCTGTTATGTGTTGTCCAAACACCAGAGATGCCAGAATTATAAAAATGTGTTAAGCGAATATTTATTTTAGCATTTTAAAAATTTACTGAGAAGGCGAATTAGAGATTTTGTATGAAATCACTATATTTGTTAAGTTGCCACTAAAAATAGTAGCCTTCAAGTATTTTTTTATTGCTGATGTGATATATTTGTCCAAACAAGCCATCAGGTAACTAAAAGATTCATATGTGTATGTATTTCTCAGTGGAAGAAGATGTTTGCTGAACGCTTTCTGCTGAGAAGAAACTGGCTTAATGGAAGATGTAAAGTGAGGACATTTGAAGGGCATACGCAAGGTATAAAATGGAAAAATGCATTGTAGATGTACATGCATATACAATGTACTAGATTGATAGACTGAAGCATATCATATCTCTTAATGCAAAATTAAGTAGAGTAAGTATTGGGACTGAACCCTAAATCAATCCAATAACTAATACAAAGATGTATTTGAAACAAATATGTGTAAGTTCTATTAATATTTTTTTCTCTGTTGCGTGTCTAAAAAAAAAGAAAACCTTCCTCACAATCAAGGTTTGCACATACATGTACATTGTACGGTAATAAGAAAAATACACATCATTATGCAAATCATGACACTCTTGGACCTAAATCATCTGATTTATATATTCCAAAAACCTGAATATCTCTGGAGTGAGATGAGAGATTGAAAAACCAAAACACCATCCTTCTCATTTCTAAAGGATATTCAAATGAGATCTTAATTTCATTTCATACATTGTAGTCACTTTAAAATCATTCAGTGACTCATTGGTAGTCTTGACAGCATCTTCTCTTCAGTTATCTTTAGCCTAGAGGGCTGGTCTGATTTTGGAAAGCAGCAAATAAATCAATAGCTTAGAGTGAACTGTTTTGCAACCAAATATTGCACATTCTTGAGATTATTGTGCACGAACACAGTGGTTAAGTGCTTCACCTCTCACCTCTGCGGCCCAGGTTCGATTCCTGGCTGGACGCAGCACCATACATGTATGTGAGTTGAGTTTGTTCAATGGTATCTCGCCTTTGCTCCGAGGGTTTTCTCTGGGTTCTCCGGTTTTCCTCCCTCCTCAAAAACCAACACACTAAATTCCATTTTCGATCTGTGGATAAGCCGGGCTTTGATCAGCCCCCATGGTTGTTTCAGGTATCATTAGAAATTCAGAGTTTTTTTATATAGTCATTTATTCACAATTATTGCAATAATAAATACATTGTAATTTATTGTGTAGTTGTGTGTAAATAGTGCAAAGTACACATGAAACTTGAATTAAGTACTGCTTTAGTTACTACCATTTTCATTGCTATGTGATGGTGAAAGACCAATTAAAGTACTCACAATGTATAGTTTTTGCATTAGACTGCCATCATGCAGTCATACTAAAGTGAGTTCAATGATGGTTGACAATTATTGGCAACCCAATCACTGTGAACTACATGTGACTTCAGTCTCCTGCCAACGAAAATGGTTATAAGTTATGCAATGTTCTCTTTAATTGTTCAGGTATCTCATGTGTGCAGTTTGATGACACCAGGATTGTCAGTGGCTCGTCAGACAAGACAATCAAGGTCTGGGACCTTAGTCGTGATGATGCTAGTGCTGTGCTGACATTGGCTGGACATTCTGGGACAGTGCGCTGCTTAAACCTGAATGGCAACAGACTTGTCAGTGGATCTGTAGACAGATCCATCAAGGTACATTGTACATTTTTAAATCTTTTATCGTGATTTAATTGACATACATTGAAATCATAACAACTTAATAACAATAATAATGGTGATGACGATAATAATAGACTGTTGGGAAAAGTGTACTTTATGATCCAACAGACATGTTGGTCAACTGTTGGCCAACACTTTACAGTTAGTCAGCCAATTGTAGACCAACTGTCAGCCGACTAATGGTAAAGTGTCAGCCAAGAGTCGACCAATTAATGGGCAACTGTCGGCCAACACATTACCGTTAGTCGGCCAACACATTACCGTTAGTCGGCAGACAGTTGCAATATATTTTTGAAGTGTTGGCCTTGGCACTGTTGGCAAAGTGTCTGCAAAGTGTTTGGCTACATTTCCAGCTATGTATCATGGTAGACACACTGTTCTAAGACATTCTAGTTCTAAGACATTTTACAGTTCATCAGCCTGACAGAAATACTGAAAAATCGAAGCTAAACACATGGAAACTGACCTTTTAGTTAGAAATGGAATGTTCAATCCCAGTTACAACATCTAATATAAGTTGAATATTAAAATACAAATACAATATTGGAAGCAATTTAAGTGATGATAACCGTCTAAATATGTAACTAATTGAATTGAAGTTACAAATACTTGAAAGTAATAAAATCTGCAAATCTCTTAGTTTTATGTTTCTTTGTGTGTCCAAATTAAAAAACGACTCTATGGTAAGTTGGGCCATATCTTAGATTGACAACTGTTTGTGTTTCTGTTTTAATACTCGGTAAAGCTTGAGGCATCTTATAACCAAGGTTGGTACTTGTGTTTGGAGGGCAGCCTGTTATATCGGGTAATAATCCCCTTTTCATCATGAGTTAAGCACAGCAGGTTCTTTAACGTCCCCCATTTCTGAAGAGATCTAAAGTGTTGAGAGACAAGGCCAACAGCTTTTACGTCTCTGCCCAAAGATGCGGTCGGAGCCGGATTCAAGCTCACAACCTCCCACATTCATGGCCGGTGCTCTACCACTTGAGCTGCTCTACCAACTGAGCTAGCCGGCTGTGCAGTCTATGCTCAGAGGCCTCAATTCTTGGTAGATTGTGAGGGGGAAAATAATTGTAATACATGTAGTTCTATATACAGATCTTGGTCAAACAAAGTGACTCCCCCTCCACACCTCTCCCTTTCACTGGGTGTAGCAATGCTTTTTGTTTCTTAAAATTGTAGGGCAAAGAGGTTGTGTTTAATACAATTCTTATGACCTTGCACTTGGCTCTTCAAAAGCAACAAAACAAAATAATATGTACAACAGACTGAGATGTTTATCTTAAATCTTTGTCTTTGTATAGTCAGCATGTGGAGAAAAAGTGTACATCACTTGTTTGTAAACACAGTTTATGGTACTAACTGAATCGAACTTGGAGCTGATAAGTGGGCTAAAAATTTCCAACATGGCATTTGTATTAAAAGCTGTTATTATTGTTTATTTAAGGGTAGAGACTGGCATATGTGTTTTATTGACAAATACAGGCATATGCTAACTGCACAATGAACAAAAAAAAATTTTGGGGTCATTGACTGTACAGTTAGCAAGTGCCTGCATGTACAAAAATAATGTAGATACAGAATGGGCTGCAAGCAAGAGTTTGTAAATCAGATAAAGCATGGGCACAAATTCTGTATCTAGCTTATTAAACGTCTAGATGTAGAGAGTCATGTTTTCAGTTATTTTGGCGCTCCGACTTATTTTGGCCGAGAAAATTGAAGCCAAAGTTTATGTAAATCAGGACGGAATCTGTATCAGATCTACAAAATACTTATCGCTCAGTGATTTCCTTTGTTTTTCCTTCTTGAATTTAATAATTGTCAATAAAATGTGAATATAAAGTCTCTAACTCTTTTAATATTTCAACTGAGCGCACAGCGTGCTGTGGTCACCAATAAAGCGCTGTCATTAGCCAATCACCTGCTTGGATTTGGTACTGTGCACAAAGTTGGAATATACTTATAACCAATAAATGTATTTGTTGCATTGAAATGTGCACCAGTATTTGTCCTTGGACGTTATCTGTTCCAAGAAGTGAACAGTTTCCAAGAGCAAAGCTTGAATAAAACAGAGTTTTGAGGAACAGATAATGTCCAACGACAAAATATCAGTTCATATTTTAAAGCCAAGGCCCGGTTGTTCAAAGGGTGGATAACTTTATCCTGATCCAGTAGATAAGTAATAACCAAACTAGCTTATTTTATCCACTGGATAAGGATTTATCCACTGGATAAAGTTATCCACCCTTTGAACAACCGGGCCCAGAAGTATAGACTTAGGTTATTTAAAATATTTTGTTTTACGGGAGCCCTTGCAAACTCTACCCTCATAGGAGGTGTATTCGCTGATATTTGTTGTCTGGCATAGAGCAAATATCAGGTCACATGACGTATTCCACCAACCACATGCAAGAGAAAATATTTGATGGGTTGTAATAATTAGTATTACATCATTGATACTTGTAACAAATTAAAGCCGTATAATATATACCTTTCATTTAGGTGTGGGACTTGTCATTTGAGTCGTACTGGAGTGGAGCATCCTGTAAAGTGACCATGGTGGGACACATGCATACAGTCAGGTGTTTACAGGTAAAATATATCAACAATGCTTTGAAAATAGGTCTGTCCTGATTTATCACATCTCATTTCATGTCAAAGTAGGATAAACCGCAGATTCAGGTTGAGCATTTAATGGTGTCTGATTTTGTGTTCGTTGCAACGGTTGATAATTCACATAATTTTGAGACACAATTTGACATGTTACTAACCAATTTGGCATCTGTTGACAGCTTGGCTTTATACGTCAGACACTCATATTCTACTACTTTCTCTCCATTAAAAACAATGAAATTATTTGGCCACAATAGTACATGTATTTTAACTACTTGTGTATACATTAGTGAAGAGTCATATGTAGGTTTTACTAATTATATTTTAATCATCTATCACTAGCTTAGATTTGTATATGATCATGTTCATGCTGTTCTCTGATTCCGAGACCACATGGCTCGGATGTCTAGTGTGAAGAACTGACTTGGCTGCTATTGGCTCATCATGAGACTCAGCTATGGTAGCTGGCTGCTTAGAGCAGTTCTCTGCAGGTGCAGGTGCTGCCTCAAACTTGTCACCCTGGTGAAAATCTTTACAGGATCTTTGAGGATCTTTAAGGATCCACATAAAGATCTTTGGAGGATCCTTTTAAAGATCCTCAAGGATCTTAAGCAAAAATCCTTAAGGATCTTCAAAGATCCTTGAGGTTCCTATCAAAGATAAACAAGGATCCCTGAAGATCTTCAAGGATCCTTAGACAATCTTCAAGGATCCTTGAGGATCTTGAGAAGATCTTTAAGGATCCTTGAAGATCTTCAAGGGATTTTCAAGGATCCTGATAGGATCTTCAAGGGATTTTCAAGGATCCTGATAGGATCTTCAAGGGATTTTCAAGGATCCTGATAGGATCTTCAAGGGATTTTCAAGGATCCTGATAGGATCCTGACATGACAGGATCCTGACAGGATCTTCGAGGATCCTGAAAAGATCTTCAAGGATCCTGAAAAGATCATGGATCTTGGAAAAATCCTCATGTATTTCTGTGTCAAGATCTTTGAGGATATTGCCAAGAACAGCCTTGCGTGCTGTGGTGTGCTAGAGAGACACCACACTTGGAGATATACATGTACTCCTTCAACTCAGTTGTCATCCAGGGCTAGTAGAGCCTGTCGCATGCTCGCCGGATGCATGCCTCGATACCATTGTGGGAAGCGTGGATTACTGCCATGAGCTCCTTGCAGGGGGAGGCTGGTATGACCAGCAGCTCAGCTCGTCGCATATGTCGTAGTATGGACAGAGACATTTAGAAAGATCTGATCTGTTCTCAGGCCACCCTTGTTGTATAGCTTAAAGCACAGTTTTGAAACACAGGATCATCTGGTGATGCATGATTAGTAATGATGCCACCATGCATTTCTGACCGGGAACTGATCTTGTACGAACTCACACACATTGACTTCTGGTAGGTATGCTCTGCTCAGAGTGCCAGGAACATCTATTTTCCTTTCTTGTATTTGAATTCTAGGTTGTACTTGTGAAGTTTCAGGAGCATTCTTTGCAGGCATTGTGGTGATGAGTGACTCTGAGGACGATCGACTCTAGGGGCTTGTAGTCAGTTTCGACTTTAATCAGATCTTGTCCATAGACATGCAAAGATGATAGCTAGAAGCTCCTTTTCTATCTGCATGTACATGTAGCATGTCTCTGCTCGTGTCAGTGTTCGGGAGGCCAAGACAAATGGCTGGCAATTCTGAAGCAGAGCAGCCCCTAGCTCTGACTGTCGTGCATCACATTGGAGGGTCACTTCCTCGTCCAGGTTATAGACTGTACTTGAGTACTGGCATGTGGGTGACTGGTCCTTCAGCTTGTTCAGTGCTGTTATTTGTGCTTCTCCCCAGGTCTACTACATGTCCTCCTGTGTCAGCTCAAGTAGTGGTTTTGTAAGGTCCAACAGATGAGCTAGGAACTTGTTCAGATACTGTGCCAGGCCAAGTAGTTTTGGTACTCCAGCCTTGTCAGATGGCATCACCTGTATTACCCTGACTTTGTCTGGGTCAACATGCAGACCCTATCTTGTAGCTAAGTGTCCAATGAAAGACACTTCCGGTTGTCTGAGCTTAAGTTTGTCCATGTTGAGCTTGAGCCCACACTGCCTGCATAGCTGCATAACATTAATGCTGTCAGATTCTTGTCATGGTCATGATTAGCTTCCTGAAGTGTGCTCCTGTGACAGACTATGACAAAATCATCTGCCACTACCTCATCCTGCAGCATCCCTCATGCATCTTGCACTGGTGTAAAGGGGTGTTGAAAGTGGTGAGATACAACGATTGCTCATCTAGCTTCATGAACCAGAAACTGTTTGTAACATTGAGCTTTCTGAACACCTTGGCCCCATCTTCGATGGTTGGAAGTGGGTAGTGCTCTTGCTGGATTGCCTTGTTCAGTTGTACTACCTTTATTACAGTACATCGTTATTCCAACACAATTGACTGTACATGTAGATAACGTTCTAAACTTAGTGCTAAATTGTGGAAGGTCAAGTATATTCTGTCATTCTTGTTGTTGGCAATCATTGAGTATCATTGAACATGAGACTATCATGTTCAATAAAAGGTCAAGTGACATGATTCCACCAATCACATGGGAGATAAAATATTTGATGGATTGTAAGGTGTGATATGCTGTTCTTCTAAAGGAGTTTGAGGCAAAATCTGTAAATTATATTTGTTTCTTTATTTAAGGTGGATGACGAGAAGGTGGTAAGTGGTTCCTATGACAAAACCCTCAAAGTTTGGGATCTGAAAACAGGAAACTGCAAGCTCACCCTAAGGTAATAATACTTGTCTAGTTCCATTCCTTATCCTTACTACTGTATGTACATGTAACATGTATGTTCCAACCTTACAGATGTGTATCAGATGGCTTTAAACATGTAAATTGCTTGTCAAGAAAATTTATTTTTTGATGCTGTTGGTTACAACCGATTTCAGTGTTAGGTGCATAGGTGGTCTTTCTGGTGGAGACAATCATTCAACATCATTGTTAATTCTGCACAAATTTCCATCATTTCTCATCAGCAACAATTATTGTTCTTGAATACTGTTGCATACTCTGAATATGAAAGAGCACTAAATCAGTTGATTTGGTACCTCAAATCCATGATAAACTTACAAAGCATGTCAAATGATTTTGTCAAATGAGTATGTCGAATTATTACCAAATGCATGTAACGGTAATAGTGAACAATCACGTACCAAATTTTCGGTTGTTAGGCTGTCGGTAGGTTGTTGTCAGGTTGTTGGTAGGTTGTTGGTACATGTAGATTGTCGGTAGGTTGTTGGCAGATTGTCGGTAGGTTGTTGGCAGATTGTCGGGACAAAACCTGTCAGCAGGATGTCGGTAGGCTGTTGGTAGATTGTCGGCCGATTTCATGTGGTTGTCAGTGGATTTACGTAGTTGTTGGTAGGTTGTTGCTGTGTTGTCGGTACTAAACAGGTAGGTTGTTGGTCAATAATCTGCCTTATAAAGCTTCTCTAAGTTGCTTCAAACGATCATGTACATGCTTTTACACTTTCAGGACTTTATACCACCTCATTTTTTCCTCGATGAAATTGATAAACACGGCTGCCAATAAACTGGCTTCACATGGACTTCACACAGGCAGCCATCTTTAATAAGACCGCCATCTTGGATGTAACGTCATACTCTGCTGTGGACTGGTCCCGAGTCACTAGCTAACTTAAATGCCTATTGCGTAAGCACGTGTGGCACGTGCATGCAAGCACATGCCAAAACCTAATATCAGTGGACTTGGAATTGCTGCACTTTAGCTGTGGCTTCCCTTAAGAATTGGAACAACATAACATTTTGGGATGATTGTCAAACATTTTGGACTAATAAAATAATTCAGTCAACAAAATGTCGCTAGTGCAGATCGGCCCTTACACTTACAGTTAAATAACAGTTAAGTTAATGAACACAAGAAGCAAATAGACAATTTACTTTATTGAATTTGGTGGCTCTTAAAAGAGCTGTTTGTTTGGATTGGCATTTTAATAGTAGCCAGCAGCAATGTCCTCTATGATGGCAACAAAGTCGTCTCATTGTCTCTCCCACATAAACTCGTCTAAGTAGCTGGGAAGATGGTTGTAACGGGTGCTGTTCATGTGTTTCAGCTTTTGCTTAATGCAGCCCCATGTACCTTCGATGGTGTTAGTGTGTATGTTGTAGGTCAAATTGACCCTTCAGGTCAAATTGACCCTGAGTCAATTTAACCTAGGTCAAATTGACTCTGGTTTGGCTATCATTTAGGGGGAGTACTAAAAAGAAAAGAGAAATTCATTCACCCCTCCCCTACAAATTTTGATTTTGACAACCCACCTCTCCCCTCTTCTTCCTACAGAATACAAACAAACATGTCGAATATCGCAATCAACTCATCGAATACAAGCAGAGAAAGTGAAATAAGCTTGAAAGAAGACACTGTACCAGAAGTAAAGCTCAACAGAAGTGTCCAGGAAATGGTTCATAAAAGCCAACTTATTAAAGCAGAGCAAAGAAGTGAAAACTACCGTGGCTGAACGGGAGTTAGCAGAAGTAAAGCGAAGTTGTGTGGCCGACTGCTACGATGAATCCGCAACGATCCGAATACGTTATGCTTTAGCCGATTCCTACATTTCCCACCATCATGGATTTGTCACTTTAAAGTATTAAATACTTTGTAAGTTTAGTTATACAGGTCTCGTTCTATTCATGGGATTGTAGGCCGTGAATAACTACTGACAAGAGAAACGTTGAACCACTTGAAGTCCGCTAGGATGACATGTATTTGTAGTGATTGACTACATACCAACTCCTTCCGGCTCTTCACCCTACAATCCCAAGAACAGAACAGGGCCTGTTTAAAGTTACAAAATACAACTTTAAAATCATAAATCCATGATGGGAAACGTAGAAATCGGCTATTAAAAGCATAACGTGTTCGGATCGTAGAATTCGGTCACACAGCTTCGCTTTACTTCTGCTAACTCCGTTCCGCGGTAGTTTTCACTCCTTTGTTCTGCTTTAATACGTTGGCTTTTATGAACCCTTCTGTTGAGCTTTACTTCTGGTACAGTGCCTTCTTTCAAGTTTATTTCACTTTCTGTGCTTGTATTCGATGAGTAAATTGTGATATTCGCCGTGTTTGTTTGTATTCTGTACGATGCGTGTCCCCTGTAACGATCCCAAGCGCCTTTGCGAGACCACCCTCGCCCCAATTCCCTACTCTTTTCCAAAGTGGCCAATTCAAGGGAAGTAAGAAAGCTAAATCCAAAAAAATACATCGTTTATAGATGATCAGGTGTACTTCATTACGGCTCCACTCGTACTTCAAAACAAACTGTGTCAACAGTCGAGCGAACCGATTTTCGGTTTTTAGAGCTACATGTATAGTCACTAATTTATTTAGCGTGTTTAGAACTGTAAGATACTAAATAATAGACTGTAATCCTCCTTCTATTATGTTGAGAACTAAAATACAAATCCTAACCCTACATTTAAAAACACCCTAACCGTCAACAACATGTGCTCACTAATATTACATGTATTTAGGCTGTTTAGAGCTAATCACTAAATAACAGACTGTAATCCTTCTTCAATTGTCCTGAGAACTAATACAAACTCTTCCCCTACATTTAGACCCTAACCGCCAACAACAGGTGCTCACTAATGTAGGGTTCTTTAGGGCTATTAATCACTAAACAACACAAAATATGATACTTCTTAGATGTTCCTTGTGAACTGACCCAAACCCTTACATTTGAAAACCCTAATGTGTAAGTTCCCTTTTTAGAATCTTGAAAAAATTAGCAGAAGAAAACATTACCTTAAACACAAACACCAGGTTGAATCAATTTGACCAAGGTTGAATTGACTCGGGTCAATTTGACCTAGGTTATATTGACTTGGAGTCAATTTGACCTGAAGGGTCAATATGACCTAGGTTAAATTGACTCTGGAGTCAATTTGACCTGAAGGGTCAATTTGACCTACAACATGTACGCCAATGAATGGGTCTACGAAGTTCTCGGAGTGGTTAACGGTAAGGTGAATGTAGCCAAGCTGATTAAGGGTTCTGTAGGGTGTGAAGTCATCAGAGTAGATAGTTGTTCCTGGCAGAATGTGGCGCTAGATGATAGGAAACAACGTTGGTCTGCGTCGATTCGGACCTCCACAAACGATAACTCGCTTACTCTCTCGTTCTATGGCTCCAAACACCCACAGCCCCACGCCCAGAAATTTGATACAGTCAGCGGTAGGAATTTTTTTTTGCAGGCTCATATATATTCGTCTGACATTTTGTTTTTCCCGCCTTTTGTTATGCAAAACCTGTACCGCAGGGAGCCCTATTCTTATATTCATGGAGAAGGAGAGGTTACCTGCGCAATAACAGAACTAAAATGGCGGTCGAGAGCAATTTTTGCAGCTTGTTTGACACGACAATCACTTGCGCTTAACAGGAATGACTTGGCCCTTTAAATTTGGCACTTGAAGGAAGAAGGGAAACTAGTCTTTAACATGGGCTTCTTCAAAGAGTTCAGGAACCAATTTAAACAATACGAGGTAAGCCTATTTTTCACTGTTTCTCATATCAAGCAATTGTTGTCGTTCAGAGTAATATTTGGGCCTGACTAGATGCTAGTGAGGCATTAATGCCCATCCTTTTCAAATTTTGCTATCGAATCTTCAAAAACGATTATTAATCGCACTTCCTGTAGCCTACGTTGTATCCGCCTCTCTTCTGCCGGCTCGCTACACTTCCTGAACGTGTTCTAGTATTCGACGATCCATCCTGCTTTCCAATTATGGAATATATTGCCCATATATGGAATACCACAGGCAGCTCTCAGGAACAACACTTTTCTCAATAAATTGTTTGATACGCTTATGTTACTAAATACTTGTACTGGTAATGCGACTCTCGTTAATATCGGCAATGCACATACGTGGGTTCCATGATGTATCAAATTTCTGGCCTCCCACGATGGTATTTTTGCTTGTGTCCAAAGATAGATTCATCTATCTCAACTGTTCTTCCTGGTCTGCCAATTGTGATCAAATTCACTGCTATTTTGTTCGAACAAACACAGCGAATAGCACTTAGCATCTTTGTCACGGTTTTGTTTGAAATACCTGTCATTTCCTGAATCCTTCGATTGGACTCATCGACTGACCAAAGATATATCACGAGAAGCCACTGGACTAAAGACACATTGGAATCTTCAAAAAAACTGCCATTTCTTATTGAACGCCATTTCCTGCAAACAGCATCAGAACACCTCCAGTCTTTAACTGCTCCTTTCTTCTGGATCTTCATGTTCACTCCGCACTCACATATTTGTTGAGAGGATAAAACTCCCATTTGACACAAATATGCAAACAAATACGCAATATGCAACTAAATACAGCAACTTTGAACCGGGCCATACTTTATCATGTTCTGCGCATTACCAAGGGAACTGTCTTGAAATAAAAAAAACATGGCAGACTGGGGCGAGTCATGGCACTTTGCCATAATGTCAAGTACTCTACTGGTGAAGTAGACCCAGATATCCTGAAATATCGATGCAAAAGTCATTATTAAGTGTGATTTCACTAATATTTTTCCCTCAACAAGTTAATAGAAGTCCCAACTAACGGTTGATCTTGTTTTGAAAAAGGAGTCGTAAACTACACGGTGTAGGTTATTCTTTGTCAAGTGGAGTTGTAAACTACATCTGATCCCAAAATGGCGCCCAACAACAGATGCCTGAAGAAACATAACATTGAAACTTCAATATCTTGTATTTTCTCTTCACTTTTGGGTCTGAAAACAAAGTTAGAAGATACACATATTACTTGTTGGTAAGTTTTAAGTGTCGTTAAATTCGTCAATATCTTGTCTTAGAAGATACACATAAGCTTATTACTTGTCGGTATATTGTCGGCCGATTTCTTGCAGTTGTTGGTAGATTGTCGGTGGAATTTACGTAGTTGTTGTTGGCGTGTTGTCGACCGACAATCTACCGACAACCTACCGACAACAACTTTGGTACATGATTGTTCACTATTACCGCATGTAACACTGAAATCGGTTGTTATACAATGGTTTAACATAATGATTACTTCTCTTTCAATCATTTATACTGGTTCAGTCACATAGCCTGGTACAGTAATTAATTATGGCACCCTGTGGCTGTCACCATTGAAAGCCATGAGGGAAATACTGGTTGCAATCTAGAATGGACTGTTGTACTGGGGGCCAATCCCTACTCTTTTTGGAAATAATATAATAGGTTTCTTTGATATGTGGGCCACATCAGGCAAAAAGGCCTGGATGATATTCAAGTTAAATAATTCACACAAATACATGTACCTACAGTAATAACAGATTGAATATTTTATTGTATTTTTGACGTGGAGTGCTACATTAAATTTAATTTCATATATAGTACAAGTTACTACCTTATGTATACGTAATAGTCTGATGATAGGTTGTGACTGCTAAAATTGTGATGAAACCCCAATTGTGTAAAAATATCAAATTTTGTTCTCTATTTCACCTGTCAATTTCATGAAATCAACATTGTGGCACTCGCAGTGCAGACTTTAATAGTACCACATGCATACAAAATATAAAACAATTTCAAAAGATATTTACATTTTATGTCGTGCCAGCCCTTTTTGCCTCAGACGTGGCCCATGTATTTCTATCATTGCCAGCTATTTTTCTTGGAGCTAACCACCCACTTTTTTTGACAATTTAGAAGTCATTTTCAGGAGGATGCTTTTTAAAATCTTATATGATCCCTCTACTTTAATTATTTTTGAAACCCCTGCATATACAGGGCTGTCTTTTAAGTTGCTGGACAACCATGAAAAATAGCCAGTTTTTTTGCGCAGTAAACTACATATCTGGCTTTCAGTTTCACAATACGTAACCAGTGATCGTAATCATGGTTGCTGATGATATCCGGTAGCTGGCTTCTAATGACAACCACATCAGCTCCACTGTAACGCATATCTTGGGTAAATAAATATTATTATTATTATTACTGGTATATACCAGATTAGAGCCTTACACCATCCAAGCTAATTTGACCCTATTGAGGAAATTGCATGAAAAAGTTGCTCTTAATTCCTATGGTTTTGTCATAAATTATATATTGTTTATGATATACTCTGTAGGGGTCACAATGCTGCAGTACTGTGTGTGCAGTTTGACGACAGTAAGATTGTCTCTGGATCCTATGACAACACAATCAAGGTCAGTAAATACAAGTTAGTAGAGTTAGAGCAGTTTTCAATTGAGCATCGTAAAACCAAACCCAGTGAGCCAAGCACAGGAGCATGAAAAAACCATAAATGACCAATCACGAACTGAAGTAATTAACGATTGGTTTTACTCCAATCAATCATGACTCAGGCAAAGTAAATGCAATCATGGATAACTTAAACCAATCAAATTCGAAAGCAATTACTTTTCAACACAGCTCAGTTGAAAACTGCTCTATAATAATAGGCCTACAATGATACACTAGTACACCAGTGAATAGTCATTGCCACGAATATCATATCAACAAACATGGGAAATCAGTCTTTCCTAGCCTGCAGAAACAGCCATCTCTATTCAAGGGCCAAAACCAAAAACCCCGAGAGATACATGTGTGATTTGAGCCCAGAAATTCCATACTGATGACATATCTCGTCCAGAATCCGGACAAACTCGCTGATTGGTCGGTTCACTAAGATTTGTGTAAATTATGCAAAAATCTCACAACAAACAAACCATGGTGGATGCATGGCAAAGGATATACGCTAGTCGCTAGTGGAAGCTTTCTTTAGATACTTTCTGTCAGTGTGTTGATTCTCTTTGCCCCAAGTGTAAACTATCATTTCTGCAGGAGAATCAGCTTCAAGTTTTGAATATTTTGTCCGGGGAAAGGAAGTATTTGTCAGTCTTACCGACAGGATCAAATCCATAATTTATCTTCCAACTCAGATGGCTAGCACTCTCACGTTACGACGATTTCCGAGCTCTAACTCAACAGAGACAAGATTATCAAGCAGTTTGCATCTCTTCTCGAGTAACCTATTACACAGATGGAAGCAAAATGGATTTTTTATGAACCATGAAGATTCGATACATCAAGAACCAGTGTCTCGCATGAAAAGTACAAATGCATTTGGCAAGATTTTGTGGCAATTTTCAAATTAGATTGATGACAAAAACGAATGTGTCAGTCCTTTCACACTACCCATTTCTCTGCCTCTTTTCTAAAGGATGCAAATATGGTTTAGATTCCTTTGAATATTATGTTGCTACATTGAAGATTCACACAACATTTCTCAACTTTGCGGTTTTATTGAAAATGTCATCAGTACGAAATTTCTGGGCTCAAATCGCAGGCGTCTCTCTTGAGGGACTTGTATTTGGCCCTTGAATAGAGACAGCTGTTTCTGCAGGCTATGCCTTCCCACCTTTTAGTCTCATAATGGCCGCCTCCTAATTTGCGTAATTTGGAAGATTAATCTGTAGAGGGAAACCAATACTACCACATAAAAGATCACATTAAAGCTAGTAATTCATGTGTTCAGTTTTCGAGCAGTGTGTACAAATATTGCTGTTGAGATAATTATAGGCATTTGAAATACAGATAATTATTGAAATACAGAAAAGCTAGAAAGGCTTCCGTTGTTTTTCTCAAACAATTCTCTAATTTCAAATGGCTGTAAATAACTTCATTATATTGCTTTTAAAGCTTCAGCACTGAAATTTTATCGCATTGTGACAACTATATTGGGATACAGTGTACATATCTTATCGTGGAAAAGTGTATTGTTGAAGGTCTAATAGTTACGTTGTTGGTAAGTGGTCGGTAAGTGGTCGGTAAGTGGTCGGTAAGTGGTCGGTAAGTGGTCGGTAAGTGGTCGGTAAGTGGTCGGTAAGTGGTCGGTAAGTGGTCGGTAAGTGGTCGGTAAGTGGTCGGTAAGTGGTCGGTAAGTGGTCGGTAAGTGGTTGGTAAAATTGTGTTGGTAAGCTGTCGGTAAGTGGTTGGTAAGCTGTCGGTAAGTGGTTGGTAAGCTGTTGGTAAGTAACTCGATCGCTACGTGTAGCTGTTTCCTTCACTGTACTCATTTGAACCAAAATATGCTTAATACTTACTGGCAACGATAAACCCCTTCGATAACAGATAACAAATAAAAATTAAAATATCCGCGGCACTCACTGTTGGGGCTCTCCTGTTGTGTCAAAAACCAGACAATCAGTCTGAAAGCGCATGAATCTCATACTGGCTTAAGAATATTTTGACGCTTAATAGCTTCCAAAGTTTCCAACGTTGTGGCAACGATAAACCCCTTCGATACAGTGCGATCTTACGGCAAATTAACAGATAACTACAGTATTGTGCTAAAGTCATGCAAACATAATTAGACGAATTTCGCTCTTAATGTTCCTACGAATGTCGCCTAAATTTCGGCAACTTTTCGAATGCCAAGGTGAATTTGAATTCATGACAAACAGTTTTACAAACGTACAGTAAAATGGTTTTGGTAAATACCCTGCGTGCCAGAGGCATCAAAAAGTCAAGATTCTAAAATAATAGATTTGCTGCAGTTTGCCACAGTTTGCCGCAGTTTGCCTGTGATGTTAAAGAACACGTGATATCAGATAGATGGGAATCCAAGATGGCGCGGGTTCACTAATTCACGGAGTTGAATCGAGAATATGCTGCAAAGAAGAAAAGACAGATATATTGAGTACACTATTTTCATCAATATCCAACTATCTACAACGTAGTAAGAATATGCTATTGACAAATTCCGTTCTAACATTGGAAAGCTACGTGATATCAAGAGCGTAGCGTGTATTACGTACTTACGCACACACGCACACTTTGAGGCGAAAATTCCCTGTTTGTACTATCAGCTGGATTTTACTTTGAGACGAAAATTCCCTGTGGAAACCATTCTCAAGTACTGTCGGTAAGCTGTTGGTAAGCTGTCGGTAAGTGGTTGGTAAGCTGTTGGTAAGTGGTCGGTTAGTGGTTGGCCGACCACTTACCCACAACAAATTTACGGTGCAACTTGTTCACTTTAGCCTTTCAACTTGCTCAAGCGTCGATCTGGTGAAAGGCAAATTTGGTGGACTAGTTTTGCAGTAGAAGTTTTTGAATGAAGAAAATCACATGGATATGCCAGCATTTGTACATTGGAATGCTTTATTTTTGTTTTACAATGTGTTTAGTTCTGGTTGTATTTAGTTCTCGTTGCCCCGATTACAGTATAGTCTCACTGTAATACTAAAATCTAGACTTAAATGAGAGAATACTAATTTGAGAGTATTTATATGTTGTTGTCTGCCAGGTGTGGAGTCTAGATGAGGGGAGCTGCCTAATGACTCTGACAGGGCATCATGATGCCGTCACTTGCCTCAACCTAACGCTGGATGGTAGGAAAGTCATCAGTGGCTCACTAGATCATAATCTCAAGTTCTGGGACCTAGCAACTGGAAAGGTAAGCAACACCATGCATTTACTCTTGTAATCCAATAGTCCACTTCGTAGTTATTAACCACCAGCCTTTGGTGACATCAATGGCTAAAGTGAACAAGTTGCACCGTAAATACGTTGTCGGTAAGTGGTCGGTAAGTGGTCGGTAAGTGGTCGGTAAGTGGTCGGTAAGTGGTCGGTAAGTGGTCGGTAAGTGGTCGGTAAGTGGTCGGTAAGTGGTCGGTAAGTGGTCGGTAAGTGGTCGGTAAGTGGTCGGTAAGTGGTCGGTAAGTGGTCGGTATGTGGTCGGTAAGTGGTCGGTAAGTGGTCGGTAAGTGGTCGGTAAGTGGTCGGTAAGTGGTCGGTAAGTGGTCGGTAAGTGGTTGGTAAGTGGTCGGTAAGCTGTCGGTAAGTGGTTGGTAAGTGGTTGGTAAAATTGTGTCGGTAAGTGGTTGGTAAGCTGTCGGTAAGTGGTTGGTAAGCTGTCGGTAAGCTGTCGGTAAGCTGTTGGTAAGCTGTTGGTAAGCTGTCGGTAAGCTGTTGGTAAGCTGTCGGTAAGCTGTCGGTAAGCTGTTGGTAAGCTGTTGGTAAGCTGTTGGTAAGCTGTCGGTAAGTGGTTGACTCATTTGAACCAAAATATGCTTTATACCTTCTTAAGTTTCCAACGTTCTGGCAACGATAAACCGCTTCGATAACAGATAACAAATTAAAATATCCGCGGCACTCACTGTTGGGCCTCTCCTGTTGTGTCAAAAACCAGACAATCAGTCTGAAAGCGCATGAATCGTTATCTCATACTGGCTCAAGAATATTTTCAACCAAAATACGCTTAATAGTTTCCAAAGTTTCCAACGTTGTGACAACGATAAACCCCTTCGATACAGTGCGATCTCACGGCAAATTAACAGATAACTACAGTATTGTGCTAAAGTCATGCAAACATATTACGACGAATTTCGCTCTTAATGTACCTACGAATGCCAACGCGAATTCGAATTCATGACAAACAGTTTTACAAACGTACAGTAAGATGGTTTTGGTAAATACCCTGCGTGCCAGAGGCGTCAAAAAGTCAGGATTCTAAAATAATAGATTTGCCGCAGTTTGTCGCAGTTTGCCGCAGTTAAAGAACACGTGATATCACGTGGGAATCCAAGATGGCGCGGGTTCACTAATTTACGGTTGAATCGAGAATATGCTGCAAAGAAGAAAAGACAGATATAATGAGTACACTATTTTCATCAATATCCAACTATCTACAACGTAGTAAGAATATGCTATTGACAAATTTCGTTCTAACATTGGAAAGCTACGTGATATCAAGAGCTAGCGAGTAGTACGCACATACGCACACTTTGAGTTTGAGACGAAAATTCCCTATTTGTACTATCAGCTGGATTTTACTTTGACACGAAAATTCCCTGTGGAAACCATTCGTCAAGTACTGTTGGTAAGCTGTTGGTAAGCTGTTGGTAAGCTGTCGGTAAGCTGTCGGTAAGCTGTCGGTAAGCTGTCGGTAAGCTGTCGGTAAGCTGTCGGTAAGCTGTCGGTAAGCTGTCGGTAAGCTGTCGGTAAGCTGTCGGTAAGCTGTCGGTAAGCTGTCGGTAAGCTGTCGGTAAGCTGTCGGTAAGCTGTCGGTAAGCTGTTGGTAAGCTGTTGGTAAGCTGTCGGCCGACCACTTACCGACAACAAATTTACGGTGCAACTTGTTCACTTTAGCCGACATCAATGCTGGAGTTGAGACAGCTTAGTTAGAGGCTTGTATCTAGTTAGCATGATAATCAAAAACTATCCATATTCATAGAAAGAGGGTTTGTATCAGTGCAGGGTCAACTCCATCCTCCATGGCTTGTATCTAGTTAGCATGATAATCTCAATCTATCCATATTCATAGAAAGAGGGTTTGTATCAATGCACTGTCAACTCCATCCTCCATGGCTTGTATCTAGTTAGCATGATAATCAAAAGCTATCCATATTCATAGAAAGAGGGTTTGTATCAGTGCAGGGTCAACTCCATCCTCCATGGCTTGTATCTAGTTAGCATGATAATCTCAATCTATCCATATTCATAGAAAGAGGGTTTGTATCAATGCAGGGTCAACTCCATCCATGGCTTGTATCTAGTTAGCATGATAATCAAAAGCTATCCATATTCATAGAAAGAGGGTTTGTATCATTGCAGAGTCAACTCCATTCTCCATGGCTTGTATCTAGTTAGCATGATAATCAAAAGCTATCCATATTCATAGAAAGAGAGTTTGTATCAGTGCAGGGTCAACTCCATCCTCCATGGCTTGTATCTAGTTAGCATGATAATCTCAATCTATCCATATTCATAGAAAGAGGGTTTGTATCAGTGTAGGGTCACCTCCAGCCTCCATGCATGGCTTGTATCTAGTTAGCATGATAATCAAAATCTATCCATATTCATAGACAGAGGGTTTGTATCAGTGCAGGTTCAACTCCAGCCTCCATGGCTTGTATCTAGTTAGCATGATAATCAAAATCTATCCATATTCATAGAAAGAGTGTTTGTATCAGTGCAGGGTCAACTCCATCCTCCATGGCTTGTATCTAGTTAGCATGATAATCTCAATCTATCCATATTCATAGAATGAGGGTTTGTATCAGTGCAGGGTCAACTCCATCCTCCATGGCTTGTATCTAGTTAGCATGATAATCACAATCTATCCATATTCATAGAAAGAGGGTTTGTATCAGTGCAGGGTCACCTCCAGCCTCCATGGCTTGTATCTAGTTAGCATGATAATCACAATCTATCCATATTCATAGAAAGAGGGTTTGTATAAGTGCAGGGTCAACTCCATCCTCCATGGTTTGTATCTAGTTAGCATGATAATCACAATCTATCCATATTCATAGAAAGAGGGTTTGTATCAATGCAGGGTCAACTCCATCCATGGCTCGACTAGCTTTTAGCTATTTCTAAGTAGCTGTGCTCCTCACTTCTAGAGTATAAATTCTTAGCAGTAATATTCTTAGCATGTAAATTTAAGAGGTCACGAATAAATTGTTGTTGTTGTTGTTGTTGTTGGCTTGTTTCGAGTTAGCACGATAATCACAATCTATCCATATTCATAGAAAGAGGGTTTGTATCAGTGCAGGGTCAACTCCAGCCTCCGTGCGAGGCTGAGGCTTGGTTACCTTTCAAGAACTACAAATTGGACTGTTGGGATCAATCATTGTTTCTGGGAAATTATTCCCCAACCCCTCCCTTGGTATACATGTGTATTACTATTCAATTAAGGGTGGGGGTTTCCCAGAAACCGTGATTGCATATTAATTGTAGGTAGTATAGCGATGTTTCGTGTTTATAAACTTTATAATTGTTAGGTTAATGCAATTCAACCATGTTTTCAAAAGGCCACTTTGTGTCAGGAACCAATGACTGTCTGGTTGACACATTAGTCATAATGTCAGAGCAAGGTTATTGCCCCCAATCTACTGTTCTCTTTATTTCTATGACTGATGTATATGTTGTAGGTTGTTTCTCAATTCAGGTTATTTTTCAAACAACCTAGGTTGGAATATCAATGATTCTAAAAAGTTTGTTTTTATTTTTTGAGGATTCATAAAAAAGGGGGGGTTTAGTTTTTTTGGGGGGAATTTAAAAAGAAAAATAATCACCCACCTCTCCCCTACAAAATACTTTTCGACAACCCACCCTTCCCCTCTACTTCCTCCCCCTCTACTTCCTCCCCCTTCCTTCCCCTTCCTTCCCACTGCCTCTCAATTTACTCCTTGTCTCCCCTGACACACCTTACTGTACCACTTACTTGACCACTTACTTGACGGTCACCCATCCACTTACTATCCTTGCCCGGTAGAATCGTGAGGAATGCCTGGTAGATATTAATTCAGTGGATTATCGCAATGCGCCACGAAAGTGCTTGTTGAGTTGAACACACCATTTATTCTCCAAGTGACTAATCGTCGAACCCAGTCCCTCTCATTATGTGCGCATGCGTACTACTAGCAAAATCGGACTTTGAAACATCTTTTGAAAACATAGCATGGACGACATTAAACCGGGACGAAACTGTAACACAGATGAAGTTTGTGTCGACTCTGCGTTCTTTTATGAAAGCTCAAGGGAAGTAAGGAAGCTAAATCCAGAAAAAATACATTGTTTATTGACTTTATTATGGCTCGTACTCGTTAGACTCCAATGGAATAAAACACTGACCTGATCTGTGTCTTGAAAAAAATTGAAGTGGATCAAAGAAACGCTGTATTATATTGTCTTGTTCTCTAATCAAAGAATTCCTCAGAGAATGTGAAAAGACGTAAAAATGGATAAATGATCGAGAACTTACACAGAAATAACTCAAAACGTTATCAACAGTTATGTTTTCACTTTGCCGTTTCCATGCGGAACAAGCAGATTTATTAAAGCCAGTTAACACCCCACTCCGGGGGGAGGGAGGGAGAGAAAAGATACTCTAGAGGGATCTTGGAGAAAAGGTACTCTAGAGGTATCTTGAAAATGAATTGGATACCAAAGGGGGGTTGCTTTAAAAAGAAAATTTGCACAAGGAAGTAGGGGGGAGGGGAGGAGAGGAGAAGGGAATGCCTGCCCGCAACGCCTGTGATTTTGAAAAACGCCTCCTAATTAGTTATGCATGTCTGATCTGTCAAAAATTACCAGTACAATTTTCCTCGCTGATTGTAGGCCTCAGAAAATGTACATTTCCTCCAAAATTAATGGGGTTATCAACCTCTAAATCATCAACGTAACTTCTCTAATATCAAGCGATTTTAATTAGTGTTTTTGTAGCAAGTTTTCTATAGCAATTTGGCTGCCACCTAGATTTAAATTTACCTTATTATAGGAAATTAACAATGCACGTTGACAACGCGAAAAAAATTTACGTTACACTAAATTAACGCGAATTTTTCAAAAGTTAGGTTTACATGCATTAAATTAACGCGAATTTTTCGATAAGCATCTTGCTTTATTTACTGCGATTTTCATAATTCTGCAAACTCGCACTTTACATTTCTGAACGCCAAACTGCGTTTTGGCTTCCGTCAATAAAACCTTCCAAGACAAGTGCACGGATGTTTCTAAGTTTTTTTTAAAGCCGAAAATTTGGGTTTGAAGCCTAACTAGACCCTATCAATTCAAAAGATCTTTCAAAGCCTCACGGTGAAATCACCAAGAGCTGCTCACTCGTTTGATTGACGGAAACCAAACCGCAATAGTGACTCTGAAGAGCCAATAGAGGAGTCATGAACTAATAAGGTTTTGAAATGAAATAAAGGTGCTTTAAAATAACAATGTTGTAAAATAGCGTGCATTAAATTTACATCGACATTAATTAAGATACATTAAATTAACGCGAATTTTGTAAAATCGCGTTAATAAAGTGCATTGTTAATTTCCTATAATAAGGTAGTAAACAATCTGATGCGATGTAACCGCAGTGTTGTGTTTCGTTAACATCATTGTTTGCACATCATGCCGAGATGGGAATATAACTCGAAAGAATCTGAAAACAGTACTTTACTTTCGAAATAAATTGAAAAATAGAATCAAGCTCCATCGTAGTTCTTACATATGTAACAGGAAGTTCATAGTTTTAATAGAAGTGCTTGAAATAATTTTATTTATGCGCTTGAATTTAGGCTAGCACCACGTTTGCCCAGAAAATGTCTGGGGAAAATGAATGTTTTCTCCAAAATCAGTCGGGCTAATATAAAAATCATAAACATAACTTCTGTATAATGTCAAGCAATTTGGATTGCCTGTCTGTAATTTGTGTTGTAAATCTAGCCTTCAATTCCATTTTAGAGGCGAAACAACGGCTTCGTCATCAGTTTCCTTCATACGAACAAAGAGTTTTTCCCAAAACCCGGGTGCTTAGACTTATCACTTTGGTATTAAATTCGTGGGAAGTACATCGACCTAGACCTTGAAAGTACCTTTGGAAACCTTTCATTTGACCGGTTACGCACACTCTGTGAAAGCTGTAGCTAATCAAGTTTGTAAATCTTAGAAAATTCATGGTAAAATAGCAATATTACTCACCGTTCTAGCTCCCTCAAACTCCAAATCGTCGTGACGAAATTGAAAAGACCAACTTGCGACCTTGTGAACATGTCACCATCGGCATATAGTCGTCATCTTCATTGCCATTTTGTGATTAGCCTGCTTGCAGGCTCAGGTTGATTTGGGGTTCCTGTGGTGGGGGAGAGGAGGGGGAAGGATCTCCCACCTAAATGAAGATTCCGAGTAATGCACGAAAGCCAACGACACATTGAATTGCTCCCGAATAAAACTTCACAACCACTTATCGACAATGTTAACAAACACACTATTTTACGTGCATCATAGGACTCGATAACATAGGACTCGATAACATAGTGTCTACAGCAGTAGACACAAAAAAACCTAATCGTCAACAAGGGCTGCTCACTTACTTTGAAGTAAAAACATTTGGGTGTTTTGAGCTAAGTCACTAAACAACAGACGCGTATAATGATTCTTCAATGGTCCTGTGAACTAATTAATCCAAAACCTAACCGTCAACAAGGACTGCTCACTTACTTTGAAGTCAATAATTTTGGATGTTTCAAGCTAAGTCACTGAACAACAGACAAGTATAATGCTTCTCCAATGGTCCTGTAAACTAATTAATCCAAAACCTAACCCTACATTAAAAAAACACAACGATCAACAAGGACTGCTCACTTTGGGTATTTTAAGAGCTACAATCAATAATTTTGGGTGTCTAGGTTTAAGTCACCAAATAACATGCAAATGTAATGCTATCAACATTTAAAAGACTCTAGATATATCAAAATGACCTAGGTATTTTTTTTAAATAAAGATGACCTAGGTTGTTTCAAAAATGACCAGAAATGAGAAACAACCTAGGTTGTTTGAAAAACAACCTGAAATTAGAAACAACCTGCAACATCTATATGAACTTAATTGATTGTAAGTTTTTCTTTTGTAGTGTAAACAAGAGCTGTCTACAATGGGTAGTATGCTGTTGGGTGAAGAAGGGGGGCAGACTTCACCGTTTGCAACCTGAAATGTTGTTGGTTACCCAAGCAATAGCCTACCCCTAAAACAATACAAACCCTAACCCTATAAAACAATGGGATTCTTTATCAGTGAAGTCCAATAGGATACTACCTACAAAACAGTGAAGTCTAACCATAAGCAAGACAATAATCTGATTATTTTTCTTTTCAGTGCATTGGGACCCTAGATTGGATAAGATCTGAAGGTCATACCGGTGTCGTAAGGTGAGAAAAAAGGCTGATGTCAACATCTCAGTTCATCTACATCGAAAATACTCTGTAATGTGCAGAGAGAAACTGTTACTAATAATGACAATATTTAATTAAAAAATATTATAAAAATATAAAAATAACTGAAGGGCTGTGTGCAAGAAGGGCGTAAGTGTCTCCTGGTGCCATTCTAAATTCTCCTTCAAATTCTGCAGGAGTCGCTTAGACGATGGTTCTAACAAGTCGCATATTTACTTTCCCTATTCCCCACTATAACTGTATCAACAACTCAACCACTTTACACTGCTAAATAGGGAACTAGCTGCTGCAAACGATTAGCATACAATAAATTTTATTTAAACACGATAGGAATTAAAGCGATACCGCTTGTGGGGTCATGTATCTAAAATTAATTAACAATGTATAGAGTTAATGATAATTATAATAATAATAATAATAATAATTTCAATTTAAAATTTAAAAATTATTTACAATTAAGAATACTAAAAAATCATATAATACTATCAAAAATACTCCATGTCAATAAAATTTGTAACAGTCTTCATGCCGTGAAGCAGTTTGCACGGATTCTGCGTTAAAGTTTATACGGTTTAAGATCTTTGTTTTTCTAGTTTTCTTTCCGAATATTCTAACATTTGTCACTGTCTCGTGCGTGTATGAGGAGAGCGCATTCCAGATAATGGAGCCCCTGTGGGCAATAGAGTTCTTCGTATAATACTAAGATATTAAAGCGAGGGACAGAAACTTTCTTAGCATTATGGAGACTATTTGTTATTTAATTTACTTATGATGTGGGACATATTTGTTGGTGTGATATTACTATATATCCTTATATACATGTACTATAGCCTCCTCCACACGCATCTCTAATTTTCGAAGAAATCAGATTTAAAAAAATTGTGAATTGGGTTACCTGTGAATCTGATTTCTTCAAAAATTAGAGATGCCTGCGGAGGAGGCTATATATACTAGTTGTGCCAACTTCATCTTGTACATATAGGAGAGTGAATCCCATTTGGTCTGTTGGAGGACATCTGTAGAAGGCATATCGCGTGATAGGCTAAATATAACTCTAGCACCTCTGCAATGGAAAGATTCCAGAGAATTAATACCATCCTTATTAGTACACCCTCTTCAAATCGGCATCGCCAACAGCTATATAATATAACATTGTATTAACCTCGTTTGCTCGGTCCGTATTAGGTACTTATTGACTGAGTGGGAGGGCCGGACGGGAAAATATTTGGCTCGAGGTCATGACGTACGGACCGAGCGCCAAATATTTTCCCGTCCGGCCCGACCTAACTCGGCCAATAGGTTTTTTATCATATGACCATATTTTTTTTGTAGATCAAGCCGCAAAACAGCAAGAAAAATTGTGCAGGGCCGGACGGCTTTTTCCGGCCCGCTCACGCCATACACGTCCGGCCCTCATCACGTGACTTTTGTAAATGGTTTGAAAGGAAAGCGCGAGCGGGGTCGTACGGGTCATATGATAACGTAAGTTATGTATGCTCCTTTCTCCAAGCACGAAGCGCGCGGGCCATGAAAAAAGGGGGAAAACTCGGTCGATAACTTGCGGTACGGACCTCGGTTAATAAGAGGTAGTTATGCTGGACAAATAGAATGAGAAAACAAGAAATGTGGACTTGTACATGTTACAAACTTAAGTTTGAATAGCTGCAATCCTTGTAGGCTCGGTTTCCAGCCGTGGGGGTTTCGGTGAGCCCGCGATCCTCTCCCCACTCACGGCTGGGCGCGCGAGCTGAGACATTGTTCGTTTTAGCCAATCAAAACCTTGCCACTCAAATCCTGTCGCTGAATTGATTTGCATAATTTACATTGTAAACTTCAAAGACTTTCGATTGCTGTTCCAAAATAAGTTTAAATTTGCTCTGGAAAAGTTTGGTTTCGAAGAATTCAAAGATTCACACAAAGAAGCAGCAAGAGAGTTAGTTTACTTTGTCAGTAAACGCACTGGCTCTGGAAGTCACTTGGGAAACCGTCAGCTCAAAGGTCGCAGCTCGTAAATTATGTTGAGTCATTTCTCATTTAACTTTACCGATGCAAGACCAAGGTAGCCCGGCTATTCTTACTTCAAAGAAAATTAGTGCTGCCTTTATCGGCGAAGAAAAGACTGAGACTCCATATTAAGAGAGTTTATAGAAGAGAGGAAATCACGTCTGACGCAGGCCATGTTTACGCGTTTAACTCTGCAATCACCGATTCACTTGAAAATCGCTGCATCAAATGAGTTTTACGATTCTTCAAGTCCTATGGCTATGTACTAAGTTTGTACAATTTATGTCTCCAAGACATACTCTACACAAGTACTAAGCGGGAATACTCGACTCTAGCTCAGCTCAGAGTTCCGAGATAACATCTGAACTTAATATAAATTTCGGCTTTTAATTTCGGTCAGCGAGTGTCTCAACAGCCGCGGGCTTTCCTTGAAAACTTGGACTGTGAACATGAGAGCTAATAATAACAGGTATTAAATAAAACCTTTACCTACGTCGAATTAATTTTAGTTTTAGTTTAAATAATTCCAATGTGTTTTGAAAGTTTACGCGGAATCGAACCTACGCTACACGCAAATAAATAAATAATATTGAAGTTAATGAGATGACGTCACGGACACGGTGTGTTGACCACGCGCCCAGCCGTTAGTGGGTAGCCTGCGTCGCATCCGAACTGAACCCTGGTTAAGTCCGTCTGCGAAACAGTGGACAAAAGCTTGTTCTCGACCCCCAGCGAAGTTGCAGGATTATTTATAATCGATTTTGATTGGCTTTTACTAATGCTCATTCTTACACGTCTTCTGACTGGCCATTCAACTGTCACCAGCCTCGGAGATTGTTATGACGGGCAATCATGTCAGAGGCCGCTCGGTCGAAACTTCGTTTGCACGTGAGTCAACTGTTTACTTGAGATTTCTCGCCCTAGACGAGCTCTGTCGTCGTTTCCCCGTGTTTTACTATCGGAGGTTAGGTTAGGTTTATTTCCGACTTCGGGTCAGGTTTTGAAGTAATGTAACGTAATAGGCAGCTGCCCGTGGTTTAGTGCCAGATAAAAGGAAACTTGCCGAACACATTAAATAGAATCTGTCACGACAAAATGCTCGTTCGAAGAAGACACAAACATATCTCTCATGCAGCTTGGAAAGATCTAGTAATGTGCCACATCCGAACTCAACTCCGGTCAACTGCTCTTGTTCTAGCAAACAAATCTCGATTTTAAACTGATATTGTACAAATATCATTGCTCTTTTCGACGTGTATAAAAGCCGCCGAATTTTGAAATGTAAATTAGCCGTTAGTCGCACTGTTGACAGGCTGGTGACAGTTGGATGGCCAGTCAGAAGACTTGTAAGAATGAGCATTAGTAAAAGCCAATCAAAATCGATTATAAATAATCCTGCAACTTCGCTGGGGGTCGAGAACAAGCTTTTGTCCACTGTTTCGCAGACGGACTTAACCGGGGTTCAGTTCGGATGCGACGCAGGCTATTAGTGGGGGGAGGCTTTGGAGAAACGACACCCCAACGGCTGAAACCGAGCCTACAATCCTTGTTGCTCATAAAAAAAATATTTTTATTTTTTTTAGTTGTGAATTACATTTTCATTGTCAGTAAATAGTACTAGTCCTCACAATTTCCTCACAGTAAATACTCAAGTTACATTGTACCTCATCAAATGTAGTGTATTTTGTGGTACATGTTTTGTTTCCACAAGCCTTGCCACTGGCTGGGTTTGTTGTCAATGGGGATGGTCAAAGTATACTTTATGATCCAACCAACATGTTTCGCCCGACTGTCGGGCAACTGTTAGCCGACACTTCACCGACACGCCACCGACACTTTACCAACAGCATACTGGTCAGATCCAGCTATCTCTTCACCTTCGGTTCATGTGTAGATTCGTCTGTACGAGGGAAAAGATTGACAGTTACCAAACTGATAGAAAACAAATATTCTCTTATAATGCCTTTTTTCCCCTAGTATTTGTTTAAGCCAGTCAGTTTGATTTTACGTGTTGTGTTGTTGGCTTACCAGATGCCTGCAGTCTGACAGCTGGAGAATAGTTAGTGCTGGGGATGACAAGACCCTCAAGGTAAGCCAATAATTCACCATCAGGGATTGGAATTGGGAAGCCGAGGTGGCGCAGTGGTTCAGCGCTTCCCCTCTCACGTCCTCGCAACGCAGCGTCGTATGAATGCACGGAATCACCACACATCACTTATATCAGCACTTTTACCACTGAAATATTACATGTAACTTGAATATCATATATCATGAATTCTTTATGCAAAATATGTTTTAAACAGTGTTCTCGACTGAGACGTTATTTCATCTATTGTTATTCCGGAATACGGTCAATCGAACGCGCCCTAATTCCGATGTGGTCTTTCTTATGACAGGGTCTGTGGCGGATATAGGTTTCTTGAGAGGGGGTTCGGAAGGTTCGAGCAAGAGAAAGAGGGATTCGATATATACGAACGCCAACATATTTGGCAATTTCTTTGTTGTCTTTTGTAAACAAGTGAGAGAAAGGGGAGTTCGATCGAACACCCATGCACCTGACCCAGCGGGTTTATTTGTAAACTGGATTAACTTTACAAACTCTGCCTCAGTCCTTCAATTTGGTAGTGGCGAATTATGACCAAGCTTGTTCGGTCAGCCATAAATATGCAAATAAAAGGACTTGGCCAAAAATCGCCCTATCTTGTCCTCACGCTACTCTATTTACTTCATTTAGATGTGGAGCCTGGAATCAGGACAGCGCCTCCTCACACTTCGTTGTCACACAGACGGAGTAACATGTCTTCAGTTCAACGACTATAGAATTGTATCAGGCTCGTACGACAAGACCGTTAAAGTATGGGACTTCTCTCCGCAACAAGACTTATTGAATACTGGATAGCACTAGATTAGTTAGGGGTTAACAAGACTTCTTGAATACTGGATAGCACTAGATTAGTTAGGGGGTTAAGTTCTTTAATTTCTGTAAAACAGATTTGGTATGAGTGCATGGTGAAAGAAATTTAAGTTACATCTTTGAATTACAAAGTTTGGTGTGAGTTAGTAAGTTATGTTATGCTGCAGTTCCCTATTGTGTCATTTTAAGGAGACTGCAGGGAAGTGAAACCTTGCATCTCCAAGTCTCACACCAAATATGTCATTGTGACGAGTTTAGATTTAATTTTGTACAACTGTCACCAGTATGTATACTATTGGACACAATATAAAATTACTGGTATACCACAGGGGCATAAATCCGTTGTCCTTGTCTCCTTCGTCTTTTAATCTATATGAGAGGGGGGGGGGGGGGGGGGGGGGGGGAGGGGAGATAGAAGAACCTGTTGTGCTATTTTGTGAAAGCGTAGGGGGTTTTCCGATACGAGCAGAGCGAGTTCTGCCAATACGAGCGGAGCGAGTTCTGATACCGATCCGAGCGAAGCGAGCCGCGAGAAGAAATAAGCGCCTGCTGCCATCTAAGGAAATTTGAATTCTGCCCTTTTCCGCATGGATTAACATGTTTATTTAACATGTCAATGCTTTGCAAATAGGACAATGCGGAAGCGCTAATTCCTGTCTGACTCGACTTCCACGGCAAACAGTTGGAAAATAAGGCTTTTACCTGTTGGTAAAACTGCCAAAATATCTCGCCTAGAAAGTACAAATGTAGACTATTCACTGCCTGCTTTGTTCTTCTAAATACTTTTCTGGATTAACGCTCAACCGTTCTATCGCTTCTCTCTTGTCGCCGCCATTTCAGTCAGTTCGCAGAAGGAATGTGCGACATTTCGTGACACATGACAGCGATGACAGCTAATTGACCAATCGGTGTTGTATTTAATTATGCAATATCTACTGGTTGTTTTCCTTCTGATTGGAAAATAGCCAGAGTCATACCTCCGTATAAAAAAGGTGCTCGTAACTTGCCAGATAATTACAGACCGCTCTCTATCCTGCCGGTTATCAGCAAGCTAGATCATGGAAAGAATTATCTATGACCAGCTTTACGAGTACCTTTCTAGCAATAAACTAATTTCTAATCACCAATTTGGCTTTCGGAAGCTACACTCAACTGTTTCAGTCCTTCTTGGCTGTACTAACAGCTGGTATGTTAATATGGATCGTAAAATGTTTAACTTGGTCGTATTTTTAGACCTAAAAAGGCATTCGATACAGTAAATCATAAAATACTCTTACGTAAATTGGAAATCCTTGGAATAACTGAAAATGCCTTAAATCTATTACAATCATATTTGACTGATCGTAAACAAATATGCCAGCTAAATGACTCGATATCCTCCGAAAGCCGGATAACTTGTGGAATCCCCGCAAGGGTCTATCCTTGGCCCTCTCTTCTTCCTCATATATTAACGATCTACCGGAATGTCTAAAGCACTCAACATCTCGTATGTTTGCTGATGACACGAATTTAACCGTTTCGGGGGGATCGTTAGAGGAACTTGAGATGGCCATGAATAGTGACCTTAACTATGTAAAGGGCCGGGCTCCTGGCAAACAAATTGAGTCTCAACGTAGCGAAAACTGAATTTCTGCTGATTGGATCCCACTTTAAACTTAGAAATCATGTCAAACAGCCAAAGATTGAAATTGAACAGGTCCAAATTGAACAGGTCTTCAATAGCAGGGTATTAGGTGTTGAGATTGATGAATATTTGGCCTGGGACAAACATGTTGGTCAAATTTCTAAAAAAGTGTCCTCAGGAATAGGAGCTCTACGCAGAGTGAGGGACTTTGTAGATAGAGATACCCTTGTTGATATTTACAATGCCCTTATTAACCTTGGTTAATGTATGAAAAAGAGTTTCTCGTACAGTGGGGCTAAAATATGGAACTCGCTCCATAACGAAACAAGAGGCCCTGAGTGCCATAACATGGTTTGTGCTAGGGGAACTGGATAATTGATTCACTACTCATGCTCGTGATAATTTTACAGGAATGCAATCACATGGTTGTACTAGATGGCAAACAAATCTTAAGTCATATATTTAAAGGCACTTGTATGAGATTGGTAGTATTATTAACAAAACCTGTTTGTAAATGCTATTTTCCACCTTCTTTCAATTCTCAACCCCCAAAGGTGGTCATGGTCCATCACAGGAGCTTCTAATTACAAAGTTTTACTGATAATAGGCCCTTTGCAGAACCTGGTTATGTGACCTTTTCAGCTGTCAATTCTAAAAAATGGCACGAGAACATGAATGCCAGAGCCAAACCATTACAGCGCCACGGTATCTCGATTTCCATTGGCCGAGAAAACGAGACGGTAAACATTTTAGGTTCATTGTAGATTTCAGATTGTCCATTTCCTATTGTTAGCGGAAAGAGAAGGCGAAGTGAAGAAAGTAAAATAAATTCCTTCTTCGAGGGTATAGTATACAAAATCAAGTTTCTTTAGGATAAATAAGGTAGATTTATTGAACGGTAATTTCAAGGTCTTCTGTGCAGTTCAGAAAAATAAGTAGAAATCAAAGCCGGAGTTTGAAGCCCGTTCGTATAATCACAGGCCAACTACATAAAATTACAAGTAGTTGGCGAGATGAGCCACAGGAAGCCCGAACTATATGAAAACAATCCTGAGCCACAGGAAACCTGAGCTGTATTATGAGCGCGTACTAAATCAACACATACAGCAGAATCAAGTCAAAAGGTATTTTATTTCACAATTTGCTAAGAAATGATGGCTTAATAAAACATCGGTGACAAATACAAAAAATGGGAGGATGGTTAGCCTGTGGTATAATCAATCAATGGCAAACAAAAAACTGCGTGACTCGGAGCGAGGACAAAGTGTCGAGGAGGACGAGGAGCGAAGGAAAAAGATTCGTGCCTAAGTTTTGCGAAGTGAGAACCTCTGGTACCCAGGGTAGAGTTCACGCCATATCCTGCTAGATTTTCGTTCCCGAATTTATAAAAAACGTGTGCATATAATATTTTAAAAGGACCCTGTCAGATATATCGATCTAGAACTGAGAAATCGCGAGAAATCGGGTCATTTCTACTAAATAACAATGAATAACAACACAACCACAGTCAATTGGTATAAAAGTTATCATGTTCAATTTAGCTATTTACATTTACAAACTGTTGTCTCACTCGTCCTATTATATATTACTATTAGTGTTGATCACATCTTAGGGGCCGACCATTTAACGTTTGAGGGGGTGGGTGTTTTTGAAAAAAAATATCCTGCAAGCGGAAAAGCTTTGTTCTGGCTCCGCTTTTTTCGCAAAAAAAAATTGTGCAACAACACTGCTAAAGAAAAAAAAATCGAGCACAGACAAGAACACCCATCTCCCCCCTCAAAAGTCAAATGGTCGGCCCCTAAGCCATGACTGTCACAAGTGGATCCTTGAGTGGATCTGGATATGTGATAAATTCCCGTCCAAAACCAGCGAAACTCCTCAGCTTTAGAAATAACACAAAATCTTCGCATTTCACTTTAAGAAACCTTTGGTTTGACTCAAAATAATAGCAAGATTAAAGGTTAACTCTGCTCATATCGCCATCTTGAAAAACATTAGCACTGTGTTGTCCATTGTTCACGTGACCAGAACAGTGCACTCCGATTGGTACGGTGGCGAAAAGAACTTCAAAGAAGGTGCAATATGATTGGTTGACGGCGCAAAATCTCGAGTAATTAGGGACTCTAACTCATTCCCTTCTTTCAAGACTAAAATTGCCGCTCACAAATACCAGCTATAAAAATATTTAATCATTATTACGTAATATTCAAACATTTCATTTTTTATCTATATTCATAATATATTTTAATATTTTGTCAATTTTATATTTCTGTCATGCCCCTTGTGTAAATCAGCTGCTGTTGACAGGGCTAGCGTGCTTAAATAAAGTTCTGCTGCTGGAAATGAAAATATATAAGGGATGGCTGCAGGCCCTCCTTCTTCTCTCGTGCTAGTCTCCTTTTTCCATTTTCACGCGGCCAAATCATTTTATCACTTCCTTTGTGTTGAAATAACACTGAGGGCCTGTTTCGCAGGCTAGGGATTGTCTCCCGGCGTATTCTGTATTCTGGAGGTGGCAGCACATCGCGCCACAATACCAGTCCTTGTCTAACAACACATCTTCCCTTTTGAAGCGCATTTGAATGGTACACTCGGATAGAATTTTTGCTATATAAATTAATACCATTTTTTGTTTCAATTGTCCAAAACTAAAAATTAGACACTAATCAGTTGTTTTGCTTCACAGGTTTAGTGTAACCAGGCTATTGAATGTGTGTAGGAATGTCGGCACGATTCAAACATTCTTTAAAAGTTAGATAGATCACCAATTACTGCTGCAAATCGAGTTGCCACTATTTCCAGTATACAGCGAGTTCAGAGAACGAAGTCGATGGGAAAATGTCAAAATTAAATATGTTGGTAGTTTCTTGATGTAACAGTTCACCACATGACGTAAAACAAAGGAAACTAATTTCTTCTAAAGCAAAACAATTCCCTGCAATACAAAGAACCATAATTCCCTGTTTGAGCGCCACTGAGTGCTCGTTCCAGCTTGTCCGTGAGAATAAAAAAACTTGCCTATTCCTTGACTCCTAATGTGACAGCTAAGGTAGCGATGCCTCTAATGTTTTATTTTCTTGATGGAAAGGAGAAATAAATGGAACTGAGGCAGCTGAAGATAATGAGTCATTGTCTGCATATTTGCGGAGCATAATATTTTTGGTACGATATTTTCTCGGGTCAACCCAAGCATTAACCCGTTTTACTTCGTTGATGCTCGAATCCTTCGCGGCTTGTGTACCGCTAGTCACCTAATTCTGTAAATAATTGTTAACTATTTCACGTGTGTGGTATGTACTAAAACAATTATTCCACTCGGTAAACGCACCACTAATCACCCCACTTAGGGGAATTATTGTTATAGTGCGACTGACTGTAACCGCGGCCACTAAGACAACGAGAGCTAAACTAAAGCATTCCCGGGGTTGCCCTCCGGGATGGCTGCTGATAAGTGCATAAGACTGTGTAACAATGTAATACGTATATACCTCTGTAGTGATAAGAAAAGACAAGACTGACAAATCCGCAGCGATGTCAGACTTAGTATCAAATGACTGAGCTGCCTTTCGGCATTTTCTCTTTTTTTTTGTGGCCTTTTTTGGCATTTTCTCTGTTTGCCCGACCCCGACCATTCGCTCGAATTGTCCACCACACTCAAGTTAAACTGTGGGGGAAGTCGTGTACATGACTTGTCTCAGCCACTTTTCCACCGCCACAAACGTCTTGCCAGAGTAGATCTTCTTGGGACGACCTTTCTTGCGATAAGTCTTCAGAGACTTGTGTTTCCATGGTTGTTGTCAGTTTGAGGTACAGGGCTTGCGTACAGGACAATATACGCCTTGCCTTAAACTGCCCGCTCCTATACCAAACGATGCAAATCCCCATGAAAAAGATCCCCCCTCCCCCTATTGCATACATTCCCCGATGTATACTTTTGCGCTTGCGTCTCCCCAATGAAAAAGGCGATTTGCATCGTTTGGGGTAGGGGCGGGCAGCTTTTCAACCTTTGGCCGCTCGGCGCAGACTATGAACCAATCTCGTTCCCAGAGCCCGCGATCTTTTGGCCAGCGCCACCGCTGGCCGAAAAACGCGCTGGTTCGGCCATCCCTTCATGTAGGACGACACGAATTGCTACCAAATTGTATTGTATTTTATTGTATTGTGTTCTATTGTGTTGCGTTCTATTGTTGTATTGAATTGTATCGTATTCTATTGTATTTTTGGTAAAAGTTCGTGTCGTCCTACATAAAGGGATTGCCAACAAATCGATATATTATATTTGGAGGCAAAGTACAGTTGATCTTTGTACATGTCTCGCGATCTGCCGTTCGAAGCGACACAGCTACGAGATATTACATATGTAAATGATGCAACAGAAAAGTAGAAAAACATGAAAGGATAATGGCGAATTTTCGAAGAAATACGAAGACTCTTTTACGGGAAAGAACGGTTCCTTGAAGAGAGTAGCGACATTCTTTACCACTGCGAGTGCGAACAAATAATCGATTGTCAACAACCCCGCGGACGCGACGCGATAAAATGTAAATGGTTACAGGTTAGTCGGCCGGTTATTGTGCAGGACACTTTCAATCCATTTCCAGATGTTTTCCTTACGAATTCAAGGTCTTTGCCAAAGACAATCACTCCACTGAAACTCAACGATCAACAATCGCGACCTGCCGTCTTCTCGGCTGATAATTATGATAATTATGCGAAATTATAGAATATGAACCAATCAAAAATCACTACCAGGTTTTCTGGTAGTGACGTCACTGGACGGCATTATGGGCTATTGGATTCAGACGTCTCTCTCGGGAGGAACGAACCAGAGGAGACGGTTGAAATTCAGGCTAGGGCTGTAGATACTTCCTAAAGCACTTAAGGTTACCGGATACCTTCAAAACGAAAGATGGGGAAAAACTTTTTCGCACAGAAATGTAGTTTTAGTAGTAGTGTCTCGTATACCAAATATTCCGTTGAATAAAAATTAATGTTGACGGAGAAATACCAAAAGGAAGTTTTTGACCGGAAGTAAAAGGTTCCGTTTGATTGACAGCAGACCAATATAAACACATGACAAGTGCTCACTCGCCCGTAACGACGGTGCGAAGAAAGCTGGCGCATATAATATTAAATTTATTTCATATACCAATGTTTACGTTTATTGAGAAACGTTTTTCCACACATGATTCCATAATTCCATCGGTTGTTGGCCTTGGAAAACAAAGAAAAAAGAAAAGCAAAACAAGGCCAAACAATGCATACGACTACAAAGCCAAATAGGAGTCCTCGTAAAACCCGACAAGGGTTCATATTTTCACTTTCAGACAGAGTGCCGAGTGGCCCACATCTGAACATGAAGAATTGATAGGAGCCAGCCGAGAAAATATTTGTTTCCAAGAAAGCTTAGATGGAAACGTAAAGTCTGACGGTGACCCTGAATCGCTTGAAACCACTTACTGTGACGTCACACAGGCCAGTCACGCCACATTTGTTGCTTTCTGTGGTTGGCAGAAACGAAGCGTGAACCCAGTCAGATGCTTATAAAATATCACAGGTGGTGCTTATTCATCGCCAAATTACTTTCTTGTTCTTCCAAAATGCAAGCAAGCCCTTTCATCGAAGCTTATATGCTCTTAACTTATAAGTCTTATATTGGAATCAGAATTGAGACTTTAGATGTATTTTGTGAGGCCTAAATCGCTAGTTCCCATACAAGTCGTACAAACACGCGTTTTTTTTTGCCAACCACATTATATATGCAAATATATAAATGACGTCAGTGGCGACTTAACTTCTTTATAAGACTTATAAGTTAAGAGCATATAAGCTTCGATGAAAGGGCTTGCTTGCATTTTGGAAGAACAAGAAAGTAATTTGGCGATGAATAAGCACCGTCACTCTCGTTTCTACCAACCACAGAATGCAACAAATATGCAAATGTGGCGTGACTGGCCTGTGTGACGTCACAGTAAGTATCGCTATTGCCGTGCTGTTTCAGAAAACTAGAACCAGCTATAATAGACCCTTTGCACGTGACGTCATAGCCGCCATGTTGGTGTACAGGTAACAATAGATTCCTCGTTAGCTTCTTTTGTTCTGTACACCAACATGGCTGCCATGCCCTTTGTCATTTGAATCTCTGGGGATTGAGTGCAAACCATCTATTAACATTTTCTCGATGCGGCGCGAAGCTTTGATCGGAAATCAACATTGACAGATAGTTGAATTGTGATGAGAAATGATTGGCCAAGAGCTCGGTAATTGCTGGAGAGGCGGGGCTTCAGATTCACGCACGACAGGCGGCTAGATTTTCTAAAATGCTATTTTCTACGCTTTCGATTTTCAACCAAAATAGAGTTTTAAAAAAGCTCCCACTCAAGAGGAATTTAGTCGATTTGTGTGAGATTTTCACAAAATGTCAATTGATATCTCCGCTGCAAAATTCTAAAAATAGAACTCTTACGGCATTTTCCGCAAATCTACTCCGACTATTTTTCGCTAGCCTGCTTACAGGCTCACGTTTTTTCGGAAATATTAGTTTTCGGGTTGGGTGGAAATGTTGGGTTACCTGTGGGCCGAGCGAGGCCCGGACCCGAGCGAGGCGGAGGCGAGTGCGTCAGAATGAGAGCCTGCATGGAAGGTCTGTGTTTCAGAGTAGCCCGCGTTCGTCCACGAACGCAGCACTGTGATTGGCTAATCGTTGACAGATAGGTTTTTGTACGAGCCGCTTCATTATGATTGATTGACAGATTGTTTCCTGAATTAAACCATATGGAGTGCAAAGTTAGATAAAACCTTTCTTTGCTGGCATAACAATCTCATAAACTCAAACACGATTGCCTTGTGAGAAATCGACATACATAATGACGCTATATAAGTTATTATCGACTACATACGAGTCAAAACATCGAAGTGCTATGAAACAGCTAGTCAGTTTACTCACTTTCGTGACAAGCGAACTTTTCTACTTTCGACACACGGTCGCTAAACTGTACCAAATCTCCAAGAATAAATCTCTAAATGTCGAAAATAACCCGGGGATCCGAAAGAGGATAGTATTGTGACCAATAGACAATCATACGAAGCTCTAAAAGTTATTATCCTCGCTCGGCCCACAGGTAACCGAAGCCCGACCCGAAAACTAACATTTCCGAAAAAACGCGAGAGCCTGTAAGCAGGCTAATTTTTCGCCTTTTCACGGAGTATGTTAACTTTTGAACTAAATCGAATTTTGAAATTCCCCGACACCCTTTTGTAATACGATTCCTCTAAAATGCGACAAAGCAAACAGATTTTCATTGCCGCAGAACAATAGATTTTACTACAGTTCTTATCTGGACCATTACTTAAAGGAGAGGCCGATATGCTCGCTTGCTTTCTTCACTGCTCAGCAATTTGAATTTTACATTTCGAGTTCGCCATGCGTGAAGAGGATGGGCTAACCTATTTATACCGGAACTTCGTGTTTAATAACATGTTGGGTATTCGAGAACTGTCAGGTTAGCCTGCATAGCAAGGCATAGAATGGAAAGGAGGATTTCCCTCCATCCCTATTGCTGGCTTGCAACAAATCCCCAGAGATTCAAATAAGAAAGCCGCGGCGACCATGTTGGTGGAACTAACAAGAGAAGCTAACGAGGTATCTTTTGTTAACGTCCACCAACATTGCGGCGATGACGTAACGTGCAAGCCAGCAATGCAGGCCATCAGAGACATGTGAGAACAAAAGTATGACTAAACAAGCGACAGAAATGTCTTTATTAGGCCTCTTGCTGCAAGGCAATTCAAACTCAATAAGAAGGTCCAGGTGCATCAGCTGGGAATATACAGTACCTTGTAACCTTAAATAATTCCGTTTTTTAGGGAGCGTTCGATTGACCGTATTAACAATTTCGGATCTGATTGCGAAATGAACCTGGTTTACCGAATTTGAGTAAGATTGGGTGGATAATAAAAATGTGTCGAACTTTCAAAAATCGCAGAGAATGCAAGGCTTTTGAGGACAGCGCCCCCCAAAACCACTCTTATTTTTGCGATTTTTGAAAGTCGTATTTATCCAATCATTGTCAAACTTGTAGTCTCTGGAAATCACTGGTTCAGGCATATACTGCAACATTAGGACTAGCAACGCTTGCTGACATAAATATTCATTATATATTTAGTGTTCCACGAAGTCTCGATATAACCACGATTTGTAGTGATGTGTATTTTTATTCCAGAATACAGTCAATCAAATGCACCCTTAATATACGTAATTAAACTCCTTGTTAACATAATATAATACTTTAATTGTTTTATTAAATAGCTCAAATATAATTTAAAATGTCAATCATAAAACGAATAGTAAAAGTTAAGCTGGGAAACATTTGTAGCTTTTTTTGCACAACAGATGACTCCTTTCATTAAGTTATAAACTTTAATGATACTGGCTGTATATGGATGGTTGAAAAGATGACAATATGTCAATCAGTGTTAGTATATTTTACTTAACCCATGAAATATTTAACAATTAGACCCGCAGCCCGAATGGGCTACGAATCAATAGCCCATGAGGCGCAGCCGAATGGGCTATTTAACTCGTAGCCCATGAGGGCGAGAGGTCTAATTGTTTTAATATAAACTAACTAGTCGGACAGTAGAAAATAATAGAAAGAAACAAATTGAAGTTGAAAAATGTTATTATTTCGTGAAAATACGTGCGGTTTTTCTCAACCATGGGCTATCACAAATAGACCTATAGTAGGGTAACCAATCAGAATGCAGGATTCGTTGGTTTATACTAAAAAGTATTAGTAGAACTGAACTAGTGGTCTATCACGAATCCTGCAATCTGATTGGCTAAGGTACTATCTATTCTGTCAGGATAGACAGTGAGTAGCAAAAGTCTGTTTTCAAAACCAAAACAATGGCTAAGTCGTCAAATTAAAAACGTCTTCTTGTTTCAGTTTAAGATTGAACAACTAGTTGGTTTCTACTAAAACAATTAGCGGACTACTCGCTCTCAGTTTCTATGGCTGATAGTAGTAGGAACAATGCGAATCCCATTGTTTTCTTTTGCATCCGCATTAAAATAAATTTAGTAATAATTTAGTTGATGTCACCTAATTTGAAATTCCATGTACCAATAAGCCGAAAATCTGGAGGCGACATTCACTCAGTCATCTGGACTTGTGTACTTTTGTATGGGATCGACAGTTTTATTTTCAACTTAAGTTCAACCCCCTGATTTCGCTGTAACTATTGGTCTTGTGGTTACACTCATTTAGGTGATGTCAACTATAAAGTTAACTAATTTAGTTCAACTCAGGTTGGAGCAACTATTAGATGAATATTTGATTTTGTTTCATGGGTTAAATAAAATCAGTCATCTATTGTTCAACACTGCAAGTAGACTTTGTATCCACCTGCTTTTTTGCAATTTTGGTTGGTGTTGGAAGAGGGACTTTTCATCCTTGTTTTGCACCAAACATAATGGATTTTTCAGTCTCTGAGTACATTATAAGAGAAGCCAATCAAAACAAAATTTGCGCACACCTGTCAATCAAAGTATGCCACACGAAGCAGACACTCAAGCCCTGCCCCCAAGAAACTTGATACGTCATCCAGGCATGTTTTTGGTGCAAACAAATTGAATCCCTGCAAGGGAAACAAGTCGACCACTTGTGACTTGTTTGCTCACTTGTTGCCCTGGAAACAAGTGGTTGACTAGTTACAGCAATTCTACATTGTAAGGGAAGCTCATTATGCAAATATAAACTTCAAATCCCATCATACATTTATACCTTTAATTACCTTAATATACTTATCTTTATGAATTAAGTTGATAAAAATGTACCGAAATACAGATACATATATTTAATTCTTGAATATCAATAAAACCATGTGAACGGTGGACTGTTTCCATGTCACAAGATGGAAGGTGATAAAAATCATTACAAAACCTTTTTAGCATCTACCAAACAGAGTTGATGTGATTTGGTTTTACTGCTGATGGAACTCTTAGAAGTTCCGAGCTTAAACTGAATAACGAAACCTCCTTCCATGTCAATAAAACAAGTTTTGATCCACGACTCACAGTAAGTAGGAACAGTAAGTCCTGCCCTATATCGATCGTTATGCTGACTAAGTGAATTTCCTATGATATGAAATTCTGAGCTTGAAGGTGTAAAAACAATAGCAATGTAATTCAGTATAATATTTATTGTTAGTATTTGCAGTTATTTAACAATAACTACACCCTTGCAGAGCATAATGGTCGACAGAGGATGCATCTTTAATTAGCTCATATGTTACTTTTGCCGATAAAGTGGACTTGGGTAATACTTGGTTTCAAGAGTGTAACGCACAGGAAATGTGGGCACTCGAACATTGCATTCAGACCTACAGTACCTATACCTATACATTTGTACGAGTACCACTACCACAGTATTATTCTTATCATTCAAATTTCTGGTTTACAATACAGTATGAATTAATATATACATATTGTAAATTGTCTATATTAATCTCAAGCACCAGCTAATATTTAACAATTAGACTGCGAGCTCGAGGTTTCTACCAGCAAATAGTTGGTGAGGGGCACAGCCCCGAGTTAACTATCAAAGTCGATAGAAACCAAGAGCGAGAAGTCTAATTGTTTTAGCATAACCAAGAACTTAGTAATTGGAAAACTGTGAAACTCTTAAAAAAGAAAGAGTTTTTCTAAGTGATTTTGACTGCAGCAAAAATCTACTATTGATTGACAGAAGGCACCTGGCTAGCCAATCAGATGGCGAGTTTGCCCAATAGACGGCAGCTGGGTTATGCTAATCTGAAATACTCCAACTTGATTTTCAACTCAGCGATTTAACTTGATAATTCATGACCTTCATATTTGGCCAGACAAAAGGCTTATTAATAAAAAAAAAGTAACATACTGGTGCTTAAATTAACATCTCCCTAAAAGAGTTATCATCTAAGACCATTAATATATAAACCTTTACTAAGACTGTAAAATAGTGTGTACAGAATGACAACAAGAAGCCACATGGACAAGAAAAAGTGCTACAATGGATCTCTCCCCTGCACCCACTTTTTTGGTCACATTATCATTCTTCATGCATAATTATAACCTGGCCTGTTTTTTGACTGATTTTCATGACATGAAATGGACTGTTTTACAGTCTAGCCTTTAATAAATTCCTATACAAAACTACCAGCCTGATTTTTTTTTGTTTAGACACAAAATAAATAATCATTTTCAATTGATGTTGCCTTTTAAACCTGAAGTATCTAACAATAATTACCTACAAATCATAAAAACCTCTTTAAAGAATAGAAATACTGGTAATAATAGTACCATTAAGCTTTTTTTTTTTTTTTTTTCATACCTGGACTTTTTCCATAATATGTTTATTTCTTAAAGGGCACTGTCAGGCCCAAAAGCGCATTAAGCTTTCCCATGACCAAACACAATATTATTAGAAACCAACTAGTGTTTGTCATTAAGCATAACCAAGTGGCCGACTATTGGCAAACTTGTAATCAATCGACATTATAGATGGCAATTTCGAACGAGCACTTTTCCATTACTTTTCAGATTTTCTCAATATTAATTGACAGCTAAGTTCGAAGAACCGTAGCTTGGTAATGCTAAAACAATAACATTATTAGACTCTACTCTTGGTTTCTATTCACCAACTATCACGCTAGTTGAATACTACCACCAAAATTCTTTGCACTGCTTCTTTTGGTTAATCTAATTTCGACCATTGTCTTGGTATTCTCAGGAATTAAAAAGTCTGAATAAGAAAAATAATTCGATAAGTATTCTGGTAGTTGTAATCAACTGACATCGTAGCGCATATTATCTATTGTTAAATACTGTAGATATAGCGTGTAATGTAAAAGACAGTTCATAAAATATTCTTCTTGTTTCAGTTTAAGATTGTGAATGAAGAACTAAATAAGTTGGTTTCTACTAAATTATGCTCTTTGTCATCTACCTGCCAATAGAAACTTCAAGATCATAGTCTAACTGTTAATCAAACAGTGTACCTTTAAGTGACAGAAATAAGCATAGCAGTCAGGGCCTGGTTGTTCAAAAGTAGATAACAGCTACATGTAGCTTTCTTAGATCCACTGGATCAATCCCATCAAGTGGATACAATTAACTGATCCACTTTTTGAACAACCAGGGCCAGATGTTTTGACAAGAGATACATTATTAGATAAAATAATTTTTAACACATGTAGAACCGTAAACAACTTGTTGGTAAGTGGTTGGTTGACCAGTTACCAACTACTTCTTTTCCACAAGTTACTTTTAGGTTGCATATATAATAAATTATGTACAGATTTATACATTCTGAACGCATTTGTTTCAGAATTACTAACTTTCTGAGGTGATTGATTGACATTGGTTTGTAATTTCATCAAACAAGTTATCAAGTAATGATTAGCCTAAGAACAGGAGCACTTAACAGGCATTGGAATGTAAGTGTTAATTTTCTATTCTTCTTTCTCAAAGAGAAAGTATTTGGGAAAAGTTCTCACATTTGTGATTCAAATATATTTTGTCTTCCACCTTTCCTATTGGCTGGATGGTGATTTCTTTCAGTTTTCACAGTAAAACAGTTTTCACAGTAAAAATGACCAACAGCATAGTTTCTTTTATTTTCAGTTTATAGCTTCGACTGTGGACATCTTAAACAGCACTTAACACATATTCAAGCAAAGTCATATTTGGGAATTACTCACTGCTGCACCCTATTGTCTTTTGCTCCTGTTCTTTGGCAAACTATCATACTGCCACCATAAATATGATTGTCTGATTTCCTACAACTTAGGCAGGGCACAACGAAATAAAAAAGCAGCTAGCCCGAATTGCCTGAAGCACAACATATGAACAGGAATCACTAGCAGCCAAACTACTAGCCCCAGGCTATCGGACAGCCCTTACGTCGTGCCCTGCAAGGGCGTAGAACTTGCAGTATTTCCATACATGCAGCTCTTTATAGTACTTCCTACTGAAATATACTACAGAACTCTACATGCTATTGGCTTAAGGATGTCAAAAAAGCTATTAAATACAAACATATTTATACACTACCAGTGCGTTATGGTGTTGGAGAGTTCAATATTTAAGTCATTATTTTCATATTCTTAAATAAGTAGAGGTTAAAGTGAATTTGAGCCCAAAGTTGTTATCATTAAAATCAATTCTACATCAAGCAAATAGCTCAATAGTAAAATGTTTATTGATTTGAATGTTGTGTCTAAGAGTTATTATAAATAAGCATACCAATGACCAAATATTGAGGGAGCCAAATTGAGAAATCTAAATTTGGTACAAGTTGGAGGTTCAGTGCCTGGTTGCCAGGCAACCAAACAGCCCAGAGCAATGGGTCACACATTGTGTACAAATGGTGAGGGAGGGATAGCTGCAAGTGATTGCAGTGATGTGCAACTGGCAGCAAACTCCAATCCACGAGCAATAACAATCACTAAAAGTCCTGGATGAAAACCAACGCAGGGCCCTGCAAGCACACCACAGGGCCCTCAACAATTGTTGGATATTTGACCATGTCTAAATGTAATTTAGACTAGATTTTAAAAAAAACTCTGGGACCTGAAACAATCATTGGGCTGCTCCACACCACAGCAAAAGGTTGTGCTCTGCTGGTTAAAAGAACAAAGGCACAAATTTAGGGGGCTTAAACTTTTTTAGTAAATAATTTTATAACTTGGTAAACTCAGTTAATTATTACAAATTAAGAAAACTTCAACCTGTTAAAGTCTTGGGCTTGGCTTTTTTTTTTTTTTTTTTGCTAAACATTGCACATTCGTACAGGGGTTGATTGCCTGTTTTCTTTTAGTTTCTACGAGAAACTTGGGAGACTCGCACGTAATGGGCTTGTCAAAAGTGTATGCATGTGATGCATTGCTGCAGTGTGCGGCTGATCAAAGTCAGGACCTGGCTAATTCACAGATCAAATTGGAATTTAGCATGTTGGTTTATATTTCAAATATGGTAATATATGACAAAAAACACTGAGGGTATCTTCTATTTTACACAAACATGCTGGTTAGAGATAAATGATCCTTCGTGAACATCCATGATATATTTGAAGCTATCAGTGATTTTACCACATATTTTGTCTGAATCAGAAAACAGTTTCATTCACAAGGAAAATAATTATTAAGGAAAGTACCCAGTTACATGAAAATAATCAATCAAAATAATATACATCTTTGTATCTCAGATGCAACACGCAAATAAAGACATGTTTTACTATTCACTTGATGTAGAATCAATGTTAATGACAAAACAATTTGGGCTTCTATATGCACTTTAACATTACTCGTGCTATGCTCTGGATTATTCAGTGAATGAAAATGACCATATATGAATAAAATGGCAGTTGGGTTCTGTGACTAGACTAGACTGTATTTTCCAAATATGGTACTTTTTATTCACTGAATAATCCTGAGCATGGGGTCGCTGTTACACATTTCAACTCCCTTGTATGTTTCTGCTCAATTGTGATTCACTGGCTGTACCCGAGCTACTTCTGTTATTGCACTATCTACTGAAAAATGCCAGGAGACCACTGTCGGATTTGCTTCTGTTTTCTTTTTCATGTATGAACACATGGTTCATACAGACTTTCAAACATTTTCTTTAAGGAATTGTTTTCCACAGGTTCACACATTAATGACTTCAAACGTCTATGCACATTAGACCAGATGCTTGACCCTTTCTTTGTCTTGTTTGCACCGCTGAAGCTAATGATCTTTTGGAGGCTAAAATGAGTCTGTTTACTGTCTTCTCAAACATCCAAGGAGGTTTCAACAAAATTCAAGGACTTTTCAAGGAGAAAACCTAATCTGCCAAAATGCAAGGACGTTTCAAGGACCTGGCAGTATTTCAAGGACCCTTCAAGGCCCAGGTGAACCATGTGAACATAACACAGGTTGTGAACTTCATGTACTATTTTACCAGTCACATAATATTATTATACGCCCTCGTATTACATTTATATAGACCAGCAAATACCATGTTATGGTATACATGTTTGAGAACTGAAATATTTTTTTTTTCCATTGATTCCTTATAAGGTAAAGAGCTCAGAGCTCTGATCTATTGAATAACCTTGACCAATAATCTTTGGAGGATTTTTACACTAATTCTTATTGTAAATAAATATATGGTATGTAATTATCAGTAAAGATAATTCAGTTAATTTGTTTCCAGTGGAAAGATTTACAGAACAACACATGTAAGAAAGAGTAGATCAGGCCAGAACTTAGGCTCGGTTTCAGCCGTTGGGGTGTCGTTTCTCCAAAGCCTCCCCCCACTAACGGCTGGGCGCGCGGTCAACACACCGTGTCCGTGACGTCATCTCATTAACTTCAATATTATTTATTTGTTTGCGTGTAGCGTAGGTTCGATTCCGCATAAACTTTCAAAACACATTGGAATTCTTTAAACTAAAACTAAAATTAATTCGACGTAGGTAAAGGTTTTATTTAATACCTGTTATTATTAGCTCTCATGTTCACAGTCCAAGTTGTCAAGGAAAGCCCGGCTGTTGAGACACTCGCTGACAGAAATTAAAAGCCGAAATTTATATTAAGTTCAGATGTTATCTCTGAGCTGAGCTAGAGTCGAGTATTCCCGCTTAGTACTTGTGTAGAGTATGTCTTGGAGACATGAATCGTACAAACTTAGTACATAGGACTTGAAGAATCGTAAAACTCATTTTATGCAGCGATTTTCAAGTGAATCGGTGATTGCAGAGTTAAACGCGTAAACATGGCCTGCGTCAGACGTGATTTCCTCTCTTCTATAAACTCTCTTAATATGGAGTCTCAGTCTTTTCTTCGCCGATAAAGGCAGCACTAATTTTCTTTGAAGTAAGAATAGCCGGGCTACCTTGGTCTTGCATCGGTAAAGTTAAATGAGAAATGACTCAACATTACGAGCTGCGATCTTTGAGCTGACGGTTTCCCAAGTGACTTCCAGAGCCAGTGCGTTTACTGACAAAGTAAACTAACTCCCTTACTGCTTCTTTGTGTGAATCCTTGAATTCTTCGAAACCAAACTTTTCCAGAGCAAATTTAAACGCATTTTGGAACAGCAATCGAAAGTCTTTGGTCCGGCTTTCAAAAGTTTACAATGTAAATTATGCAAATCAATTCAGCGACAGGATTTGAGTGGCAAGGTTTTGATTGGCTAAAACGAACAATGTCTCAGCTCGCGCGCCCAGCCGTGAGTGGGGAGAGGATCGCGGGCTCACCGAAACCCCCACGGGGCTGGAAACCGAGCCTAGCCAGAACTTTGTAATAAAAATATATCTTAAAGAAATACATGATGAAGAGCCAGGTTTTCCCTTGTTTGAATTACCATATACAATGTATATCTTGTTTCCTCCATCATCTGTGGAACCAGTGATATTTTAATCATGGAAAAAAAATAGAAAACAAATGCTATGATTTATTTAAAGTGGATTCTCAAAAAGTAAACAATGCTACTAAGAAATGATGAGTTTTAGCTAAATGAAGAAAATATTGACTTTGTAATATCCTCGTTCAGTCTTTGCTAGCATTAATGTTATGAAGGATAAAATCTTGCATATTTATGTTATCACCTAGGCATTAAAATGCTAGTCCATGTGTGATTATTTGTAGCATTAATCTGATAAGTTCTGATTTTCATCTGTGTCCTGATTGGTGAATGTACTGGCCACTGCTACCTTGAAAATCATACCATGAACTTATCAATTTCTGAATGTCTCTTCCTTATCACTATTTTAATTATCATATTATTCTCATATTTCAAAAAAACATTATATATTGTAGTAATATATGGAAATGTCCGTTCACAATAAAAACAAACTGGATTCACCAAATTTTCTAAGCTAGACTTTATTACCAATATTTCACGCTCCTCAAAACAAAATGTTCTGTATCATAATTTATTATGTGTGCAGATCAACTTTGAACTTAAGAGATATTTGAGCAACGAACAAACATACTTTTATGTAAATCATTTTTACTTAAAAATAGATGAAGTGTGGATCACACCTGTCATATTCTTGGTATACATGTAGGACAAGTTAAAAACTTCATTTAATATTCATATAGATTTAAGCAAAATTATAATTTCTCACATCTATGACATGACCATCCTTGCTATATATGGCTTGCCAAGTCAATGACCAAGATTAGTTTGAGTACAAAAAATACTTGAAAGTGTATTATTACAGTGACATGTTATTAAATAATAAAACAAGAAACTAACAGTGCCAGTTCAATGGAATACCAATCAAAATACTTCAACCATGGTTTTACAAACTTTGTATTTTCATGTTTATCTAAAGCTCTGTATGAATGAATATCTTTTCCTGTAGACTGTGCAGTTTCTCATTTTCAAAAGTTCATTTTTAGGAACAGCACTATAACCAATAATAGAAGATTGATCTACAGACACAATGATTTGCCAAACTGAAGGGTTACAAGGAGTAAATGTGCTAATATCTAGGAGTAATTTAGTAGCAATATTTTAGATCAACTGGGAAGGTTCTCGTTTGGCAAATCAAAACAATGAAAATCCAACAAAAAACCATGAAATCATGTAAAATTTCATGGGGTACAGTTCTATGTATGAAATTTGTCAAAATTTTAGGGGGTGTTTCAGGGAACTGCTAACCAGTATCTTTTTGGAAAATGCAATTTTCATGGGAATGATGAGCAGCAGAGTTACTAGCTAAAAGTAATTTAAATGTTACCAGCACAGCCTTTCAGGAGCCATGTCACAAGACTGCATTCACGACAGGAATGGCAATTACAGCAAATATTTATCACCTTTTAGTACTGACCAACACTCACCACATCCAGTAATTATCACATGCAGTAATAACTAGTGAGTCCCTGTTGGTAGAGGGTCAGTGAGAAGGTAACAACCCAAGAATTGTTCTTAATTTTGACACTTGGTAAGTCTACAATTACTAATATTGTACAGGGGTTTCTTTTGAATCACAGGAAACAGTAATCTAAAGCTGATTTTATGCATACTGTAAGATTAAAGACTAAAACATATTTTTTTTTAAATTGGCATGTATATTCAGTCTATAATATTAAATAGTCTATGCTTATTACAAAATGCTTGAAATTTTTTTTTTTATTGCTAATCAAATGGAATATACAGTACAGCCAAGAGTATTATTATTGAAAATTGCATATAATATATTATTTAAAGTCAAATTTGCCTTGTCAAAATCTTAAAATATATTGAGCTATGTTTACAATAATTCTTATTCTCATACAGTTGTATTTATGTACTGTTTAAAACACGAACAGCAGTGTTTTATCAAATTTAACAATTCGAGGGCGAAGCCCAATAATTTTTAGACTTGATAAAACATGTGCTGCGAGTGTTTTAAACGGCTTCAAAAATGCTTTAAGAATGCAATGAAAGAAAGACGCACATCTCAAGGGAATGGTTACTTAATAAACCATTGTATTGATTTCTCAACGCCATGCAAAATATTCGAGTAATCACCACCTGCAATTACGAACATCTCAAGGGAATGACATGAAGAAATTACCATACTATGTTGTTTGAAGCGGTGTTTTGCAATGCAAGAAGAACCTGCACTTGAAGGATTTGGTGTTGTGGTTTACCTCGATAAGGTTCAAGACTTGGAAAGCGATGTGACTGATGTGACGGCAGACTCTAAATTTTGACTCCAGCACAAAATATGCAAGTTTAATGCACGTTTTTATTATTTTACGGCTTTGAGTTTGGTTTAATAATTGGAACTAAACAGTGGCTCGCTAAACAAGTAATGGTAGTTGGATAACTTCATTTTAAAAATATTATCTGTGTATCTCGGTAGTCTGCTAATATTAGTAAATTTAGTGCAACATTTATTATCTAGGTACCTTTATTATCTGTGTACTTTTTGTTATCGTTGGGTCTTTATCAGTGAATTCTTAATTAGGATGAAACTTTATATAAAATTTCATGTTCATTAGCATTCTCTATTTTAAACGTTCATCCTAATTAGCAATTCAATGAGAAAGCTGAAACATCAATAGAAATTCCATTGTCTCAATCATTAACCCTGTTTCCCCCTGGGACAGAATTCAAATCCCTCCGCAGGCCTTTTAGAATGATGAGATTTTATCAGGTATAAAGGAGAATGCACGTGACTGATTTGCTTCATCTGATTGGACAAAATGCTCATTAATTATTCATGAGTTTTTTTTAATTAATCTTAAAGTGCTGGAAAAAATTATATTGCATAAATTATGGACTTCAAGGTAGTTTATTGCTACACCTCAGTTACATACATGTACATGTACAACAGTTCAAATCTTTAGTTTTCCCTTCAGTGACTAATTATTGAAGATACATGTATCCATGCAAGGACAGTGTAAGTGATTTTTAGTCTCCCTTAGAAAACAAAGAATTTAAAGAGAATTTAGAATGTGATCAGTAGTCACTTAAGCTGTTCTTGTATGGACTCCATCAATTAGAATTTCACTAGACAATAAAATTATTGTTAGTACTAGGGTTTTTGGTATTTATTTAGTCAGGTGGACAATAATATATGGAAACAAGCAGCTTCACTTTTATAAAAGCTGTCTTCTGAAAAACACTAATCATATGAGAACAGGCAGCTAATTTCATCCTCACAGCCAGCAGAAATCTGCCAACTGCCGGCTTCTACTGAGAACTCTGTATAGACCTTTCCCACGTGGCAATAAATTGGAATAAACCTATTGTTAATGCTTACCCAGCCTCGGTTAAACACGTTGGAGACCGAGGCTGGGTAAGCAATAACAATAGGTTTATTCCAAGATGACTGCTGTGTGGGAAGGTCTATAGTACCATTGCTAATTATTAATGTTCAATTTGAATAAAACTGCATGAATTTCAATATTGCTTTACCGATCACGAAAACAATAATGCTGTGACACCACAAGAAGCCTTGAATTTACTAAATGTCTTCATTCGTCCACAATAATAAAATAGAAAAACGGGATTAACAAGGTGAAAGATAATAAGAGCATTAAAAATTCCACATTTTGCAAATTTAAGATATGCATGTACATGTACGTTGTACAGTAAATTGCACAGTGCCTATCCAGATAACCCATTGGATGTATTTGAGTGGATGTGAAATCCTGAGTGAAATCCTAGGTACTGTAACCACTGAGTGCAAATGGGAAGAGTTTTTTTGAGCCAATTTTGAGCTCCTCAAAATTTGTGAAAGTCGAAGAAACGAAAAAAGATCTCCAAAACAAATGAGTTTTTCTCCAAAGTGGGGAGTCAAGCCATTCCTGTTACAGCTCTGGGTTTTAAGTCATTCATCCCTTGAAATGACATTTTCAGCATGTCTACATTTGATGCAATATAACAATGAAATTCCAAAATTCACAATGAAATTAGTGCACTGCCTAAGTAATGTAAAAAGATGATTATTTACTGGAAAATGTATTTTAAAAATTGGGTTTGAGATCAAAGGCACTGGAAATGAATTTATGTGAACAGTTAACCTACAGAATAACAAGGTATTTTTGGTATACGTACATGTATGTTATTTTACAATCAACCATCACTGAAAGGATTACACAAATCAAAAACAGAACAGTGCTTTCACTAAAGTTCCTGCATGGATTTATAGATCATGTTGTTCTTATAACCCTAATCTATCATCACCCCACAAAATATTTCTTACAGTTTCTATGGAGGCCAGCTGTGAAATATTTACGTCAAGACAACAACAGCCTTACATGATAAGAATTCATGAATTGCCCATCAAAGAAACAAAACTTTCTTACATATCCAAGCCAGATTGAATTGTTATACAAATGCAGCATCACTGTGGGTGTTTATGTTGACATACCCTTCAAACTCTGGTTCATGCCCAATTATAATACATGTAAATATTTTACAGAACAATATGGATTACCATAGACATGTCTAACTTTGATCTCTCGTAGACACAGAAATAGGGTTATTTGATTAGATGAGATACCATTTGATGGATGGGATGAGCTAATTTTTTTACCACCCAAGAATAAGGTGACAACAAAAAGTACCAGATGAATAACAAAATCAATATATAAAATGAAAACAATGAATAAAATGGTGTGGGGAGTATTGCTAGTGATGCATATGCAGTGATAAAATAGTATTGTTAATAAGTGAATAAGTAAAAATGTTAACTATGCTTGTAAATTTGAAATCACCTGATTTATGTTAGCCTATGAAAAGCTTTTGATCCTATCCAATCATGGCTCACAAAGCTTTAATTTTCTTCTCAAGAACCCAATTCTTGGACTAGAGCTAGCTGTAAAACACTCCTAGTTAAAATATATTACAGATAATTTGCCAGTTTTCCTCTATCATTTTAAAAGTCAAGGATAATCAATAGATGGGAAATATCAATAAACCAGAGTAAATATTACCAGACAAACTACTGACAGAAATGAATCCAACTGTGTTTTTAAAATACCTATTCAAACAATAAACACTAAAATGAATGGACACAGGGATTTTTGTGAAAGTAACTTCATACATATGGTAACAGTAATAACAGACTTGTCTATTGCTTACTACTAATTCTTTCTTTCAAAATGGAAACTAGTACTACTGCCACATGCGCTACATGTAACCATTAAATTTTAAGCAGCTTAGTTATTCTTCAACTTGAAAAATTTAGTGCGATCATAACCATTAAGGTTTTTGTGGCAGACTATTTGAGTACAAGTGGAATTACCTTGCCTTGCAATAATTGTTGACCAACTCAGGAATATGTTCCAGATACGGGCAATGCGGCCATACTTCTCAACCATCCTCTTCTGTACATCAGGGCGCATCCAATTCTTATACCAGCTCTTGATGGTATAGGAATAATGGATACCAATTTTCTCTGTTCCTTGGACTTCAAAACCAGCTTGCTCCAATTGGGTAACAAACCAACCAAGAGGACAGCTTGCATCGGCACCAGGGAAGATGTACTTTGCCATAAAGAGGCCCCAGATTAAATCCTCCCATTGCCATGTCCTCCGCAGGCCGGCAATTTGTAGGAAGAACACCCCATCATCTTCCATCATATCCCGTACTTGGCCAAGGAAAGACTGAAATTTTCTGATACCAACATGTTCTGCCATTTCCAGGCAAGTAATTTTGTCATACTTTCCTGCTGGCATGTCGCGATAATCGATGCACAAGAATTTAGACCTGCTACTGACTCCTTTAAGCTCTGCTACTCTCTGACCCCATTCAGCCTGATTCCTAGCTAGGGTGACCCCAGTGGAAAAAGAACCACAGTTTTCCGCAGCATAATTAACAAGAGTCCCCCAACCACACCCAATGTCTAAATGTCTATCACCTCTCTTCAGTTGCACTTTGTCACAAACGGCCCCGAGTTTGTTTCGCTGAATCTCCTCTAGACTCTCATCGTGATCGTGAACTATACCCGAGGTATAAATCATTAGCGGCCCGAGAAATGCTTCGTAAAAGTCATCTCCACGATCGTAATGATCGCGTACTTGTTCGCAGTCTTGAGTCTTTGAGTGTGACAACAGTTCGGGTATAAAACAACACATAAAAAATTGTAGATGGTATAAACTTAACTCGTAAGTCGTGAATTCACAACGATGTTCTAACGCCTCTAAGGGATCCATTTTGAAGTCCAGTTTTCCATCGGCGTACGCTTCGTAGAGGATGTGGAATGGGATTTTTCTGTTCGCGTAGGTTTGAGCAAGTGACTTGTCATTGAACTGAATGTATTTGGAGACTCGAGAGGTCTTTGAACCAAGTTCGTATATACAAATTCGGTTGTACACAACCATGAATACTCCAAGCAGTGGCAGAAAGCAGAGAATGAATGAAACCGGGTACAACCACCATGGCAAGCCCAAAAAATATTGAACCACGCCTGGCACACCAATGAGAAGAGAATACAAAGAGGGATAAGAAACCCTTTTCCAAGCAAGCTGGTCCTTCGATTCAATATTCGAGATTCGTGGCGAGTTTTTCACCACTCCGTTCTGAGCGTGGGCCATTTCTTCTTATTTCCTAGAATGGGAGAAGCTCGGAAAAGTTCTCACCAAATATGCCGGTAATTTCTGTACAGCCTGAGTAACCACCTCCAAAGAAAACAGTTCGTCTGACAAAGGGATGGAGCGAGTGCGGCTTTCGCGATCGCTGTGTACACGTGTCTCGTGATAAATACCCCTTCATCCGTCTCACGCATATATTTGTGGGTGGGGGAGAGGGGGTTATTTGAAATCACAAATTTATCTTTAAATATGCAAGTAATACGTCCACCAAATATGACTTTTGAGAAGAAAAAAATGTCATCTGCAATTTCAGGGGTTTTACGACACTATTATCTAGAAATACGAGTTCCGTAGTATGTTTAATAGACAATAACTCTCCCCTCCGGTGTGAAAATTGTGATATTATGCCATATGGGTCACATGACATGAACTATTTCAAAAGTCCATAGTCCTCACAGCTAGCCTTGCGTTCAAACGAGTAGAGACATATTTAGAAGTTTTTCTAAGCAAACCACCTGTACTGGTAGCAATTAGACTGTCATACATTTCTAAGCCTTTTGTTTGCATTGAGGGGACTCCCTCCCAAAGAAATCACCAAGTACTAGTATCAAAGAAAATATATATTCAGCATATCAGTCAGAAACAGAAGGGAAGACATTTACCTATTTTTAAGGTGTGCCTTCTTGCAATTTTATGAAATTAATGATGTGTAAAGCCGTCATATTTCTTTGCGCGTCCTATCACGTAGCAAAGAAAATACTAGAAATCAATTCATTACAACAAGCCTACGAAGCCGAACCAGACTGAAATACATTTCTTTGAAAGGTAGAAGACTGCGCGGATTCATGCTAATTTGAATAAACAGCTGGCTGCCGAACTTCAATCCATACAAGATCAGTTGAATCCGTGCTTTTCAATTTATTCAGGACAAGGGTATTGTGGTATTTTGTCGGGCTTGTTTGCTATTTCGTTTTCTATTTAAAAAAAAACAAGCTGTAAGGTAAAATAACGTTTTCCCTTCTCAGTGTCAATGAAATACAAGTTCCGCTAAGGAAAAGTGTTTCAGACAGTTTCAGAGTAGGAGCATGGGGAGGGGGGAGGGGGGAGGGGGGTACCGGTTCGATGCCATCGTTATGTTTATGATTGACAAAACTTCAATCTCGATCAAATTGAGTAGGGAAAAAAATCCCAGTTTTAGATTGATTGTTTTACTCCAGTCTGAATTAATTATCTTTGCTGTTGACTTTTTCGCCATCTGGTGCAAACTCCTCCCCCACCCTTCCCGGGGGATTTACGTGAGAACTCAGGTCAAAAGGCACTTCAGAGCGCACGATTTTAATCATGTGGTTCCGGACCGGAAGAAAAGATATATTACCTGTGCAATAGACCGATTTAATTTTAGCTTGTACATTCAGGTCACCTGACTTTTCCCTTGAGTAATGTTTTCTTGTTTTCCTGTATCCCAAGAGGAAATGTACACATTTCTCTAATTGGAAATCCTCTGGAGAGCTGTGACATTATAGTATTGGGACAATCAATGTACAGGCAATAACGCCGATGAGATCGAGAACCGTTATCTGAAGTGGGTTTCGCGCTACTCCGGAAACTGATTTTCATTGCAACGATGAATAGTTCCTTAAAATTTATATGGAGATTTGAACAGATATTACGGTCATTTCTAACCAATCAGCATCAGCATTTAAATGGTTCCACAGCAACACGAGACGTTTTTATTGAGAACTTTAGAATGTCTTTTTCTTTATCCTCACGGCGCCGAAAAAAATTTCATCTTGCTCCAAAATTATCTTCCTTAATTTGCTTGACTAAAATGCTGACCAGTGTGTAATCTTTCTTCCATGTACGTAAACCGAGTTTTACTGACCGTAAATCAAAACAAAGGAAGCTCATTTTCCTATGGTCTATATAATGAAAAATGCACTTTTGAGGTATTGAAATGCTGATTGAAATGCTGTTAATTTCGCTTGTGTATTCATCAAGCTAGTCTTCACCCCAAAGTGCCAAGAAACGAGTTTTTATTTTCTCCTTCGTTCGGCGGAGAGAAGAAGAGAACCTAGCTCTACTCCCAAGATAGAACTGAGAAACCATCTTTTCTTTATTATTTAAAACCTCAATAATTTTTTTAAAAGGAAATAGCGTTTAAACAGCTGCCATGGATGTGGAATAACAGGTCCTCAGTTTGTCAATATAAACGTAGCATAGAATTGAAACCGTTCGGTGGGTGGGATTTGCGGGATTTCGTAGTTAGTGGTTTATATTCATATCTTGATTAAAGTCTTTCTTTGTCAGATATAATAATTCAAATAGGTAACTGAAAGCTTTTCCCTAAAACATTGTTTTAAAGTCAGTTTATCCAGGTTATCGCTTATGCTTGGTTCAAACGTCGAATTTCTGCCGTGTCGAATTCAATTCAATTAAGTTCGGCAGAAAAGCGGCAGTTGATTCAGACGTCGAATTTAATGCTTAAGTCTTCATCAGCAAAATCCCCTCGCATTTCCTGTTCAATTGTTCTTCTCCAGGACGCCATTTTGTTTGACTTGACGCATGCGTTGTTACCAAAAATTACTTCGCATACCGTATTTCCTCGATTAAGCGCCGACCCTCGTTTAAGCGCCCCCCTCCCCTCCCCCAATAAATATGGCACAGTAAGAGAGATGGCATACAACTTGCGTTTTATTACAAAGTTACGGCATGTTCCCATATGTAGTACCGTATTAAAGTTATGTTTGGCTGATAAGGGAAATTAGTTTCTTTTCTTCCAACTCACAGTCCGTGATAATTAAGTCCATGTGCTTGCATAGCTCTTGTACCCGAAGCAGCTCGTTCTTCAGCCTTCTTCCCATTTCAACGCTTTGGGTAAATGCTGTGAAACAGCCGGGGAAGACAAGACCAATTTCCAGTTTCCGCGAGCCATTAAGCGCCCCCCCCCCCCTCGATTAAGCGCCTACCCCACCCCCCTCGATTAAGCGCCCCCCTTGGCAATTTTTTTTAAAATAAGCGCCCAGGGCGCTTAATCGAGGAAATACGGTATATTATTATAATAGATTCGACACGGCAGAAATGCGACGTTTGAATCAGTGTCACATTTCTGCCGCAAGTGCGGCAATGCCAGTCGAACTCGACTAGTCGAATTTAATTGATTCAAACGTCGAATTTCTGTCGAATTGAATTCATGAATTGAATTCGACCCGGCAGAAATTCGACGTTTGAACCAAGCATTACAGTCGCCTGTTACTTTGATGATGAGGAACTGAGACGGTTCCCGCCGGGCCAACTGGACAAATTATATGCAATTCTATAAAGTTAGTGGTAGAGCTTCCAATTACAACTTCCGTTTGTGAACCTGAAGTTGCCAATTAATGTTATTTCTTTGATTTGCGGCTGCTATAGGTTCGTTGAAAGGTTTACACCAGACTTCGTTATTAATTAAAGGGGCTATGTCATGGTACTGCGCATGTATCGAGTAATCGCTCGTTTAGTGGCTGTTAGTTGGATACAAACAGTTAAACTTCCCTCCCTCAATGCTTGATTGAAAGGATTTTCAATATTTTCCCTGGAGACTGTTTTCTACACTGTTTGTTAGTCATTTTTGCATATTTGCTTTGATTTTAAGCATCCCACATGGCCGAGAGGTTCGTTAGTTCATATCCAAATCGGTGGAAATAACTCTTTCCGGCCCGGAAAAACGAATGTAAAGTCTTACCGTGACACAGCCCCTTTAAGGCAACCTTTGATTGTCATTTCTCAAACTCATTAATAATGCATGAGATAGTCATCCAATGGAGGAACAGCATTTGGTCACATGCATGGGTCTTGATACCGGGTGAAACCCTTGTTCGAAGCTTCGTCAGGTGGATGCATCTTGACATCCAATGAAACACCAGTTCCAAACGCACTATAGTGTTTGATCATGTTTCCAACCCTTGTGTTCAATATTTCTTAATCATCATATTCATGAACCACTAACTCATTACATACTGATAAACTACAAGTAAAGAGCGAAGAAGTAAAGACATAAAGAATGACATAGAAAGGAAAAGTTTGCCTCCACTGGAGTTCGAACCACGACCCTTCCGACTGCTTGTACTAACTCTTGTCCACTACTCTACTAGTACGCTAGTTGAAATCACTGCCATCAAAAAAGAATAATGAGCCATCTATCGAATAATTAGATACAACAGTCAAACGGTAAACAATACTTGCTAATGAAGTTTGAAAAGAAACGTATGTAAATTGTCGGTTTTCATTTGCACGAGAAGACATGTCAAACACTCATTGTTCGTCTTTCATCAGGGGATTCCAAATATTTCGAAAACAATAAAACCCTCGAGGCTACGCCTCTCGGGTTTCATTTGTTTTCTCAATATTTGGAACCCCTGATGAAAGACTCCAATTCGTGTTTGACATAGTTCTTCAACCATTCGCAGCTCCATCGCCGTCTCACCCACAGTGCTTCGCGTGCTTTGACCCTTGTTCACGGCGGGAACCTAACGAACTGAGCGTATTCTTTATCGGTTTTTGACTTGAACATGGATGACCTTGATGAAACCATATGAAACTAATATAGTACCTTACAAATTGAATGTGAAGTCAGCAAAGTGTTATACAGCAGTATTTGGCTGCACTATAATATTTACCGCTCACCCGACGGTTCCCAGTGCCAGTATCAGTGCTATAAACAGAGTTCACTCAGAACACTCTCTCCGGTACCCTGGATGCCAGAGGCTCGAAGCGAGAAGTCTTAGCCGTCGAGCGAAGCGAGACCTCTTTTAAGCTGATGTCGAGCGCTAGCGATCGAGACGTCAGCTCGAGTCGCGAAGCGAAGAGCCTCTGGGAGATTCAAGTAATGTTTACGGTTCCTTTGAACATAATCCAGTTAGATTGGCATGCGTAAAATGTGCTAAAAATATAAACCTGGCCAAATCGGTTTTGTTCATGTGGTAATGTGAGCTGTCAAAAGCGAATGGAAGAACAGCAAAATACATCTTTCTTCAGTATGAATGACAGGATTTCGATTTCGGCGAACCAAGAACGTAAAGTTTCTGCGAGAGCGATTTTCAAGAAGCCATTTCTATTAAAACAGACAACGGGTTTCGAGTCACATGATCATGTTTGGCCAATCAGCGTGACAGGGTCAAGATCTGACTCTGATTATCATATAAAGCGTTCTCTAATTGGCTAATTGGATTAGAAAAACAATCGCTTACAACGGGCGGCCGGAGGTTGCAGCCGCGTTGTAAGTATATTGTGAGCTACGTTGTCGATATTGTGAGCTAGGACAAGCGGATTTCCAACCTCTGATCCAGGGTATCTCTCCGGGTAATACTGAATAATTATGAAAGCGAGACGTTTCTCTCCTCCGTTTTATTTTTACTTGCAGAGAGAGAGATATCTGCTAGCAGGCAATCTCGTTGCTGGGAGTAGCAGAGAACCAGTTCAAGAGAATTATTATGCAAAATTATTATCTTGGCGGCTCTGTTGTCAATTTCGTGCGAGTATAAACTTTGAATCGAAAATCTCGACGAAATTACTGTCTAAAAGTCCTTCGAAACCAGAGAGAGACCTGTTTCCACAAGTTAAACGCCAAAGCCCTGGCAATGATTTTAGGAAACTGCTCAGTTCCGTTTTAGGGTCGACCAAGCGGAGCCGTACCCTGGTTCCAGAGGTGCTCAGGCAGCTGGTCTCGCTTCGCTCGACCGATGATTTCGAGCCTCTGGTATCCAGGGTAGTACCCTGGTTCCAGAGGCCACAGTGACCGACGTAACCGAGTGGACCTCCTCATAGGAGACTCGTCGCTTCGCGACTCGCAACTTTCGAGCCTCTGGTAACCAGGGTACCAGGGTAGCGGAGCCGTTAAATTGTTGCCATATGTCACGTAAGCCAGCCACAGTGTTCAACAACCCAAATCGGCTCAAGGATAGTAGGCACTCGAACTAAGCGCTAATATATCTTTAAATATAAAGATTAATGGTCAGGATAGCTCCTCGATGTTGTAGGTGGAAATCTTGGACACAAACAGACACTATGTTCCCTTTCGTTGAGGACGAACGAGACTCGGGCACCATCAGAGAACTACGGCCACCTGAAATAAAACAAAAATTTATATGACCAAATAATTTAAAAGACTTAAATAAGAGGCTCGACAGGAAGAGCAATAAAAAAGGTTTAACCTAGTGTGATTTTTTTGACGATAGCTGGAAGGATGGCAGAGATGTAGAGAAGATTAAAACCACTGCCATAAAACGCCGCTATGCTACGTGAGCGCGCTAAGCACTGTGGGTGAGACGGCCTGAAAGCTGAGTTGCTTTTGATTTACGAACGCCTGCTGAAAGTCAGTAATTGGACCCGATTTTTACTGATGGGAATTGATCATGCCAGAAAAACGGTTAGCCGCATCAAGTATAAATTTGGCTATGCTTTTCTTTAAGGACTCCGCAAATCGTGGCAATTACTTGTTCGGCGTTGGCTTTACTGTTCTTTCAACTGAACAGCTGTATACGAGAAGTATAGAACTCCATGACAATGACTCCTTTACACTGACTGGGTGGGAAAAGTATAGTCGAGTTTTTTTAGTCAGTGGGAACAGGTAAATCGATCATTTATTAATATCTAAAATAAGCAACAATCTCTACAAAAAATAACATCTACCTGGCTCTTCTAAGCCGAGTAAATAACTGATTAATATCGACTCAATGCAAACACAGCCTTGAAATTGTATTTTTGTATCTCTTCAGTCAAGTCTCAGTTAGTCCTGTGACGCGATGCAGTGTGTATTCACTGAACTCGTGGGACCGGAAAAGCTTGTGTATTTTACCTCATATTTAAGAGCCCAATTTGAGCTGTTTTTGGCGCAATTATAAAGTTTCCACATTGGAATATTTTTCTTCTTTTTCGGTAGTAACTGCTTTTATAGCAACTCGGATTCCAAAAATAAATAAACTTTAATTTCCTGACGATGCTCCGCCTTCTGACCAGCTGTGTGTTGAATTACCGGCGGCTTTTAAAACGTTTTCAGAACGGAAAGTAATTACTGTGACCGGCGACTTTTGCACTCGGCGCGAAAGCGCTTTTAGGGTTTTATTATAATTATTAGAAATAAGGAGAGTAGGAAGTGGCATTAAATTCAAACCCAAAAATCCTGAAAGAGAACGTGGGAACATTGAGATTGTACTTGAGTACAGGAAAAACAATTTGTGACTTATTTAACGAGCTGTGTTTAACCCTTTGACTACTAAACCAGCCAAAACTAGCCTGGGAAACCAGCCGACTCTTATCGCTCCCCCACTCGCGAGTGCCGGGGGGAACGATATTAAAGAGTCGGCTGGTTTCCCAGGCTAAGCCAAAACCGGCAAATATGAATCATGTTACTGGATTTTTTTGTTGCATCAAATCTAGACATGCTGGAAATACGATGTTGCGATGTTATTTCAAGGGATGAATTACTTAAAACAGCGATCGGTTGACTCCCCACTTTGGAGAAAAAAAAAATTATTTTGGAAATCTTTTTTTGTTTCTTTTGATTTTCACCAATTTCAATCCCTTTCCATTCCGCATTCGCGCTTGAAATCAAAAGTAAACAGAAGGAGAGTACAAACCTGATAATACCCTAGGTCCCTTCTACTGAGCCTGCCTACGATTTTACGTCCTTATCCGAGAAGACATGAAGGTCTAACCATTTGTAGTTGTTTCTGACAAAGGCAACAATTCTGCAGTTATTTTAAGACCCGGAGTATTAGTCCGGCCGAGGTTTGAACCCGCGCCCTCCCGCACAACGTAACAGACCGGAGCAAGCGAGTGCGAACCACGCTATTCTTACCCTAAGTAGAAACACAACAGAAAAACCCAGTAAAATCCCCTCGCAAAGCCCGCTAAAAGCAAGCCAAGTACTTTTCAGCCATCCTCAGACATTTTCGGTCCTCTGGCTTTCTTACAGTCGCTTATTTGACCAAAATTAGAGCAAATTCCATTCAAAATCCTACAACTGAGAAGCAATACCTACCATCGAAGCAATACCTTACCGTCGACGAGCACGCAGAATTCTCCCGAAGGGTACTGTAGGAAAGCTTGAGTGTTTGGCGGGAGGGTTGGGTTAGCACTCAGAATTTCACCAATTGAGCCCAAACACGTCCAATAGTCAAGATTCAAATTCATTTATTTTACACTATTTTCCTTAAAACAATTTTTTTTACAAATATGTAGGAAAAAGGAATGATAATATAAGCTATTAAATTTAATGAGCTAGGTTAGATGTGCGTAGTGGTCAAAGTAGCCGCTAGGCTTTCGATTTGATCACTACAATAGGTATAATAGTCGAGGTGGAAGAAAAGAAGAATTATATAAATAGGAAATAGAAAAAAGTGCAGACGAGAAATTAAGGAAAACGATTCCAGAGGAATTATACAAAGGAATTAAGAAAAAGAGCAGAGGAAAAGGGTGTTGATAATACGAAAGGAAATATTGCTATAATTAGTTTACATGTAAATAATTTCATGAATATAATAATCCAAATGCTAATGTAAAGGGTTAAAATAGCAGAAATAACCATTTTTATATGGAATAAATTAAAATGGATCATCCGTGCCGATCGAATGTTGGAAGAAAAAAACTCTACCGTTGAATCAGCCTTTCCTTTCTTGTCTATTTATATATTGCTGATCAGATCCCTACACGCTAGGAGATCCGGTTGTTTATCATTTCGTCTGTGGTCAATTTTCCTACCTTTTAATTGATCCGAGATAACATAACAGTGAACGATACAAGTGATAAAAAAGTTATAAACCGTTCTTTGAATACAATTCATATTTATACGCAGAGAATCTCGACAAATTCACATCGAAATTCCTATTCAACTAACATTGAGAGTCCGGCCCTCGGGGGAAACTGTAAATATGCCGGAAGTTTCAATCTGAATTATACTCTTTCAGGCACGAATACTGACGACGATGACAACAACAACAACAGCACTTATTTATACATAGTGCGTTTAACCGCAGCATTAGCTGATGTGGCCGTGTTTAAACTAAGCAGAATAACAATGCCAGTCGCCGGACTAGGTCCAACGCACGGGGAATCGAACTCAGCGTCCCTGGATTGCGAGTCCGCTGTGTTAACCGCTCGGCCACATCGCCTCGTCGTAAATACGTTCAATGATGCGATAAGATAACCGCCTTAGGCCTACGGCAAACGTCGTACTAGCCACGAACTTAATTAAGTCGAACCTATTAATTTTGAAATAGGCTCATGGTAGTACGACGTTTGCCGCAATTGAGATCGACCTATTCAATAGGTACGAGTCCAGCATGAGGTTCGAGTGGCCAAGTCGGGAATTACGAACGGCTGGTGCGACTTTACGACAAACTGCGTTCTTTAAACACGCGCCGAACTAAATTCATAAATTAAGTAAAATAATAAATAAATCATGCAAATCATATGGATTGTGCCAAAACTGCGAAAACAACATCTCCTCTGATCTCTCAAACACAGATCCCCCTCTGGATCCCCCTGGTGAGTATGCGCTGTACAAAGGCGATTTCGAAGGCGAAATGGCGGCCTATCGGTCATTGCCGCATGACGCTCTGCCGGAAATATGTAGTTCGTGCTTGAACGTCACAAAATACATTTGCCTTAAATGCGAAATGCCCTTTTTTAATAAATGCTCACTATTCGAAAGTAACGAAGACGCGTCTGGCTGGCCCAGGCGCATGAATTCCAGCAGAAGCATTGGCTGTTGCGATATAGCTCGCTTTGAAACGCTTCTACATGTACCATATGAAGTCAAACCATCCAGAATGTCGTTGAAAACTGCGGCATGATCGACTATTAACAGAGGTTTCAATGTGTGAATGGCAACCGCTAGAAACATAGGCTCGAAATTGATTTCAGCACGAGTCGCGAAGCGACGAGCCTCTGGCCGCCCGAGTAGAGATTTTCGTTTCTTCCGGTACAGAATCTGTACCTCGTCCCTGATTGGTTGATCGAGTTGTGGCCATGGAAACTAAGGCATTCGGATCAAAGGAACATTTTGATTGGTTTTCATCTTGAGATAGTGTTACAAACCGGTTCACGAGTCTTGACAGATTATACACAAACGCCAATGTTTCACAGTGGTTAGCCTCGAAATAAACGAGTTGAAGTCTGTTCATGTTCTTCAAGCGGCGTGATGTCTTCTCAGTACGGCCTACTGGCTAAGGAAAATCGCTGATTTTCCAACTCATACCTGGTAAACTATTTGCTTCTTCCTTCACGTTCGATTATCCAAAACGAGCAATTGTACTGGGGGTTTCCCCTCTACATGCCGTGATTTACTCCCACATAACAGAGCTAGAACAACGAGGAATCAAAGCATGCTCATTGGGAGATCCAACTCATCAAACCCGACGAAGTAAATCGAGGATAATTTTCCTTTATCTTCGCAAATCCCGACAACGGCATGTTTGGAGCCACATGTTTTATGTTTTGAATCACACACGACTTCACCACGTGAAAGTGACATGCAAATTAACCGCCGAGTCGAAACCAGTTTGACTGGAAAGCGTCTATGGGCATGAGATCGAGGTTGGCTATTCGAGCGACCAGAGGGGCTCAACGGTCGTCACGCAAAACAAAACTCCTTCGGGGAATCAAAACACTTTCGATCGCGGCACATTACAGTATATTCGTACCTGAGCCCCTCTGGAACCAGGGTACTAGAAACACGGCCAATAACACCACTTGCAGTAACAACTGAACCAAATAACGGCCGGTCATCGGACAATGTCCGGCCAGAATTGGAACTTGTCCGGTCAAATCTTTGCCTTGCCGGTCATTTTGACCAGTCAATGTTACTACAGTTTCAACCAAATACTGATCTTGACCGGCGACTGACCGGCCATTATTTTTAGCCCTGCCTATACACGGCACCGAGTGCTGTGTTGAACGCCATTCTTCTGTTTCTGTTTTGGACAATCATTTTCCACAGAAAGGCCTTTCTTAGATTCGACCGAGCGATGTATTTCGCCATATCACTAGTCGCTGGCGAAAAGTGAAATGCGCCAGGACACGTGTTAGTTCCCGTGTTTTAATTGGCCAGTAACAAAACGAGCAGGGGACTGGGACCGAGTTTATCAGAATTACTCTAATTCTAAAATGAAGTTCATCATATGATAGAGCATGTTGAAATTAGCATGTGTGCCAAGTTTGACATGATTCAAGTGAATCTTGTCTGAATTATAAGCAATTGAAATGTCTTAACTTTGTCCCTCCAAAATTTTACAATCAATGTATGGTTTGGAGGGAAGACGTTAAAAAATAAGAGAGTTTGTATGGCAAAATTGACATATTTGATGCCTTCTAGCATCGTCAATATTGAGCCAAAGTTCACCAAACTTTCCAGACTAGCTAAGTTTGATCTATTCTTTTTGAAACTAATGCTCACTTTAACTAGTTATTAATTGAATTAGTTTTACTGACTCGGTTCCAGTCCCCCGCAGGTGAATTAAGATCCGTCGACATATGTTCGACGTTTGCTGCCACGTCGGCCCTAAGTCGATCTTCTACCGAACCAATTTTTTAATAGGATCGGCGCGACTTAAGTTCGGCGTTTGCCGTAGGCCTTACTGGTTTAATAGCTCAGTTGGAAGAGCACGGTCTTGAGTGCAGGAGGTCCAGGAGCTCGAATCCCGGCCGCGTACGTCGTTGGGCAGGGACATATAAGTCGTTGGCCTCGTCTCCTTCCTCTTCTAATAGGGACTTTAAAATACCACGACGGCAACGTGGACGGCAACGCGGTGAAACAATGGACTTAATTACAAAATACAATAACTGCACGTGAAAATGCATGTAGCTGCATTTATTTTAGCAGTTGTCTGCAAAAACACGACGTGAAAACGCTGAGTTTACGTTCCGTAGAGAACGAGAACCTGAAAACGTAAATGGCACTTCTAGTCGTTCGGCCTAAACGGAACTGACTCTGTGCACACTCTATTTTTCGAAAACGTGGATGAGAAATGCAACAAAAGTCGAAGAAAAGAAACGATAATAAACAAATTATCGATAACACCATTTTTCACTTCACGTCGTCGCAGCCGTCGCCAGTATCTTAAAGTCCCTAATATATATGAGGGGGACGTGAAAGAACCGGTTGTATTATTTCGAGAAAGAGTAGGGGATTGCCGTCTCCTGACACCAACAGCCTGGTGTTCCGAGGTACTAACAATCACTTATGATTGTAAACTGCACGGCAACACATAGCAGTCCGTATCACAAAAATAACCTTGTGAAGCGCACTTGAATATATTCATATAGCATTTGCACTATATAAATGAATACATTTTAGGATATTTCGGTCCTCAAACCTGGAAATGTGGACTTGACCCCACGAGCCAAATTCACCGAGTTTCCATGGAGAAAACTTGGCCCAGTAAGTCATATCCGCTTCCGCATGCTGTGTGAACCGACATGGGCTCGGGTTTCATAAAAATATATATGAAAAGTTGTCGCCAAAGAACTCGGTTGTTTCCATATAAACACAGACAAACGCTGCAACATAGCCGGTAATAGGAACTTTAAGCAACCAGGACGGCGACGGCAGTGACGACGGGACGTAGAAAAGTGTTTTCTCCCGAAATTTGGTGTCTACTATTTCCCTTGTTCACCTTGAATTGTTTTTCACAACCAGATTTTCGAAACCTATGATGAGTTTAGAGTTCCGTCCATCCTTACAATACCAGGTATGCAAAAAAATATAATTTTTTCGACCCCTTGCAAAAACGAACTATGGCTTACGTACTTTCAACTTCTCCTTATCAAAAATTTGGCAAACTATTCCAACTGAGATAAAAAAATTAAGACATTCACAGTTTAAAAAACACTATAAGAAACATCTTCTTAAATTTCACCTTTAACCAAAGATGACATACAGTATTTAATTATCATTCCAGCCTGTATTTACACAGTTTTTACATATATTGTATTATATAATTTAATTTGGACTTAGTCTTTACTTCCTATGTGGCAGTGGTTAACTCGAAAGCTTAGCTCCTTTAACCACTGCACACTCTTCCTCTATACATTAACTCAGTATATAATCAAACTAGTCATTTTATAATAGTAATCTTTACTTAATTTCTGTGCATACATGTACTTTAAATAGTGTTTAATAAAGAAATCTGAATCTGAATCATGCCGAACGAAAGACGGATTGATTTACTTTCTTACCGGTTCGCGTTCTCTTTAAAACGACAATTTGGGGTTTTCACGTTGTGTTTTTGCAGAGAACGGTGGAAATATAGGCGACTGCGTGCATTTTCACGTGCAGCTAGATGGTTTGTACTCAATCCCCAGAGATTCAAATGACAAAGGGCATGGCGGCCATGTTGGTATACAGAACAAAAGAAGCTAACGAAGCATCTATTGTTCACTGTAAACCAACATGGCGGCTATGACGTAAAGCGCAAAGGGCCCATTTGGCGAAATTACTGTGTTCACGTCTGCAGCATAACGCAACAGATTGCAACAGTGTTGACAATGGCGCGACTCTCTCGGCCCACACAGCGGTCAAACGTCTGTGCGTGCGTATTAATTTACCTTAAAACATATTACAGTGAACTTCTACCCCGAAAAGGTAAGAAAAATACGTGAAAGTTAAGCTTTTTATTTTCACAGTCGACGGGAAATTGAACAAACTTCAAACTGAGTTTACCAATTTTTTTAGTTCTCAAGGGTTGAAAACGGGCTCGACGCATGCGCAGACGTTTGACCGCTTGGTGCTCTCAGCCAATCGTTTTGCTCACCGCTGACCAAACTACTGTGATGTGTACTCACGCCTTTGTATTGTGCGCGAACATGTCGGTACTTTTAATAGATAAACATATTCCGAAATCGTAGAACACAATTCAAATAATGATTTTCCATGGATTGTCTGTGAACTTTAAACATAAGATTGCACAACTGATGGTAATAGCTTGCCCCACAAACATGACAAAATAGTTTCAGCTCTCATCTTACCAGAGCTCATAATCTACAAACCACCCCCACCGGCCCCATCCCCCTTCCTTCCCCACGGCTTTCCTAGATTCTTTTAACAGAACTTCTTCAAAAGAAAACAGTTGCAATAATGACAACCCACAGTTTAATTTTAAGTTAAACTGGAAACGAAAGGAGGAACTAAGCTACATACATACATGATCATTACAAGACTGACTTAAATTGAAACAACACAAAAATATTTTTAGTCTAGAAAAAGGAAATATAGAAGGCGAGTTGCAAGGACAAATCAGAAAAAAACGACTGACTCCGTTAGAAAGATTTTAACTGCCTTAAAATACGTTCATTTTGTGCTAGTGATAGGCTGGAGTCTCCAAACAGTAAATGTCTTAACTTAAATTTGTCCGAGTTTGCCAATTACTAATAAGTGCAACGGAGGTAAGAAGTTTGGATCGTTGGGCAGCATACAAGGGACAGTAAAAGAAAAAGTGCATCGATGTTTCATTGGAGAATCCACAAAAACAACATGGAGACGAGATGCAGTTTCTTATAAATAAGTCAACATTCAATTGTAAGTGTACTTTACGCTGTACGTACTTTATTTTTGTAACAACATTGTTTTACAACAACCCTGGATTACGGGTGACTCGTATTTACAGCGTACTATTTACATCCTGTTTTCAGTGCCGAATTTCACGTAACTTACACCGGCGATGACAGCCACGCATGTAACCAGTGAATGCTTTACAAAGGGCTAGAAAATAACAAACTGCATGCGAACGACTGCATATTATTTAAAACCTCGAATGTTCTAAAGGCAGTCACGTGCTGATACAATACTTCGTTAACGAATGAATGAGCTCGTAATCCCCACGGGAAAGACGTTGCCATGGATGCTGGATAGCAAGCCACTGTTTTAGAAATGATAGGCAACTAGTTCCTGTAAAAACTAGTTTTGGTCTGCGTCGGCGGGGAAGATAAACAATGGTATGTAATCAACTAAAGTCGATTGAGGTATGCTAACCGCCGTGGAAAGCGAGTAGCAGCTGACGTTTCGAGCGCTAGCCCTTCGTCAGAGCTTTTTTGCTCTGACGAAGGGCTAGCGCTCGAAACGTCAGCTGCTACTCGCTTTCCACGGCGGTTAGCATACCTCAATCGACTTTAGTTGATTACATACCACTGTTTTAGAAAGATCGACAATCGATTGGAGGTGAAAAATAGCATTTACAAACAAGTTTTGCTAATAACAATACCGATCTCGTACAAGGCTTCTAAATAAATGAAGCGGTTAACTATGTTTTGCCATCCAGTACATTCCTGTCCAATCACGTGAATGCCTGCAAAATGGCCATTGCAGCACAAAAGAGCGTTATATGGTTCTCTGCGTTCAAAAGAAAATAATTCACGCTTGAGGTCTTGTATAGCCTGCTATTTAACTCACGCTTGAGGTCTTGTATTTTCCCGCCAGCAGGATCTGTTGGTGTCGCCATCGGTCCAGTAGCTGACTCAAGAACAGCAATTTCTCGAGCAGCGGATGACGATGCATTTTTCCCGGCATAGTTACGAGCACTAATAGCTGCAGTCGAGCATAATTGTCTGTTTTCGAGGGTGTCGCCAATTTTAGGACACCTCATTGTATTATGGACCAATCAGATTTTCCCTTACATATCCTGGAAAGTGACGTAATGTTACAGCCACACTTGAGAGGAGACTAATTTGTAATTCATGTTTCAGTGTTTTTCATTTGTTTAGCTTTCAACAACTCAATAAAATTCAATCAAAAGCTATGAGAGAAACAGCAGAAATGGATCGAGTCAAATTTAAGCTTCGGAAAATCTAAAAGCAGATTTGGTAACTTGATTGTTTTGATATATTTGCACCAACCAGCTGTGCATGGCGCGCCAATTAAACAATTCTAACGATGGCTTTGATTGGGCAGAAAAATAAAACGAAAGGGCAACGTCATATTTGCATATTGAAAACTAATTAAGCGCTCGGGTATTTTTTTCTTCGAGTGAAAAAATACGTCTGCATACGTCTAGGTCTTGTAAAACAAGAGTGCATTTAGCAGCTTTTTAAGAGCTCGTTATATTTTTTCTATTTGTTTTATAATATAAACGCAGTTATCCTGCTTGTGTGTATTATAAGAAATTAAGGGTTAGAGACTTTATAGGTTCCTTGAATCGCATAATCCGATGAATTACTTGAAGATTTAGTACTTTTGTTGATATTTTGCTAAGTTATAAATAGCGCGCGTAGTCTACAGTGGTGATTCCACTCTGAATCACCACTCCGTCTCAGCCAATCAGCGTCTGATTTCGCAAATGCACCGTGTGATTCAGCTTTGGCTATGCGATTCTGAGTTTTATTGACAAATAAAGGCACGCGCTGACTTAGTACGATGAACGAAAAATAATAAATACTTCGGCCAAAGGCATCATGAAAAAAAAATCACTTCATCGCAGTCAGCGCGTGGAACTCGGTTAATACGGACACCAAAGGCAAAGGGGCGATTTCACGTGACGTCATAGCCGCTATGTTGCTGTACCTTTAACAATAGATTCTTCGTTAGCTTCTTTTGGTACACCAACATGGCCGCCATGCCCTTTGAACTCTGGGGATTGAGTGCAAACCCTCTATTCATCGGGTGTCCGTATAAACCGGGTTCGTGAAATGACATCACTTATGTGTTCTATTGATAAACAAAATAAAATATATACAGTACATACACAGTACAATGAGATCATCAAACTAGTCATACCAAACAAAAGATACTTGTAGGCGGCTTTTTAAGTTTAGAAAGGCGATCTTTTGACACAAGATCGTTACGAAAGGTAATCTACACTGTAACAATAAATAAGTGTCCGTATAAACCGGGTTAACTTTGCATGATAATGTCTTACTCGAACAAGAAAAATTGTCCATTGTCCGTAATAACCGGTGTCCGTATTAAGCGGGCTTATTTAAGAGGAAATGTATGGTCTTCTGCCGGGACAAAATAAGGTGTCCATAATAACCGGGTGTCCGTATTAGCCGGGTGTCCGTAACGCCGGGTTCCACTATATTTGTCAATAAACCACAAACGTAAAGTCTCTAACTTTTAATATTCCAACTGAGCGCACATCATGCTGTAGTCAGCAATCAAGCGCTGCCATTAACCAATCACCTGCTTGGATTGGGTACTGTGCACGAAGTTGGTATATTAATGCACGCACGTTATGAGGATACTTCCCTAGTTGATATTACAACCCATGTTAAGCGCTATTTTCTCTTTCACGGAAACGATTAATTTTCTTTTTTTGATCACCCCCCAGGTACCGAGATACGCTCCATTTTCCTCGCATTATTCACAGTATGCTAAACATACATTTACGAGTGAAAATGAAGCAACCAATAAATTAAAAAGTGTGACACAGTAATAAAAGTTGCTCGTTCATAAGTGTTCGGCGGCTTTCCTGCAAAATGGACATGAGTTCTTCTGCAGAACCATCAGCTCATAGTCGTCTGTATGGAACACCTAAACAACAACAAGACATGAAAGGGACAGCATCAACCCTCAAATGATAAACTTTCTCATAATGGTGAACTCGTGGATGGATTACTGTAGAATCCCACATATAGGGCCTGGGCACTAGCCATCATTATTTGTGCTATTGCTAAGGGTACAGCATTATAACATCGGCGATTAAATCACATGGTTCGGTTTTCTTTATTCATTCTGGGGAAGATATCTCATAGTTTTACATCAATAAGCTAGGGAAACAAGCTTCGTAATGATTCATAAAAAGATAATGTTATTGTGCCAGGGTTTGAGCCAGAGCGCGAAATTGGGACATTATCGCGCTCGCGCGACAATAGGCCCTTTGCAGCTACCAGTCACGTGCAGATGTATATAATACTCCATTAACGAATGAATTGGGCTCGTGATCTCCATGGGGCCCTGGGTGGCCTTAACTCGGGCCACCTAGGAATAGGTGAATCATATAGTTCATGGAGATCTAGCATATTTTTGTGTCATACATGGTTTGTGCTAGGGGAGCCGGATAATAGATTCACTACTCATGGACCTTTTGCAGGAATGTAATCACGTGGTTGTACTAGACGGCAAACAAATATTAATTCATATATTTAAAGGCACTTGTACGAGATCGGTAGTGTTATTAGCAAAACCTGTTTGTAAATGCTATTTTCCACCTCCAATCGATTGTCGATCTTTCAAAAACAGCGTTTTTAAAGATAGCTTGCCACCCAGCATCCATGGCAACGGAGATCACAAGCTCAAATCATTCGTTAACAAAGTATTATACCAGCACATGACTGTTTCCTGCAAAAGACCTATTACAACTGCTCTGTCTCTGAACATAACTTGCTCAAAAATATTTCAATAATAATTGCTTTTTTTTGGATTTTAGAAAACAATTCTTTTTAGCAGGGTTTACAAACCCATACATTTTTAGAAATCAATGCTATTCAGTAGGATTCATGGACTGATAATATTATTTCTAACTTCACTGTCCAAGTACAGGTGCTATTGTAGCATACATGTAACTTTTCCTTTAGCTGATAGCTATATCCCTTGTGAATATTTAGGGATGTGTCTAGTTTTATTTTCGAATAGAGTGGTGAATGCTAGTGTTCATTTTCTTCATCTTGAAGGAGGCTGAAATTTATAACGAAACATGTGATTTCCACTCGGTTTTGTTTTTTCGATCACTGGGGTCGCCGTTCCCGAATTCTTACTCATGTGACGATCATTAATATACGTGACCTACGAACAGCTAGCCTTGTAATCTTATCACGGTTATGACTCATGTACACACCTAGATGACCTTATAGTTAAGACCTCGAACTTCCGGTGTGGATCGCGTAGTCACGTAATTCCTCTTTTATAAAGGAAACCGAACAACTCAATAAAATAAGTTCTGCTTCGTGACTCGGTGTGTGCGTCGTTCGCGGTGCTGGCCGGCCGTTGAAGGCCAGCAAAGAAACGTTAACTCGGCACGTTATGTCATGAAGTGACCGAGTGTCGACGCGGACTTTCTCTCCCGGGTCTCCGCCAGCTAGTTTTCATTGTGTTACGTTCTCTAAATAAATTAAGTAACCCGCAGTGTCCCGGGCGATATCGAATGTGATTGGTTGACCTTGTCACGTGTTCAGCCAACTCGCGACGACAAAAAATAATAATAAACACTTGCGATTTCGGACTCGTGCCGGCCAAAGGCCTAAAAACGCAGTTTTACAAAGATCGACAATCGAGGGAGGGACGGAGGGGCCGACTGACGTTTTATGTGATCGCATTTATTTTCAAAACCAAAACCAAAGGCGGTTTGCATTGTTACATCAGTTGACTACAACTATGATTCGAAAAGAACTCTGGTAGTTGTAGTCAACTAACGTAATAGTGCAAACCGAGAATAACAGTGTCAATCGCACGCGTGGAGCAAGAAAACTACAATGAGCCAATCACGACGTGGAGTAATTCCTGATTGGTTTCACTTGAAACAATTGCGAGGAAATGTAAACGCAATCGTGGATAATTCTCGCTAAAACGTAAACCGATTGCCTGATGGATTCGGTTTTAGTTTAGAACTTGATTGGCTGATAATTACAAAACATGTTTCACAGCCAATAGGAAGGCTCGATTAGATATTAGGTCTCATTTGAAATTCAGAGCTAAGCAAATTCAAAACCAAAGCAATTATGCACCGAATCACTTACGACCAATCGAAACGCGCTATAAATGTGCAATCCTAGTCGACTAGAGTTCTCAACGAGTTGGGAAGTGTCGGCTACGTCATCAACCCGTTGACTTACCCTGTTGCACGAATTACACAGCGTTATGGAGACGTCTGGCATCAGTGAGCGGTAGTACTGGTATTTGAGAGGCGGTGGCCATTTCTTGATGATCACTTCGTTCCTGTTCATTGATAAGAGAGTGGATCGTCCGACAAGCACAGCAACGAACTCCGACCCTCCTTGCTGTAACAATGAGATGGGAAATCACAATCAGTCAGCTGAAACTTTCTCAACTTTTTCCTTTAGTCCTTCATTAATTTCAGCAGTACACCGATGAACATGCCTCTCGTCTCTTCCGCTTTGTACCTAGATTATCTTTTAAGTCCTCGCATAAAGAGGTCGACTTGTCGTCGCCCGCCTAGATTCGCTCGAAATAAAGAAAACATAAAGAGGTCGACTCGTAGCAAGTCTACTCTGCACCTCGCTGCAGACGTTCTATTTAGGGTGCTGCGCCATTCCATCCTGCCCGGCTCCCAAATAAAACACCTGCACGCACCGCACATTAATACATTTTGTTCAATAAACACAGTGAAACGCGTGCTCTGATTGGTCGAAAGCCATGTGTTATTTAACACTCGAAGTTTCTACTGTATAAATAGTGTGTCCATCGAGGAACTATCGGCTGATAGCTGCCCGCGGAAATTTGACGTTCTTAAAACAAATATAAGCCCGAGACGAAGCTATTTTTAAGAACATCAAAATTTCAGTGGAAACTATCATCCGATAGTTCCGAGACAGACACACTATTTGTCGTTATTGTTTATCACAAAATTGTCTTCCGCTCTCAGCGGGCACTATTATACAAATAAGACTGTAGCCGTCGAGGAACTATCGGTGATAGTTGCCCGCGGAAATTTTATGTTCTTAAAACAAATATAAGCCCGAGACGAAGCTAGTTTTAAGAACATCAAATTTTCAAGGGAAACTATTATACAAATAGACTGTGTCCGTCGAGGAACTATTGGCTGATAGTTGCCCGCGGAAATTTGATGTTCTTAAAACAAATATAAGCCCGAGAACGAAGTTCGAGGGCTTATATGCTAGTTTTAAGAACATCAAATTTCCAAGGGAAACTATCAGCCGATAGTTCCGAGACAAACACACTCCATTTGTCGTTATTGTTCATCACAAAATTGTTTATCGTGCTCAGCGGGCACTATAACGCCTAATAGTTTGCCTCCGCGGACGACAACTATCACGTCACGTGATCGCGTTTGGACAATGAGCACGCGCCAAAAAAATTGTGGTGAACTATAACGCCTGATAGTTTGCATCCGCGGACGACAACTATCACGTCACGTGAGTGCTTTTGTCCAATGAGCTCGCGCCATAACGGCTGATAGTTGAAGAGGGGCGTAGCTCCGAGTGAACCATCAGTCATCAGTCAAACTGAGAGCGAGTAGTCTAATCTGTTAGTAGAAACCAACTAGTTGTTCAATCTTAAACTGCAACGATAAGATATTTTGACATTTTGACGACTTGGCAGCCATTGTTTTTCTTTCGAAACCGGCTTTTTCACTACTCACTATCTATCACAGGATAGATAGTGAGTAGCTTAGCCAATCAGATTGCAGGATTCGTGATAGGACACTAGCTGGTTTCTACTAATAGAGTATAGACCTCGGTTGTTCGAAGTCCGATTACAGCGTTAATCCTGGATTTTAAAATTATAACCGAGGACCTCTCACATGTTACAATATTAGGCTTCACTCGTCACGCACAAAATCTTCAATGAGGCTAGAGAAAATTAAATGTATTGTTTTCTCGGATAATAGAATACACTTAATTTGCCTCATATTAATAGCCAAACAGTACCGCTCGAAACGAGCCATAGTATTGGCTTACCCAAACCTTTAGAACGAGCAATAGAAAAACAATAGAGCTACAGTACAACGGTCCAATCAGAATACAGGTCTTGCGCGGTAGTGTATTTGTGCGTAACAAGTGAAGCATATATCGAAAGAATCCTACTAGAAATGTACTACTCTGAAACTCTGAATTTCTAACGAGACCTGAAACAACCATGGGGGCTGATCAAAGCCAGGTCCCGGCTAATCCACAGATCGAATTGGAATTTAGCGTGTTGGTTTTTGCGGAGGGAGGAAAACCGGAGAACCCGGAGAAAAACCCTCGGAGCAAGGGTGAGATACCAACAAACTCAACTCACATATGGCGCCGCGTCCGGGATTCGAACCTGGGCCACAGAGGTGAGAGGCGAAGCGCTTAACCACTGCGCCACCCGAGCTCCCAGCTCATTGCTCATCAAACAATAGGTTTTTACCACAAAGTCAGAAGCCAATAAAAGTCAAAACTCACACTAATGATTCCCCTTAATCCTGGGTTAGCTTAATCGACCGTTTAGTACGAAATTATTTGGTACCTCTTTTAGTTCAGTAATTATTGCATAAAACAAATAAGTGCCGTTTTGCCGTTGGCGTGTCCTCGTGTACATACGAGGTCAACATGTGACAGGAACAACAGTCATGACGCTCGACTGCGTCTCGGGGTGGACTTCTTTGTCCTCGTCACTTAGACGTTATCTTTTCGTTAACTAAATGCGTTTGGGTCCAGCCTTAGTAACACGAATAATAATAAGTGTTTTCCATGGAAGGAAACACTCGTGAAAATTACAAACCTCGAAGCTCATCAACTTGGCCGTGAATGGGTCGTCGTCCTCTTCATCAGGTGGTGGTTCAGACAGGGAGAGTGTTTGTACATCTTATCACAAGGTCAAGGAATACATTTTATATCAACCAGTACAGCAGTGATACCACAGGCTAACCATCCTCACATTTTGTCTATTTGTCACTAATATCATGTCTTATTACTAGTAGTTTCAAATTGAAAGTGACATGCTGTCGAGCAAATATAGTAGCAATTGATTAGAATCTAAGCCATGTATTAAGGCCATCATATACCCATCTAATCAGCATCTAATATTATAAGAGCACGATTTGAATGAATGAAAGTATTCATCAAAGCTGAGCGCAGAGTAACTGAAATGGAGCAGAGACCAGTTCGCGGTAAATTCCGACATTTTGAAAGAATATTCATAAATTCGCCTTTACGGATTTTATTTGGCATCGGATTCCCATCGATTCTCATACAAACACTGTATTTTGCGCCATGTTTGCACCCCTTTCAAAATGTCGGAATTTACCGCGAACTGGTGCTCACTTTTGATTAACCCCTGATATGCTTTGTCATACTTAATAATCCAAACTAATTGGTTGTCATTTGCTGCTTTGTTTGCCTCAATGGGCTCCACCACATGCAACGGACGGTACACGTGTGCATGTATTTCCCTGGAATTGAATCGCAGATCAACGTGCTCTGCGAGCAGAGTTTTGTCATCTCTAATTTGCCTTTCCTATCGCCAAGAGAAACCTCTATGCGCCATGGTATCTGGATTTCCATTGGCCGAGAAAAATGAGACGGTAAACATTGTAGATTCATTGTAGATTTCAGATTGTCCATTTCCTATTGTTAACGGCAAGAGAACCGCGAAGAAAATAAAATAATTCTTCGAGGGTATAAATCAAAACTTTCTTTAGGATAAATTAAGGTAGATTTATTGAACGGTAATTTCAAGGTATTCTGAACAGATCAGCAAATTAAGAAAGAAGACAAAGCCGGAGTTTGAAGCCCTTATAAATAGTCGGCAAACAAAAAACTGCGTGACGACATAAATTACGGCTGCAAAGGATAATGTGGGATCTTGCAGAACCAGCGATCGCCAAAAAGCCATGCCCATAAATATTTCATTTATTCCATTATCAACTGAAAACTGTCAACCTGCACTTTGTACCCTCCGTGCTCGCTAGCTATACGCTAGCTCACGTGCTCACTTTCTCACGTGACTTGATCATAAATAATCCGGACATACAGAAAAACACACAGAGCAACAAACAGAAATCCACGTACTTTCAAACTTGCAGCGATTATATATTAATCCATTATTTCTTAACAGGGTCCCCGAAACTCACTCATGTGAGTGCGAAATAAAATGTCGTTTTGATTGACTCTGCTGTGTGTGTTGATTTAGTTGGTTGCTTACGCGCGCGCTCATAATACAGCTCGGGCTTCCTGTGCCTCAGGTTGTTTACATACAGCTCGAGCTTCCTGTGGTTAAGTACATAAAAGCACACAAGGCAGGCAACCAAATTCATGTATATGTAGTTATGATATAAAATCATGTTTGCCGCGTAGCACTAGTAAGTGTAAAGAATGTGATGTAAAGTGGTAAGCTGTAGTGCTAAGTGTGCACGCCCTACGAGGGAAAGAGAAAAAATCTCTGACCCAAGTGGGACTCGAATCCAACGACCAATACCCACGATAGCTCTCATCTGACTTGATAGCTCAGTTGGTTGAGCGCCAGACATGTAACCTGGAGGTCGTTGGGTTCGAGTCCCACTTGGATCAGATATTGTTTCCCTTTCCCTCGTAGGGCGGGCACACTTAGCACTACAGCTTACCACTTTACATCACAACCAAATTCATGGCTCATAGACTGTTTTGCAACTTGACACACCACCCCGATGAAGTTTTATTGGGAGCTTCCGATAAACGAACCGGAAGAATATGTATCGACGCGATCTTCTTCATTAAAGACTGGCTTCAAAACTAGTCCACCGAATGTTCCTTTTACCGGATCAAAACTCGGCCAAGTTGAAATGCCATTGTGTTGTACTCGACACTGATTGGCTCAAATGACCGGTAGATCACACAGTGGTCAAACGTCTGCGCATGCGTCAAAAGTCTTACAACAACAACATATTGCAAAACAAATTCAAAGCGAGCCGGCGGCAGTTATTGTTCACACACCCGTTTTCAAACCTTGAGAACTTTTTTGTTGAATTATAATTTTTTTTGGGTAAACTCAGTTTGAAGTTTGTTCAATTTCCCGTCGACTGTGAAAATAAAAAGCTTAACTTTCACGTATTTTTCTTAACTTTTGGGGGTAGAAGTTCACAAGCCGAGTTTTTTTTTGAAACGCCGGGTTGCTGTAATATATTTTAAGGTAATATTTGCGCGGAAATTAGCGCGGCCGCCCACCAGACTGACCGTAATACGCACGCGCAGACGTTTGGCCGCTGTGTGCCGGTAGATCAAGCTCGTTCCCAGGGGTCTTTAGCCTGTGTATACACCGCTGGCCGAATATAAAAAAAAAAATCTAACTTAGTAAACTCACAGTGAATTACAGATTAATAAAACTTAAACCTGTCAAAGTTTTAGGCTTATCTTTAAAGTAGTTTTTTTTACAAAACAAAACAAAACAAAACACATTCATACCTAACATTAGAAACATGGGTGATTGTCAGTTTGGGCGGGAAACTGTGGGGACGTGCTGGACTCGTCAAAAGCGCATGCGCGTAACGTTTTACCGCGGTGTGGTTCGCAGACCACCTTGATCGCGCACCATAGGCAATCAAATCCGCGATATCTGATAACTTAGCAACACGATTGGAAGAAGTTTATTAAAGAAACCATTTCAGGGTACCCAAATTAATTTATAATTTATAACATGTACAGTTTTATTTAACATTCATACGGAGTTCTTTCTATTGGAGTCACTAAATATGGGCATCGTGTAATCAACTGGGCCCGGTTCCTGAAAGCCCCATTAGCGCTAATCAGAGTTAATTACCATGACAACTAATATGTTTTGTTGAGAGTTAATCCAGGATTAGCGCTAATCGAGTTTTCCGGAACCGGGCCCTGTATAAGGGATATACTGTTCGCATGTTAAGGATACTTCCCATATCTGTCGTCTGCCACTTTGACAAGTCTTTCCTTCGTTTATTGGTCGGTTCGGCCTCTATGAGTTTTACCGCCTCCTCGCCACTTAAAAATGAACAAAGAAAGAATAGAAGGGAATGGACTTTTGAATTAACTTCGACTAGAATAGAAAGGAATGGACTTTTGAATTAGCTTCGACTAGAAATCTGAGATTAACGAGATGAACAAAGAAAGAATAGAAGGGAAGGGACTTTTGAATTAGCTTCGACTAGAAACCTGAGATTAACGAGATGAACAAAGTATAGAAAGGAATGGACTTTTGAATTAACTTCGACTAGAAACCCGAGATTAACGAGATGAACAAAGAAAGAATAGAAGGGAATGGACTTTTGAGCTGGCTTCGACAAGGGAGCATGCAACAGCAGCTAGTTTCACTGTTTTAGAAACCTGAGATGAACTAGATGAGTGCATCAGATCAATACTGCTATGAACCGTAAGAAAGATGGAGCAAGTAGAAAAATAGAACGCAAGAGAAATATTTGAAACTCAAAGTCTAACAAATAGCTCTCGTTTATGTAGATGGCATCAAACTCGTGCGTGTACATAAGGGATGTTATGAGAAGCATTGGGTAGTTAGATGGACGGGAGGTGAGGGTTGGGAATCATGACTGAATGGTACGTAACAAACTATGTTTTGAACAGCCTCAAAAAGACAAGCACTCGCCTAACCTGATGCCGTCTTCAAGTACGAACTCCACAAGGGGAAGAACCTCTGTTAAGAAACAGAAAAACAATCTAAAGGTTAATGGTAAATTTTGTGCTGTTTTCTCAAGGTCGTTATTCTACTGATCTTATTCATAAAGGCATCAAAGCGAGGCCAGCTTGTCACAGGAAGAGAACAATCTACAGTCGATGGCGGAAAATAACGTTCATTTCCTTATGATACAACAGAACACAGCAGTGCGGTACGATTATCATAGAAACTAACACATTTCTGAGCGGCTCCAATTTGGCCTCGCTCTGGTACAACTGGCCTCGCTCTGGTACAACTGGCCTCGCTCTGGTACAACTGGCCTCGCTCTGATACAACTGGCCTCGCTCTGGTACGATCGTTACCAGACTTCTTCCCGCGCGGGCATGAGATATGAATTAGATGCATTATGCTACAAATGAAATAACTACTTGGGCAGCCTGGTTTTCACATGGTCGCGGAGGAGGGAGGGAGTGAGCGGACAATCTCGGACCGTCTACAAATCAGGCTAATACTTGGGTGGTGCTTACCGAAAGACGAGAAGGAGTAGATGAACGGTTGTCTACAGTTAATACATTGGTTGCCTTTGTTGTTGAGTAAGGGATTGGTGGTAGAACAGCGATAGCACATTGGTAGTAACTCCTGTCAAACACAACATAATCAGTGAACAACCAGTCGACTTTTACATGTACAGAACGTGCGTAAACCGCACCATACGAGAGTATGGCTATCTGATAACTGCTCATCGTCAGGTGGTTATCTGGCTGATAACTCCCGTGTGAGTGTAGCGAGCAGCACTGAGGACTCCCGCTTTAAGAAAATATTTGAAGGACGATAAAGCGGCTACCTACATTGTCTGTTTGGAAATATGAACATTATCTGTTCCTCGAAAATCACAGTTTTCCTCAAGCTTCTCTCTCGGTAGCCTGAATCTCAGCCGTCTCCTCTGGTTCGTTCCTCCCGAGAGAGACGTCTGAATTCAATAGCCGCTAATGCCGTCCAGTGACGTCACTACCAGAAAACCTGGTAGTGATTTTTGATTGGTTCATATTCTATAATTTCGCATAATTATCATAATTATCAGCCGAGGAGACGGCAGGATTCACTTGGGACTCGCGATTGTTGATCGTTGAGTTTCAGTGGAGTGATTGTCTTTGGCAAAAACCTTGAATTAGTAAGGAAAACATCTGGAAATGGATTGAAAGTGTCCTGCACAATAACCGGCCGACTAACTGTAAACATGTACATTTTATCGTGTCGCGTCCGCGGGTTGTTGACAATCGATTATTTGTTCACACTCGCAGTGGTAAAGAATGTCGCTACTCTATTCAAGGAACTGTTCTTTCCCGTAAATGAGTCTTCGTATTTCTTCGAAAATTCTCCATTACCCTTTCATGTTTTTCTACTTTTCTGTTGCATCATTTACATAGGTAATATCTCGTAGCTGTGTCGATTCGAACGGCAGATCGCGAGACATGTACAAAGATCAACGGAAAGACAAAGATCAACTATACGTTGCCTCCAAATATAATATAACGATTTGTTGCTTCGGAAAGGCTTTCACAACATAAGAGGCACTTGAGAAGCAAATGGATGGAGATATATAATATAGGTAAGACTTTTATTTTGGTCGGCATAATCTCAAATAAATATTTCTCACGAACTTTTACTACCGCCGTGACAGTTTTATTTGCATAAGTTAAATTGTTAATCCGCCTTGATGTCACTGGACGGCATTAGCGGCTATTGGATTCAGACGTCTCTCTCGGGAGGAACGAACCAGAGGAGACGGCTGAAATTCAGGCTACTCTCTCGGAAACTGTTTCACTTCACAGGTTCTCGACCTACCTCACTGTCATGGAAAGGCTTGGAGCGGATCGTCACACTGCCTAGGTCAATAGACTCTTGGAATCGTGGGGGAATCTTTAGGGCCTGCTCAGACAAGAAATTGCATATATGTTCCCTTCTGACTCAGGAATAATTTCAGTAAAGTTGTAGTCAAATAAAAATAAACGTGCATGAGGATAAAAAAATAAAGGGTTATCTTAATGTCGAGTTTTATTGCATAAAGTGAATACCTGAAGCTTGTCATATGAAGTCCTGGCCAGCTTGAAAGCTCCAAGGTTTTTACTCTGCTTGGCGAGAGCAAACAAAGTCGCACTCGAATTTGTTAAGGTAAAAAGCGAACAAACGAGTTAATTAGTACCGATAAATGCACAATGCGACAACAATGACCATTCAACTATGACACCTATTCCCATTCACTACATTTGTGCATCATCCTAAAACTTCAATTCCTCTACCAACAATTCGGCAGCATTTCACTTGCTATTGGTAACTCCTAGTTTAGGAAGGCCTACTCCGGTCCTAAAGTCGCTGTAATTTGAGGCGATGAATGGCAACTTAAGGCGACTTAAGCAACTTCGGGGAACAAATTGCCAGTGGGAACATTTTAGGCGACTTCAGCCAACTTAAGGCGACTTAAGAAAAAATGAAGAATTGCTTGTTGCAACTTTGGGCAACTTAAGGCGACTTAAGCAAAACTGATTATAAAGATTAACTACTGAATACCCTCTTAAAGCGACTTAATGTGATTTAAGGTGACTTTAAGCAACTTTGGGTCCCGGGGTAGGCCTTGTAGAATAATGATAATTACTTTAAACTCGTTTTTTATGGATCAAGGATACACTCGTGAGATGCCAACTGGAGTTTGTGTGATGAGCATGTGCAGTAGGTAGCGCGCTATGTTGAACAGTGTTTCAGGAAGATGAGACGTGAACGGTTCGTCCTGACCAATAGAAATGAAAAACACAATACTACACAATACCTTGTACCTGTTCGATTCATTAACTGTATTATTTATAAAGATTCTGGTACGTTATCTACATATCCAGCACAAGAAATGCCCCAGTTTACACATATTGCATTCTATAGCAGCAAAATAGCAATTGCATACTAAAGTAATGATGTAATCAAGTAAAAGTCGACTAAGGTATGCTAGCCGCCATGAGAAACAGCAGCTGCTGACGTGTCGAGCACTTGGGCTAACGCTCGTAACGTCACCTGCAATACTCTCTTCTCGCAGTGGTAAGCATACCTTCATTTATTTATTTAACCAGTTTGCCACCATATTTACAATTATTCAGAAGAAGAAAAAATGTACATGTATACATATGGTTCCTGTCCTTCACTGATTTGTCATAACAAATACAATTGAATTAATATTACATTGATTGAATAAAATAAAGTTTGATCATTGAAGGGAAAGATAGAATATATTTACTACTGATTTACATTGGTGTACATTTGCTCCTTTAGTTGGTAAAAAAGAGAAAAGGGACTGAAAAACAAAGGTGGCGAGGAAGCCTAGAAACTATAAAGCTTATAAGATTAGGCTTCCTCGTTACAGTCAGCAGTAAATGCTATTATCAGGACATGGTTATATTAATAACTAAATTAGAGTCAGTGGCAGCGACTGAGGATTCATTGACTTTTAGTTGATTACACCAGTGTTTATCTTCCCACCGATGCAGAGCTACTCTAGTTTTACAGTAACCAGTTATCCATTGCATTCTAAATTAACAAGCAACGTAGTAGTAGAGCAATTGCAAAATACCCTGCCACATCCTATACTACTGTTGGAGTTAGTACTGCTTAAAGTACCGCCAACAGTATTACGTCAAGGACAAAAATCACACCGCCAGCAAAAAGAAAACACAAATTGAATTATAATCTAAGGCTTTTCATATATAGATTGATTCGTAGAGCCAAAGTAGATGTTCTACTCATAACTTCTTCTTTACCGTGTAGCGATGGATGGAGTGATACAGGTAATAAATCTCAGCCCTTTCCTGGTATTCATGAAATTTCTCCAGCATTGTGAAATCAGGCTCTCCCTCGGCATCATCTAAAAAAAATAAGAATTACATGAGTTTACATCCCAAATCACAAGATTCTCCGACGAAAATCTGCACCACAACTACCCGAAAACATAGCATGGTCTTGTGTCATTCCTAGCCTCTTGGGGAGAAGAGAAGAGGGGGACTGGGGAGGGGAGAGCCTGTAGACCAGCTTGAGAAAAACACCTTGCACTGATAACAGAATATGGTATCACCTCTAATTGGTTAGATCAGGAGTATATTATACAGTAGTGTCCCTGTGCCCTTGTGTTGGCCCCTAACACAGTATATGGTGTGTCTATTTATAGTCGTGAAGATCTGGTATGCTTCTTCCCGCTGGATTTTTGGGGAAGTTTTAAAATAACTTTCGCTTATTTTCACGCTTAATAGACCTAGTCAGCTTGCCTGTTTGTTGTCCTATTTCAGACCACCTGACTTTTACCTTGAGTAATGCTTTTTTGTTACGGTTCCAGTGTAGAGTATTTTTCGTTCTTATTCCGTCAAATTCCGTCAAATTCCACTGTTGACAGTATAGCCAGGGTTGTAGCCAGAGGGTCAAATAGGGGGACAAGGGGAGGCAATGCCCCCTCTTCCCCAAGTAACTTCCCCCCTCCCCTCCACATTAGACTCCCCCCCCCCCCCCCTCCCCACCCCCCTCCCTTCACTCTCACAACAAGTCCCGATTAAATTTAGCCACTGGATGTCACTGGGTTATTTGAAAACTATTTGTTTTCTGATATTGCCTGGCCTACTCCCATATCATGGCGACACTGACCCTCATAGCTGTTTTGTTTTCACTTTCCAATAAAATCTCTCCAAGCTGCGGATATGTACTGTTTCAAAAACCTTGGCCAGCTAGCCTAATTTTTTTTAAGTTAAAGTCATATTTGTAAAATCCATACCAGGAGATCCGGCTCCTTTGGCTAAGTCTAGACACTGTATTGATAGCTTCCAGTAATAATAACCAGCATCGTTAAACCTGCACAGAGAAACGCCTCGTGAGTACACAGGGTAGAACTAGCTAGAGTGCTGACGTAAAAAAAAACACAGAGAAACGTCTCATGAGTACACAGGGTAGAACTAGATAGAGTGCTGACGTAAAAAAAACAGAAACGCCTCGTGAGTACACAAGGTAGAACTAGCTAAATTGCTGACGTAAAAAAAAACAGAGAAACGCCTCGTCAGAGTACACAGGGTAGAACTAGCTAGAGTGCTGACGTAAAAAAAACAGAAACGCCTCGTGAGTACACAAGGTAGAACTAGCTAAATTGCTGACGTAAAAAAAACAGAGAAACGCCTCGTCAGAGTACACAGGGTAGAACTAGATAGAGTGCTGACGTAAAAAAAACAGAAACGCCTCGTGAGTACACAAGGTAGAACTAGCTAAATTGCTGACGTAAAAAAAAAAACAGAGAAACGCCTCGTCAGAGTACACAGGGTAGAACTAGCTAGAGTGCTGACGTAAAATAACCACAGAGAAACGCCTTGTGAGTACACAGGGTAGAACTACCTAGAGTGCTGACGTAAAAAAACACACAGAGAAACGTCTCATGAGTACACAGGGTAGAACTAGATAGAGTGCTGACGTAAAAAAAACAGAAACGCCTCGTGAGTACACAAGGTAGAACTAGCTAAATTGCTGACGTAAAAAAAAACCAGAGAAATGCCTCGTCAGAGTACACAGGGTAGAACTAGCTAGAGTGCTGACGTAAAAAAAACACAGAGAAACGCCTTGTGAGTACACAGGGTAGAACTACCTAGAGTGCTGACGTAAAAAAAAAACAGAGAAATGCCTCGTGAGTACACAGGGTAGAACTAGCTAGAGCGCTGACGTAAAAAATCAGGGTCGACGGAAAGGAACAGCAGCTAGAGAAACCAATGGGATTTTTGCAGGAGTGCAAACACGTGGTTGAACTGGGTGGCAAAAAAACATCTGAAGACACTTGTACGAGATTGATAGTGTTTAATTTGCAAAACCTGTTTGTGAATGCTATTTTCCACCTCCAAACCATTGTAAATCTTTCTAAAACTGCGTTTTTGAAGATCGTTTGCCATCCAGTAAAACCTTTACCATGGGACCACGAGAAAAGTTCGTTAATAAAGTGATATATCAGCACGTGACTCAGTGTTTTCCGCAAAATACCTATTGCACGAAGGCTGTCAGAAATAAGATAATAGAAGAGACCAGCGAGGTCAGCAGCGCTATGGCTCGCATGCGCATTGCGGTTTTTTTTTACTTATGATAAAGTCTTGAAATAAGATGAAAGAAACTAAAAGGAAAGGATTAGTTAAAGCTACAACGCAGGGAAACGAAATAAAACCTAAATTCAGAGTAAACACGCTTTTTATACTTTTGAAACATTTTGCTGGGATACAACAGCAGAGAAACATTCGGGAATAAGAATAAAACATGGCAACAGACGAAATAAGGATGCTATGAACCGAAAAGTTAGCGACTCCTCCCCCTCCCATTACCTGTGTTCCACTACAGCATTGTGACAGAGTTGCTCAAGTACTCGTACCGCGTCATCGCGTCGACCAGCTTTGTGAAAAGCTGTGTAATAATAATAACAAAGGTTTATTAGACAGCATATCCATGAATGGCTCGTCTAGAGCTGAATACATTACAATTTATATGTTGAGAGCTAATAAAGTTGGAATAGAATGGTCATGCATTACAGTGCAACTACGGAAACCGGGGCCACTTACACAACGAGAACCAATCACATTGCACTTACACAACGAGAACCAATCACATTGCACTTACACAACGAGAACCAATCACATTGCACTTACACAACGAGAACCAATCACATTGCACTTACACAACGAGAACCAATCACATTGCACTTACACAACGAGAACCAATCACATTGCACTTACACAACGAGAACCAATCACATTGCACTTACACAACGAGAACCAATCACATTGCACTTACACAACGAGAACCAATCACATTGCACTTACACAACGAGAACCAATCACATTGCACTTACACAACGAGAACCAATCACATTGCACTTACACAACGAGAACCAATCACATTGCACTTACACAACGAGAACCAATCACATTGCACTTACACAACGAGAACCAATCACATTGCACTTACACAACGAGAACCAATCACAATGCACTTACACAACGAGAACCAATCACATTGCACTTACACAACGAGAACCAATCACATTGCACAATGAAAACAAAGCATTCCAACTTACGATTACTTGAACCAATCAGTGTCGAGTATACAAGACAATAGCATTTCGACTTGCTCGAGCTTCGATCCGGTAAAAGATGAATTTGTTAGACTAGATCTTAAGTCAAAGTCTTTCGAATGAATAAAATCGCATGGATATGTTAGGATTTATACTTTGGAATGTCTTATTTTCGTTTTGCAATGTCCTCAGTTCTCTGTTGTCTAAGTGATTAATACAGTACCGCTCGAAACATGTATTCTGATTGCACCATTATACTATAGCTCTATTGTTTTTGTACTGCACATTCTAAAGGTTAGCCGGTGTTTTGTATTGTTGGGTATGCCAATGCACTGTAAAACCGGCAGCACAATACAAAATGGAATGAACCGGCAGGAGTAGTACTACCTTCTTGTGCCTCGTCAAATCTGTCGTTCTCAGCCAACCAGTTGGCATAAGGTACATAAACATCATCCTTAAAAAAACAGCATAGTAAACAATCATTAGGACGCGAGAAACAACTAGTAACAAACACATCGTAGTGAGTTTTCTTCCCCTACCTTGAATTCAGAATGCTTGTCCACTAACTCGAATGCCTATGACAGAAGTGCGCAGATGTGGTAAGCTTAACAAACATGGACAAGATTACTGTGATGTTGTATACTACATGTGATACGTAAGACCTGTCTGGAGGAATGTGAGGTAAATGATCAGGGATGTAGCTAATTAGGCCAAATGTAGTTGTAGAGGGGCCATTATTTCTATTATGTTCTTTGCATATTTTCTGCTTCATATCTGGGCCATTATTGAAAACAAGCCGGGAAAATGTCCTGTTGCTCAGCTATTGTCTACTGATCCCGAGTTGGATAGCTGCGTGGACTGATTCCCGATGTGTCACAGTGCTGTATCTCGCTCGTTATCGCGATGATATAGTAAATGCGATGATAGAAGTGAACAGCCAACAGATGTATCATAAAAATAAAGCACATTTCATATTGAAGCGACATGACTCCAACGGTCACGTGATATGAAAGGCATTTAGGGTGCATATTGCTGAATAAGAATACACAGAATCATCACTACAAATTGCTTATAGCAGGATTTGTTTAACCACCGCTAAGTGTATCCTGTATATCATATGTCAGCAAGAGTTTGTAGCTTACAGTGCAACATGTGTCTCAACCAGTGATTTCTAGAGACTACTCCATCTAGTGTTATTCTGTAATACGGTCCATAGAACACGCCCTAAGTTTGACCAGTGAACACAGGCGATTTGCATGACGACGTCACCTACTATAACTACTAGAACTCCTTGTTGACTTGGTGTTCTCAAAGGAGTTTAAATATCTGAATAAGAAATGGCTTTGAAAGGTATTCTGGTAGTTGTAATCAAGTGACGCCCTAGTGCAAATCGCCTACGACCCATACGACCCCGCGAGCGTACAAAAGTCACGTGAAATAGGTGATCATAAAAAAAGAACTTATTGAAAATCTATGGGCTACTTTAAATTTATCCAAAAAATGGATGTATTACTGAATGGTTCTTCCACTTTAAATTTTGAGTCCAATGCCTCAAGTTTTAATGCAGTTAGGACTTTTATTACTGAATCAGGTCGCTTTAGTCGTTTTGCGTATTATTTGTATTTTCTTTTTTTCCTGTTTGTTATTATTTAAATCGTAAAGTTTTTTTGCTTCTTCGTGGTCTAAATGTATAAATGTAAATCAATGTGAGCGCCTACATGATGCCTTGTGCTCTTGGGGTTAACGTTTAGCTCAAATATTATTCAAATAAAATAAACAAAAAACTTATTGACTGAGTTAGGTCAGGCCGAGCAGGCCAATATTTGGCTCTGTCATTTTGTACGCCTGCGCTCGGTCCGGACGTCATGACCCCGAGGCAAATATTTGCCCGTCCAGCCCTCCCACTCAGTCAATAAGTACCTATTGCGTGACACAGTGAGACACTACTAATACATACCTCGTCCCAGTGTCTTGTCTCCACGTGTAATTCCACCAGTGCTTTTGTGTCTCCCATCTTGACATACATCTCTGAGGCATACGCGTGCTAGCGAAGATAAACATAACAAAGTAAACAAATCACAATAAACAACACAACATGGCATTTCCATTGCTGGAAATTAGCCTCGCACACTCGCAAAAAGCCACTAGATGTTTAGAAATGCGAGTAAAATCTCATGACAACTCGCAACTTTGCTGTGGCTGTTGAGAGTGGCTCAGACCATGTTGCAAGTAAAAATTAGTGACTAGCAATAGTAGTATTTTGCTCCAGCCCTGACTTGCAGGCTCTCCATACCTGGTCCAGTTGCTTGAAGAAGTAAGCACATCTGCTAATACTGTCAGTGTCAGCCTTGTTAAGGTTTCGTCCAACATCAAGGAGTCTAAAGACAGTTAGTACATACAATGTGAGGTGTCAGATCACGCGTAAGACCTGGTTTACACTAGCGACACAAGATATAAGCACCACGCAGTAATGTACTGATTATTAGCAGCGCTTGTTGAAGTACTGCTAATGGTCAGGGCCCGGTTCCTGAAAGCCCGATTAGCGCTAATCCTGGATTAACTCTCAACAAAACGTATTAGTTGTCATGGTAATTAACTCTGGATTAGCGCTAATCGGGCTTTCAGGAACCGGGCCCAGTGCATTACTGCGTGGTGCTTATGCAGGCTGTGCAACATTCATCCATAAACAAAAACTGGTGTTTTCTTTGATCAAAAAGTGGGTTCACACTTTCTATTTTTTGATGATAACTCTGGGATTATTAGCTCATTGGAGATGAAACGACGTAGATAGAGGGTCTCTGAATGGGGTTAACTCACTACTGACAAACGGCCTTAAAAATAACTCACAACTGACAAATGACGATTTTCTTACTGACAACTGACAACCGAAAAATAACTGACAACTGACAAATTTGGTTTTGGTGGGTCAAACATTGTAAATTTTCTCTAGTAATGATTAACTAGGGCTAACTGACAACTGACAAATGGCCAAAATTTTAACTGACAACTGACATGTAGACCCCCCCCATTCAGACCCTCTAGATACATATGCGCTCCTCGTAATAGCCAAACCTGACTATCTCATACTGCACTTTCAAGAGTTTTGAGTTTTAACCTTTCGCGATCTCATGAAATGGGACCCAAGAATGGGCAGACAAATCCTACTCGTATTAAAAGCATCAGCTTATTCATCATACACCCCCTTTTACATGGTACAAAATTGAGTGTGATTCCCCCTAACATCGTCCGATAAGATCTTGCCGATTTTGTCAACTCACTTATCGATCCAGCCATGCTCTCCAATAATTTCAATGGCCTTGAGGTTCTCTCCAGCGACAATGAACATATCCCTAAGAAACAACAACATAATTGTTATGATCTTTAAAAGGGTATGTACAGCCAACCACAATTACTACATACATACTTAGTGTGCGGGGACGCTACTGTGCCGGCGTGTGCCGCTCGAAACGAGCCACAGCATTGGCTTACCCAACACTGCCAAACACCCTAACCTTTAGAACGTACAGTACAGAACGGTAGAGCTACAGTATAATGGTGCATCCAGAATACAGGTTTCGAGCGGTACTGAATTACTCGCGCTGCTAGACGTTATTACGTTTGTCAACTAACGTACCATGACACTATCAAATTGAATTCCTTAACAAGTACGTATTTTTATAATGGTAGTTACGAAAAATGCTCTTACTAAGAAATTTAAGGATTATTCAAGGATATTTTTGGATTCAATGACGTTTCAAAAATATTAAAGTGGCTGTGTGACGGTGAGAGGTCTTTATATTCACAGTCCGTGTTGGACACAGTAATCTTCAGTGATGTTCACATGAACTGTGGGTTGATAAACCTTCCAGGGAAATGTAGTGCTAAAATATTAAAGTGGCTGTGTGACGGTGAGAGGTCTTTATATTCACAGTCCGTGTTGGACACAGTAATCTTCAGCGATGTTCACATGAACTGTGGGTTGATAAACCTTCCAGGGAAATGTAGTGCTAAAATATTAAAGTGGCTGTGTGACGGTGAGAGGTCTTTATATTCACAGTCCGTGTTGGACACAGTAATCTTCAGTGATGTTCACATGAACTGTGGGTTGATAAACCTTCCAGGGAAATGTAGTGCTAAAATATTAAAGTGGCTGTGTCACGGTGAGAGGTCTTTATATTCACAGTCCGTGTTGGACACAGTAATCTTCAGCGATGTTCACATGAACTGTGGGTTGATAAACCTTCCAGGGAAATGTAGTGCTAAAATATTAAAGTGGCTGTGTGACGGTGAGAGGTCTTTATATTCACAGTCCGTGTTGGACACAGTAATCTTCAGCGATGTTCACATGAACTGTGGGTTGATAAACCTTCCAGGGAAATGTAGTGCTAAAATATTAAAGTGGCTGTGTCACGGTGAGAGGTCTCTATATTCACAGTCCGTGTTGGACACAGTAATCTTCAGCGATGTTCACATGAACTGTGGGTTGATAAACCTTCCAGGGAAATGTAGTGCTAAAATATTAAAGTGGCTGTGTGACGGTGAGAGGTCTTTATATTCACAGTCCGTGTTGGACACAGTAATCTTCAGCGATGTTCACATGAACTGTGGGTTGATAAACCTTCCAGGGAAATGTAGTGCTAAAATATTAAAGTGGCTGTGTGACGGTGAGAGGTCTTTATATTCACAGTCCGTGTTGGACACAGTAATCTTCAGCGATGTTCACATGAACTGTGGGTTGATAAACCTTCCAGGGAAATGTAGTGCTAAAATATTAAAGTGGCTGTGTCACGGTGAGAGGTCTTTATATTCGCAGTCCATGTTGGACACAGTAATCTTCAGTGATGTTCACATAAACTGACGAACCTCGTGTACATGTAGGATGGTTAAAATTAAAACAAATATGCACAAATGACTGACAAACTGTGTGTTAATGTATTCTTCAAGGAAAATATTGCGTATCATTTCAATCAAGCATTGAGGGAGGTGACTAACTATTTGTGGTAAATTAACAGCCACCAATCAAACATGGACTCCATACACGACATCGTGACATAGCCATTAAATCAATCACGGTTGTGTCACCAGCGCGTCCCGTCAGAAAAGAAACAGAAAAGGAAACATCTGGAAACCAACCCAGGTACAGTCGTATAAACAGTCTAATAAATTAAGCCTGACCGTAATATATCAACTACTGCTTCAAAACAAGACATGGTATAGGGTGATCGTTGCTGATGTCATTGTTTACATTATGCCTCAGTAGCATAAGTCATACTTCAAGCTACAAACAAACCCACTCTATAAATGGAAAGAGAAAGTCACACTTGCTAATTACCAAAAATTTGAGATCTATAATTATGTTGAATAGTTTTTTTTAGAAAACGGCTTTTCAAAACTGCAAAATTTAGGAAGAATGCATATTATTATCCAGATAATATATGGTATATGGCAAGATCTTGCCACACACCATACATTTTGTAAATTTTGCACTTTTGAAAAGCCGTTTTCTAAAAACTATTCAACATAATAATCTCCAATTTTCGGTAATTACCAAGTATGACTTTCTCTTTTGATTAAAAGAGTGGGTTTGTTCGTAAGTTGAAGTATGATTTATGCTAATGAGGTATCAAGCTGATGGTCCTTACACGGCAGCCTTGGGATCATTTGTGGTCTCGCACCACTGCGCCTGCTTCTTGATCAGCTGCTTCACATTCTTGGGATCACTGCCACCTAGGAATTCCTAAAAGAAAACGGGAAAATATATGGCTTTATAACAAACTACAGGAGCATCCTAAGAACGTGTGATTTCATTGGCAAAGACGTGAGCGTAGATTTATATTATCAAACACAAGTCAATTGTTTCCCTGTGCAGAGGAAATCGCATGAACAAGGCGAGGAAAATTTGAGAACTTTCAAAATATCACTCACTCAGTGCCCATAGATCACGTATATCATGTTCATGTGATTTTCTTTTATAATATACTGAGCAACCATTTGCTGAGAGCATGCGACTGTGCACTCTGTAACCGTTTTATGCACTCATTATTGACCAATCAGAATCCAGATATTTTGTTGAGTGTATTATAAAAAAAAGAGAAAAGGTCCTGAAAAGGTCCTGAAAAGCTGCAAAATACACTCGCGTTCTGCTCGTGTATACATGTAGCTCGTGTATCACTCGTGTTCCGCTCATGCATCCGCAGTTTTTCAAGGCCTTGAGTGTGCATAATTTTTATAGAACATGGAAAACAATCTTCTGTTTGTTCAATCATAATTGCTGCTAGAAAAATACATACTTTCTGCACAGTATGGGACAATATGTAAGTATACCTGTAACAATCAACTGGATGTGCACTATACACACCAGGTACACTGCATGCATGACCACATAGTTCAATATTTAAGGCACCATGAGTGAAACATATTTGTTTTACTGAGTAGCCACTCCCAGGGATTTTGTAGTAATTTTTTACTATCTGTTAATTGTCCTAGCTAGGGTTAGATCAATGGGACAATAATTTAGTAGGGCAGTAATTCAGTGCTTTTCGTGGAAACCTCAAACGGCAGAGTGAGGAAACAGAAAGCCAGCGTGACTTGCCATGTTGAAAATCTATCGGACGGTCATAGGACGCTGTCCCTGTAAAACTCCCTATTTCTAAATTTACCACTCACCTTGGCATACTCAAACTGCCGGAGGTCAGAGAACATCTCCATGGCCTTTGCGAAAAAAAAAATACTATAAATGTTATAGTTACAGACCTAATTCTACCTTGATAATTATACAGCAATGATAAAGTCATAGATACAGAATGAGTAGCCGAGAGTTTGTAAATCCGATAAAACATGGACACGAATTCTGTATATGACTTATCAAACGTCTAGATGTATAGAGTCGTGTATTTCAGTTATTTTGGCAATATGACCTATTCAGGCCAAGAAAATCAAAACAAGAGTTTATGTAACTCAGAACGAATCTGTATCAGATTTACAGATCACTTACCGCACATTGCCATTTCTGAGGTAATTCGTGATTGGCTTTACTTGAACCAATCACCAGGAAAAGTAAACACAATCGTGGATAATTCGCTAAAACGAAAATTGACTGCGTGACGGACCATTAACCAATGTTGGTCTTTACAAAACATTTTTCACAGCCAATGCAAAACCAAAACAAGCACTTATTACTTTCAACACTCAGTCGATGACTCTGATGATGCAATCACCAACACTAACAAGCAATATATCATATAAAACAGAAACTGAATAGACATTGACATGGTGAAACCAACTGTTATTTTCATAGCAATAACTAATAACAATACATGTATCGCTTACTTTGTCTTCATTTGCAGTCTTTTTGTACAATTTGGCAGCATCATGGAATTTACCCTAATAATGAAAATGAAGATTCAACTGAATTTCCCAGCATTCTCAGTAGACATTACTCTCAACACATCAATAGGCCTTATGTATGATGTCATGCTTTTGTGATCACCACCAAGCCTCACTTTGACACAACATTTCCTCTCAACAGATCAATAGGCCCTATGTATGATGATGTCATGCTTTTGTGATCAACACCAAGCCTCACTTTGTCACAACATTTCCTCTCAACACATCAATAGGCCTTATGTATGATGTCATGCTTTTGTGATCACCACCAAGCCTCACTTTGTCACAACATTTCCTCTCAACACATCAATAGGCCTTATGTATGATGATGTCATGCTTTTGTGATCACCACCAAGCCTCACTTTGACACAACATTTCCTCTCAACACATCAATAGGCCTTATGTATGATGATGTCATGCTTTTGTGATCACCACCAAGCCTCACTTTGACACAACATTTCCTCTCAACACATCAATAGGCCTTATGTATGATGATGTCACGCTTTTGTGATCACCACCAAGCCTCACTTTGGCACAACATTTCCTCTCAACACATCAATAGGCCTTATGTATGATGATGTCATGCTTTTGTGATCACCACCAAGCCTCACTTTGACACAACATTTCCTCTCAACACATCAATAGGCCTTATGTATGATGATGTCATGCTCTTGTGATCACCACCAAGCCTCACTTTGACACAACATTTCCTCTCAACACATCAATAGGCCTTATGTATGATGATGTCACGCTTTTGTGATCACCACCAAGCCTCACTTTGATACAACATTTCCTCTCAACACATCAATAGGCCTTATGTATGATGATGTCATGCTCTTGTGATCACCACCAAGCCTCACTTTGACACAACATTTCCTCTCAACACATCAATAGGCCTTATGTATGATGATGTCACGCTTTTGTGATCACCACCAAGCCTCACTTTGATACAACATTTCCTCTCAACACATCAATAGGCCTTATGTATGATGATGTCACGCTCTTGTGATCACCACCAAGCCTCACTTTGACACAACATTTCCTTGTGGATATAACTGTTTAGCCATATTGAACCGATGAAATGTGGTGCAATTAAAAAAATTATCAGAAGGACACCATAAAAAAAACGAATTCACCACACTTTCAGCTTCAATCACATTGCCCAATCACATTGTGTCGCTTGTTTGTGACAACCTCTTTTCTCACCCACAGGTTTTCCAGGTGTAAGATGAAAAACACAAATCTCACCTGGTATGCAGACACATCAGCAAGGAATGCTTGGTCATCTGTTTCCCCTTTCTTTTTCCTTTCCTGAACATTTAAAATGATTTAACAGGAGTTAAGATATGCTAAACAATGTCACCTAGAAAAATGTAATGGCAAAAACAGTTTTAGTTGAATATTTCATACTTTGAAAAATAATGTTACATAGCTACTGACCTCAATATTGTGAATAAGTTCCAGGTATCTCAGATCTCGGACTCTAATAAAAGCCTGTCAAAACATAATGGGAAATGGGAAACTGTTTTATGGCTCTGTAAAAGATTTTAAATTAAGACTCTCCTCAAAAATGTACAACTTCAAATAACCTATTTAGGAGCAAACATAATACAACAAATCACTTACTTTCTTGGCTGTTTCAAAGTCCAATCCCTGGAAGAAGAAGAAGAAGAAGAAGAAATCACTGAAAGAACACAAGAACACATGAAAGTAGACTGATACATTTAATGTTTGATTGGGAATAAAAGCAGGTACAAATACCTCCAAGGCATCAAGAGCAAGTGCCCTCCAGTCTCCTTCAGTTACTCCAAGACAAGCAACCTTATAAGCCTCCCTGATGAGCACACAAATACAACACATAATACAATAAAAGGGAGGCAAGGGTGACCAAGTAATTAAAGTGTTTGCCCCTCACTTCTGTGGCCCAGATTCGATCCCCGGACTCAGCACCATATATGAGTTGAGTTTGTTGGTATCTCACCTTTGCCTCTATGGGTTCTCAGATTTTCCTCTCTCCACAAAAACCAACCAATTCTTTTTATGTGTGAAATTCATCCTCTCATTTGTTGATAGCCATGTGTTATTAGAGTATAGATACACAGATGACATTTTGCACAAAATCATTTGGTCGTCTAATTGTTAGCTAATTATTGTAAAAAACAAATACATGTCATTATGTCATGGGTCTGTTCTCTTATAGCTGCACAGATGACGTCACAATGTGACAAGAACAGCAGTCACGCCACACAATTGTGTCTTGTGGTATACTTCTTAGTTCTTGTCACATTTGAAATCATCTGTGCATCTATAAGAGGTCAGATGAACTGTTAAATGACATCTCTTTCTTAAATAAAATACTGTCAAATTCAAAGTGTTAACAACGTTGCTTTACCTTCACATGCAGTTTGAAAACCAAATCATAAATGTGAAGTTTAGCCATAATCAGACTGATCTTGTATAAAATCATCATACATACTTGTACATTTTCTTTTCCAAATACTGGTACATTGGAGCCGACTGAAAGAAAAACAAATTAGATTAACATCATGCCAGCACTTACATGTACTTTGGTGTTTCCCTTGATAGAGCACAAGACAGTGTACATATCAATCACAACTTCTCAAAGTCCATCCAACGCAGATCTGCACGCTTCGTGAAAACTGCTGGCAGCGAAAGCCAGGAACTGTCACATGTGCTAAATAGGCCTTTTGCAGGAAACAATCGCGTGCTGATGTAATAGTCTTCGTTAACGAATGAATTGAGCTTGTGATCCCCATGGGAAAGGCGTTGTCATGGAGGGCAAGCTATCTTTAAAAACGCTGTTTTAGAAAGATCAGCAATCGATCGGAGATAGAAAATAGCATAATTATGGAATCTTGTACAAATGCCTTAAATATATGAATTAATATGTTTTGCCACCCAAGACAACCACGTGATTGCATTCCTGCAAAAGGCCAATTGGCAATCTCTTCAGGAGAGAAGGAAAATCTCTCTCCTTACACTACTTTACAAGTCAATCCATGTTGAATCAGCCCTGGAAATAGACAGTTTGCACTACTACGTCAGTTGAATATAACTACCAGAATCCTTTGCACTGATTATTTTGTTCTTCTAATTTGAACCATTGACTTGGCACTCTCAGGAGTTAAAAAATCTGTATAAGAAAAAGAATTCGAAAAGGATTCTGGTAGTTGTATCCAACTGACGTAACAGTGCAAACCAGGAATTCCAGGGTATATCCAGAACCGCAAATAGAAACTTATAAACCACTGCCAAGTCAAATTTGTTGAACTATAAGCCCAAATACAGAGACATACAGGTGAAAAGGTTTTCCTTACCTGTGGCACCTCCACTGCAGACATGGTGTAGACATGAAGACAGAAGATCTTGGATCCACTGAACCCAACAACAAATCCCTAGGGGGGGAGGGGGGAGAAAATAAAGTGACATAACAATCAAATGTGTGCAAATTGTGAATTTTTAATATTAGTAAGGACACCACAAGATATTGAAGTCCAAATATGGGCATGATAAATTCTACAGTTTTCACATGTTTGTAATAATTAATAATAACAATAATCACTGTATTAGCCTGGAGGAATGAAGTGACTATAATGGTACTGAATTAACATGACAGTGTTATTACATAATATAAAGAAACAGTCAATAATTTATTACACAGTAATTAATTATGAATAATGTGTTAAATAGTAAGTGTCAAAACTAGTTAGTGATAATTAGCAATTTTCTTGTTCTTCTTGTTGAAAGAGTTTCAATGTAATTACGTTTAATTGAAGAAGGAACAGCAAATGTGTGAAAATTCCTTTCAGCTACAATGTGTGAAATTACTTATTGTGACTACTCAGCCATCTCCAATCATATTTTTCGATTGAGTGTCATAAAACCAAAGTAATTACAGAGGCAGTCAAACTGAAGTAATCCAATGATTGGTTTTCTTGAATCAATCTCGAGGAAAGTAAACGCAATTGCGGATAACACTCGCTAAAACGAAAATTGATTGGGTGATAGTTTAATTAGACCTTGATAGACCAATTCGCGGTAAATTCCGACATTAAATTGAACGGGGTACAAGCATGGTGTGAAATACAGTGTTTGTATAGGAATCTGATGCCAAATAAAATCTGTAAAATCGAATTTATGAAATATTCTTCAGATACAAACTTAAGATACCAGATAAAAGATTAACCTATCAAAATTTGAGGGATGTAAATTTTCACGCAGTATTTGACTCGTTTTTACAGTATGGAAAACTGAAAACACGATTGCACGCTTCCCAGCACAGCTACATCCCTCAAATTTCAATATGTTAATCTTTTACCTGGTATCTTAAGTTTGTATCTGAAGAATATATATTTCGCACCTAGTTTGCACCCCTTTCAAAATGTTGGAATTTACTGCGAACTGGTCTATTGGCTGATAATAAAACATTTTTCACAGCCAATAGTAAAGATAAGCAAACACAAAACCAAAGCAATCACTTAATACTTTCAACACTCAATCGAAAGCCACAAAGTAATGTTGTGTTTGAGTAAACGTAACATGGAATGATAAACACCTGAAGCTTTTGCTGATGAACAGGGAAGTTGCTGGCTTTGATGTTCAGCATCCCTCCCCCAGAAAAGCAAAGCATGTCCTGAAAAAGGATTACACAATAATATATTAGAACAAGCCAATAATATATTAGAACAATTTTAAATTGATTTAGCCATAAAATTCATGACAATACAAGACTACTATGTTGCCATTTTTTTGTTGATTTGATTTAATTTCTTTGATTTTTTCAGTAGACTTACGGCATTGTGAGTATTCCATGCCACACTATTTGCATTGGGTTCCTGAAAACAGCAACATAAAAAACACAATTTACATCAATAATATCCATACCTACATGTAGCACATCAAGTTACAATAATAAAGGATTATTCTATTGGGCTTGAACTCATGGCCGTTTGCGTGTAATGCTTCAATGGTAGTGCTGGCATCATGACCACTACACTAAGCGCGTCTACCGCCGTTCGGATTGTGGGAAATGTTAATCTTTATCCTTGACTGGTTTTAAGAATAATGATTATCATTATTTTGAAGTGATTTGACAATATTAATGATAATTATTGTTTTAACCTCAAAGTTGTGTTGTAGTGGAGCTAGCGCATGGCATGACAATCCTTAGCGTCTTGCGAGTAATTTACATTTCAAAATAGCCAGTCAGAAGACAGGTAAGATAACTAATTTTTAAAAGCCAATCAGAATGCGTACTGAAATCAAGGTACGCTGGGGGTCTAGAACAAGCTTTCCATCGCTGGTTTGCAGATAGACTTAACCGGGGGTTCAGTTCGGATGCAATGCAGGCTAACCTGCTGTAAAGCAAATTTTATCGTTTCAATTTTTAAATCTAGATTAGCAGACATTTTATTTAATTTTTTGGATAGTTAAATACTTTCTTTAATACATAATTTTTCGATGAAATACCAGTGTATATTTCTTTCTAAACAGTGATATCTTCACACATGAAGATATCACTTTTGAAAATATTACTTGCTTTCAAAGATTTCTAGCCTTTTTAGTAAGAGATTGAAACTGGTATTTCATCGATAATATTATATATTAAACAGAACATTACATGGCCACTTAGAGATACAGATTTTATCTTCTTGTGTTGATTAAAATATCTTACTCATTCGCTGTGCTCACTCATAAGATATTTCATCAACACTCAAAGATAAAATCCGTATCTCCAAACGGCCATGTAATATCCTCTACATATTAGTTATTTTAGCAATACATTGTATTTTTAATTTAATATTTACGTTATACCTAGGGCACCCATTGATACCAGTTAACGCTGAAGGGTTTACCCTGGTTAAAGATTTATATATTATTATTATTATTATTATTCATACAGAAGTAATAATTGTTACTTATGTAGAGATAGGTCCAATAATTTTTATTCTTCTTGTGCTTGAGAAAAACCGCACACATTTTCACGAAATAATAAGTTTTTTAACTTCAATTTGTTTCTTTATATTATTTTCTACTGTCCGACTAGTTAGTTTATACTAAAACAATTAGACCTCTCACCCTCATGGGCTACGAGTTAAATAGCCCATTCGGCTGTGCCTCGTGAGCTATTTAACAATTAGACCTGCAGCCTGAATGGGCTACGAGTCAATAGCCCACAAGGCGCAGCCGAATGGGCTATTTAACTCGTAGCCCATGAGGGTGAGAGGTCTAATTGTTTTAGTATAAACTAACTAGTCGGACAGTAGAAAATAATAGAAAGGAACAAATTGAAGTTGAATTTTTTTTATTATTTCGTGAAAATGCTTGCAGTTTTTCTCTACATGGGCTATCACAAATAGACCTACATGTATATAGTAGCGTAGCCAATCAGAATGCAGGATCTGTAATAGTCCACTACTTGGTTTATACTAATGACTCTAATTGTTAAATAGCCAGTGTGCACTCTGCAGACACAAATCACTTAGAACATCCTTTTTTCACCAGTTTTTTCCCCACAGTAAACGTTTTTTGATCGCTAAGTTGATAGAACAGTGGCTTGGTTATGCTAAAACAATTAGACTTCTCGCTCTTGGTTTATCGACTTTGATAGTTGACTTGGGCTCACTATCTAGAGCACCACTCGCCAACTATCTGCCAATAGAAACCTCAAGCTTGCATTATTAACTAGCCTAAGAGTGGCTTACCTGAAAAAGCAGTTCCTTGGTGTTAAGATCATACACAAGACATGTACTGTTTTCATCAACAACAGCAAGCTTAACACGACTGACAGAAAAAGAAAATCCATATCTAAACTACTAACAACTCTCACTGGTGAGGAACAGTGCACTGATGTTTATTTTATTTTCAGTTTAATCTTATTAATATGAACATCAAGAGAACAGCCCAACATTGTCATATTAAATAATAATTATTGTCCACAGAGCAGATTCTGTATGAGTGGGCAAGATATGGAAATGACTTACAGCACGGTTACTGTACGGCAGAGAGTGTATTTAATCATATGAGTGGGCAAGTTACGACTCACAACGACTTACAGCACGGCTACTGTACGACATAGAGTGGATTTCTTATGAGTGGGCAAATTATGGCAACAACTTACAGCACGGTTACTGTACGACATAGAGTTGATTTAGTATGAGTGGACAAGTTACGACAATGACTTACAGCACGGTTACTATAAGATTTCCTAATGACCTAAGTTTGATAGTACAATATTAGAATGGGCCTATAAAGTCACAAAAAAAGTTATGCATTAGAAACATTGACACCTACTTTGCACAGAGATCCAGACACCTAACACTAGTCTCCTGCTTTAGAAGTGAGACAGGGAAGGGGTTATTCACAAAGATCTTCAATATCTGCCCATTCTTTAGCCCAACAAGGAGTCCTTCTCGACCAGGGGGCCCTCCAATGACCTTGATGTATCTGATAATGGACTCCATGACCCATTCCCTGCAATAACAACCAGATTCGTTGTTAGAAGGGTTAGAATTTAAAACGAAAGGTAAATTCCTCATGTATAAGCTGTACCTCGTGTATAAGCCACACATGAAATATGGAAACTAGCATTCATTGTACCACACCTTTCTTTATTCCCCGCAAAGGAAAGGCACTGAAGCCGTTTTTCCTGGAAAGAAATGAGTTACTTTAGAGCATGTTCACATATTAAATAATAGTATTATGATACAGACCTCTTGTAAGTGACCATCTGTCTAAAAAACCATTTTACTTATTTCTAAATCAAATTACTAAAAAATAACCTCTCCTACAGGACCGCCTTTGTTTGTAACCTCTCAATGTAACCACCATTGTTTGACAGTACCGGTATTACTGTTTTCATTAGTCAGACCCTGGAATTGAGTTCCAAGTAGCATTTGAAAAATTGCATTTGGCTGACTGTCAATGAAATGCAGAGTCTAGACTTGGTATATCAACAAGGTACTGCTTATCCCTTCAGATCTTCTAGGTAGAACAATATATAATGTTTATATTAGGGCTTACCATAAATTTATAGTAAATTCCCAACATTTCAGCAATAGAGCCTTCTTCAGGAGAAAACACATTTTCCCCCTGAAGATCAAGGCTGGATAGCTGAAATATAGGGAATTTATGATCAATTTAAGCCCTAACATTAACAGAGTCTAGACTGTCTAGTCTCATACAAAGCTTTCGCCAACTTAATTAAGTTTTGATTGAAGGTTGCCTAAATGCAATTTTCCAAACACAACTTGAAACTTCCAGGGCCACACTTCAACGAAAATAGTAATTGAGTATGTGGTTCAGAATACTTAACAATTATTCTCCAAAGGCAAAGTCGATATTGGTGAATATTCCCTGAGGCGAATAATTGTTTTAGTATATACAACACGGGAAACTGCTTTTGGACACAGCATTTTGTTGAATTTCTAAAAATAATTTCCACATCGGAAACAATTGCAAAACATGAATTTATGCCTGCATTTTGTTTCAAAATTATCCCGAGTTTCAGTTGTAGGTGGCTATTGCTCATTATTCCGAGATAGCGAGCCAATCAAATTGCATGATCTATGTAGGTTCCCATGTTGAGGGTAACTCTAGATTAGCAATAAATGAAATAAAGAAGTGTACAGCTGCTAGACAAATTAATAAATAATAACAATAATAATAATATTTAATAATAATAATACATTGTAATAACAGTCATACTTTATTTGAGTGCCACATGTATTTAGCATGGTATTGCTAATTGCATGGGGACACTGTTTTGATAATCTCTATATGCACTGAGGTGGTCACTGCCAGATATTTGTTTGTGTTCTCAGTGAGGGCCTACGACTATGATCTAATCCAAGTCGACGCGAAGGTCTAACCACTTGCAGATGTCAGAGCAAAGGCAGCACCTTGAGTGTTGGTCCAACCAGGGTGTTAACTTGCAACCTCCTGCACAACAGACCGGTGCTTAACCTGACTGAGCTATACATCGGGAGGTGGTATAATTATTATGTACTTAATACATACCTGGCAGAGTATAATATGGCTTGAACACACCACAAGCAAATTGCACTCAAGTTTCTTCTCTATTTTTTCCTGTATGAATTAAGTTCATTTATTAGAATTCTTGGCAATGAACATCTGCTTGCAGAATTATCAGGGTTAGAAGGAAAATAAAATGCAAGTTTGCCCAAAACCTCATTTCACTATAAGAAGTCTACTGTGGCTCAAGTTGCCTGACATGAAAATTTGCTAGTCCCAGGCTATCGGACAGGACTTTTGTTGCGCCCTGAGAATTATGTCATTTTATGTGTTTATGTAGTGTTTACAATGTGAGCAGGAGTATTGTATCGGCCTATACGATCTCAAGCTGGAGGCGACTCAGTTGTATAGGCCAATACAACAGACGTGAATGTTGTAAACTACTTGTGAAATGAAACTAGTATAATTAACATAAAAAAATACATGAAATTTTGTTGGATAACGTAAAAATTATAGTTTAGCTCTATAGTTTGCATCACAGTCATAACAACAAACCTTAACTCTATAGTGCATGTCTGAAGTGTCGTCAGTGTTCAACTCATAAACAACAACTTTATCAGGAAGTTGAACCTGAAATAAGAAAAGTGATGGTCATGACCATTTATGGGTATTGTGGTTGAGGAATGGAAAAAAATCAAATTCTCCCCAGTGAATCTTAGTATTTTGAAACAAATAAGTGGCATAGTTATAGCACAGGGTTATTCTTATTAAACATTTCACCCCCACACCCCTGTTTCACCCTAAATTGAATGGTTAATCATGAAATACATGTGTATACCCAAGGGAGGGGTGGGTGGGTGGATAGTTTCCCAGAAACTGTGATTGCTCCAGCATTTCTTACAAACTCCACTCTTTAGTGTTGTCAATGAGGGCCCATTGCTGGTGACAACTGCTGGCTAGTTTGAATACCCATTTTTACCTGCTACTTTCATATCATTTTGCCATTGCAATAGACAAAAAAAATGGCCCCCTGCCATCTATGATGATTTTCTGGGTCTGCATGTATACTTTAATTTAAAAAAATTCTGACTGTCCTGCTCTTATATATACTACTGCAGATTTTGTATGAGTGGGACAGACTATTGCATGTCCATAGCCTTACCGTAACCGTGCTGTACCGTATCTCTGTAATTTGATTGGATCGGCAGGGCAAAAACAAGAGAGAAACCATAATTTTCAATGTCACACAATAAATGTGCCGTAGTTATTGCCGTAGTTTGTCACACTAATACGAAATCTGTTCTATTAAATGATGGTACTTACTGCTAATCTATGTCTGTATATGGCAATTTTCTTCACCAGGTCTCTGCACTTGATACGCACTGAATGAGCCATTTAATGCAATAACAAAATAGTGGTTAATAACAGTGTAGTCACACTAACACAATTATACAGGTTTATATACCCACCACGCCACAAATCCATTGTTCTATGCAGGTCTTTGGAATTCAGGGAAGACCTTCATTTGATTGTTTTAGGAGAGTGGGGCTGAATTCAGATCTTGAATTTCAAATTCAAGACCTGTCCCAGGTTTTGAATTCAGCCCTGTTCTCTCTACCCTGCGAGCAGAAATTCGCTTTCATAACTTTCTGTCAGTAGTGTATTGTTTCACAATTTACACTGCAAAGAAGCATAATGCAGGTAAAAACTGTGAATGCATGAGCACAATGGATTTGGGGCTTGGGTGGCATGGTGTACATGTGTGTATGTAGTGTTCAGTCATTAATTCAAGACCTTGCACTAAGTTTTTACCTTTATTAATACACTGATGGTCAGGTATAAACAGGCATAAATTAAATGCTGCTTTATCTAGATTATGAGTCAATGCATTGTTAACATTAATAATAAAGTAACAGTACTTATTTATACACAGAACAATTAATAGACAGTTTCGCATTCAAGAATTACCGCTGGATGTGATGTGTACAGATGCATTTACTCAACATTAGTCTCATTCTGATGTTAAATATTCACAATACCAGCGGCAAGATGGGATATTCACAACTCTATGTATTGTTGTAGTTTGAACTTGATCTGCACCATCTCACTGGTATTTATGAATATTTAACATCAGAATGAGACTAATATTGATCGTGAGTAAATGCATCTGTGGTCATCACATCCAGCGGTAATTCTTGAATGCAAAACTGTCTATATTGATGATGTGCACCTTTCAATAGACTTCAAACTTATTTGCAATTTGGGTTGGCACTGGACAAGGGACTTTTCGTCCTTGCATGCTGATCAGTTACACGCGAAAATTACCGACAAATGTTTGGGTTGGTGAATAAATTATGAGTAGCCAATCAAAACAGCTTTAGTGCACACCTGTCAAGTCTTGTAGAATTGCACAAAGACTACCAAAGCATGCCACTCTGTCTAGCTGCCCTGTCTGGCCCGCCTCCAACAAACCCGATACATCATCACACCATTTTTTGGCACAAAACACAATTGAATCCCTGCAAGGGAAACAAGTCGACCACTCACAATGTGTAAATGCTCACTTCTCTCATCTGTTCCTAGTATTATACCAGCTAACAATCTCCTCTTCACAATCTTTAATGTATCCCATCATTGTAAAGAGAAAGTGTTGTGAGACAATGCAAACAGCTCAGAAAAACTTCATCGGCCCACTGCTATTGACCCTAAAAGTGAGCTCAGTGAAAGACTTCCTTATCGGCCACACATTTAGACGTGTATATTGATTAAAAAACTTGCTTCACTTGCCTGAAAACAAATTTGTGGTCGACTTTGTGGCAAGTCTAATCTTTTAACTAAACAGAGTAAGAATCCCAGTTGACGAGGAGGCAAATCAACTGGTTATTTACACATGTGGTCAAGCACATGAGGAATCAAACTCAGGGTCTCTGTATTGCAAGTCTGCCATGTTAAATATTGCTAGGACATGTCTCCTCCATTAGGAGAACAAAGTATTTATATTTAATTAACAAGCACAACAAGAAAATAACCAGCAACAACATTACCTCCCCCCAGAGCGGATGCAACTGCAGAAAAAAAGAACAATGCCCACTCGACAACAACTGCCTTTCAACCAGCCTAGTCTACAATCCACGCGTAACTACAGATGAAGACAAAACAGGAAAGAACTACATTGGACTGACAGAGGGTACATTCAAGCAACGACACACGCAACACAAGCTATCAACAAAAGATCGGAACTAATTTCAAAATGCCGCCACGAGAACAAGTATTACTTAATGAACACCAAAAGCCGAATAACATAACAACAATAAGCCCATAGAATATTTTTTTTCCAATAGATAACTAGATAAATAGCACCAAATAACAACAATAGGCCCGCAGACCTATAGACTGATTTATACAACAATAGATAACTAGAACAATAGCGCCGCTTGTATATATATATGTAGGTTAAAGTAAGGTTTATTCTTCATTAAAGTCTGTCTGATGATCGCGTAAGCGTGAAACTCGGAGTAACAGCTAAAGTGATGTCTTGCCTTTAATCTATCTACAACCCACAATCTATATATATATATATATATATTTTTATAAGACATTTTTTTTTTGATAATCATAGCTAACTGGGAGTAACTGGAGTATCACCATCGTTGCTTGGAGTACCACCTTCATCAGATTCTGTTTCCTGTGAATTACCTGGGTCACTTACTGGGACATTTCCTATGTGAAAGCCTGCCTCCAACTTGTGAAACATACTGCTGTAATTCACCAGGCACACTTTTTACAAACTGATTGGGAGACTCACGACTGAAACTGTTTACCACGCTTCAATCAGTAACTCCAATAAATGATGCTATATGTACATGTATCTGCTGTACTGAGAACTTCGATCAGTACACATCTCCGCTATATTCTTGGTTGTTTCTTGGCATAAACTGAACTCTCAGATGTACAACCTAAATAATTTCACAAAGAAAGCAATACCTAAAAGTTTATCCGAGCGCCATTTCATTCCCTGCTGCTGGTGACTTGCTTCCGGTAAATTTTGATTGGCAGCTGAGAAAGGGGCAGAAAGTGGTCTATTCAGTAAATGTATCAGGCTCTCCTTTTCCTTTCTCTCCCACCTTTTTTGTTCTAGGAAAAGGAGAGCCTGGTCACAGGTTAAACTGGGAGAAAAGCTACTGGCCAGTGGCAAGTTCTCCTTTGCACTTTGCACACTCAGGGTTGTCATGCTTGACAAACATGCCCATGTGGACATGCAGTCCTTGCTTTACATTCACTTGCTTGATTGCCCCACCAGTGGTGTGGGAGGTCTGAGACCAAGGTAAGTATTGGCCACAGAGAAATCAGTGTCACAGGTACTGTGGATTAAAACGTGGCTAGGTTGCCATGGTTACCTCTTTAGTTGCATGCTGCCTTTGCTAGATTATTGCTTTGCATTGCAAACATTGCACCTGTTATCCATACATTGTACCTTGTTATGGTCCAGTTTTCAATTGAGTGTCAAAGGTAATGTGTGATTGTTTGGTTTTGTGCTTGCTTATCTTTTGTATTGACTGTGAAAAATGTTTTCCTCCTGATTGGTTTAGTAAAAGCAATCATGAATTACTTCAGTTCAGGATTGGCTCGTTGTGTTTTACATGTACATGTACTGGCTCTGTAATTACACTCAATCAAAAATCGTTCTATAGACTGATTGGGTGGAGTTACTACCCACACTGTTTACATCTACAATGTAGTTAGTTTTAATTAATACTAACTAGTAATCTAAACTATCTACCTTCATCTTTGACAATGTCTTTTAATCTTTCTCTGATATACAAGGGTAAACCTATTGGAAAAATATGTGAAGATAACTGTAGTCCTAACTTAATTATGGTACTGCCTTGAAGCTAGATATATACTTTTAATACATTTACAGACAATTACATGTACATGACTGTGTACATGTATATTAAATAAATACAGTGCACCCTACATGTATGTATGTTCTTATTGCCTATGAACTAATACATCATGTTATTTACTTGAAATACGTATATCTTATTACCTGATTGGCTTGGATTTCTTTGTTGTTCATACGGCTTTAATTATCTACAATATTAATAAAGACCGGATGAACAACAGAAAGTTGCTCATTATAAATGCAATTAAGGGCTTTATTTATATTGACCCGGGTCAATATACAGATAAAGCCCTTGCATTTATAATCTTTATAAATACCTGGCTCTTTATACAGATAAAGCCCTTGCCGTTGGTGAGAAAACCTTGCCAATCTTGTAATAAGTCAGATAAATACCTTGACCCTTGGCATTCAGCCATATCATCCCTCAGGATGTACATGGATGTCAGGCTGAATGCCTTGGTTCTCTGACAGTATTTATCTCTTACTTATTAGACAGTTTAGTGTGTAGTATAATTTAGCAACAATAACCTATTTGTGGCATCAAAATATGCCCTGATATTTCGAATAGAACAGTTCCTGAGAGCAAAGCTCAAGGGAAACTGTGAGCTTCGAGGAACATATAATACATATCAGGGCATATTTTATTTGTTGTTATCCTACAAAATGTTTTCTTTGATGCACGCTTATGCTCATAGGGGATATGTCAGTAAAATGTAAAGCGCCATGAAACTGTGGTACAGTACCGCCAAGAAACATATGTACATTCATCGCGATTTGCTGGCGAGTAGATCGCGATCACTAAGTGTGCTCTGCTCGCAATCTGCTCGCACCCTGCTCACGATCACATCGCAAAATGATCGCGATCAACTGGTGATCGCGGTCACAGAATCGATTCTCAACAGAAAAAAAATAATGTATCTGACTGCAATTTCTGACCGTTTAGCAAAATGTTTACTTCGAAGCAGTTGGCTTTGTTTGTTAATAAGAACGCGAACGGCTCTGTTGAGTAAGAAAGACACCTCATCGAGTGTGAACGTGAATAAAAGTTTAGTCAAAGATTGTTAGCAGGCCGCCTGTCTTAAAGAATGTTTACTTCGAAGCAGTTGGCTTTGTTTGTTAATAAGAACGCGAACAGTGGTGTTGAGTAAGAAAGACAAGACTCATCAAGTCTGAACAAGAATGAAAGTTTAGTCAAAAGATTGTTAGCGGGCCACCTGTCTTAAAGAATGTTTATTTACTTTGAAGCAGTTCGCTTCGTTTGTTAATAAGAACGTGAACGACGGTATTGAGTAAGAAAGACAACTCATCTAGTATGAACAAGAATAAAATTTTAGTCGAAGATTGTTAGCGGGCCGCCTGTCTTAAAGAATGTTTACTTCGAAGCAGTTGGCTGCAATAAATGCCTCATTTACTATAAACTTCGAATTGTGAATAAAATATTTGTGCGAATGAATTCTGGTGGTATTGTCCTTTATTAATTATTATGAATGTTGAACGGAATATGCTAATTTCGCACCAGTTGTTGTCAATGTAGTAACAACAGCTAAAATAATTCAAGTATACACGTTTTTGCATGTCTTTCATTAGAAACGTTAACGTGGCTTTAGAAGCGTGCATGGCTTCATTGTCAAAGTTGTCAGGATTGTTTGGGCAAATTTTTTTTGCCGCGACATTTCAAATGTTATCCTTTAGTGCGATTCGGCCCTAAAAGAACACAACTCTTTGAAGTGTGAAATGATCGAGAATACACTTTTGCCGAATTTAGGACAACTGTCTCGACAACTGTCTCAATAAATTTTAATTTTCGGAAGCGCTTGTATCTTAGTCAACTGTAAACACGAACAGTGGTGGGACTCAATAAAGAACAAAACTCAAGCGCCTGAGTGTTTGCGAAAAGATTGCGCTTGATTTCCAATATAAGACGTGAAATTTCATATCCAAAAAAGCGATATTCCATTGCTGTATAAAGTGAAATTTCACTTTTACAAATGTAGACCTTAACAGAGACGTTAATATTTATTTGGTGAATGACAGACACTATATGAAGCTATATTCTCACAAGATCATATACAAAGTTATGGTTAAGCAACGTGGAATTAGAATTGCTTTGCTTTCTGTCCAACTTACCATGTTTCATACACGTCTTATTCTTACACATGTAAAGGTAGAAAGAAAAATATTTTACCGCGACTTTTGCTTGCAGACGTTTGCTTGCGATCAGCTTGTGATCGCAAGCAGATCGCGAGCAAGGTGCGAGCAGATCGCGAGCAAGGTGCGAGCAGATCGCGGCAAGGTGCGAGCACTTAAATTGTTGCCAAAATCTAGATAGAGCAGCATGGATTCTATCAAATGCCTACCTTTCTGTTCTGTTGACAGATGCTGTATGATGACGTCTGTCATGTTGTCCCTAAATGCATACCTTTAAATTAAATCAATAAAATACAGACTTAATTAGACAGTACAACATACTTCCTATACTGTCTTATTCCAAGTACATGTAAAGGCAGTGCTTGAAACTAGTCAGATCAGGTAGTCCACTGACCAGGCCTCGAAATTTAAAAGAATCCTTAGTCGCCACTAGGTGACTAACAAATAAAATCCAGTCACCAGCCAGCAAATGTTGGTAGTTGAGTTGGTGACTAATCTATAAGTTTTCATTGCGAAACAAAATACATGGTTGTCCCCATCAGGAAAAAATTCCCTGACTTTTCACTGACCAGGAAACAATTTTCACTGACCATAATACAATTGTTCGACAATCCCTTATCCAAAACAAAAGTCGTTATCAAATCCTGTAGTCTCTTTGAGGCATGAGGAGCCATCATGGCAACCTAAGAATAAAATTCTTTGACAAGAAATTTAGAATTTCCCTGACCAGATGCAAAATTCCCTGACTTTTCCCTGACCTTGAAAAAAACAATTTTTCCCTGACTGGCAACCCTGTAATATTTTAGTTGCATTGGCGACCATATCGGTTGCAATTTTTAGCACTTCATGCTGACCAGGACCATATTTTTTTTTTATGTACCAAAAATGTGAGTTGGGTTTGTAAATCCTGAGAGCAACTTAGCCTTTGGGTTAGTAGATTTGGTCAGTCACTAGTCCATGGACTAGTTCATAAAAAATATTCACCTTGCCTGCATGTGTTAGTCATTTGCAGTACAACTACTCTAACAGAGATGATGATTGATGTTACTGTTGGTATATTAACGTCGGTAACTCGTGACAGTCTGGTGATCTGACACTGATAAACTTGAGGCCGACGTGGAACCTACGATTTTATGTCCTTGTCTGAGAAGACATGAAGGTCTAACCATTTGCAGTTCAATAACGAGATTGTTTCGGAAAGGCAGCACCTTCTACTCAGTTATTTTAAGATCCTGAGTATTAGTCCAGTCAGGGTTTGAACCTGCAACCTCCAGCTCATCAGACCGGAGCTTAACCACTGCTAACTGGGACTGGTGGTCTAATATAATAATACTCACCTGTCTTTGTATAGTCCATGAACAGTACTGAATATGAGTTGATAGTATGCAATAGTACCATCTTGGCAACCTACAGCCTGAAATATCAAAATTCAACAGCAATAATTATTGTATTAGTAAGTTATATATCAAAAACAAGTTTAAGTGTTTGACCGTGCTATCAAAATACAGAGAAAGCAAAGGAATTTTGATAGCACAGCCCCAATACATTGATTGTTTTCGAGGCATTTTGATACCACATGCAAACATGCAAGTTTTTGATATGACTTCTCAAACAATTTACAAATTGAAGTAATTTTGTTTTGTGTCTGACCTAATATTGACAATGATTTTTGTCATAACATGGCCAAAATAGCTGTGGATCCACTCGGCAAAGACGCCTTGTTGTTTACAACAACAACAAACTAAATAGTCAATTTTACAACAACAAAACACTTTTAGCTTCAAATGAAAGCCACATGCGCACTACTTGACAAATGACATCAGCTTTTGTTGTCTGTCCAAATATTGCATATGAAAATAAGCCAATCAGATTGCGAAACATTTGGTGGTTGTTGTAAAAAATTGTATTGATCACATGGCTTAATTGTCACTGTTAGTAGTGTTGTGGACAGGACAGACGACTAATTTAAGTTGGCAGCATTCAGGAGGAGGAAGGTTCAAGACAGACTACATCCACGACTGATCTTTATTTCCATGTTTTCCTTCACTTCTATTCATGTGAAGCCATTAACCTATGATGTAATCCTTGTTACATTGTACTTAGTTAAAATGCATGTATCTTGATCAGTATTTGAACTAACCAGAGCAATCTTGATCTGGTGTTTCATTGGGTATCAAGATTCATCCACCTGACCAAAATGGGATGACCCAATTGGCTGTTAATCTGATTAATTACTTTAAAACAGTGCTTGAAACTAAGTTTTCATGACAAGTAACTAGTATCTAGCTACTTAAGGTTACCGGATACCTTCAGGGTGCGTTTCCAGTCTAAATTATGTAGCGCCTCGAGGAAACATCGTAGATAAATCATTCATGTGTCATTTTAAAGCTTATAAAATTGGCTACAAGAATACATAAAAAGTTTTGAGTTCTTTGGAAATCTCGAATTTTCCGCCATCCCGTTTCTCCGATCTAGTGAGATCGCTTTCAGAAGCTCCGACTCAGAAAATATTAAAAAATTTAAAAATCTGTTTGCTTTGTCGTATTTCAGAGGAATCGTATTACAAAAGGGTGTCGGGGAATTTCAAAATTTGATTTAGTTCAAAAGTTATCATGCTTTCCGTGAAAAGGCGAAAAATTATCCGAGTAGATATGCGGGAAACGTCGTCAAGAGCTCTTTTTTTAGAATTTCCCAATTCCCCGACAAGGTTTTGCAGCTGAGATATCAATTGACATTTTGTGAAAATTTCACACAAATCGAATAAATTCCTCTTGAGTGGGAGCTTTTTTAAAACTCTATTTTGATTGAAAATCGAAAGCGAGAAAATAGCACTTCAAAAAAATCTAGCCGTCTGTCGTGCGTGAATCTGAAGCCCCGCCTCTCCAACAATTAGCAAGCTCTTGGCCAATCATTTCTCATCACAGTTCAACTATCTGTCGAGATTTCCCGCCAATGTTGATTTCCGATCAAAGCTACACGCTGCATCGAGAAAATGTTTTTTTGTGTGTGACTTGAAAAATGGTAGCGGTAAGAGTCGGCTGGTTTCCCAGTCTAGAAAAATGGGAAAGACAAAAAGACCTCGAGGGGTAAAGGCAAGGTGAACACCTATAGAGACGCCTTGAATGCCAGCACAGTTGTAGAGGAGACAGCGAATTTGCAGGCGTCTGAAACAGCACGGCAATATAGCGAGATCGTGGTTCAACCGATTCAGGGTTACCGTCAGACTACGTTTCCATCTAAGCTTTCTTGGAAACAAATATTCTCTCCGCTGGCTCTTATCAATTCTTCTTTATGTTCAGATGTGGACCACTTGACACTCTGTCTGAAAGTGAAAATACGAACGCTTGTCGAGTTGGCTTTGTAATTGTAGTGTATGCATTGTTTGGCCTCGTTTTACTTTCTTTTTTCTTTGTTTTTCAAGCTAAGGGCATCCTGCTTGCTTTTTGTAAGATATAAGGCCAACAACCGATGGAATTGTGGAATCGTGTGTGGAAAAACTTTTTTCATTAAACGTAAACATTGGTATATGAAATGAATTTAATATGTGTTATTCACCACACTGACGTTACGGGCGAGTGAGCACTATTGATCTGCTGTCAATCAAAAAGAACATTTTACTTCCGGTTAAAAACTTCCTTTTGGTATTTCTCCGTCAATATTAATTTTTTTTGAATGGAGTTTTTGGTATACGAGACACTACTACTAAAACTACATTTCTGTGCGAAAAAAATATTTTCCCATCTTTTTTGTTTTGAAGGTATCCGGTAACCTTAAGCTCAAAGGCTAAGTTCCTCTCAATATTTACTAGTCCTGGACAAGTGGAAAACCACTAGTTTCCGAGCACTGTATATAATTATGAGTTCTCTACCAGCTGGGCGGTCCATACAGAGAACAACTGTGCCCAAGGTCAGTACTTTGAAGACCAAGAGCACAATTTTTCTCTATACGGAATGACTCTAAGCTGGTAAATAACCTTTTTCTCTATAATAATATCAACTTTATTTAACGAGGGTAGACACTTGACAGTATAAAACTGATAAATTTGTGGCCCTCGATCACTAAGCTATAAAAAATAATTCTTACAATAATTGAAGGGCTGTGTGCAAAAAGGCCGTAAGTGATTCTTGATTACGTTCTAAATTCTCCCTCAGAAAACAAAGAAATTGAAGGAGAATTTAGAATGTGATCAAGAGTCACTTATGCCCTTTTTGCACACAGCCCTTCAATTCTAAAAAGACATTTACGATAATTATCTGGTGCAAAATAAGTAATGGTACATGTTAGAATTTAAATTTTAAAAATTTCAAATATAACTACCGTATTCACTCACGGATAAGCCACACCTTTTTACCCAAAATCTTCGTTTGAAATCCGGAGTGCGGCTTATCTGCGAGAACATCTGCTCAAGCAAATTAAGGTATACTACTAAACACCACACAAAACATCAAAACCAAAAGAAACTAAGAACTGGTCATTGCTTTTGCAAGTTTGGTGGCTCTCAATAGAGCCGTTTTGATGTACATGTAAGTTATATTCTTGCCATTAAACCTTCTCTGTCAAAATATCTTTAACACGGTTTATAGTTGCTTTTCTGGAGCAACTACATGTACCGGTAAATACACACTACACATGGGATCTCCATTCCACCACAAAGCTTGTTGCAGTGTTGTCATCGGCCCATTATTTCAATGGTTATAGTTCCCCCACGAGCAAGAAAATACCACGCTATCCTTGAGTAGTCACACTGTAAATGGCCCACTGTGTTGTCACTGTTCAAAACTTTCACAGCAAATTAGTCGAACTGATCTTCCACCTCTCTTTGAGTAACTAGTTTTTTTCCAATAGATGGCTCCCAGATATCCTTTTAGACATGATACATGTATCAATGGACAGCTAATGAAAAATCAAACTACTCTATGTTGTTTTGACTTCGTTGAGCGAAAACAAAACTTCTAGTGTCCAGTTCTCTCTTCCAATAGATGCCTGGTTACTAAGCTATGACGAATGTGAGAATGTTGTTGGTTTGGTTGACATGTAAAATTTGATCTAAAAAGTGACCCGAATGAACAGATCTCAGTAAACAAATACTATGGAAAGATAGGTCATGTATCTAAGTATGTCGACATGAAGTTTATACTAAATTTCAGAGCTGAAATTACAGATACAACTTTGGAATTTTCTCCAGTTTGAAAGTCCGATGAAGGTTGCAATGCATGTTTGATATTCTTCCAGAAAACCTTTTTTCCTATACTCAAGCTTCTAAACTCGGGGTGCGGCTTATCTGCAAGTGCGGCTTATCCGTGAGTGAATACGGTATCTAAACATTTTAAAATAGTGAGTAATAATAGTAGCATGAATAATGGAAGGGACATATGCACATGTCATATGCTTATAATTACTCGGGCCAGGCCTTCGGCTGGTGCGAGTCAGAAATCGCAAGTGTTTATTTTAATTTTAATTTTTTATTTGTGTCAAGTTTTGGTGCCGTCGACCAATCAGATTTCGACTGGTCACGTGACACGTACGTTGCGCCAGCCATATGACATGTGAACAGTGGACATTTTCAGGTTTTTCAAGATGGCGACGAGTGGGAGCTGTTTTTTGTGTAAACCAAAGGTTCCTTCAAGTGCAATACCAAGATTTTTGTCTTTTCTAAAGCTGAGAGGTGTTTCACGGGCTTTGGACGGGAATTTATCACATATCCAGATCCACTCAAGGATCCACTCGTGACATAGATGGCTAAGAATAAGATCTGATCAACACTAATAGGATTAGGACTAAGCGTGAGACAACAGTTTGTAAATGTAAGTAGCTAAACTGAACATGATAACTTTTATACCAATTGACTGTGGTTGTGTTGTTATTCATTGTTATTAACCTCTCGGAAAGTATAGTAGAAATGACCCGATTTCTCACGATTTCTCAGTTCTCGATCTGACAGGGTCCTTTTAAAATATTATATGCACATGTTTTTATAAATTCGGGAACGAAAATCTAGCAGGATATGGCATGAACTCTACCCTGGGTACCAGAGGTTCTCACTTCGCAAAGCTTAGGCACGAAGCTTTTCCACCGAGGAGCGAAGCGACGCTTGCTCCTCAACACTTTGACCTCGTTTCGCGTCACACAGTTTTTTGTTTGCCGACGATTGATACGAACGGGCGGACAAACTCCGGCTATTTTTCTGGACTGCACAGAAGGCTGTCAGAAGACCTTGAAATTACCGTTCAATAAATCTACCTTTTTTATCCTAAAGAAACTTTTGATTTTATATACCCTCGAAGAAGGAATTTATTTTACTTTCTTCACTTCGCCTTCTCTTTCCGTTAACAATAGGAAATGGACAATCTGAAATCTACAATGAACCTAAAATGTTTACCGTCTCGTTTTTCTCGGCCAATGGAAATCGAGATACTGTGGCGCTGTAATGGTTTTTCGGCGGCAGGAAAGGAGTCGGGTTGAACTCCTCGAAACGAGCGATAGTATTGGCCTACCCAACAATAGAAAACAGCCTAGTGTTACCCTCTTTAAATAGTTATTTTCCAAGTGGTTTACATGCATAAAATCAACACACAATATTTTATTAAACATCAGGAACTAGTAAAAAACTAGCAGGGTAGATGCAGGGGGGATCTTGCCAGTCAACAAAAAAAAGCCTCACAAACTCTGTTAAAGTAAGCTATATTATAGAGTTTTCAAAAATTTGCCATTCCTTCAGTTTTAAAGATATGAACCTAAAACGTGGGCTTTTTACTAATTTTGGCTTGCTCTTGTCCTGCAAAGGGCCTATTATCAGTAAAACTTTGTAATTAGAAGCTCCCGTAAGGGACCATGACCACCTTTGGGGGTTGAGAATTGGAAGAAGGTGGAAAATAGCATTTACAAACAGGTTTTGTTAATAACACTACCAATCTCATACAAGTGCCTTTAAATATATGAATTAAGATTTGTTTGCCATCTAGTACAACCATGTGATTGCATTCCTGTATTAAAAAGGTCCATTCCATTATAATTTTTATGTAAATGAGTAGTGAATCAATGATCCAGTTCCCCTAGCACAAACAATGTTATGGCACAAAAATATGCTAGAACTCCATGTATTATAAATTAACCTATTTCTAGGTGGCCCGAGTTAAGGCCACTCAGGGCCTCTTGTTTATCTTAAAACTTGGCTAAATACTTCTTTAAAGCAGACTTAAAAGTCTCTTTCTTTCGAATATCTATAGGTACCCTGTTCCAGAGTTTTATACCACTAACGTGAAAAGTTTTCCCACCCTCGGTGTCTCGTTGATAGCACAGACATACTTACTGATTATTTCATGGTTTTCTATGGAATACGGGCGAATAGTTCACTAGAAATTTGTATTATTTGGTATATAACAAGCCTTTAGGTGAGTTGTATACCAAAATTATATGAATTTTGAGTGCAATTTCAACAAGTATTCCATAGAAAACCATGAAATATAAACTGTATTATACTAAAGTAACTTATTACACATACTAGTTATCATGACCATAGATAGGAAAAAGCTGTCTGCTCCTGTAACCAATCAGATCGCAGAAAATTGTACATGGAAAAAAAATACTAACAAGGTATGTACATTTGAGAAATCTGACGATGTAGTTGACGCGAGGTACAAGATCTTTAACACTGTTATAGAGGAACACCTTCCGCTAAAACAAAAACGCGTCAAACGAAATGTTCAGCCAAAATGGTTTAACAGTGATATTTCCAAAAGGATAAAGGCTCGGGATAAGCTTCTTAACAAAGCGAGGAAAAGCAAAACAGAAACTGATTGGGATGCGTTCAAGCGAGCGAAAAATAGAGTGACTCAGGTAATCAGAAGCACAAAACAAGCTTACTTCAAGGATAAAGTTACCAAAAACAAGAATAACTCAAGGAAACTCTGGAATCTAATCAAGCGCTTGTCTAAAGATGGTGAAGGGAGTGAAAGCGGAATCAAGCAGTTGGTAGAAAACGAGATAAACATCTCGGATAAGAAAAGTATTGCTGAGATAATGAACTCGTTTTTTGTTGATCAACCGAGGAACTTGGTTACAGCACTAGGGCTTAGTTCGCTGACAGAACCCTCGACGATGACCCTGATTAGACAAGGCAGTGACGCATTTGACATCCCGAGAATCACACAGAAGAGGGTTGCAGAATTACTGCTCTCTATTCCAACCCATAAGGCTACTGGCGATGACGGTATAAGCACTAAAATGCTCAGAATTGCTGCACCTGCAATATTACCCTCGCTGACAAAATTACTGAACCACTGTTTGAGTACGCAGACTTTTCCTGCTGCTTGGAAAGTTGCAAGAGTCACGCCTGTCTTCAAAAGAAATGGCAGTAGGGAAGACAAGAATAACTATATAGACCGATCTCGGTGCTACCAGTTCTCTCGAAACTACTGGAGAAACACATATGTGAACACTTGTGTATAATTACTTAAGGGAGAATGATTTGCTTCACCAACTCCAGTCTGGATTCAGGAAATCGTTCTCCACTGAAACAGCGCTTATACGGCTAATGGACCAGCTACTGCTTGACCTCGACAAAGATAAAGTTACGGGTCTTGTTTTTGTTGACTATAAAAAGGCGTTTGATTTGATCGACCATCACCTATTACTGTCAAAGCTGAGACTGCTAGGAGTGGGTGAGAACCATCTACCCCTATTTAGTGACTATTTGAGTGGCCGAAATCAGTACGTGAACATTGATGGGTATCATTCTACCTAAAGGGCCGTATCTTGGGTCCTATTTTATTCCTTATATTCATCAATGATTTACCAGCAGCACTACAGCACTCTGTAGTTGATATATATGCCGACGACACAACAATCGGCTACTCAACTGATTATAGGGCGGCTCCCCAAGCACTCTCTGATGGACTCCAGAAGGATATCAATGAGATCATAAAGTGGTCAGCAGAAAATAAGATGATTCTCAATGAATCGAAGACAAAATCTATGATTGTCACGGGCAAGCGACTAGACAAGAAAATGGAACATTCTGCATTACAGATACAGTTAAACTCCACTAAACTTGAACAAGTATAAAGCTCGCACAAATTGCTAGGGGTAACGATTGACAATCAGTTGACCTTTGACAAACTCTGCAAGAAACTAGCACAGTCAGCGAATTGCTGTACTGCAGAAAAATAGACGTTTTTTTACCTTTTGATCAACGGAAACTGTACTATAATGCAATGATCAAACAGATAATGATGTATGCTTCAACCGTGTGGAGCTCCTGCTCTGTAGAGAATATCCAGAACGTCTTCAGACTCCAGAAGCGTGCAGCACGTGTAATACTTGGTGCTGATGCACGAGCGAATATTTTCCAACTTTTTAAACAACTAGGATGGGTCCCATATTACCATGAAGCAAAAATAAATAAATCCTTATTAGTATATAAACGGATGTACGGGGACTGTCCATCGTATATGTCCCATGCGGAATGCTGATGTTAATGAGAGAACCAGCAGACACGGAAAATTAAACCTAGTCTGTCCCCGATTCAAACGGGAGACAGAGGGAGGGAGGTCGTTTGTAGTGTCGACTACACGTTTCTGGAATACGATCCCAAATGAAATTAGAAGAAAACCGAGTCTAGGTAGTTTCAAGAAAGCTATGTTCGAATATTTTATTGCTACTTATAAGGATATAGAACATTTTACTATTTAAATATTAGCTCTGCCTTTGGCGTCACATTTTTACCATTTTTAATATAGATACACTGTACATATAGTTCCAATATTGATATGTTTGTCTTTTAGCTTGCTCATTAATTAATTATATTTTGTAATTGTTATTCAGAGTTTTTATATTTTATGATATTAATTGTAGGAGGGCCACTGGTTTTTCAGTTGTAATACTGTTATGTGTCTACCCTCTATAAATAAAGTTGATTATTATATTATTATTATGTATGTAGCAATCTAAAATCAACAGTCCTTTGATTATTATGTTAAAACACTTTAATTATTGTAAGTACTCACCACAAAGTTAGCATCTGGTCTGACCTTACAGCACCACACCCAACTCTGTTGTTCACCGATAGTAGTGAGCTTTACTCCTTCCTTGGTGTGGAGAGAGCACTAGTATGGAAGTGACATTACACAACTTTATACATTGTGTATTATTGTGTAATTTACTCTCACCTACAGTGTACAATGTATGTCTAGTACTGCACACACATCAATAATAATATACCGGGTAAATTAATTGAGATTTTGAGACGCCGATACCGAATTATATTGCTGGCCAGCTGGGAGATAATATATTCGTCCAATACAAAAAAAAAAATTCTTCCAACGCCAGCAATATAATTCAGTATCGGCGTCTCAAAATCGCAATTAGTTTTGTATCGCGATTCAACAGTTAAGTTGGGAATTGTTAAAAGAAAGAAGAAAATGAAGCACTAAACTTATGCTGATCGTAATTTCAATTCTCAAAAGGCGCCTAGTATATCTATGGCAACGGTTTCATGGCCATTCCTTCTCCATTCCCATTCCTTCTCCATTCCCATTCCTTCTCCATTCCCATTCCTTCTCCATTCCCATTCCTTCTCCATTCCCATTCCTTTTCCCATTCCCATTCCTTTTCCCATTCCTATTCCTTTTCCCATTCCTTTTCCATTCCCATTCCTTTTCCCATTCCCATTCCTTTTCCATTCCCATTCCTTTTCCATTCCCATTCCCATTCCTTTTCCATTCCCATTCCCTCTCCATTCCCATTCCCTCTCCATTCCCATTCCTTCTCCATTCCCATTCCTTCTCCATTCCCATTCCTTCTCCATTCCTTCTCCATTCCCATTCCTTCTCCATTCCTTCTCCATTCCCATGCCTTCTCCATTCCCATGCCTTCTCCATTCCCATGCCTTCTCCATTCCCATGCCTTCTCCATTCCCATGCCTTCTCCATTCCCATGCCTTCTCCATTCCCATGCCTTCTCCATTCCCATGCCTTCTCCATTCCCATGCCTTCTCCATTCCCATGCCTTCTCCATTCCCATGCCTTCTCCATTCCCATGCCTTCTCCATTCCCATGCCTTCTCCATTCCCATGCCTTCTCCATTCCCATGCCTTCTCCATTCCCATGCCTTCTCCATTCCCATGCCTTCTCCATTCCCATGCCTTCTCCATTCCCATGCCTTCTCCATTCCCATGCCTTCTCCATTCCCATGCCTTCTCCATTCCCATGCCTTCTCCATTCCCATTCCTTCTCCATTCCCATTCCTTCTCCATTCCCATTCCTTCTCCATTCCTTCTCCATTCCTTCACCATTCCCATTCCTTCTCCATTCCCATTCCTTCTCCATTCCCATTCCTTCTCCATTCCCATTCCTTCTCCATTCCCATTCCTTCTCCATTCCCATTCCTTCTCCATTCCCATTCCTTCTCCATTCCCATTCCTTCTCCATTCCCATTCCTTCTCCATTCCCATTCCTTCTCCATTCCTTCTCCATTCCCATTCCTTCTCCATTCCCATTCCTTCTCCATTCCCATTCCTTCTCCATTCCCATTCCTTCTCCATTCCTTCTCCATTCCTTCTCCATTCCCATTCCTTCTCCATTCCCATTCCCATGCCTTCTCCATTCCCATGCCTTCTCCATTCCCATGCCTTCTCCATTCCCATGCCTTCTCCATTCACATGCCTTCTCCATTCACATGCCTTCTCCATTCACATGCCTTCTCCATTCACATGCCTTCTCCATTCACATGCCTTCTCCATTCCCATGCCTTCTCCATTCCCATGCCTTCTCCATTCCCATGCCTTCTCCATTCCCATGCCTTCTCCATTCACATGCCTTCTCCATTCCCATGCCTTCTCCATTCCCATGCCTTCTCCATTCCCATTCCTTCTCCATTCCTTCTCCATTCCCATTCCTTCTCCATTCCCATTCCTTCTCCATTCCCATTCCTTCTCCATTCCCATTCCTTCTCCATTCCTTCTCCATTCCTTCTCCATTCCTTCTCCATTCCCATTCCTTCTCCATTCCCATTCCCATTCCTTCTCCATTCCCATGCCTTCTCCATTCCCATGCCTTCTCCATTCCCATGCCTTCTCCATTCCCATGCCTTCTCCATTCCCATGCCTTCTCCATTCCCATGCCTTCTCCATTCCCATGCCTTCTCCATTCCCATGCCTTCTCCATTCCCATGCCTTCTCCATTCACATGCCTTCTCCATTCCCATGCCTTCTCCATTCCCATGCCTTCTCCATTCCCATGCCTTCTCCATTCCCATGCCTTCTCCATTCACATGCCATTCACATTCCGTGCCATTCACATTCCGTGCCATTCACATTCCGTGCCATTCACATTCCGTGCCATTCACATTCCGTGCCATTCACATTCCGTGCCATTCCATTCATATTCCATTCCATTCATATTCCATTCCATTCATATTCCATTCCATTCTATTCTATTCTATTATTATATTGCTGTGGATTCATGATCAGGTTGAGGTTGATCAGTAATGTACACATTATTGATCATTGAAGATGGAACCAACCACCATAAGGAAAATGAACTGTGTTTATTAACAGACTTAGCAAGTTTGTGACACATCCTGCGATCATGATGGAGGATACACGAGACGGTTGGAATGAAAGTGAAAAAAACACTATCACCAAATCAAAACGATCTTAGAGCAGAGTTTGAACAGTTAGGTGACAGTTTGGAGACATGCCACTTACAGTAAACTCACTTAAATCATATGGTTCTTCCTTAAAAACATACATGTACTGCTGCCAACAGATTAGAAGTGCTAAACTGTAACTTAGAAATACATTTAAACACAAATACCTGTTTGTCAGAACCTCCAAGTATAATATATTCTCCTTTGGAAAAATATTCCAGACAGCAGGGGTCATAGGCAAGGTGACGGTCTTTACCAACCTGACAAGTCAAAACTCATTTTAATAATTTATTGATACCATAAATACCTGTTGCAGTTGAAATTGACCATTCAGTTCAATTTGACCATGAGTCAAAACAAACTAGTTCAATTTGACCCGGTCAAACCAACCCAGGTCAATTCAACTTAGGTCAAATTGACCCAGGTTTTCCTATCAATGATTCTAAAAATTCACCCTCCCCTCCCTCCCTCCCTCCCTTCCTTCCATCCCTTCCCTCCTCTCTCTCCTCTCTCTCCTCTCTCTCCTCTCTCTCCTCTCTCTCCTCTCTCTCCTCTCTCTCCTCTCTCTCCTCTCTCTCCTCTCTCTCCTCTCTCTCCTCTCTCTCATCTCTCTCCCCTCCCATATACTTACACTTACCTTTCATTCAGATGTAATACCACATACTGAACTCAGATGGATTTGAACTCAGCAGCTCTGCCTTGACACACCCAGTTTTCCACTGACTTAACACACTGCGCCACACAAGCGCTTGTTGATTTGGAAGCAACTTAAACCAGAACCCAGATCCTCTCGGGTCAACAAGTCAACACTTACATGAAGTAGTAACCCACATGGAATCTGTCATGAAACTCCAAATTATTATTTTTGCTTTAGTTTGCTTCAAACAATCAGTAATCATGTGAACTAATCCAAATCCTACCCCTACATTTAAAAAACCCTAACCATCAACAATGTGTGCTCACTAATTTGTTTGAGTCAAATTAAACTAGATTGTTTTGACCATAGTCAATTTCAACTAGTTTGTTTTGACCAGGTCAAATTGACCTAGTTTGAATTGACCGGGTCAAATTGAACTAGTTTGTTTTGACTTATGGTCAAATTGAACTGAATGGTCAATTTCAACTACAACATACCCCTATAGGGCACACGTTTCTGGAGAAAAATAAGAGCCAAAGTTGGGGATGCTGCTGATATCAAATTCCAAGTTCTCCTTTATCTTCTTTGATTTGTAAGGGAGAATTGAGAACTTGATCTGTCATCACTTAAATCTAATTCTTGTGCTCACCCCTTCATTTATCACAAACACTCGCCCAAGGCCCCTCCTTCAAAATCCATGATGGCAGACCTTGGTCTAATGTGAGTGTATGGTTTCACCAGAAACTATACTATAAGGAATGAGTTTCCTTGAAAATTGTATCTTTTAATGGAGAATATATGAAGAATTCTGGAGTGATTGAAAGACATCAGGTTAAAATATACACAAGAAATGACAAGGAAAGTTGTAACCCCCCAAAAAAGTTTGAGGTGCAGCTTGTACATTATATGTGGGTATTTTATGGTATAATAATGTATTTTACACCGTACCAATACCCATAGTTGCTGTATTAAAGTACATTAATTTTGATTTTTACCTGTTTTCCACTGAGCTGGTAAAATGACAGTTTCTGGTTCCAGTCTCCAACAGCAAGAATATCATATGGTTCTTCCCTAAACAAAACATCCTAGGATCAGTACAGTCATTCTTCCAAACTGAATCTCAAACTTTACATGTACGTGTTGCATGTTTCATTACATTTGTCAGAACTACATGTACACTATATCAGGACACAACAAAAGTCATGTGCGATAGCCCAGAGCTAGTGGGTTTTCCTGCCCGGCTAGTAGATTGGTTTGACAACTTGCCCAATGGGCGAGAAGCCAAAATATACTTCTTTTAATTGAAAATTAATTAATGTTGTAATTCTGGCTAGCTTGACCCATGGGCTATAGTGAAACTACAAGGCTAAAGCTTCCCGAAGGGCAAGCATCAACTTTTATTTTCTTCTCGCCCTGTGTATACACATATTAGATACACATATGTATCTTTAGGCATTTCAATAGGAGTTTAATGCCACTTTCATGTTAGAGCAGTTTTCAATAACCAAAACCAGAGCCAATCACAGGAGCAAGTGAAAATGTAATGAACCAATCATGAACCAAATTAATTTTAAAGTGATTTTACTTTAATTACTTTACTTTTAAACACAATCCTTAGATTACTAACCAAACAAATTCAAAAGCAATCACCTATTGTAGTTACTTTTCAACACTTAATCAAAAATTACTCTTCGACTATTAAATCTATGGACCATTATTGCTCCATACTCGTCTTGTCAATTTTACTTACTTTGAGGGATTCCATGATAACGTCCATACAGGACAACTTCCAGGTCTTTCTATCTTTACCTTTTCGTCTCCACTCTACAAAACAATATGTGTACACTAGTATTGTACAATAAAGATAAAGGCAAAGGTATTCATTTATATATAGTGCAAATTCTATATGAATATATTCAAATGCGCTTCACAAGGTTTAAGTTTTGTGATACAGACTGCTATTGTGGCGCAATGTGCTGCTGTGCAGTTTACAATCATGAGTGATTGTTAGTACCTCACAAGTATTATGCTAAACTTATCTTTTCCCAGGGTTCTCCCAGCGCAGGCATAGTATTCCCAAAGCATTACTGCAGATTACACAGCCACTCATTCAAAACCAGCCAAGGTTAGACAGATCCAGATACAATAATTCTACATGTACATGTTGCAGTTGAAATTGACCATTCAGTTCAATTTGACCATGAGTCAAAATAAACTAGTTCAATTTGACCATCGGTCATATTCAACTAGTTCAACTTGACCCGGTCAAACCAACCTAGGTCAAATTGACCCAGGTCAATTCAACTTAGGTCAAATTGACCCAGGTTTTCCTATCAATGATTCTAAAAAAATGCACCCTTCCCCTCCCTCCCTTCCTTCCATCCATCCCATCCCTTCCCTCCTCTCTCTCCTCTCTCTCCTCTCTCTCCCCTCCCATATACTTACACTTACCTTTCATTCAGATGTAATACCACATACTGAACTCAGAGGGATTTGAACTCAGCAGCTCTGCCTTGACACACCCAGTTTTCCACTGACTTAACACACTTATTGTGCCACACAAGCGCTTGTTGATTTGGAAGCAACATTTATTATATAAGTAACTGAAACCAGAACCCAGATCTTCTCGGGTCAACAAGTCAACACTTACATGAAGTAGTAACACACATGGAATCTGTCATGAAACTCCAAATAAAAATTGCTTTAGTTTGCTTCAAACAATCAATAATCATGTGAACTAATCCAAATCCTATATACCCTACATTAAAAAAAACCCTAACCATCAACAATGTGTGCTCGCTAATTTGTTTGAGTCAAATTAAACTGCTTTGTTTTGACCAGGTCAAATTGACCTAGTTTTAATTGACTGGATCAAATTGAACTACACTGTAGTTTGTTTTGACCCATGGTCAAATTGAACTGAATGGTCAATTTCAACTACAACATACACAATGTAAATACCTTGTTTCTAATACTGATGTAGCCATTGAACAGGCCAAGAGCAAGGTATTGTCCATCATTGGTCCAACTACAGATGAGAAACAAAAACACATATTATTTATGTTTATAGTAAAATACATAGCTAATCATTCACGTCAATTTAACAAATAATTATGATAATTATTTTTTGTATTTATTACCACTTTAAGATTTCGGTATTGCCTACATTGTACGTATAAGATAAGTTCTTATACAATATACAAGGACTCAACAAATATTAATTAAAATTCAATATTTAGTACAATTATAAATTTGATTGTTTTTAATATATTCAACAAAATATCTGGATTCTGATTGGTCAATAATGAGTGCATATAAAGGTATATAGAACTTGCACAGTTGCATGCTCTCAGCAAACATTTGCTCAGTATTATGTATTATATATTACTTTAAAAGGGCACTGAGTGATATTTTGAAAGTTCTCAAATCAGACTTGTGCAATTATCATAACTTTCAAAATACCACTCAGTGTATAGCACAAGCAGCTGATCATAGTAGTTCATGTGATTTTTTGTTTATTATATAATAAAATTATACTGAGCAAGCATTTGCTAAGGGCCTGCAACTGTGCACCTTTTTATACACTTGTTATTGAGCAATCAGAATCCAGATATTTTGTCGAATGTTATATATCAATACAAACAGAAAAAAGAGAGTGGAGGATGCAAGAGATACAATCCAGAAGGGTTAATTAAAGCTCTTGCACCCTATTATATTGTTTACAGTTTCTCTAAGATGACTCAGTGGATAAAACATGAATATTGGGTTCCAGAACTGTACATGTAGCTTAATCTATTCTGTTGACTGCTGTGTTTTTTTTGGAACAGAAGGAAAGAACAATACCTGCAGCTTGTAACTCTGGATGGAACCTTGTGCTTTGAGACAGATTTCTGTTCAGGGGACCATAAACCTACAAATCAACCACAAAATACAGCTGCCATAATACTAGTACTGAGACCATAAACTCATCAAACTTATTGGGTTGTTAGGAAATGTTGGCATTTATAAGCTGACTTCCAGTTTACACCTGGTTCACATTAGCAAAACAAGCATAAGTGCAAGCAAAATACATGTGTATACAAACTCAGCAACGTTATTGTGAGTGCTGTTAATAATCAATAGATTACTGCATCTGTGTAATGTTGCTAAATAAATGTACCGTACTTTATATATGCTTACATCGCTAGTGTGAACAAGGCTTTAGAGAGCATGCAAAAATGAGTACATATTGTAATTACTCCGGCGCTGCTATGGCAGCAGCCGGAGTCTTAAAATGCAGACTGTGTCTTTTTTTTTATATTATTATTATTCTTTTTTTTGTTCTATCGGCGACTGATGTTGATCAGTTCAGACCTTTGCCGCTAACAATGTGGGTCGGAGACGCTGTGATCGAGCGATAAAGCAGGAGGCACGCGCATTAAACGTTATAGATTTATTAAACACTGTTTACATCACATAATATTATCGCCGTATAATTACCACTGTGGGAATGTAAAATGAGCAACGCGTGAGACTTCGAGGCCCTACAGTTCTTTTTAACTACTTTTTAATCTTATGATTCTTGTAAAGGAATTGTTATAGACCTAAAAATACACCAACAACGTAATACATTCGATCTGCTCTGTCTGAACAGATCTAATGCACAATTAAAAACGTGAGCGAAATACAATATCAGCTTAAGTGTATCCAAACAGGATTAGACATACATGTGTAAAAGGTATTGAATTATAATCTCAGGTTAGATTTCGTCAGGCGCGCTCAGATAAGAAAGTTCAAAGCTCTCAGACAAGACGAGACAAGGAGATATAGATCGATTAGTCATTGTCAGAAATCTATTCCCGGCCGTAAAATTAGGCAATCAGTCAATGGTGAAACTGTTGACAGTTTGGGTCAGGTCAACTACACAGCTAAGGCATGTTTTACGACAGAATAACCTATCTAGCCAGAGTCTCTCTCTACTGGATTAAGATACTGAAAGAAAACTGAAGAAACCCTCATTGAGCTTGATAACCACGTACAAGAACAATTCTGCCGGTAAGATGTTTTTAGTGTATACCCGAATGCTGTACTCGTTTTCTGGCTGAAGAAATAAACTAAAGGGGACCTTTTTAAAGGCGTTTATCGACTCGTAATAATTAATTTACATTGTATTGAACGGAACTGCGTCGAACAAACAGGAATTTTAGCTTTATATTGTACTGCATCAGCTAAGTTTTCCCTTATCCGAGTCTGAGATGTAGTTTGAGTCTTGTCATATGACTATATCGTACAAATATGTAATTATTTAGTTTAGTTTAGGTGTTCTAGTGGAAATTGTGAGCGCAATAAGTTGGAAGATTGGAAACCATACAATAAATAGTACTCGGCGTTAACAGAGCAGACATGGAGGAGTTTGTGCTTTGTACTAGCTGTCTAGATCTAGTGTGCGAAAACTGCACCAGTACCGTCGAGCTAAACTTGCCAGTAAAACTACTTCGGTCCAACATGTAGTTTGAGACTTGTCATTTAACTATATTGTATATTTAGTTCAATAGTTTAGGTGTTCAAGTGGAAACTGAGTAAGCGAATTAAGTTGGAAGACAAATTGCAAAACATATGAAATCTGGACTCCAGACTTTTTTGGTATCTGCTCCTATTTTATGGAACTCGTTACTACTGGAAATGAGGTCTATTGATTCTCTTAGTTCTTTTAACTCTAGTGTTAAAATTATTATTATTATTCAATTTTCCTTTTGGTATAGAATAGGGAATTACTTGTAAAACGATACGTTACAGTATCTGTATTATTGCATATAATTTTTAATACTTGTTGTATTGTAAAGCGCTATGGGACTTTAGGGCATAGCGCTACATAAATCGATTATTATTATTATATATGAGCTTATATTTATGCGGCCGTTGATAAACAAACTCATAACGGTTAAGCAAACTCGTAAGGTTTTCTCAACTGGCAATGTGCTGTTTTTAATTGCCATGTTGTGGCACTCGATCTCTTCAGCGATCAACAGTTTAGTTCGAAGCTATGCTTCAAATAAGGTACCCTAGCATAGTTGTTTTGTTAGCACAAGTATAACACAGGTAGCCCGAAAATAACAGAGGGCATATATTTTGCCTTCATCATTTATCTATTTAATATTTTTATATGACTTGTATATTCTCTGTATGTGTACTATGTGTTAATATATATGTATATATTTATTGTACTTATTATATTTTATTCCAATAATTATATTTAAGTCTTTTTTCTTTTCTTGTATATTCACTTTGTAACTCTGTAATCATAAGTCTACATACTGTTTTTGTTCTATTAGATTTCGTAGAAATCAGGCTCTATTGTTCTTAAGTTCTATACATGTATGTAACCAAATCAACTTGCTATCCAACCATTTACGGCAGTCAACTTGAAAGCTTGTGCTCCTTTGACTGCCGTTACTTGTTCAATAACTTTTATTTTTTTATTGTAACTAAACTATTCTACTATAACTATTGCTTAATTTGACACTTAATTTGTAATTCTTTGATAAACAGTGTAAAATAAAAACTGAGTTGAATTGTAAAACAAAAGTAGGTAATCTCAGAATTTTTTGGTTGAAAAAAAATCCTACCAGCAGACATTAGCTGTGTGTGTACTACCAAATAGCGATGTGACTGTACGAGAGAACTTCTACAAACAAATATTTTTAATGACCACAATATCAGACTAATCAAAACATTAATATTGCTCACCTGCAACGATTCATGGGCGCACACGGGGTCACAGTAACGCAATCGACTGCTTTTGCAGCTTCACGCGGCATTTACACAGGTAACCCGAAACAACTAAGACGATAACAGAATTTGTTTTTAATTGTAAATGTTGGTTAATTAAATGATGAAAGTGTAGTCGTGTTCGCTCGGGTGGAGTTCTAAATCAGATCCTCGTAGTAATTTCATGCAATTTGTTTTCGGCTGGTACTGCACTGCTACACAGGCAACCCGAAACAACTAAGACGATAAAACAAATTTTTGTTTTATTATAATATTTTTTTTGTTAATTAAATTATGAACCGCTGTGCACTCGTGTTGACTCGTGTCATGACTCAAGTGGAGTTTTAGATCAGATGATCATAGTATTTGGATCGGAGTATTTTTGGGCTACCTGTGTTATCCTAGGGTAGCCTGGCTTACTTGAAGTCGCTCGTGTTCTACTTGTGTTCACTCGTGTTCTGACTCGTGTGGAGTTTTATATGAGATCGACTGTGTGTGCGTACTTTCGCATCTGATTGTGCGTTGTAATGTGCCAAACTTCTTAGGTATATGAGATCATCCGCGTTACAAAAGATACGCCGGAGTTCAAGCTGCATGCAGCTTCTTGTTAAATTTAAAGTGCACAGCACCAAGCATTGTAAAGTTACAGAGGTTCAAAATTAGATAGTTTTATATGAGATTCAGAAAGTCAGGACTCATTGGACTCATCTTCACGTTTCTTGAGTTCATTACTTTGCAAGGATTTATTTTTTCATTCTCAAAGTGCTAAGTATAGTTTACAAAACGAGCAGCTGTGTTTTATCAGATTTAAAACATGAGGGTGCAGCCTGGGTGCTTTAGATCTGATAAAACACTGCTGCAAGTTTTGTGAATCACTTAAAAAACATCTAGATGTACAGTATAGAGTCATGTAATTCAGTTATTTTGGCGATACGACCTATTTAGCCAGAGAAAGTCCAAGTTAAAGTTTATGTAAATTAGGATGAAATCTATATCACATTTAAGGTATCAGGAACCCTTTATTCAATATTTTTTGTGAAAAAAATATTATTGATTTTTTAGAATGTTCAAAGTGAATTCCATCAGGCATTTTCAACACTATCACAATGTGCAGATTAACTTCTCCTGTGCTGGCCATACATTGTAAAAAGAAAGTACTTGTGTTTCCTGCAACAGTTTTGATCAGTTGACAATTTTACAGTCTGGCAGTCTTACAATTTCGACATGTTCTTTTAATAGCAGGTTATGTCATCCAATGAGAAACGAGTTTTAAGATTGTCAATGTCAAGCTGTCAGAATTGAACCAATCAGCGACAAGAAATGATGTAAACAAGTCAAGTACAGTAAAATGGAGTTTTCGCTGTAATTACCGTATTTACCCGTGTATAAGCCGCACCTTTTCACCCAAAATTTTCGTTCAAAATCGGGGGTGCGGCTTATCTACGGGAACACCTAGAAAGGAGACCCAACATTAACATATATTTACATACATGTATCATGAACCTGAATGAAGCTTTTATTATGCGACAGTGCGTATATTACAATCAGGTTCAAATCGCATCTGATCGTGTAATATAGCAATTTAAGCATAATCATTGGGAAAAAACATGCACTTTCAAAGAGTTAAAGCAAAAACTCTTCTAAGACCCACCTTAGACCTAATATATTAGAATTTCGTGAATATTTAAACGTGATTAAGCTTATTTACCTTCCAAAACAGGCCGATTCGCAGCGGTTGTCAAAGCATGCATCTAAACAACCAGGCATTCTTCGCAATTTTACACGTGGGAGATTGGCACTAGTTAATGAAAATCCAAGATGGCGGACCTGACCTACTCGTGCAAGTTTTGTTTCGCCAGAAAACCTTTCTTGCTCTAGCGATTAAAGGAAAGCGGTTCCTTGGAATTGTTGTTAGTTAATTGGGGAATAAATGCGGAAGAATTCTGGAGTGATTTAAAGACTGCAGGTTAAAATATACACAAGAAATGAGAAGGCAAGTTGAACCATATTCGATCGAAAAGTTGTGATTATTTATTTATGACAATCTGATGAAGCTTTGCTTCAAGTACGAGTGTTTACGAACTCCAACAAAAGATTATTCTTTTTTTGAAGAAGTTTGGCATCAAGTACAAGCGTTTATGAACTCGGACAAAAGATTTTCTAATTATTTTTTGTATTTTTCAAAAAAAGTTTTTTTCCTAAATTCAAGCTTCAAACTTTGGGGTGCGGCATATCTACGGGTGCGGCTTATACACGGGTAAATACGGTAGTTAGTTTATTTGCTTAGTAGATTTTTATTTGGGTTCTTAAAATTAGATAGCTTACTTTCCTTCGTCTAGATTGAAGTTTATATTATAAAACAAATAACAGATGGTTTTCCTTGTTCTATCACAAAATAATGTACTTTCGAGGTCTTGAAATGCTGCTAAATGTACCCGCGTTCTGCTCGTACATCCGCAGTTTTTCAAGACCTCGAGTGTGCAATATTTTTTTATAGAACAAGGAGAACCATATTTTATTTGTTAAGTATTGTGTTGCGTTCTACTGTATTTCATTTTTTTTTATTGAATTGTTTGTGCTTTATTATATTGTATTTTTTTGTAGAAATGCGTGTCATCCTACATGATCATATTTAGGAATTGTCACTTGCGAGTCCTCACAGTGACGTAATTGTAATGGCAGATTCTGTTCCAGGCTCCAGACAGTTTTAAGCATAAAGTAGTCAATTTGAATGGCGAAAAAGAGACCTTTCCGAAGGCCGAACTGAAAAATAAATATACTCTTGAAAACCAGAAAAGAATGAACTTTATTATTCTGCAATAAAATAAAGATGCAAAATTTGGTTTCATAAACACTTTAAGTACAAGCATTTATGAACTCCAACAAAAGATTATTGTTTTTTTTAAAGAAGTTTGGCATCAAGTACAAGCGTTTATGAACTCGGACAAAAGATTTTCTAATAATTTTTTGTATTTTTCAAAAAAAGTTTTTTTCCTAAAACTTGGGGTGCGGCTTAGTATGGGTGTGGCTTATACACGGGTGTTTATGGTACTAATAATTATTATTATGTACTAGATGTAGTTGGTAAGCCTACCAAAGTCATTGGAGGTACAGCTTGCTAGCTGTTGAGTGACAGGATTGTATGCCATGCACTGGATGGAATCATTGTGCCTGAAAATGTAAAAAAAGTGTTCTTAGAATTCACTAAAGATTGTTACATTAAATCAGACTTTTTTAGACAATTATTATTTCTAGTTTTTAAGTAAATCATACTTACATTATTGCATGTAGTACACATGCAGGGTTTGATATAATATTGTGCACACAACTTTCTCAAAAATTAATGCATCTCCAGCATGTGGTGAAATTGCACAGGTGTGTTGATCTTAAGATTAGGAAATCCCTTTTTAGAATCATTGATATTCCAACCTACATGTAGGTTGTTTTAAAATGACCTAGGTTGTTTGAAAAACAACCTGAAATGAATAAACAACCTACAACATAGCCACCAGAGCTCTGGCAGTAGCCAGCTTCTATTGAAATATTCTGTGACTTGTCATACATTTGTACATGTAGCTGTTGTAGTCTTTTCTTGGAACTAGGGAAATTATTTTGAAACAGGAGGAATTATTTTAACAAGGTAATTTGGGGGAATTTCTACATTGTACCCACCGACCATTATTTGCCAAAACTTATTTTTTCACTTGTAATAAAAAAATGTGTTCAATGGGGTACTGGGTTTGTATTAGGGCAAATTAATTTGTAGTACAGAAAAATTCCCTAATTCAAAAAATAATGTTTTTAATCTAGACTAAATGCAATTCACCCTTCTCACATGCTGAGTCCCAGGAGAATAAAAACTTTTTTTTTGCGGGCTAAACTCGTTCTGAATGTGCTCAGTGCAAGACTAGCCACGCAAAATCTATTGTTTCTATCCAATATGGCCGCTGTGTGAGAAGGGTGAATTGAGACATGGTCAGCACATTTTGGTCTTCCTGTGGCACAGCTTGTGGGGCCTGGGTCAGCTTCTCATTCTTTTTTCAGTTGCTCATTGCATCACTCGCAAGTGCTGGGTTTCAAAGTGCCTCATTGTTTTGGATTGCATTGTCATTCACCGCATGTAGATTTTTGTTTCCCCTTCCTTTTTCCTTCCTTTTGTCCACTCCTGTGTGACCCAGTGCACTGGGCTGGTTGGTTGCCACTGTTGCCTGGCAACCAAGCTCTCAAGCACTGACCCTGATTATAGCCTGGGTATTGAACCTCCAATTCACTTCCAATGCATCTAGGATTATGTCTTCCCTCAGCAGGATATTTAACTGACAGAGATGGAATTTAAACTACAACATAGCCAGCCAATGAGAAGCAAGTACGAAATTAAGGCGATGGTTGTACGCAGTCTTCCAAGTTTCACCCTGTCTGCTTGCCAGCATTTGTCACCAAAATGTGTTGCCCATGTTAGCCTCCACCACATACTGAGGATGTGACAGTTTTTTTCAAGTCACATTGACTAGTTGTGCAAGCAAAACATTTGCTCATGTCTCAGCAACTTCTAAAGTTATAATCAATATTCTTATTTGTGATATCCTTACGTGTATTTCAAGATGCCTTCCAACTTTGCTGTCCAGATAACAACACTTTTGTCTGCACCACCTGATGCAAATCTTTTGCCTGTAAAATAATGTAGATTATTGTTAAATATACCGGTATATAAACCTTATAACAAAGGTTTATACTATAGAGCAGTTTTCAATTGAGTGTCGTAAAACCTAAACCAGTGAGCCAATCACGAACTGAAGTAAAAATCATGGATATAGCTAACCAATCAGATTCAAAAGCAATCACCTAAATACTTTTCGACACTCAATTAAAAACTGCTCTGAAGTGCTACAGTAACTGTAATCAAATTCCACTTTTCATGTTTGTTTCAGCTTCAGAAAGGAAAAGTACTAAATACCTACAATTTCAAAGTCAAAATTCGTACGGGAAGGCTGATTATTTTAGTCATAACTTCCATCTCAGACTCACCGCCATTACTCGCATTACAAACAAGTGATCCTTTGCTTAACAGTATTTTTGTGACGTCATGTAAGCAACACACCAACTAGAAGGCATTTTATATGGTTCAAACTTTAAAGTGCCTATCACCCTTTTGCAATTTTGTTAGCTTATGAACCTCCGAAACGTTTTGAGTACTTCTGTGAAGAAAGTTTTGGTTTAAAGTGAATACTTTATGTTCTACGCTTGTTTGAAATCGTGTAAATGTGACCTTTCCTGACCCATGACCGCGTAAGTAAAAGCCTAGGTCGAAACCTGGGTAGACGTCATCTTGACGTCATATAATTAATTCGGCTTTGCAATCATTCAAAGAAATACTTAACATGTTGACTAAAATGACTTTTTTCTTTACTAACAACTAACAAACTGTGTATATTTTCTATGCACCGATGTTGTTGTGATAAAAAGGCGCCATGGAGAATAATGCATTAATGAGATGACGTCTACCCAGGTTTTTTCCCAGGCTTTTACTTACGCGGTCATGGGTCAGGAAAGGTCACATTTACACGATTTCAAACAAGCGTAGAACATAAAGTATTCACTTTAAACCAAAACTTTCTTCACTGAAGTATTCAAAACTTTTCGGAGGTTCAAAAGCTATCAAAATTGTAAAAAGGGTGATAGGCACTTTAAGTACACGCTCTCCAGACGTTCCTATATAAAAATGAACCATTCCTCCTGCATACTAAAGTAGCCACATCTATTCTATTGGGTTACTTAGATGATGTCATCCAATTCTAATCCAACTAATGGTGGACAGAAATTATGGCTAAAATAATCAGACTTCCCGTAGGAATCTTGACTTTTAATAGAAAGTACAAAATGTATGTAGTTTACTTTCCAAAGCTGAAGAAAACAGGAGAAGTGTAATTTGATTGCAGTAGCACTTTAAATTGTTATCCCAATGGTGAATCAAATGTGGGACTCTTCTTGGACTTTCAACATCATTATCATATTTAATAATAATTATTATGATGAAGGAAAGTGGCTTTAATCTAAATATGAGAGCTAACTTTGACTTTACTGTATCTCCTCATTAGCTAGCTATCACAAGCAAGCAGCAAGTTTTGCAATAATTGACAAATACTTGTAATGAATGACTGTATTTAGTTTGATTAAATAGTCTATTGTACCACTGACACAATGAACCTAGTAGGTATTTCATACATCATTATTTAGCATATATGATCACCAGTTCTATGCTGCAGGCAATACTATTACTGATGTGCACGATAATTTGACAGCTAGTGCTGAATCAGCCTCCAGATGGTACACATCCAACTTCTTAAAGGGGAACTTTGACAAATACTATAGTATGACACTCGGAAATAAAAATGACCCCATGGAAAGTATTAAAATTGATGATTATGAAGTTAAATCTACTAACTGCTTAAAACTTCTTGGGGTGTCAATTGACAATAATCTTCGATTTAATGAACACATAAGCAATATATGTAAGAAGAGTAGCCAGCGTGTAGGAGTTCTTATAAGGCTTAGGAATCTGATACCTACAGATACTAAGCTGCAACTATTCAAAGCTGCTATTCTTCCGTATTTAACCTACTGTCACCTTGTTTGGCACTTCTGCCGGGCAAGTGATGTTAGAAAGTTAGAACGTATTCAGGAGAGAGCACTTAGGGCTGTCTACTGTGACAAGATGTCAAGCTATGGTAAATTATTAGACATGGCTAGGCTATGTACTTTACAGAATAGAAGATTACAGGACATAGCCATTATCATGTATAAGGTTAAAAGCAACATATCCCCTAACTATATCTGTAGCCTTTTCCAACGTCCCAATACTAACTATAATTTACGCAATAATGACTACATTTTACCTAGATTTAACACTGTAACTTTTGGTAAACACTCACTCAGATATATGGGACCCAAAATATGGGCCACTGTACCTAGACACATTAGGGAGTTATCTACTTTATCTGCTTTTAAGAATAACATACGTAGAGTGGACCTTGCCTCAAGGCTTACAGACAGCAAATGTGCCACCTGTATTCTATGTAATACTTAAGTGTCCCTACTTAATTTGTATCTATTGTAAATAATTTTATATGATTCGTATAATATATATATATATATATTTTTTTTTACTTATACTATTGTAAATAGCCAACATAGATTTTAGACCGGTAGTTTATAGTTATTAGTATTATATTTATTTATTGAATAGTGTCCCCATTTAGTGGTTGTTAAACTGCTATTTTAGCTAGACACTTAAATAAAGGTTATTATTATTATTATTATTCACTGTACATGCCTCAGTCAGCCACTGACAAAGTCTAAAATTTCAAAGCTCAGATAAACTTGTCTGTCTACTATACAGTGTTGTGGAGGGGTAACAAAATGACTGTCAGAGCCTATATAAACAGGGTCCAGTTGTTCAAAGGGTGGATAATACTATCTATCCACTGGATAGGGGTTTATTTGGAGAGTGTTATCCACCATTTGAACAACTGGACCCACTAGAATTAAGTACCTGGTACCAACATATTATTATTTATGCTCAACACCAGTAACTTTAATACTATTTTTGTCAAATTAAGTAGCCAGTGCTTCAGAATTGTGTAGAATTTTGACTAACAAAATTAATGGGTTGGGGAATTCATTCAAAATTTTGCAGTTTTATAAGAGATGTGCACTTGTTCCAAAGCTGGTGGGGCATTTGCACAGCCAACCCCATGGTGGGGCATTTGGAAGCGGGGGCATTTGGAAGCTGGGGCATTTGCAAGCTCAAACAGTGACAACACAGCCAGCTGGAACGTTTGATGCATAAGATTTTCAAAATAAGGTACCAAAATACCTTACTGATTTATTTACCCTACATCAAACATAACCTAAGGCAATCACACAATACCTGCTTCAATCCTACGCCTAATAGTGAAACACTGAAAAAAGAGAGTTTCAGAACACTATGTTGCATCACACAGTTCATTCCGAACATCAACTTTTTACTTAGTATTACCATAATTAGTATTTACATTGAAAATTTGTAAGAATCTTTTTAAGAGGTAGACTTAGTTTTAGGACACACAGCTCTCTGGAAAAGCATTTGTAAATGAAGGGATTCCGTGGATAAATAAAGACATGTGTATGTATGTATTTGCAAGACGTCAAATGCCCCACAAATGCCGTGGGGATGCGTGGGGTGCGGCGGGTGGAAGGGCGGGTGCGGCGGGTGCGGCGGGTGCGGCGGGTGGAGGGGCGGGTGCGGCGGGTGGAGGGGTGGGTGCGGCGGGTGGAGGGGCGGGTGCGGCGGGTGGAGGGGCAGGTTTGGAATTATACGAGTCAAGCCGAACGGCAGCTCGGTCGAATAATACAGGTAGTCATAGCAACTTGAAATAAGCAGCTAGTAAGTTTTACATGTACAGTACAACGTAGGATCGTAGCTGAGGTCTCAATATTTAAAAATAAAAAGCAAAAACTATCTTACCATCTCTCGCATATGCGACACAGAAAACAGTATCTTTGTGACCTTTGAGCGAGTCAAAAAGAGTTCCATCATTTGTGTCATACACCTACAACGAATATTTAGGAATCATGAGGAAAATGCGAAGATCTTCACACTTATTAACCGGCGAAATGTGTTTATATTTTGCGACCACCAACCAAGACTCTGTTTCCAGCGGCAACGATCAGTTGACTTCCGTCAGGCCGAAAAGCGAGGTCGTAAATGCTGAAAATCGAGAGAATTTTTCAATTAGGACTCAACAGGAAGCTCTAGAAACACCTCGCTGAAATATTTCATCTCACCATTGTTCGACTTTATCCTTATCGTGGACTTTATCGACCCAAGTTGGTACGGCTCTCATGGTAAAATGGCCGCCAAAAATTCAACAAGAAAACATTGAGGGACCGCGAGGAACTATGGGAAACTGGTTGGCCGGTGCGAAATGCATTGTAGATGAAAAAAAAAAACCATTTTCCACTGTCGCGTGTAAAACTTACGTAAAATGACTATGCCGGTGTACCAGCGATTTGCCCCCCCCCCCCCTCCTGTGAATTCGCCCCCCCTTCCTCGCCCCCCTCTAGCGATTTCGCCCCCCCCTCCCCTCCAACCTTTTAAAAGGTTATAAATACATATGTTTTCCTTCTTATTATTACTGTAATATATTGGACGTGGAGAATAGTAATGCAAAAAGCTATCAGTAATGTGTAAGGCATTCAATTCAATTCTATTTTAAAATTCACGCTTCGTTTTTCTTTGACAAAATTCGTGTTGGTAAGCTACGGTAAATGCTGCAATTTTCATTCGCGCGAGCTGTGCAACAAGAAACTCGTCAAGGGATTCTGCAATCCACCTGCAATCCACCTACAAACTTTGTCAATCTTCGAATGATTTAATAGTTGTTAGTATGTCTTACCTGAAGCCAACAGGTAGATGATGTAATTATTGTGGATACTTAAAGGTTTTGATAACCCGTAAATCCGCCTACTTTGAAAAGACTTTGCCGAATAAAGGAAGCGTTACCGACTCGCGTGCTTTGTTCTATTTTCAATTGAAAACTTTCTGAATAAAGCTAATGAACTAATTAAGATCGAAAACGGCGGGAAGTTTTAAAACTTACCTTAGCTTGTAGCGAGTGGAGCTCATATTTGGAAACAACTGCCAAATAGCCTGATGATTTTTACATGCATGAAAACCATACGGTCCGCCAAGTCGATAATACTAAAACTGACAAGCTAAAACTAGTAATGCTCGCGTCGATCCATCTATTTTGAAAGAACTTTGCCGAATAAAGGAGCGTTATCGACTTGAGTGCTTTGTTCTATATTCAATTGAGCTAACGGCACTTGTTAATTTGGTAATTAGATCAGTTCAAACTAGGAAGACCTTTCTGGATAAACAGCTTATTACTCTAATGAGAAGATAAAACGGCGGTAAGTTTTGAAAGTTTCTAGCAGTGTAATTAACTCAAATTCGGAAATAATTTGAAATGACCTTCCGAAGAAAAGGAGTGTTACCGACTCGCATATTTTTCTAGTCAGTAGTAGAAATAGTAGCTAAAGAGGTCTTAAGCTTAATTTTATTTAAAAAAGACTTCAGATTTATAAAAAAAAAAACTTTTTATTCATTGCGTTGACATGTACTGCCTCTATTTTCTGAGGCGGGGCGATTTCTATAAGAACTATGAGTACAATTCACTAGCGAATTCACTGAGGGGAGGGGGGGGGGGGGCGAATTCACTAGCGATCTCGCCCCGGGGGGGGGGGGTGCGAAATCGCTGTGACACCGGCTATACGTTGTCGAATTGTTAAATAACCACGTCCGTCAAAGTGGTTTCAGCTGTCGCGCTTTTCTCTACGTACGTAAAACGTGCGTAAAAAAGGGAAGCAAAAATGTTGTTTTACGCGAGTAAACCCCTATTTCAAAATCGTAATTCGAAAAGATCTCGGAATTAAAAAAAACCCACGAACATTAAATGCGACAGTGGAATTATTTACGAACGTTTTCTTGGCGCACGTCAGTTTTACGCCGTAAAACACCGTAAAAGATACGCAACAGTGGAATTCTTCAAGCCGCGAAATTTACGTACGTAAAGCGTTTCAAGTTTTCAAGTGAGCTGAGTTTTTCAGTTATTGGTCGTATCTCGCCCTTGCTCCGAGGGTTTTCCTCCCTCCACAAAAAAAAACACAACACGCTAAATTCCAATTCGATCTGTGGTTTAGCCGGGTTCTGACTTTGATCAGCCGTTATCATGGTTGTTTCAGGTCCTGTTAAAATTCGGTGTTTCACCGAACGTACTATCGCGAGCACTGGCCGCACAGTTAAACATTTTACGCGGCCTTCTGCGTTTAAATAATGACTATAAATTTTACCAGAAGTTATGGACTTCTAGTTTTACCCAATGGAATCTTTTAAATTATCATGTAAAGAAAGGCAGTAACGTATAGAATCTCTGGTATCCAGCTAGGTAATTTTGAGCTGGTTTGCGATAACAGAACTGATATTAGCCAGCGTCTTTATTTCGTACCGGATCACTCGGCGGTCGAGGAGGTTAACACGTTAGGAAGGTTTCAGTTTTGTGACCCAAACTACAAAAACTTATATAACTATTCGTGTTCCGCTAATATAAACGCAGTTCTTTCACCAAAGAATAATACTCTCCTGAGTTCAAACCAACTGTGGAAAATGTCTTTCACCCAACTCAACCTTTTATTGTATTCAGGGACGTATTCCGGTTTAAAAAACTTGTAGGCCCAAACCGACAACCAGCCAGAAATTAAATGTCGCTTACGGCTTGGGGCTCCGGGGACATGACCCCCGGGAAATGTTTAGATTTAGACTTTCGAAAATGCCTTCTCTTGCACCGTTTCAGGTCATGTTTTGTGCTTCGACAGCTTCTGAAGCCCAACTTTCATCAGTATAACTGATGTCATTGATAAGACAAGTAGGATGTATTTTTTTTAGGCCCGGGCCAACAGGCCTACAATGATAGGCTATATACGCCAATGGTATTTGTGAGTTTTTCTTTCATCGCTGTTGAAGATAGAATAACAGAACAAAACTCCTGTCTTCTGCATTCATTTTGTTTTTGTCACGTGAAGCCAGGGGCCTTTTGGCGGCAAATGCAAGATGCCGTGCATTATAAAGGCGTGTAAGGTAAAACTGCTACGAAATTTTATATTACGAAATTTAAATACGACAGTGGAAATGGTTTACGTACGGTAAAAAAATACGCGACAGTGGTATCCTTTACCCACCCCTCGTCCTCATCCTTTTCTGACCAATTTCAAAGATAGAGAGCAGAGTGACTCGCCTCTTGATAGAGTGCGGTAGCCAGGAAAACAGAAAAACACATGCATGTGAAGTTGCACATTCCTTTTAATTTTCTGTCGTCAGGAGCCGGTTTATTATTAGCTGAGTCACCTACAACCCGAAATTCGTTATATTTTTTACAGAAAATCCGGATCCTGTACATACATAACACGCCTCCCAGTTAGCTCAGTTGTTAAGCTCCGGTCCGGCGTGCGGGAGTCCCCCGCGGGCCGGACCAACACTCAGGGTCTTCTGAGTAGGCCTGCTGCCTTTGTGAAACAATCCCGGAGAAACAAACTCGAACTGTCAGGGTGGCGGAGACTGTGATGGCCGAGGGGAGGGGGGGAGTCATGTTTATGATGCCGTAAAGGTAAAGGCAAAGTAAACATCTCATTTACCATAGTTACCGTTCACTTTTGAGCTATTAGACAGTCTGTCTAAAGCAAACACTTTTGTGCTTTTTGATGCACCTTTCTGTGAGGTCACTCTCGGCTTATTGTGTCTTTAAGTGCTATAAAAAGTACACAACTACACACTATAGATTAGAGGATATTTGAGAAACTAAGGAAGAAAGAAGAAATGACACGAACTTATTCGTACTTCATGTTCACTGATGTTCAGCCGGCACTGAGACACTGAGTCATCCAGCAATACACTGTCCTCCCGACTTTATGACTGATGGTTCAGTTTTAGTTTGTTGCTCAGTATAGGAGATCTAGATCATTCCTAGGCAACATAATTCGTCTGACATCTTCCTAAACTCGTTTAATGGCTGCTTGTTGACTTTTCCAGAGGCAGCTACTAATTGATTACGTTATATGGCATTTCCGTCCTTCAAATCACAACTATAAAGCTATTCATGCATATAAGGATCGAATTTAATTGAATTTCTTAGAGATTTGATTTTGATAAAAAGCTTCAAAACTGCGTTTAAGTTGGCTTTGCAAGGAAACCCAAGCATAGTTTGCGTCGACCACTGTGCAAGGTATCCAACTTCCCAGTTTAGTAACTTGGATGCACTTGAGTTTTTCAGGCGGTTGTGAATAAAATATGCTCACAGTTTCTTTAATCTCCGAGCCATCTAGTTTAGGTGTAAGCCACTGCGGAAAGTTCAACAAAATTCAAACTTAATTTCTCCGAAATGTCTTTTTTACAGTCGAAAGCATACCCGGGAAGCTCGACGCATACTTGAATGTTTTATCATTTGTTTGCTTTCTCTTTGGAACGGAAATGGTACGGTGTGAAATAGAAAATTGTTCGGCTCATCAAAACCAAAGGCAATCGTCTTTTGCGACGACTTTTTCTTAAAAAGTCTACGAGATAAAGCAAAAAACCTTTCATTAACTGAGGCGTGGCTGACTTCACGACCTTATGTATAATTAAATACTGCTGATTTCCGGCGCTAGCAACGACGTTTCGACGCTGCGCATACTGATCGACTAGCGAAGATCATCTAAGGAAAGTATTCTTTCTGATGTTGCCGGGGACTTTGACTACTAAAACTAAATGTACATCAAAAGCAGTCAAGTACTATTTGTCCTTTTCCTAGCTACAAGTCTCCACTTGCCTTACGCTATTTTTCTCTACAACTATCTACTAGAATACAGTCGGTCAGCGTAGCATCCAGGCCGGTATCCAGGATTTTATATGGGGAGGGGGTGGGGGCGAGCGCCGTATGCGCGCAACAAGCGCTGCAAGCGCAAGCTGCTAGGGGGGACATGCCCTCCTGAAAATTTGGAAAATCTAAGGTCCCTGAAGCATTTCCTGCATTTTGAGATTAAGAAACACACTCGTAATACAACAAAAACACTACCATGAGAAGGTAATTTTTGTGGTCCGCATTTTTATCTATTTGTCGGTCCCATTGGGCATACGCATCGATACGCACCGAATACGCACCGCATACGCATCGATAGGCACCGCAAACGCATCCATAACACCTCCTGGATACGGGCCTTTAATCATTACGCCGTACTATACTACCTATAATACTTCCGCAAGTCAGGCTTTTTGTTTACTCGCTAAACAGATACTGAATAGGCAGGAAAAATACCCCATTTCTGCCATAGCTTATGAGTTACCATGAATAAAGTATACGTAACGAGCACTAACTTGTAACACTGAAGAGGATTCCCGTAAATCCTTTGTTAATTCATGTCCGATTTCATTCTCACTGTCAACTTCTCAGAGAATTGATTCACAACTAAATGGTGACAGGACGTGGATGTGAAAATCTTGACAGCGAAAAGTAGAAAGTTCCATATAACTTATGGAATGAGTTTAGTCAGAGCTTTGCGGATTATAATGTGAAAACCATGCAAAGCGTAGGGATTATACATATTGTTGAGAGCATTTCAAATCAGAATTCTCATGAAGGAACGAATTAACTTAATATATTGTTTCGCTATCTTATCTGCTGTATCTGTGGATGGAGAAAATGCGGGAAGCAGCAGTTGGTAGAGATAATAAATTAGCCCTTGTTTTATTGTTTGTCTCAAAAGATTTACTGACTATGAATTATACACTGTCAAGTATAAAACTGTGCATTCTCTTAGCTTACCCGTCGCATCAAACGATAAACAATATAGAGTATCGTAATGGCCCTTCAGCATGTCAATCATGCTCCCATCAAAGGTGTCGTAGACCTGAGAGAAGAGAAGAAACTAAAGTTGACATTGACTAATCTCCCTATATATTCCTCATAAAGTTTTCGAATATCACTGATTTCCTACATGCTAGGCCTAGCGCAATATGGCCTGCCGGGCTCATGATCATAGATAGATGAGATCGAGAAAGACCAAATAATCTTTGTTACAGTAACGCGTTAATCATATTTCGATAATTAAAATGTTTTCTATGAGGTGTGAAAGAAAATACAGCGCACATAACTTCTCTGGCTGCTCTCATCAAGGTTTTCTGTTCAATTTTAACCATTTTCTCCGTACGTAATCGATATTGTATTGAATACTTGACGTTGACTGGGGTCAATGTATCACTTTTCTGTTGTGGTTCGCACAGTGAAGTTTGGTTATCGGTTAATGTGAACTATCAAACGGTTAGATGTTGCTCATTGTGTACAATTAATTGCTTGAATCGTGCTCTGTATGGAATGCTCCAGAAATTCATTAAACAAGATACCTAAATGATGAATGCGTGCTTATACAGTTAATTTTAAAGCTAAAACAGCTAGCTCCGACGCGCGCTATGCTTACCAAAACTACGTTCCCTGCAGCGACCACGAGCCGAGTGCCATCGGGACTGAACACCATATCGTAAATACTAAAAAGAACATTTCACAATTAAACTGACACCAAGTTAGAGTGAAAGCCTTCACAAGCATTGAACGCTTTTAACTGAAAAGAATTGTTCTCATTGATAACGTACCATTGTGGTTGGTTTTGTCTGTCCTCAAGCCGATCATACCAGATTTTATTGACTCTTGCTAGCGCCATTTAATACAAGTTAGAGCAAAGACGCTAGTTTTTAAAAGCGATCCCCCTTCTGTTTTCTTTGTTGGTCCTCTACCTGTTAGTGTCTTGATGTGCTTTTCATATTTCTTTAGCCGACACCCTGAAACGATCACTCAAATTTAGAAGCCTCGGCCGCAAATCATCCGACATGCCAGCTTATTTAAATATTTGAAAGAATGACCACAGACGGGGGTCTGGGACTAGCCGAAAATCGATCGATGAAAAAGTGCAGACTTATCTTTCATTTCGAATTTGAAACACTCGATTTAGGCCAGTTCAATTTATTTCCATTTTTTTCTCCTAGTTTTTGTGTTTTATTTTACTTATGGAAATATAGATGCAACGCAATTTCTCTGATAAGCTTTCGCACATGTGTAAAATGGTTTTAAATACTTCTCTGACTGATCAACTTTGGACATTTCTCAGGGTATGTGAAAATAAAGTTATTTGCCATTAAGACTCAATACATACATTTATCAGATTTATATATTCGATCGAGACAATCGTTCATTGGCAAGAGTCAGCTAAGATAACGCTAATCTTTCACTTCTCATATCTTTGACTTCCATAGAAAGCCGAAACGTTTCTTCTCTCAAGTCCTGAAATTCCTCCAACGTTCGATACACTGAAAGTTTTAACTTGGCCATCTCTAATTCTAAAGCATCAAAATCAAAATCGCGAATGGTGGTAGACCCACTCACTGTTGTCTTAACTTGTAAGTTTTTATGGTCTTCATTGTTATATTTTAATGATATATTTGAATATTTCTGCAATAGTTCTTCCCAACTCATTCCGAAATTTAAACTTTGAGTTTGGTTGTTATCAGATGATTTTGTTCGCCCGTCTACAGATGTTACCGATGTTCCATATTTTAACTTTGTTTTTAAAGTAAGATCGTTTGCCTCCTCTAGTGAATCTCTTTGGTTTATCTGTTTGATTCTTTCTTTTTTTACCATTGATACCAGATTTCGATCAGAGCTCGATGCAAAATTTTCTTGCCTCGTTTTTCTTTCAGATCTTTCTGTTTTCTCAAAGGATCCAATACTGCTAGGCGGTGTAGAGCTCAAGATATGCTTTAATCTCCCATCTGGTTTCTGCTCCTTTGTTCTCAGACGAGGAATTTGAGGGTTTTTTTCCGTTTTTCTCGAAAAAAAATTCAAGGTCTTATCTTCCAGCTGCCCTCCCACATGCACATCAGAACCGCCCGGAACTAAACTCTTATCTGTAATGAGTTCCTTATCCAATAATGCCCCTTCAAGTTCCGTAAATTCTGGATAAAAGGCCTCCCTATCTTCATTATCCATGTGTACGTTATTGACAGCACTCTTCCAAATTCCCAGTGCATTACGTGCAGAATTCCTGTCTGTAAGATCATGGCGGGGACGGTTTGTAATGCCTGTCGGAAATATTCCCTCCCCGTCTTTTGATAGCTTCCTGCGCAAAAGCTTAGCAGATTCTCCCGCTGACGATGCCTGTACTGCAGCTTCTTCACTAGAGACACCATAAGATAACAAAATATCTTCTGACACATCTTCGTGGTTTATATTTTCATGGTTGTGAGACTTGCTCTCGGAATTCTGTGATTGAGAAGTCGGCGCATTTTCTGAGCTTCTTTTCTTTGCCGAATGAGAGAGGTGCTTTTGTGCTCGTTTTTCTCTTGTTATCCGATTTAAGTCAGATTCTCTATCTCGGCTGTCATCAATGTCATCAAATTCCTCATAAACATTTGTGGGTGTTGTGGTTGTCCTCGTTTTTCGGGACGTTCTGCTGATGGTAGAAGAGCTCTCAGTCGGCAATAATGGTTGTCCCATTGACTGAGGCAACTGCCTTATACCTGAAGTAACACTGGTTGGCATTTCTAATAAATACTCAGTGTCCTCAGTGTCATCCCCTTCGCTTGGACTAGGACTCGCAGACGAGTTACTCTTTGACCTGAAACCTAAAGCCGCAGCAAGCCGTTTCTTTAATGCTCTCCCCTCTTTTCCTCCTGTTGTTATATGCAGTTTGTCGATACTAGCTGGCTCTATTAAATGAGAACTTGTTGGTCGAGGTGGAAGCTTGTTTGCATTCGGGTCAGATCCTGCGAGGATTATTTCTGATTTTTCAAGTTCCATGTCTTAGCTTGTCGAAGGGGTCGCCTTCGCATACACAACTGATACTACGCAACTCTTAAATAGATTCTAAACGAGACTAAAATACATGAAGTCCATGCTGTTTGCTTCTGTGATTCAGAAGATGGATTAATGGATAATTAGACCAGTTTACTTTACATTTGTTGATGTTTACTTCGGTAATGTCCAGTTCTGAGATGTATCCAAACAGTTCCATAGGTTTTAACGTTGGCAGAAGTTATATAAAACGTAGTTCCACCAGTAAAGTTATGAATCGAAGACGTGATTAAATTAGATTTGCGGCAGTATAGCGGAATTACGACAATCTCTGAGTACCTTCCGGTATGAAATATTGCTCTCTTACTTATGAGATTTCCACTTCATGTCTATGTCAGGGCAACAAGAGTAAACGAATCACTTCGTATCAATGACGCGAACAATAACTAACTACTAAGCTAACTGTACGTAAACGAAACCCTATCCGTTCCAAGGCCAAACAAAAAGAAACCGAAAATAGAAACAATTGTTTCATTGCGTGACAAAGAGACACTTCATGCACTTCTGATTCTATACAGTAACAGTTCAAAAGCCATGCATGCAAGGGTATTACCATATTTGGAAAATTCACTTGTTAAGTTGTCGCTTACGACTTACCAAAATCCGATTTGGTTCCTCGGCCCGGTAGCTTAGCTAAATTTTGCTCGAAAAATAGGGAATAATGCTTTTAGGCGTCACCCTTCATAACAGACTATTATGCTCGGAAATTATGCTTGACTGACGATATTATCATCGTGATTATGCCCGAAGAAAATGTTGCCCTTCATGTATCCCCACCCCCTCCCCCCCGGTCCTCAAAGTATATATTTTTATTTTTTATCTTTTCAGTTTTATTTAATCATATTTATACTCTGTAGTCGACATTCCACATAGTTGGTTGTCAGACGAGCCATGTGGCTAAAAAGTATAAAATAAAATAATACATGCAGTGGTCACTAACTACTTACAACTTTTATATCATTACAAAATATATCTAGCTATAGTGGAGCATAATAATCTTATAAAATACTATGGATACAATATTGGCTACTTAATAGTTGTTCCGCACAAGAGCGTTAGAGATGCAAATATATACTATTAGACCTGTTTGTGACGTATTATGTATGTGCCGCGGGGGTGGGTCAGGGTTTTGAGCTCGGTTTGGGCAGGTACGGTCAGGGTTTTGACCTGATTTGGGCAGATCAGGGTCAGGATTTGAGTATAATTTGGGTGCAGTCAGGGTCGGTGTTCAGTATTTTTTAGACAGTTAGGGTTCAGTTTTTTTAGCTACTATGTAAAAAAAAGACATTCTGTTGCCGCATTTTGATCGCCTGCCCACATGCAAGCACTGAGGTTCCCATACATCGTGACGCCGCTAATTCGTACTTCAGTACTTATCTATGTACTTCATCTGCTGATTTGTTTACCCAATGACACGTCCCGACTTGAAATGTTCCGTATTTTGCGTGCAATCCCGGTACGCGGTATACCGGCCGGGGTATATATCCGACCGAAAACAATTTAAAGACGGACCATCAGGTTTTTGTTTTTTTCAAAAAGGGGGCAATCAGGGTTTAGGAGCTCGGATTGGGTCAAACAGGGTCAGGGTTTGAGCCTCTTGGCCTCACATACATACCCATTTTTTCATGTAAGTCCCAACCCCCCCCCCCCCCCCCCCGTAGCATATATCCACCCAACAGCGTGTTGCCAAGTATTACGCATTCCATTCCATTCTCTGTTGCTAGGCCAGGTCACTGCCAAACTGAAATGGCGCCACAGAACCCTTATTCCTTGGTACAGTAAAGTGCATACGTTTTGTGGACTGACATCAAACAATAGTGAAAGGGTGTGTACATGCGGATACTTTCGAAGCCAAATAAACACAAGCAGTATCCTGTTCACTATGCTCAGCTTAAACCTCCCCGCTCACTGCCTAGGGTTGCCAGGTCTTGTCAGCATAAAAAACCGTGGAGCAGTACTCACCGAGTGTCGTGCAATTTCTAGGAACGACTCCGGCGTTTCCCCTGTATTCAGCCAAAACAGGTACCGCTGTCGGCAGATGAGAGAAAACACATCTCGTCCATGGAACACTTGACCATGAAATAATCGGTCTCTAAATTAAGTGATAGTTGAAGTTGGAGTGGAGGAGCAATGAGGGTGAATAAACATAAGAATTGTCCCAGTACGCTAACCAAGAGTGTGATAATATTTTCTGTCTCCACGTAGGGTAATGGCGGTGGTATCTGAGTTAATGTGCCAAGTGTTTGAGCTAACAGGGTAACATACACGATTAATAAACGCATCTCGTCCGCTCGATCCATCTTCGTGAACTAGAGAAATAACAATTCAAAAGCTCAATTTCTTACAGAGGCTGCAATTATTTCTCTTGTTTCTTCCCTCTGTTTAGCTGCAAATTTTGTATTGAAGGTGATAATACCATCGATGCAAAATAGGCAGAAGGGCGTGCTACGTGTGCTGTGTGACTCGAAAGGTGTAAGCTATTTACGGGATAGTATTATAAAAGCCTGCGTTCATTGTCGAAATTTCTCTCCCTCCTCGATCCTCGTAGCGGTTCGAACATGGCAAATATTTGGAGACCATTCGGTGAACCTAGAGAAGCTCGTCACAGACTGAACATAAAGGTTGGCAATAATGAAAGAAATATTGTGATGAATGCCTAATATATATCTACACTCGAGCAACCTGTCCAAACGGTGCTGCAGTAATCAAAATAAGGTTGGATAAGGGGAATCATAGTGCTTCTATTATCTGTAAGATCTCTTATGCTAAATACAATTGTGCTAGCACAAACAGAAAAACGGTTGTGAATATTTCTTTCGAGAGAATAAAAAAGTCTGAAAATGGTAAAAACCTATATTTAGACCTGTTGTACCTTTGCTGATGACATGTTCAATATGGGGTTTGAAATTTAAATTTTCATATATGTGTATACACCAAGAAGTTTGAAATCTTCTACTCGTTTGATGCCACAACTAAATATGGTGACACTGCTGGAGAATTTTGTTTTATTCTTTGGCTTGATCCAATGACCATGTATTTAGTTTTGATGTCATTGAAGCTCAATTCTTTGGCAATAAGCCGCCACTTTTCAGTTCGCTTCAAATCTTCATAAATATATTTTCCTCTACTTGCACGATACTAGTGTTGGCATTAGTTATATATGGCAGTATCATCAGCAAATATACCAGTAGTGCAATTACTCAAGGAATTTGGTAAGTCAATTATGTATATAAGAAAGAGGAGGGGGCCAAGAATGGAACATGTGGTATTCCATACGATATGGTTTGTACGTCCGATAAAACACCATTGAATTGGCATTGCCGAGAACGATTAGACAGGTAGGACTGAAAACATTTTAGTTCACCCCCTCTTATTATTCCAAAAACATTTAGCTTTTTCAACAGAATAGTGTGGTCGACCGTTTGTGGCATGCAAGAGAGCCGTGCATGTTGAATGCAATGACCGGCTATCAACTATCAACAGTATAATGAATCATTTAAAAAAAGTGATTTCGAGTAAAACAACTAATGTTTATAAATACGTATACGAACGGGGTTAGAACTGACTGGCATTTGTAAACTAGTTAATTACCAGGCTACAATCTGGCAAATCTTGGTACCCTTTCCTACTCAATAAATAGAGTATATATTAGACGCAAAAGTCAGTAAAAATTATGAAAAATAACAGTGTTAGAGTTAAATACCTCAAACCTTGGCATTAATCCCAATATTAATATTAATTAATTGCCTATTGGGATTAATGCCCGGGTTCGAGGTATTTTACTGACTTAGTTTACATTTGACAAAGTTTTCCTATAACTTGTGCGCAACTAAAAGTCAGTGAGGGCCACGAAATTGAAAAGGCAAAGCAGGGATGCAGGCACCGAACTGAGAAGTTTGGAAAAGCAAAGCTGTAAAGCTAGATCAGTACCTTATTTATACCTTATTTATACCGCTAAATATTCATTGCTTTTGAAATCAACTAAACATTCGATTGATTTTAGATTATGCAAGATAAATACCATAGCAAGCAGTATCAATGTGCCGTAAAAACGGTTGCCTCGCCGGAGCATTGCTATAAATCCCAATTTCAATTCGATCTGTGGATAACCCTGGTCATGACTTTGAACAGCCCCTATGGTTGTGTCAGGGTTCCTTTGGAAATTCAGAGAGTTTCGAATATAACATAACAATAGCTATTTCGAGAGCTGGTACCATGTCAAGAACGATTTTGTCTGTATTAATAGGAATAACAGGTTGAAGCCAAAGTTTTTTCTAATGTTACGTTTACGAATTTTGTGCGGAGAGCAATTCGTTGCTCAGCAGAGGTGCAAGTATTTAACTAGTCAAAAATTTCGCGAGATCAACATTTGCCTAGAATCATCGGTAGCGTTCTATTTGGAGGGTCTGAATTGGGTTAACTGAGTACTGACAAACGGCCTTAAAAATAACTGACAAATGACGATTTTTTTACTGACATCTGACAACCGAAAAATAACTGACAACTGACAAATTTGTTTTTTTTGTGGGTCAAACTGATTGTACATTTTCTCTAGTAATGATTAACTAGAGCTAAATGACAACTGACAAATGGCCAAAATTTTAACTGACATGTAGACCCCCCATTCAGACCCTCTATTTGAATTGAATGTACTGAGAAGACAGGCGCGGACTTTTTGGGGTTTATGTTGCTTGAATTAATTTAATTTATCTTTGTAGTTAAAAGCGCAGTTATTTCATCCGCTAAACATGTCTTAACAAACAGCACTATTTATTTATTAAGCATCGCCTGAAGGAAAAATACATGAATGATACCACGAACGATAGTTTTAACAAATTACAATGATGTAGAAACAAAATGATAAAAGCAGGGTGACCGCAACAGCTAAAGCCAATTACTGCGGGCCCATGGGACTTTAAAGGACTGAGTAGGCTACCGACAGAGTTACATTTTACACAAACTGACTTCCATGTGCGCGGATTGTCTGGGATATAAGATGTTTTCAGGGCTGACGTATAATATTGTAAAAGGTGAGACTTGTAGGAGGACAGTGTAAGTGCTGTTTGTCGGGTTTCCTTAGGTAAAATTCGATTCCAAATTCTAGTGGCGTCCTACATAAAGGGATTGCCGTCTACTGTGTTTGGGGCCAACACAAGGGCACAGGAACACTCCTGTGTAATATACACCTTAGCCTGAATTTCAGCCGTCTCCTCTGGTTCGTTCCTCCCGAAGAAGACGGCTGAAATTCAGGCTATATACACCTGCCCGTACTCATTGTAATCTAATTTGCATGTCTTTATTTGTATCATTAAGTTTATATTTTATAATTATTGCCTTTGTTATATTTTCTTCAATATTTTTGTATTCTAAATAGTATTATTAATATGCAATGAGTCAAATAAACTTGAACTTGAACGTCTCCCCAGTTTCCTGCCGAAACTAAAATAGAACAGAGGCAATTTAATCACCCCTTTTTCTAGTTTTAAATACGTACGCGTACCAGGAGCCCATTACCAGGAGCCCATTACCAGGAGCGTGCATCTCCCAGATTATAGGTCTGTCCAACAGCAGAACAGATGATGTAGCTATTTTTAGCTTTGTGTTTCCCGCGAGAAGAAACAAAGACCGTCACTTTTAACCAATCAGGATGCACTGAAAAATTGTAAATAACACGGTTCAAATACTAAAGCGCAAGAGAACAAAAGACAACATAATCGCATACCAGAACTTCGCGACTATAAATAGCCACATCGTCTACTGTGCTGTGGTCGCTACCCATCACATAGGTACGCTCCTGGTAATGGGCTCCTGCGCGTACTTACGTGAATTCTTTCACGAAAAAAACAAGAAAACAATTGAAAAGCTAAGCCTTAGACTTTAAAGTGCAAGTAAAGCCATAAAACAACATAACTCTTTTTGCCCCAAATTCTATTTATAATATACTTCAGTTGTCTAAATTAGTTTTCTTTCAGAGGCAGGCGCAGAAATTAAACTAGAATAAAAACGCTACCCGAATTGCGGGATTGATTCATCTTGTGATGTCACAATGAAAACCTACGGGATTTTAGTGTAGTAGTTTTCTCAAGGGAGGGAGTTGATTCATCTTATGACGTCACAGGATCCATGAAAAGTAACCAGAATTAGGGATTAAATGAAAATACATAAGGAAATACCGTGAACAAAAATCCTGCAAAAATACGTTGGATCCGAAGTAAGGACCTATACAGCCAAAATATAAACGATTAAGAATGAAAAGTCCGAAGACTATACAGCAAAGCTGATATACAACGTAAAATTCTAACACAAAGCACTACGGTTAGCTAGGCTTGACATTTAGGGATTAAATGCCAGAAATGTTACAAAATTTGCAAGATTAATACCTTTTTGTGAGAAATAAACGCAATAGTACAATATATATATTTTATTTTTTTGATATTATACTTATTATACTTGTTGAAGTTTTCTTCACTGGGAGTAAAATTATTTACTAAAAATCCAGAGCCTTCGTTCTTTCGGCCAGCGGAGCATACCATTTGGCCGCAATATATTATCCACAATGCATGTCAGAAGGAGAGATTTGCATCCCCGTCCCCAGGGTCTTCTCGGTCAGATCCAAGATGGCGGCTACGCGTTGGTCGCGTTCACATTTACTGAAGTAAAATGGGAAAAGAGAAAGCTGGTGCGTTGACTCCAAAGGCGATCGCTAATCGAATCAAAGCAAAAGGCCTACAAAAGCTACGTTGGTTTTGTCAGATGTGCCAGAAACAATGCCGAGATGAGGTAAATGTAACTGTAATGTAATGGCTAAATCAACGAGTTCGAATTTCTCGAAATATTTTGGCTTTATTTGGATTGCCCAGTTTCCTGTAAATACATATAAATGCTTTTAATACTCGATGTACATTTTCCAGAATGGATTTAAGTGCCACACTTCCTCTGAGTCACACCAGAGACAGCTTCTTCTCTTTGCTGATAATCCCGATAAGTTCGTCGATACATTTTCCAAGTGAGTGTACATGTGTTGTCCTCAATTACCGAGTAAACCGTCCTTCATATTTCCACCCCATGAATGATTTGGCGTCTTTGAAATATGAGAAAGGTCCATTATGCACCTATCAGCGGCTTCCCCGAGGGGTCGACCCCCGGGCTGACCAGGGGGATTGTAAAAAGACAGAAACAATCTTGACGATTTCCCCCAGGGGCTAGGGGTAGGGGAATCGTCCCTTTCAAAGTGCCCTGGTTAGGTCTTCCACGACCTACAATCCCCCGTCATTTTGCACAAAATCAGATTGATGAGTCTTCGATGGAGCTGAATTGACGACTGAATATCGTTACTAACGTTATTTCTATAACATTGAACACTCTATTTTCAACAGAAAATGGAACTTTATTAACACTTCATAGTATCTTTAAGGAACAAAACACACTTCAATGTACTTCAGTTAGTAGCTAATCAAGGAACAAGACAGAAAGTTTCTGTATATCTCATCCTCTTGTATTAACTGAGGAAAAAACCATGTCCGTTGTTTATAGTTTCATGTCAAAAACAATTTGAACAAATCCCCCATCCCAGTTTTCCAACCCTAAAACAAAGTCGAGCATTTCCCTGGCCCCAGGGGCAATGGTTGCATTCAATCTTCCTGTATTCCCCCACATATCTCCGTGGTTAGCCCAGGGGTCGACCCCTCGGGGAAGCCGCTGATAGGTGCATTATTCCTTCTCTGATTTCATGTTGTTCTCAATAGCGTTGTTCACAGATGACGTCACGAAAATCTGACACCCTGCAGAACTCAGACAAATGAACCACACGTGTTGTACATTTCCTAAGTTACTGTATCTATACAAAATGAATTCCAAAACTAGTACTTCTCCTCTCGTTTTAACGACTCTCACAGAAAATGATGCCGTTCCAGGCTCGCATTTTGAGCATGATCCTTCAGAATATACTGTGGATCAACTTAATTATGGTGGTTAAAATGCAGGGGATTAAAGCAAAGTGGTAAGCATGAAGATCTTGTTCAGCGAGTCACTGATTGCATACGTTCAGGGAATTATCATTCGCTTGACGTTAGCATCAACAGTGGGAACTGGTTAGCTGGTTTTAAGAGCTTCTCACATTTAGAAATTTTTGGTTCTGGCCCTCTCTTCTTAATTGGTTTTGCATGATGCATGTCATTGTTTGGTTGCAGTGTGATACACGATATTATCTAATGGACAAACACTGTCGAGGAATGAATATAATGCTTCAAACTGCTTATTTTCATCCCAGTAAAATGCTTCATCAACAAAGATTTTTTACTAATGTTTTCGTAAGACAAACTCGGTATTATTATTTGTAGCAACAACAACAACAATTTTTTTATTTGTACTTACAGTGGCAGATTACATGACTTGTTATAAAGTTATAAAGTAACTGGGCTCCCGAAATAACTATAAGGAGCTAATCTAGTCGGGTGCCCATTAAATGATAATAAATACACATGCCACACACAATATACACACTAACAAACAAAGTACATGTATAGCAGGATGAGGGTCAAAACAGTTATTTAGATTATTAATAAAGATTTAGAAGTTTGTCTTTAAACTTCGTTTGAAGCACCGAAAGCTCAAAGATTTTATAGATTCATCAACATTGTTCCAAACTTTGGGGCCAAGATATCTTATATTATATCTTCCATAATTTGTATGAATCTTTGGAAAGGAGAAGGTGGATTTAGATGCAAGGCGAGTCCTGTACTTATGCTTACTGCTAGTAGCCTGAAAGAAAGCTAGTGTCAAAAACGTTAGGAAGATTGCCCATAGAATACTGGTGCATAAAGGATACAGTATAAAAAGTAATTATATCATGTAGTTTTAGAAGTTTAAGCTGACTAAAAAGCAGACTGGTATTGGGCATCAAATTTTGATCAAGTAATTATGCGAATTGCTTTCTTTTGTAAGATTTCTAAAGGTTTGATATTGGATTTGTAGGTTAACTCCCCCATACCAGGCAGCTATAAGTGAGGAGTGGATAAATGATGGCATAGTACAGCAGGAGTAAAGTATTAGTATCAACAAAATGTCTAAAGTTTGCATAGGATGCCTATACTCCTTGGTAGTTTTTTGGAGACATGAAAAATGTGGTCTTTCCAGTTCAAGTGACAATCCATTATTAAGACTCTTAGGTATTTTATATTTTTAGACTCTTTTATAATTTTATTGTTAATGATTATATTTATGGGGGCAGTAACTTTCTTTTGTGGAGGATGAAATAAAACAAAGTTAGTTTTGCCTATATTTAAAGACAGCTTGTTTCCACAAAGCCAGTCAATGATCTTACATAATTCATTAAATATTGACTGTTGTCTCGAGTGTTTGTAGATTTGTATGAGAGAAGAATAGGTTTGAGTCATCAGCAAAGAGGTGAAAATCGAAAGCTGTAGAAGATTTATTAAAGTCATTGATGTAGAGAAGAAACAGTAAGGGACCAAAGACAGAGCATGTGGAACACCACAGGTTATTAGATGCTGCTCAGAATATATATCACTAAAACAGACATATTGCATTCTATTGCATAAATAAGAGCAGAACCATTCCTTAGCTATTCCACGTATTCCGTAACATTCCAACTTTTTAATTAAGTATTCTATGATCAACAGTGTCAAAGGCTTTGCTTAGGTCTAAAAACAGACCACAAGAAAACAAATTATTCTAAATTGCTCTTTGAATCTTATCTGCTATCATTAGAATTAAGCATGAGTTGTAGAGTGATTGCACCGAAAACCAAACTGGTTTTCATAAAGAATTTCATATTTCCCTAAATAATTTATTAATCTTTTATACATTAACTTTTCAAGGATTCTATTGAAAATTGAAAGTAATGAAATTGGGCAATAGTTAGAAATAACAGCATGGATTCCATTTTTATAGATAGGTGTAACCCTAGCAACCTTTAGCTTATCTGGAACTACACCCATATAATTTAAAGGGTAACTAAGAAGAAATTTAAGGATTTTAAGTAATTTTACAGGGATGCTGTATGGGCCTGAAGATTTGTTTGGATTTAGGTTGCTTATTTCCTCTTCAATTTCTTCCAGTGTTGTTGGGTTTAGAATAAAACTATTGCACTGAGGTTTACATAAAAAATCACTGAAGGATTTCTGTTATCAGAAAAGTATTTGCTATAGTATAGCTTTTTGCTTGCGATTAAAATATGTTTTAATTTATTTCTATATCTCTTAAATTGAGAGTAGTGGAATTCAGATTTATTCATTAAATATGTATGAAAAAGCTTGTTTTTGTTAGCTATTGATTTACGAAGACCTGAGGTAATCCAGGGTTTGATTTTATTGTTTACTTCCTTTTTAGACAACTTTCTTAATGGGGCATGTTTATTAATAATGCCTGAGATGAATAGAAAGAATCGAAGATCTGATTAACATCTTTATTGCAAGACAGTCTATCTTGCCAGTTTATACTTTGAACATCATTTATGAGGTCATGTTCATTAAGTTTTGAGTAGTCACGCTTAAAAAGTTTTAGATTTTTGTGAGCAGATTTTTGTGACAGTTTGTTGATAATTTAAAAAAATGGGAAGGTGATCAGTAATATCATGGACAATGTTACCACTTAAAGAATAATACTTAACAGAGCTTAGAAAAATATTATCTATTAAGGTGGCAGTATGATCGGTGATTCTGGTCAGCTGCAAAATTTGTGGTAGCATATACAGTAGTAGGATCCTAGAGTATCATCTGTCAATGTGCAAGATTCATAGTTAATCAAATTAATATTGAAATTGTCCATAAAGATACAATGCTTATTTTCCTTAGACACCTTATCAATAACTGAGAATAAATAGTTATTAAATTGATCAAGTTTGCCATTTGGGCGACTATATAATACAGCACATATAATATTTTTATTAGGATTGCAGCTAATTTCAATCCACAGGGATTCATACTCTGTAGTTATAGAACTAAGGTCATCCCTTATATGAAATTGGGTACAGTGCTTCACAAAAAAACCCACTCCACCAGCATAATTTGCAGCAAGACTTCTGATGTTGCAATGCAAGGTAGAGAATGAGTCCTTTGAAAATGCTCTATTAATAACTTCACTGTTTTTAAAATCATTTATAGTGTAGTAATAAAAATTGACTTCCTGTACCATATTTCTTTCTACATCAAAGTGGGATAAATTGGGGACTTTATCTAACTTGGACAAAATCTCAAATCTAGGTAAGTTATATCTAACCATGAGTTCAGTGTGCTGCTCCATGAGTAATTCTGTCCAGATCCTTTTAGCTGAGAATCACAGTTGCTGGGCTATCTTCGTCTTTGTGGAGGTAGATACGTCCATACTGAGTCCATATGAACTTCCACTTCCTGTCATGCTTGAACATTGGATGGGTTTGCAATCGTGGCTTCGTTTTGCAGTAATATCGTTTTAAGTTTACATGTAGCTGAGAGCATGTAATTTGAGTACACAGTTTGAGTCTCCTTGTTTGTTGTCATTCCAGAAGTAGGACTTACATATTCCTGCTCTCCCTCATCGAGTTCAATACCAGGAAAGGAAGAACCGCTTGAATCTCCAGTCTGTTCTACAGTTTCCACTTTCATTTTCTTGGAAATATTAATGGCCTTGCTTTAGGCACCTTTCTCTTACTCACACAAGCCTTCACTATTTCCCATGGAGTAAATCTTGCTTTCAATGGATCTGGTAGCCTGAATTTCAGCCGTCTCCTCTGGTTCGTTCCTCCCGAGAGAGTGACGTCTGAATCCAATAGCCGATAATGCTGTCCAGTGACGTCAAGGCAGATTAACAATTTAATTTATGCAAATAAAACTGTTACGGCGGTAGAGTTCGTGGTTCACAAGAACAAAGTCATCACTCGCCTTGAGAAATTATTTGAGATTATGCCGGCCAAAATAAAAGCCTTACCTAATTAAATTATGTTGTGGTTTCAAATTTCTATTGGTATGAGATTTCTCATACCTGTTTCAAATTTTCATACTGGTTTCAAATTTTCATACTGGTTTCAAATGTACAACATTTTCATAGTTCCTTGTTTAGTAGGTTGAGGTTTGCAGTAAGAACATATCAAGTTCTACCAATTAAAGTATTTGGCAATAAAAATACCTTACATGTATCTTGTTTGTGTTGTTGATTTCTTTAGTACTTTAGTTTTTTTTGTATGTTGGGTTATGTTAAGGTTTGGATTAGTTCATACATGTATGACTATTGAAGGGTTCTTTAGTGACTTAGCCCTAAATTAGTGACTAGCTCTAAATGCTTAAAATTAGTGACTAGCTGCTAAATTTGTGACTACATGAAGCTCAGTAAACACCCTAAATTAGTGAGCACCCATTGTGGACCGTTTAGGGTGTTTTAAATGTAGGGTTAAGATTTGTATTAGTTCTCATGCAGGCCATTGAAGGATTAGTCTCTGTTATTTAGTGACTAGCTCTAAACACCCTAAATTAGTGAGCACCCATTGTGGACCGTTTAGGGTGTTTTAAATGTAGGGTTAAGATTTGTATTAGTTCTCATGCAGGCCATTGAACGATTAGTCTCTGTTATTTAGTGACTAGCTCTAAACACCCTAAATTAGTGAGCACCCGTTGTGGACCGTTTAGGGTGTTTTAAATGTAGGGTTAAGATTTGTATTAGTTCTCATGCAGGCCATTGAAGGATTAGTCTCTGTTATTTAGTGACTAGCTCTAAACACCCTAAATTAGTGAGCACCCGTTATGGACCATTTAGGGTGTTTTAAATGTAGGGTTAAGATTTGTATTAGTTCTCATGCAGGCCATTGAAGGATTAGTCTCTGTTATTTAGTGACTAGCTCTAAACACCATTTCCAAAGTGAATCCTGCCATCTTCTTGGATGAGTTACTTATGATAATTATGCAAAATTATAGAATATGAACCAATCAAAGATCACTACCAGGTTTTCTGGTAGTGACGTCACTGGACGGCATTATCGGCTATTGGATTCAGACGTCTCTCTCGGGAGGAACGAACCAGAGGACACGTCTGAAATTCAGGCTATGGATCTGGGTGTTCAGCCAGGGGCCCTTTCTCTCCAGGCCAATGAACTGCACAAATATAGGTATTCCTCGTCATCTTTGATACATCGAAGTTTTCTCATGAACATGCTGATTAACCCAGTGCTGACATTTTTCAATTCCCTGCGACGGCTTTATACTTCAAGAAATGGAAGCTTCATTTTGACCCAAAGCTTCCATTTCTTGAAGTATTTTGGTAGCTTTTAAGGGTATCTTGAATCATTTGCACACTTCCCCCACTAAGCAACAGTGCTTAGTACCAACCATATTCTAACCTTCGTACTAATTTGACTGAGTTTTAGTTCTGATAAAATAAGGAAAAAGTCCAGTAATAGTTTGATTGCAGTGGAATTACTCGGACATGCTCTGTAAAATAATAGTGTTGTTTGTCTGAGTTTTGCAGGGGGTCTAAGGTCAGGTGATCTATTTTTAGTAACTGTGAACAATGCTATTGTCATTAATGTGCCAACCAGAGATCCATTGGTTCCTGACACAAAGCATAATTGTAATGTTCACAAACATGAAACATCACTATACACCCCCCCCCCCCAAAAAAAAAAAAGGTTCATTAATTTCTTAAACTTTTCATACAATTAACCTTCTAAAAACTGAACCCAAAAGTAAAATAATAAGCTACCATTTTCAACCCCAAATATTCATGAGTCTAAATGGTTGAACTTCCATATTTCCTCACATATAAGCCACACCATGTATAAGCCACAATCCCTAACTTTGGCCTGATCAATAAACGGGAACCGGGTTTGTAAAAAAGTCCAAGGAAAAAAATACATAAACTGCACCCCAAACTCAGGAAGAAGAATATTTTCCTTGTCATTTCTTGTGTATATTTTAACCTGTTGTCTTTAAATCACTTCAAAATTCTTCTACTTTTGTTCCCCCATTAACTAATGACAACTATATGCATGCGAGTTTGTGGTCTCCCATCTTGGATTTTCAATGGGAGGGGACTGGAGTGAGTGTTTTCTCAAATGTCCATTTGAGCTCAAGCTCCAAACATGAACTTGATGAGAATGATACTTTATTTGAAGGCTTCCAAGACCAGTTATGTGCTTTAACAACTCTAGGAACCATTTAGTATGTTAAGAAGCAGCAAATGGACAGCTAGTTTTCTTTGGAAAGCAAAGGAGAGGAGCTTGAGTAGAAATTGTGCTGACACTCATGTGAATATGGTCATTGCAAAAACGTTTTTTTGAAAACACACTTGTATAAGCCACACACCCAACTTTGAGGAAATTTTTGTTTCTTTCAAAATCTGAAGGGTCAAAAAAGGTGTGGGTTATACATGTACATGAGGACATATGGTATTTAGACTGCTCAAAAGATCACTTGAAAACTGCATATATACATGTATATACAAAGTTCTCCATTAGAAGAGTTTAAAACCCACTGTCTTTGTTTTTCAGAGATTTTGAGGAAGAATTTATGAAGCTTTTAAAAAGAAGAAATGGTATGTGCTTTTTTTTCTGTGCACAGTTACATGTACATTGTTTGGCACATGCAGAGTTTGTCACAGGGGTCCCAATAATGAAATTACCTGTACCTTGACCCAGGTGAGTCGTTATTTGCAATTGCTGCTTCATAAAGTTGTATCAGACCAGCAGGTTCAAGGTAAACATGTACAAATCACTTGAGTGTGCTCCCTGTTGTGATTGTAAAATAATGTCTAGAGCAATGTAATACATATGTATAAATTTTAATATCAGGCATCCCAGACCTCCTATATTTCCTATATATCCTATAATTTGTATAGGATCCTATAAAGAGCCTATATTTCAAGAAATCCTCCTATATTTCCTATAAATAGGATGTATGCTGAGTGATACATTTATATTTTGCACTTTTTAGCATTTTTGTTGTGAATTAACAAAAGCAAAAAATTCTTTCCTATCAAAAAAAAAACAGGTTTGATCAAACACATTAAAAGTTCACATGTTTTAAAAATTGTGTGTTTATTGTTTACTATTTATTGTTTGAAAGCTATTTTAGCTCCTATAAAGTGCCTATATTTTGGAAAAAATCCTATATTTAGAACTAATTGCACAGCCTATATTTCCTATCAAATTTGTCCAAAAAGTGGCTGGGATGTATGTAATATTTATAATTTGTATGTAGAATCTTAAATGCATGTACATGTATTCCTACTAGTGCATAGTCTGTTCATTTCTAATGTATGTGTGATATACATTGTAAGAATCTAATGTTCTCCATAAATTATAATTGTAAAATAATGTGATTGTAAAATAATGTCTAGAGCAATGTAATACATATGTATAAATTTTAATATCAGGCATCCCAGACCTCCTATATTTCCTATATATCCTATAATTTGTATAGGATCCTATAAAGAGCCTATATTTCAAGAAATCCTCCTATATTTCCTATAAATAGGATGTATGCTGAGTGATACATTTATATTTTGCACTTTTTAGCATTTTTGTTGTGAATTAACAAAAGCAAAAAATTCTTTCCTATCAAAAAAAAAAACAGGTTTGATCAAACACATTAAAAGTTCACATGTTTTAAAAATTGTGTGTTTATTGTTTACTATTTATTGTTTGAAAGCTATTTTAGCTCCTATAAAGTGCCTATATTTTGGAAAAAAAATCCTATATTTAGAACTAATTGCACAGCCTATATTTCCTATCAAATTTGTCCAAAAAGTGGCTGGGATGTATGTAATATTTATAATTTGTATGTAGAATCTTAAATGCATGTACATGTATTCCTACTAGTGCATAGTCTGTTCATTTCTAATGTATGTGTGATATACATTGTAAGAATCTAATGTTCTCCATAAATTATACTCATAATAAAATACAGTACAATTTTGGTACTATGAAATAGCAATGTAATAGAAATGGTAAATGCATATGTAGTAAATAATGGTTGTGTTGTTTATCCTGTATAACACTATTCATGTGGATACATTATTTATACTGATACATTATTTCACTAAAGATCACTCATTGTGTGCGACATTGTCATTGACCTGATTCACTTTAATGGTGATTACTTGTATCAATTTTTTTTTTATTTAAACTTATTTTTTCTCAACATTTTCTCCAAGAGCAAAGCTCATCGAGGGAGATAATGTCTGTATTATTTATAAAAGTAGTGGAGAGTGCATATTAACTAAATTAACAGTGGCAGATTAGAATGACACATATATTAAACAAAGTGCATAAACAAAAGACACCTAAATCACAAGTCAGTGGTCTGCTACTATTTTTGTATCATATTTGTTCATTCCATCATTCTCATGATGTCTCAGGTACCAAGAGAGTCCATGCAAACCAAGTGTATCAAGAATTCATCAGTGATAGGTTACATGTTCACATGAATTCAACTCAGGTAAATAAATACAGTCTTAAAGTTTGAATTTGACAGATTTTGTGTGTCATGGACCAGGGATTATTTAAAATAGATAGACAAAAAGCTCATTTCTTCACAAAAACTAATGTGCTCTTTTATGAATTGGCTTACAGTGGGAGACCCTAACAGAGTTTATAAAATGGCTTGGTAAAGAAGGTAAGTGGCCAAGTACTTTTTCACAAATGGAATTTCTGCCCAACTTACATTTACCATGAAGAATTTCAAGTTTTCTCTCTTGCTTTTCCTTTGGGGTGGGGGGGGGGGGGGGGGGGGGTGTGGACAAATTCTGTTACTCAGAGTAACTTACAGTATGTCCTCTACTTGATAGGATTATGCAAAGTGGATTACACAGAAAAGGGATGGTTCATAACCTACATTGACAGGGACCCAGAAACTATTGAGAGACAAAAGGTTAATGGAGTTAACTGATGGTATTTTAACTTACATTTACAAACAGCTCTGCTACGATAATATTTAGACTGAGATGACATACACACAGGTTGGGCCAACTTGGTAGAGGTCCATAACTGTACTCAGGTTTGCACACCTTTACTCGGGGGTGCATGTGTGACTCCGGAGCACAATTATTTCCCTCACCGTTTATTGAGAACAAAGGATTCGGTACATAAGTGGTAACTACTTATAAACTATTGTAGGATTTAGAGGGTGGGAAGGGCGGGAAGCTCACTTGGGCAAGAGTTGGGCGAACTGGTGGGCACAAGACTTGTTTGACCGGTTTTGATTATGCACGAGACACAGTGATTACATCACATGCCCTAGTGCAAGACTAGTCCGACAATGTGATTGGTTGTTTGCACGTGGTCAAGGTGTGGGCAAAGGTCAGGTGATCTGCGAGCTGCCTGTGGTTATTCAGTAAGCTTCCTGCTCTTTGTAAACTCATGTTTACCAAAGAAAACATGTAATAACTAAATAGAAATAATCTTCACTGATCAGGAGCTTACTTTTTTGGAGAAATTTTCTAATAATTTGTCATGTTTTTCACAGGCTTTAGAAGCTAAGGAAAAAATGGAAATGGATGGTGCTGATAAAAAGGGTATTTATTAAGTATGACTTGCAATACAAAGTTAACTTTAGCCATCCTGGTGCAGGGTACATATTAGACAGTAGACTGATCCATTGATCAGTAGATTTACATGTGGATGTACATGCATTGTAGTTCAAATTTCATCTCAGTTAATTTTTATTTTGAACTAGGGAAATTGTTTTGAACTAGAGAACTTGTTTTTGAACTAAGGAAATTATTTTTGAACTAGAGAAGTTTTTTTTGTTTTGAACTAGAAATTTTTGGATTCACTTAGTATTTTTTTACCAAGAGTAATAATTGTAGTCACAGTGCCTACCCAACAGTTTTTCTAACATTGTGATAATACTTTCATGAAGTAAATACATGTACATGTAGCATGGTTTCTTCTTTTGAACACTTTTTTCCTTGTTTGTTTTTGCAGCTAAACAACTTCAAAAACAAATTGATAGAGAGCTTGCAAGAAAAGGAAAAGAGGTAACTGATCTCTACGATACATGTATTTCCAATTTGAGAAGATAAAGGCAGAATCGAAATTATTTCAGATTACAATAACATGCAGCCTTCCTATCACTATCACTATGCATCAAGATTATCTTGATTATCTTTTTTCTCTACATGTACTTTGTGTGTATTTGTAAATTTATTTATTAACTACAGTCATATAACCTTTAGTAATTGCTTTGTCAAATACTCAATTTAATAAGGACTGGTATTTCCTTTAGCCTGAGGCAGTTTATACAGAATTCCAGAGAGAAAATGAAGACGAAAAAGGTAAATTAACTCACAAATATATCAAATAACATGCATATATCCATATAGTTTGAGTATACAATCCAGTAAATGAATAGTAAACTATTTTAATGCTACAGAAATCATTTATTAAATAAGATTTACCAGTATTTCTTTAACTTTTGCTATGTAATGCAGGGCGCAAAATTGCAACCAACTGGTTGCCAAAATTTGCAACTAACAATAATTATTGAGTGTTGGTGATCAGAGTTTCAGAACCAACCTTTTGACCACTCAACTTTTTCACAGCATAACTACTGAAACTGGGACTACTTAGACAACAAGAACTAAACACATTGCAAAACAACAATAAAGCATTCCAAAGTATCAATCATAGCATATCCACCCAATTTTCTTCATTCAAAAGACTTCGACTTTAGAACTACATGTACAATGTAGTCCACAAAATTTGCCTTTTATCAGATCATAGCTCGAGCTTGTATTCTACTCGACACTGATTAGCTCAAGTAACCATAAGTTGGAAATTATGCTTTGTTTTCGTTCTGCAATGCGATTGGTTCTTGTTGTCTAAGTGTATTCGCACTGTAACTTCTAAGGAAGATCAAACAGATGCCTTTGCCATGATCATGATGTACTTTTTCAAACAGGAATTAATGGAGTGTTTTATCAGGGGGTTCCAAATATCGAGAAAACAAGTGAAACCTGAGAGGCATAGCCTTGAGGGTGTTATTGTTTTCGAAATATTTGGAATCCCCTGATGAAACACGAACAATGAGTGTTTGAAATAACTTCTCATGCAAATGGCTAAACCAAACATTTACATACGCTTCTTTTCAAACATCATTAGCAAGTATTGTTTACCGTTTGACTGTTGTATATAATTATTCCATAGATGGCTTATTATTATTTTTTGCTGGCAGTGATTTCAACTAGTGTACTCAGTAGTGTATACTGGCCAAGAGTTAGTACAAGCAGTTGGAAGGGTTGAGGTTCGAACTCCAGTAGAGGCACACTTTTTCTTGCTATGTCATTCTTTACTTCTTCACTCCTTACTTGTTGTTTATTAGTATGTAAGTAGTTAGTGGTTCATGAATATGATGATTAAGAAATACTGATTACTTGAGTTGGAAATCTGATCAAACACTAGTGCGTTTAGAACTGCTGTTTCATTGGATGTCAAGATGCATCCACCTGACGAAGCTTCGAACAAGGGTTTGACTGGGTTTCAGGAACCATGCATGTGACCAAATACAGTCCCTCCATTGGATGAATATCTCATGAATTATTAATGAGTTTGAGAATGTTGTTTGACATGTAAGCTTACACAGCACTCTGATCTTGTTAACAGCTTTTGTTAGTCAATTTTATTTACTTTTCAATTCTCTGCTGTTTTATTTTTGCTAGTTCTCGCTATATTGTATGCAAAGAAAGGTCTTGTAACATCTTTAGAATTATACATAATAATCTTGTGATGAAAATAAGAAAAAATGAAATTGAAATTGTGAAATTGCATTTTTTAACTGTGGAATGAAAATTTTGGAGAAAGAAAAATTGCCGACCAACACTTTTTTGGTCAGTCTTCCCAATTGGTGCCTTAAAAAAAGCTAATTTTAGACCTGTAATATCAAGTCATGTAATCTAGGTGATTTGTCATATGTATAGTTCAACTCATCTCTTGGTGATTATTTCTTAAAAGTATAATTATATTTTTATATTATATATAATATTTAGTAATAATTATTATTTTTATTTAATGACCACACCAGTAACCTTTAACCTTGGAGGTGCATTCAAAAAGCCTGACCAGCCAGGTCCCAGTGGACTGTCACTTTCTTCTTCAAGGTAGGCCGGCAACTTGATAAGTAAGTACTGTCTGTGAAGGCCTCTCCGCATGTCAATCAATACTTTCTTTACAACGTGAAGATAGACACTGAAACTGATAAATTGATGTTTCTGTTTGTTTGATAAATCCAGTCCACATTCTTCAGACTTGGCAACTAAAAATCCACTCCTGAGAGCAACAGCAACCAGAGATAAAAGTAACGAGAAACAACAGGAAAAGGCTGCGACAGGAAACGAGAAGGAAAAAGAAAAGGAAAGGTATGCATGTAAAACAAGAACCTCAGATTATTGCACCGCTGCCATGTTGGTTAGAAACAATAGATTTCCTTTGCGTAGACTTGCCCTGAGCAGTTTCAGAATGAGCTCAGACATGGAAAAACAAAGATTTATTCTCCTGGGATTAAACATTGCCATGACGTGAATAAGGTCTAACTGTAAGGAACTATACCATTTTATTACCAGAAACTTAGCGTGAATATCACCATTTGTTAGAGTAATAAATGCCATAGTAAGAAATAGTGAGAGGTTTGATAGTGTGCTTGGACTTCATATGCTACAAAGATATCAGATTTCAAAATCTAGAACAATCATGAAACGAGGCTAGTCCACATTAACATTTAGCTTTGGCCATACTTGGCTCTGTAAATTTAAATAACACTAACTTAGCACTATACATTATATATGTTACACTATTCACAGTATCACTAATCTTGGCATACCCTTTATTACATGGAAGCAATGAGTGATTAGGATATAGAGCGGATTTGGAATGAGTAGGACTTTATACTGTACTGTAACTCTGTAATTTGATTGGATCAGAAGGACAAAAACAATAGGGAAACCATTTCAATATCATGCACGGCATGCCATATAGTAACCGTAACTTGCCCACTAATAGAAAATCCACTCTATGTCGTACAGTAACCGTGCTGTAAGTCATTGCCGTAACTTGCCCACTAATAGAAAATCCACTCTATGCTGTACAGTAACCGTGCTGTAAGTCATTGCCGTAACTTGCCCACTAATAGAAAATCCACTCTATGCTGTACATTAACCGTGCTGTAAGTCATTGCCATAACTTGCCCACTCATACGAAATCCACTCTATGTCGTACAGTAACCGTACTGTAAGACATTGCCGTAACTTGCACACTCATACGAAATCCACTCTATGCCATACAGTAACCGTACTGTAAGACATTGCCGTAACTTGCACACTCATACGAAATCCACTCTATGTCGTACAGTAACCGTGCTGTAAGTCATTGCCGTAACTTGCCCACTAATAGAAAATCCACTCTATGCTGTACAGTAACCGTGCTGTAAGTCATTGTCATACATGTAACTTGCACACTCATAAGAAATCCACTCTATGTCGTACAGTAACCGTGCTGTAAGTCATTGCCGTAACTTGCCCATTCATACGAAATCCACTCTATGTCGTACAGTAACCGTGCTGTATGTCATTGTCATACATGTAACTTGCACACTCATACGAAATCCACTCTATGTCGTACAGTAACCGTGCTGTAAGTCATTGCCGTAACTTGCCCACTCATACGAAATCCACTCTATGTCGTACAGTAACCGTGCTGTATGTCATTGTCATACATGTAACTTGCACACTCATAAGAAATCCACTCTATGTCGTACAGTAACCGTGCTGTAAGTCATTGCCGTAACTTGCCCATTCATACGAAATCCACTCTATGTCGTACAGTAACCGTGCTGTATGTCATTGTCATACATGTAACTTGCACACTCATACGAAATCCACTCTATGTCGTACAGTAACCGTGCTGTAAGTCATTGCCGTAACTTGCCCACTCATACGAAATCCACTCTATGTCGTACAGTAACCGTGCTGTATGTCATTGTCATACATGTAACTTGCACACTCATACGAAATCCACTCTATGTCGTACAGTAACCGTGCTGTAAGTCATTGCCGTAACTTGCCCACTCATACGAAATCCACTCTATAGCTGAAGTTTCTGTAGTTGCATGGTCATTTGCTGTATTGCCTCACCTTTATCGCTCATTAATATTCAACATGTTATATCTTTACAGTCGAAAGCGAAAATCAGCTCTTTGTGATATCATGGAGGTTAGTGTTCGTTTAACCTTTTTTCTAGCCATCTAAAGACCTTTTTTGTTAAAATAAACACGTAACTCGTGAAATCATTTGTTGTAGATGGAGAAAATGAAGAAAGAGAAAATAAGCAAGAAAGATTACTGGCTGATGAAAGTAAGTAATGAGAGAGTTGTCCTTGGGGGTTTTGCGTCTCCTCTGCCCTCTGTTGATCCAAAGAGTTTGATTAATTTATTGATTTATAAACAGGGTATTATCGTTAAAGTCGTTTACAAGAAACTTGGGGAGAAGTACTACAAGAAAAAGGGTTTTGTTAAGGTAAGTCGTTTGTACGCTTCGGCGATAACGTTGAACGTTTTCAACGCGCTGGTGAAATTTATTTCAGAATACGATTACGAGTTACATTACTCCATTACAATGTACTAACTACATCGGAAATGAAACTAGACTCTCTTATGTGTAGAAGTATCTGAGGATCGAGAAACATTGCTTGAGTGTCGTGAAAATGATAACCTCGCTTAATTCTTTAATCTTTTTCATCTTATAGGATATTGAGAACCGATACGTCTGTATCGTGAAAATGCTGGACTCGGGAGACACTCTGAAGGTAGACCAAGAACATCTAGAGACTGTTATTCCAGCCATAGGTAAGACATATTAAACGAACAATCTGCGTTAAAAAAGCTGGCTCCTACTCCGCCGTGTACGGGAACACATGACCGCGTAAAACAAAGAAAACAAAAACTCAAAACAATGAACTACAGCAAAACACTACCCTGAAATACAAAGAACTCTAACCCAAGAATACAATACAGGACATCTGGTACAGGACGTAGGAGCGAAAAAGCCAACATCCAAGAAATCATTCCCATACCTATAGTTCTGATCGGCATTCTCGACCCCAAAGCTCTCTCTTCTTTTTCTCTACGGAAAAATAACGGGAGAAAACGGGTAGGTACTTCGTGTAACGTACACATATAGTATTGGGGAGGTCACTAAACAACAGATAAATATAATGCTTCTTTAAAGTGCACCTAACGTTTATTTTGTTATCATAAATATCGATGCTACATCAAGTTTAGAGTACTTCTGTGAAGAAAGTTTTGGTTCGTTTGAAATCGTGGAAATGTGACCTTTCCTGACCCATGACCGCGTTAGCAAAAGCCTGGGTCGATCCCTGGGTTGACGTCATCTCATTAATGCATTATTCTCCATGGCGTATTTCTATCACAACGACATCGATTTATAGAGAATATACACTGTTTGCGAGTTGTTAGTAAAGAAAAAAGGTCATTTTATTCAACATGTTGAGTATTTATTCAAATTATTGCAAAGTCGAATTAATTATATGACGTCTACCCAGGGATCGACCCAGGCTTTTACTTACGCGGTCATGGGTCAGGAAAGGTCACATTTTCACCATTTCAAACAAGCGTAGAACATAGATTATTCTCTGTAAACCAAAACGTTCTCCACAGAAGTACTCAAAACTTGATGTAAAATCGATAATGATGATAACAAAATATACGTTAGGTGCACTTTAATGGTCTGGTGGACTAATACAAACCCTACCCCTACATTTAAAAAAAAACCTAACCGTCAACAACGGGTTCGATACTATAATTAAGGCTCTGGGTCTGGTTGTTCGAAGCAAGGTTAAGCGCTACCCCGTGGTTAAATCGTGAACCCGAGGGTAAACTGTACAGATTACAATTACAGATTTAGCACTATCCTAGGGTTAAATCAAAAACCCGAGGGTAAACTGTACAGAATACAATTACAGATTTAGCACTATCCTTGGGTTAAATAAAAAACCCGAGGGTAAACTGTACAGAATACAATGACAGATTTAGCACTATCCTAGGGTTAAATCAAAAACCCGAGGGTAAACTGTACGGAATACAATTACAGAATTAGCACTATCCTAGGGTTAAATAAAAAAACCGAGGGTAAACTGTACAGATTACAATTATAGATTTAGCACTATCCTAGGGTTAAATCAAAAACCCGAGGGTAAACTGTACGGAATACAATTACAGATTTAGCACTATCCTAGGGTTAAATCAAAAACCCGAGGGTAAACTGTACAGAATACAATTACAGATTTAGCACTATCCTAGGGATAAAGTTACCCTTGCTTCCAACAACCGGGCCCTGGGCTTAAACGTTTTTTTAAGTAGACAATTTTCGTTCAGCATGCGCAGTAAGAAATAAGAAGTGTCTGGGGCCGAGAATGTTCTGATTGGTTGATTCGCCTGCAAATAATTTTCTGAGCTTGCGCACTATTGATGCTGAACTGCTGGAGGTATTCAACTTTTTTTCTTTCCTCTTCAGGCAAGACCATCGTAGTTGTGAACGGTATACACAGAGGAACGACCGCCAAGTTGTTATCACTCGATCAAAAGAGTTTTTCGGTATCTATCGAACTGAAGGAGGTAAGTCAAGTTATAGACTCCATTGAACGCTAGCATGTTCACCAATACATTCATTCGTCACACATTTAATCCCAGCCACCCAAATCAACTCCCTGACCATCCAGTCAGTTCCATTCATATCTGATGCCCGCGCGGGAAGAAGTCTGGTAACAATAGCATCAGAGCGAGGCCAGTTGTCACAAAGAACGCAACATTTTAGCCGGTCAGAAATGTTTCAGTTTCTGTCGTACCGTACCGTTTTTGTTTTGTCATAAGGAAATTAACGTTAGTTTCCTGGTGCCATCGATTGTAGCTTTTTCTCGTCCTGTAACAAGCTGGGACATCTGGCCTCGCTTTGATGCCTTTATGAATGGAGCAGGTTTCAATTGAGTGTCGAAAGTGTTCGGTGATTGCTTTGGTTTTGCGTTTACTTAACTTTTATATTGGCTGTGAAAACATTTTGTAATCAGTCAGCGAATCAAATTCCAGAGTAAAACCAATCGTGGTTTTGGTTTTGGTCCGTCACGCAATCAATCCACGATTGCGTTTACTTTTCCTCCCGATTGGTTGCTTTCTCATGCCAGTGAAACCAATCGGTATTCACTTTAGTTCGTGATTGGTTCGTTGTAATTGCTTTGGTTTTGCTTTTACTACAGTCAATTGAAACCTGCTCTAAGGTCAACATTGTGTCAGTAAATGTACTTTATCCCGAATTGATTGATATATGCCGCAATAGGCTTGGACTCTATTGGGTCATGATATGAAAAACTTTAATAGCCAAGGCGAGCGCGTGTACCAGAGGTAAATAAACTTCCTGAAAACCCATATTGAGTTATTTAAACAACAAGCAAACGTTTTTATTTCACAAACATATAAAATTATAATTACACTGACTCACAAATAGCTAAAGCTAATCGTGGCGGTAGGTGAATAATTAAACAGAAGAAACAATTACTACATTTAGTAATTCAAGGAATGAGGGGAGGAGAAGGAGAAGGAGAAGGAGAAGGAGAAGGAGAGGGAAAAAGAAAAAAACGAAAAACTTAGGGTAACAAGTAAGGGTGTTTCGAGCGGTACAGAATGGCCCCGAGGTTCCCCTGCTGTGCAGGTGTAGAGTTTGTGCTGTAATAGAAACATTCTGATGGTTTTGTTTTCGTTGTAGGGTCCGCAACGTGGACGAGTTATTGACAGAGTAGCATATGAGGACATCTGCAAAGTAGACAGCTAAAGTAGTTAATCTCTATACAGATAAAGTACTTCATCTCTATAAAGCTAAAGTAGTTAATCTCTATACAGCTAAAGTACTTCATCTCATCTCTGTACAGTTAAATATAAGAAAACTTCAACTGTTAAAGTCCTAGGCTTAACTTAAAGCGGTTTTCGGCGATTGAGTGTCGGTGGTTGAATTCGGTGGTTGCTTTGGTTTTGCGTTGGCTTCAGACAATCAATCTAAACTAAAACATTGTTTTGGTCTGTCAGGTTCCTCGTGATTGGTTCAAGTAAAACGTGTTACGTGATTGGCTCATTGTGTTTTTACTTCCTCTTGTGATTGGCTCCGTCGTTACTTTGGATTTTAGTTTTAGTAGTTTTGTTGTTATTGACGAAACATTTCACAGACATACCTAAAATTACAAACACGAGTGATTGCCTTTGTTGTCTTTCAGTTTGGGCGGGAAACTGGCAGGACGCGCGCGCGGTGGGACTCATCAAAAGCGCATGCGCGTGACGTTTTGCCGAGGTGTGACCACACCACGTGACGTCATCTGTGCATCTCTGTTCTAATAACACATGGCTGTCGACCAATCATAGCGCGCATTTCAATCTGTTTATTGATTAGTCATCAGCGTACTTTATGAGCACAATAATTCAGACTTTGCGTGTGCTGCATTTTTAAAGAAATTTTTAAACTGAATAAATGTTGTACGTATTATGCATTTTAATGCAACTGAGTTGCCTGCGACCAGTTCTATAGTACACATGTTGCACGCGTTACGTCATCTAATAGCGACCTTACGCACCGAGGACGACAATGGCTGTGACGACAAGAAGTAAATAAGTATTTTCCCGCGAACTTAAGTGTTTATCGTTTCCTTCGTTCGCCTGTTATCGCTTTTCACATTTTCGAAAAATATGATAAACAGAGTTTCCTACGTTCGCGTTCTTTTATAATGTGAAATTTGGGGTTTTCACGTTGTGTTTTTGCAGAGAACGGTCAAAATGTAGACGACTGCGTGCATTTTCACGTGCAGTTCTTGTATTTTGTAATTAAGGCTATTGTTTCATGCCGTCGTCCTAGACGTTGCCGTCCTGGTTTCGTAAGTAAGAGTTAAATACCGAGGTTCGAGGTATTTAACGAACTTATTTTATGATTGACAAGGTTTTCATACAAAAAGCAAGCATTCCTATGAGAAAACAATTCTTTGATCTTTAGAAATTAAAGCAAACAATACCCTTGGCAGGTTTGTAAATTAAACAAAGCACTGAATCATACAATAGAATAATTATTTCGGCGTTAAGGTTACGTCACTAGCATGCGCAGTTGGAGTATGGTGAAAATAATCACGTCCCATAATGATAAGACGGCTCGCGTTATTGAAGAGGGAGTGAATGAATATCGGGTCATTGAACTGACTGTCAGCTTGAGAGCACAACCCTTGCATTGGTCATTACAAATGCAAAGCATTATCTGTATATCGACCCGGATCAATATACAGATAAAGCCCTTACATTCATAATGAGCAACTCTGTTGTTCAACCGGTGTTTATCGTAGATAAAGCCTATGAATAACAAAGAAAACCGAGCCGATCATGAAATAAAGTCCCTAATATACACATGAATGACGTTAGATATCATCGTCGGGTCACTTTGCTAACGTATTGCACTATGTATAGTCGCATGTACGCCTTATAGATGGTTGCACTCAATCCCCAGAGATTCAAATGACAGATTCTTCGTTAGCTTCTTTAATTTGTTCTGTACACCAACATAGCCGCCATGCCCTTTGTTATTTGAATCTCTGGGGATTGACTGCAACCATCTATTGTTAAAGGTACACCAACATGGCAGCCGTGACGTCATGTGCAACCCATCTATACGCCTAGGACTGACTAATCTTTTCGAGAGTGTCTTGTAATATAATTGTAAATAATAAAGCATTTGTCTATAATAACCACTTGTTATACTAGCTTTCAGGGGGAGCTGGCAATCAAATTTATCTGAAAACCACAAAAATAACTCTTCTCGGCCGTCATGCTTTGAATACCTCGGAGAGTACAAGCGCTCTGATTGGCTAGCAGACCCTCGGAACCTATATGGCATATTGTGATTGGCTAGCAGATCCTCGGAACCTATATGGCATATTGTGCTGCCAAAAATGTGTGGATTATTGAGCACTTACGACAGACAGACTGACAGACAATCTTTATTTTCGCCATGGTTAAAAACATCTGGTGTAGAGTGAGAGACATTGGTTGATTTGCTTTGTCGACTTTGCATGTCATTAATTAATTTCCAAGTTTTCCTTGGGTTATTTTTATTGGCTTCAAGATTGTAAGTGGAATATTTGCGTTTTTCTTGCTTAATAATCGTATGGCCGTTTGTTGACGCTAGTTTTCTTTTTAAAAGTCCTTTTGTGCATTTTGCGTTTTAATTCATTTGTAATCCACGGATATTCTTTGTTTCGAGTTCTTTTTGCCCTTTATAAGTGGCGCATGATTATCAATAACACTCACTAGAGCGTGTTTCCATGCACGCCATATTTCATTTGGGTTATTGTAAGTAAAACGATATTCCATTATTTTTGCTTTAGATCGAGTAGAAAATTATATTTGTTAAAATGCTTAAGCTCCCTCACCTGAATGGTCTTATGAACACCAGAGCGTATATAACTGATTTTAAGAGTTAAATAGACGAGGGAGTGATCGCTGATACCAAGTTGCAGAACACCAGAATTTGAGACCATTTCCGAGATATTTGTTAAACATAGGTCAATTATGCAGATGAAGATACAGCCGAGGTAGCCGAGAATTTGGCTCTGGCATGACTGTGCCTCCCACATAACGTTTCCAAAGACTGAAGGGTATTTACTTCAGTTCTCGCTAAGTACATTAAACCCCTTCCATTACTGCTCTGAATTTCTAAAGAGACCTTAATCAAAGTTGGGACCCGGCTGAACCACATATCGAATTATAATTTAGCATGTTGGTTTTTGTGGAACGGGGAGGAAAACCCTCGGAGCAAGGTGATATACCAACAAACTCAACTCGCATTTGGCGCCGCGTCCGGGAATCGAATCTGGGCCACAGAGGTGGGAGGTGGGAGGTGGGAGGTGGGAGGTGGGAGGTGGGAGGTGGGAGGTGGGAGGTGAGGTGCTTAACCTTGCGCGATTCCGGCTCCCCGTGTTATCAGTAAGAGCTGTGAGTTTCCCGCGTTATGTGCATGCTATTCGTCAGTGGTGCTTGGTTTTGATCCGAAAGACGGACCAAACGGTACTTTGGGTAACATTTTGAATAAAGCAGTCTGAAGACTTCACGGGCTTTGTGGAGTTGACTGGCGCCTGTTCCTTGAGCATTTGATGCATTTGTCGCAATAATACTTGCATCTCCTCGATCCTGAAACATGCAAAGCGCATTAGTCCACAATTAGAGTTAACACTGCCCGTCACGTTTTGCAACAAATAATTTATTTTACGTACTATTTACAATAAGAGCGACCGACCCTTTCAGCTTGCCTGTTTGTTGTCACATTTCAGACCACCTGACATTTCCCTTGGGTAAAATTTTCGTTTTTCTGTATTCCAAGAGGAAATGTATCAATTTCTATAATTGGAAAACAAAGCACTGACTCCAAATCCAGTATATTCTGGTTTGACGAGTTCATTAGGATGTCCTGTCTTTGTAACGACAGCATGTAGGTGACTATGTGTGCGTGCTTAGAGATGGTCGCCTCGTGGAGCGCAGTGTTCTATGGGGGGAAATAACAGCAGCTAGGTATGGTACGTATGTGATATAAAGAGGTTATTATACGGAAAGTTGTGTAATACGGCTGGGTATTTTTACGAGTCCGTTTATATTTTCGAGCCTAAAAGGCGAGAAAAAATAAAATTGACGAGTAAAGATTTCCCATGCAGCCATATTACACAACTTTTCGTGTAATAAATTGCTTATTACACGACTTCTAACACGAAAAACAGAATGTATATTCAGTTCGCTTACTTTATACAGTTCTGTTTGAAACTATCTTGAGAACAGAAACTTTCAGCCTTTTTGAACCCCAATACCGGGGACGGTATACTTGCACTCGTTTTCCCCCGTATTTGCACTCGAAAACGCCAAGTTGTATAATAAGGACATGTATTTTACAAATCTGGGGCCAATATATAAGGTAAACGTAACACGCGACCGTGGCGCGCGGAGGCACGAGATTATGGAAACGTGAGCACGGCTGGCAGACATTCTTAAACATGTGGGACCAGTTGTTTGAAGCAAGGGTAAGCGATACCCCAGGGTTAAATCGCTACCCCAGGGTTAAATCGCTAACCCTATCGTCAAATCACTATTCCAAGGTTAAACTGTACATATTACAATTACAGATTTAGCGCTATCTTAGGGACAAAGTTACCTTTGCTTTGAACAACTGCATGGGCCCTGATGTATAGTCTATCTTCCCCACCCTCTCCTCCCTTGCGACTTTGATGGCATAAAATTTACCTCCTCTCATCAAGTCGCGGGCGATTAGCAAGGATGAGTGCAACAGAGTAGTGTGTCCAAGGAAAAAAGGTTCGCATCGCTTTTGTACGAGTTTGATTTTGTCAGAAAGATAGGGAGATTAAAGACATTATTCCAAATAGGACAGCAATACTCAAGAATAGATGGAAATCTGGGAGAAGTAATTGTGGACGAGGAAAGAGGAGGGAATGCTAGAGAGCTGCAGTGCCTTATATCAGGTATTAGTACTTTGTAGTTTTGACTGCACACGAAAAAACTTCTAACGTCCTAGTCAAACGGTTTCAACATCGGTACATTTGTTGAAGGCGATCTTGAAACAGCATTTGAAATGGCCTGAAAATATTGTTGAAAAGATATTGAAAGCACGTTGCGGAGAGTGTGACTTCGTATAAAGGCCATATCAAACGGTTTCAAGATCTGTTTCAACAAATGTTATCATCGATGCTGAAACCGTTTGATCGGGGTTTAAGATATAAGTACGAAGATAACGATTACTGAGTTCTAAAGCCATCGATCAGTCCATGGCACTTTCCCTCGACTTCTTTTTAGATGCACATTAGGCCTCTTACCTTATCATCGTCCACAGCGTTCAAGCAGTGCTTGTGCTTAGCCACGATCAACTCCATAGTCTTTTTGGAGCCTTTCGCAGCGGCCTCATGTAGTGGTGTCCTGTTTGATTGATCTCTGTACAAATAATTGGCATCAAAATCTGTCAAGAAAAGCTCTTCAACAGAGACGTGACATTTTAACGAAAACATCCTGCACTTTCGAAGGCATGGAAAGCTGCTAAGTGCACTCGCGTTTCGCTCGTGCACGCCGCAGTTTTTCAATTCCTCGAGAGTACATTATACTTAGCCGCGTCCTGACTTTAATCAGCCCCCCCCTCCCCCTATGGTTGTTTCAGTTCCCGTTAAAATTCAGTGTTCTTTTTATTGGTTAAATCGGGAAGTGACAAGAAAGCCCATCAGGCCAGTCAAATATTCGACAAACTCTGAATTCAAATCTTCTGATATTATCATAAGAATATTCAATTGTTTTGTGCATACTTCTCAATAGTTGCACCATATTCAAGCAAAATGGCCGTTGCCTTGTGATGTCCTCCCTTGCACGCGAAGTGGAGCGCTGTTCGAGCTCGGCTGTTTTTAAGATTGATGATCTTCCCTCCTTGTTTCTCCAGTAACGCGCGCACAATCTCGTGAAAACCGTATCTAAAAAATACAAGGAATTCGATTTCCTTGCCTTAAATTTATATCACGTATCACTCATTTTATATCACATGCAATAACGTGTTTATAACGTCTATCTAACTACATATGCTGGTTTTTATTTGCCTATTAATTTAGCAAAAGCTGTCATCATTCCAAGATTAGTGCGCTCACATTTATCCTTGGGTTGCTAGTTGTTGTTAACCCTTGCATCCACCACTTGCATTGATATTAATCTATTGTATATTGTATTGTGTATGTGTGTGGAAAAAAGTAAAACCTTCTTAATGAATCTTCTTAAATACAGAGCCCCAGTTGTTCAAAGAATGAATAACGTTATACACCGGATGAATCCCCGAAGCCCGATTAAGCTAATCCAGGATTAAGGCCAATCTTTAGTTCGATTTGCTAACTTGTGAACTACATATTTGAGGTTAAAAACCTATTCCTAGAGGAGAAATAACAAGTGCTTTTCTACTGGTCTTGCTAGATTTGGAAAAAAGTACTTTCTACCAAGAGAACCAAAACCATGGGTCAAGACTTAATCCAGGATTAATGCTAATCGAACAATTGGACCCAACTCTTTACAAAACACCTTAACCCGTTCAAAAGACGTTCCTGGGGATCCCACGGAGCCAGGAGGATTGGAAAGGAGAAAATGTTGGTGGAGAGGGAATGTCATTCATTTACCTCGCTCGTCAGATATTCTCCCAGAATGCTTACGTTACAGGACTGTTTGAAGAAGAAGCTCCTACAAAAACTGGAACTTGGTTTCTGCACCACGTACCTCGTGTATTAATACTTATAGGTATAACTACACAATTCCCCGCATTTTCAAAGCATCATTAAACGCGGATACGTAGATACGCAGTGGGCAAGACTCACTCACTGCGTATCTACACCAGGTATATACCTTCAAAGTCTGGGTCAATTTACGTATCTAGAAGATATCTCCAAACATAATTATTCCTCGTTCTTTAAAAGTACAGGAAAATTCACTGCGCATCCACTTAATTTTAGGAATTTTTTGAATTTTTGAGAGATATTCTGTCGTTACTTCAATACTTACATTTAGAACTAAAGCCGTACCCACATAGCTTATCCGTACCTACATAGCTTACCCTTACCGTGCTGCCACGTGTAATGGCGTGTCCTGCGCGTCTGATAACACACTCGCTGTCGATTTGTTGTGGGCAAGAAACAACTGAATGCTCTGAAAATAATGGCATTATTGGCCAATCACATGTTGTTCTTATGCTGCCAAAATATTAATTTCAGACTATTTCAATTCTTTCATCCGCTTGAAATGTAACATTCATATGTGATTATTAGTGCAGTAGTTGTTATACGCAATATATCAGTTTCAAAAATCGATCACGCAAGAATCCGCCATCATCATTCATTCACTCGACTTTAGCAGAGTTTCACATTAACCATTCGCGTTGACGGGTAACGCTATTTGGTCACGCAGTTCCTATGAGTAGCACACTATCTGGTCACACAACGTGCCACAATACCTAATTGATGCACACCGCGGCAAAACGTTAGGCGCATGCGCATTTGATAAGCTCAGCGTGAGTGCGTCCGGCCAGTTTCCCGCCAAAACGGAAAGATCGAAGACAAAGGCAATCGATCACCCCTGTTTTAAAGTTTAGGTATGTCTATAAAATGTTTCGCCAAAAACAACAAAACTTCATTTAAAACAAAGCGTACAACTTCAACAGGTTTAAGTTTTCTTAAATTGTAATTCACTGTGAGTTTTCTAAGTTAGAAAATTAGTACCTAAAAACGTTTAAGTCCTCGGAAACTTTACCAAATCTGTACAATCCCCAGAGCCTCCGTTCTTATCGACCAGCGGAGCATAACGTTTTGCCATGCAGTAGCCGCGGTGTAACATTGATGTTTCCTTGTGCGTATGTCTTGCGCACTCGAGATACAATGCTACGTAGTCACACTGTGCTAGTAACTAAAGAGTAAAGGAACGGATACACGCTACAACATTGACGGCAGATGATTTGACAAAGGGTTGACACGCTGAAATATTTCCTGCAACATTGTCGTGCAACATAGAAGGTGTGGCTACTACGTCACAGTATTTTGGTCAGCGGTGAGAAAAAGAAGTGGACTTCATTGGCTGAAAGCGTCACGCAATTGCCAGTAATGTTGCAGGGATATTCACATGGTGCAATTTATTGTGTGCAATGTTGCAGAAGTAGAACTCGATCCAACTTCTGTAACCTTACCGGCAATGTTGCGCGCAAGGTGCAATTTGTTGTGCACAAAGTTGCAGCGTGTGTCCGACCTTTACGCCATCTGGTAACACAACTCGATCTTAATTTTGTCTCATACCTTGACGTCACCCCGTAGAGCAGCATAGTGAGGAGGTGCGTAGCCAGATTTTGCTTTCTCAGTAAGGAGTGGGATTAACGCTGGGTCCTACATCGAGAAAAAATCCAAAGTTGCTCATCATAGCCCACTTACTAGCTAACAATTATTCCCCGAAGTGGAGGTGACTAGTGGGTGAAAGTGAAATAGCCAGCTTCAAATTAGTTCAAACAGTTCAAAAAACTATTAACAAGTAAATTCTTCGCGCGAGATCGAAATCAGTAAACAGTGCTGAATATTCCGGGTTTGAGTAGCCAATCAGAGCGCGAGAAAAAACACTATTCAATTGTGTTGTATATACTAGACTGTGATACTCATCCGCATCCACTTCTAGGTACCAATTCCTAACAGCCTGTTACAAGCCTGTTGAATATCTATGCTCAAAATATCTACATTAAGCTAAGATTTCCGTACATCGTTAACTGACCTGTAATAAGACCTCGACGGTTGTCGTATGTCCTACCGACTTGGATACAGCCGTTCTGCCATCTATGTCTTTGATTGTTGTGTCCGCTCCTTTCTCCATCAGTAGTCGAACTACGTCTGTTGCTCCACATGCAGCAGCCAGCATTAGGGGGGTACTGTTAGCGTTATCAAGGGCATTGACGGAGGCACCCTATGGGAGATAGGGGTACAGCTTTAACAGAGATAACATGAGTGCCGTGATAACCAAGTTATTTACAGATCTTATAGAAATATATAGCTGAATTGCTGAAACAGTTTCCTTTATTCTAATGCATCCCAGCTAAAGACTTCACTTATTGGGATGCACTTGTAGTGCGTTTATAATTACATTAAGTTGTTTATTATGTAAATCTGCAAGGAAACTGTTGTGGGAAATTAATGAATTTCAGTGTTTGTGAAAATGTTTACTCGTTTGCGCGAGTGAAACATTTGTTTCGGAACATTTCAGAAACATTTTTGCTCCCAAGAAGCAAATTTTGCTTCCGCAACAAATGTTGTCCCGTTTGCTCGCCGAAGCAACAATGCTAACTAGATTCCAGGACTGCGCTACATGTTGCGCACGCGTAAACATCGCAGCATGATTAACGCGCATGCGCCAGAATTTGTTTCTCTTGAAATGTTTCTTAGTTTGCTCAGCCAGGTAGCAAACCATTTGTCTTGCTTCCGGCCTCTCGTTTTCTAGCTCACCCTAGAAATATTATCAGCAAAAATGTTTCCGCGACAATGTTGCCTCGTTTGCGCAGGCCTTTACTTTATATTATTATTCTTTATTTCACACTCATTGCTTTACATTTGGGTAATTTACAGACATACACTTAATAATTATGATAATACATATTAGGGGAAAAAAAGAAGAAAATATATAATAGGAAAACAAATGAAAGGATTAAGTTTACCTGTTCTAGGAGTAACTCAACAATTGCCAAATTATTACTCATCGCTGCTTTATGTAGAGGTGTAGAACCCTTGCCGTCAATGAGTAGAATTTTAGCCACACTGTGGTCGTTGCTGATTAAAAGTTGTACGATCCCCGTAACGCCTTGTTCACACGCCAAGTGAAATGCTGTACTGCGGTCGAGACTCTGACAAAACATGACAAGTATTACAAAGACGTTCCGAAACCAATATAATTACTTAGCCCAGGCATGGCGGAACAGTCTTAATAATTCTTAACTTTTGACATTCATATGGATTTAGATTAAAAGGGTTAAGAAGCAAGCCGATTTTTAGTCTTCAGTCTTAAGAACGCAGGAAATGGCGTTTTAGAGAGTCAAATCTCAACAAATTTCCCGGACCCTCCTACAAGCTCGAGCATTCGGCCCTCATTGGTCAGCCCCCAGTACTGACTTGCTTCCGCGGTGCCTGTAGCTTTTTGGTGTTTTGAAGAGCCATGACTACGATTTCTAATTTCCTGTTTGATTATTATAAATAAAGTTTCTAAAATTCCCCAGCTTTTTCCTCACAATCACAGGCTTTGCGAGGGTAGCTACAAATTATAAAAGTCTTAGAATCGTATCAGCTCAGCTAATACAACTGATTCAAGCGCTAGCTTAATCCCAAAAGTATTAGATGTCGAGCGGAAATCTAACGAAATTCCATCATTCTGACTACCAAAAAGCTGTCTTTAAACCTAACTCCATTTTAACATTGTTAAAAGGTGTTGAAAGAATGTTGAATAGAGTTAGATTTAGCTTCTGTCCAACATTTAATCACCTTCTATTGGAAATGCTTAACGGTGTTGCACCGTGTAACGCTTCATTCATTTGTTGAATACACGCATGCGCATCTATGGCAGCAGTGTGGATGAGGTGGTATGCTTCTCATTCCCAGGTCTCTCGCAACTTATTTACAATGCTGAAGCGAAGTTAATCCGTTTGACACATATGCTCTCAACATCCTTCAATATGATTCAACAATACTTTAACGAAGTATGAAACCGTTTGACGGGGGCGACATACCTTGGGTTGCCTTATTATTGAACCGTAGTCCAGACAAAGCTCAACAACCTAAAAAGGAAGCGTAGTTACTGTTTGAAATGGAGGAAAAGTAAACAATTGCAAACTTGGTCGGCCGACCATCTACCCCACAATTCGGTTTTTAAATTTTAGCGGTGCTATACAGAGTTTTACTATTCGGCAGGCGGTTCTTGTTATTTTATTAGCAGTGATAAAAACAATTACATTTACATTTTACGTTTAGATTGTTTTAGAAGGAATGGTAGGAAAACGAAAAGCGTTTAAAAATCACTCCAATCGATTAAAATAATTTTCGCCAAGCATGCGCAGTAAGGGTCTGGGGTCGAGAATGCAGCTCTACCTCGTACCCAGGGGCACACCGAGGCAAAACGTTGTGCTCCGCTGACCAAAAGGACGAAGGCTCTGGTTTCAAATACAAGTTTCGGAGGTTTCTTTAGTAAATAATTTAGTTAACTCACAGTGAATTACTCCTACCTGTTATTAAAGTCTTAGACTTAGCTTTTAAGATTATTATTTTTTGAGAAACATTGCACAACGGAGTCTAACAGATTGCCTCTGTTTCCATTAGTTTCGGCGGGAACTGCGGGAACCGCGCGCGCTGGGCTCATCAAAAGCACATGCGCGTGTCGTTTTACCGCAGTGTGACCCAGGGGCCTTTACATGCTTTTTCATGGCCGCATGTTTACCTGTGAAAAACCGCTGTCCACTGCCAAGTGAAGAAGTGTGTTACCTTCGTCATCCACGTTGTACAGATAGTGCTGCATGTCCTTTTTCATCTGAACCACTGAAAAGCAATAAAATGATCCACAAGAATCACGACAAAAGACAGAAATAACGAAGACTGGAGAAAATTTGAGACAATTTGGACGAAGGAAGGCAAAGATTCGAGTAGGTGAAAAATACTGTTGTAGAGAAATTTAGAGCAACTTGAAATTGGTTTACTCTAACCGAAATCTAGTTTGTAAATAGGCTTTTGTAATCTACTTTAATCTTTGTCATCCTCTATCGAAAAAGTTTGAAAAGCATAACAGGACCGCATTCACATGGTATTTCTCTTCTATTGTTATTTTTGTAGTTTTTTATTAAAGAAACTTGAAGGCTTAATTCGATTGACAGTCACGCCCCTTTAAAACTTTAAAACGGTTGTTTTCATTTTGCCGAGTTTTTCGATTATTTATTTTAAACTCTTCAATGACTACTTACCATACTCTAGAAGATATTTTGCTGATTCCACAGCGCCACTTTCCATGGCTTTACTGAGAGGAATTTTGCAATACTCATCTTTGCTATCGAATTGTGCATCATGCTCAAGCTAACGAAGAGAGAGAGAGAAAAATCAGAAATCACGAGACCAATTAGGGCGATAACTTGTAGAAAAGAAAATGTTAAAGGAACCTCCACTGAAAAATAATGTTTGTTCTCAAGTTATTACCCATAAAACTTATTTGAATTTCACGGGCGCCGCCATGTTGGATCTTATGACGTCTTATGACGTTACCTCTCGAGACCTGTATTCTGATTGCACCCATAATACCAGGAGCCCATTACCAGGAGCGTCCATCTCCCATACTGGGTGTGCGAGACAGCACATTACCAGGAGCGTCCATCTCCCATACTGGGTCTGTGAGACAGCACATTACCAGGAGCGTCCATCTCCCATACTGGGTCTGTGAGACAGCACATTACCAGATCAGGTGATTTTTAGAACAGGTAAATAATCCCTTACCCCCGAGCAGTAGGCCGATAAAATGCTTAGTTTTTCACAATGGCGAGGTTTTCTCATTGTACGTAGTAACAATATATCTTCATAAATCATTAGCAAGCATTGTTTGCCTAGTGCAATGTTGCATGAAATTACTGTTCACAAGGCTTCTCGTTGATTTTCGCGGCTGAAAATAGCCTGATCTGGGAACACGCTGTCTCACGAATGCATAACAGATAGTCCCTTAGAAACTTTTAAATCTTAAAAACAAGCAAGTACAAATGTTGTTGCTAATACACTGTCATTGAAGATAATAGAACATTTATACGTGTTAATCTGACTGTTAGGTTCGCAAGGAATTGTGGTCAAATGTAGAGCCGCCATCTTGTTCGGTACGATGTTGTAACAATAGAGGCAACCGTGTGACGTCATAAGCTCCAAGATGGCGGCGCTCGGAAAATTCAAATGAGTTTTATGGACAGGAAATTGGCCCATAAATAATATCTAGCGGTACAATTTACAGTAAACAAACACTTTATTAGATTGAGGTATCCATAACAAACATTTGAGAGCAAACATTGTGTTTCAGTGGAGGAGGTTCCCTTTAAACGGACACTGAATCCAACGATGCGAATAGTGTCCTTACCAAGACTTGGCAAAGATTCGGTTTGTTGAGGCTAGCAGCAATGTGGAGTGCTGTGCTGAAGTTGCTGCCTTCTGCGCTCACATCACATCCGGGGGTCTTTACCAACGCCTAGCATGAGAAGATAAGCAGCAAGTAAATACGATCTGTTATAATATCAACACACGAGTACAGTGTATATTAGGAATCTTTATTATCACAAACAATACATAAATATCACTACATGCTAGTTTGTGCTTCGCCCGATACGAAAAACTCTGGAAACGTATTTCCTTCCTAATGCGAGAGCACGCTCCTCGGGGGCTATGGAGTAACTATAATATATATAGAGAGATACAACAATATAATTTTATCATAAATAGACCGGTTCGCGCTCATCGTTGCATGATGGGTAATCAGGGCAAGCATGGCGGGAAATACAGTGTTTGTATGAGAATTCAATGTTGAATTTTTAGCCAAAAAAATGCGAACTAGAGAAAACTAGTATCCCTAATCGAAAGAAGGGCTGTATGTGTTTTCACTATTGTTTTTTCAGGTTAGAAGAAGTAGTCTACGCTCGACGATCTTACTTAGTTTTTCCCATATGTTTATCTCATAATTTGATCGCGGCTCTTTACAGTAAATATATGGACAAATCAAAGTAAAATTGTCAAGCGTAGACTACTTCTTCTAACCTAACAAATCAATAGTGAAAACACATACAGCCCTTCTTTTGATTTGGGATACTAGATTTCTCTAGTTCGCAATTTTTTGGCTAAAAATTCAACATTAAATTCTCATACAAACACTGTATTTCCCGCCATGTTTGCCCTGATTACCCATCATGCAACGATGAGCGCGAACCGGTCTATTAAACTTTCTAGTTGTATGCTGCGACTTGAACTGGAGAGAGTGACTCGCAATTAACACACATCCACATTTATATCTAACGAAAATAATAGATCATTAACGAATTCTCCAATCTTTTAACTTTTAACTTTGACATGCTGGTAGGTGTACGCAAAAATGCAAAATCCCAATAGAAAATGTTCCCTTAAGGGTTGATACCGATCGAGTTTCATTCCTCGGAATGAAACTTTCGATCCGGTGTCACAGCGATTTCGCCCCCCCCCCCCCCCCCCCAGTGAATCCCCCACCCCCCCTCCCCCCGGGGCGAGATCGCTAGTGAATTCGCCCTCCCCGGGGCGAGATCGCTAGCGAATTCGTCCCCCTTCAGTGAATTCGTCCCCCCCTAGGGGGGTCGAAATCGCTAGTGAATTGTACTCGTAATTCTTATTGAAATCGCCCCGTCTCAGAAAATAGAGGCAGTAGATGAAGTGTAAGACCCCTACTACTACTGACTACAAAAATACGCGAGTCGGTAACACTCCTTTTCTTCGGAAAGTCATTTCAAATTCTTCCCGGATTTGAATTAATTGTACTGCCAGAAAAATTGCAAAACTTACCGCCGTTTTATCTTCTCATTAGTTAATAAGCTGTTTATCCAGAAAGGTTTTCCTAGTTAGAACTGATCTAATTACCGAATTAACAAGCGCCGTTAGCTCAATTGAAATTGAAATTGAAAAAGTTATTTCAAAATAGATAGATGAATCGACGCGAGAATTACGGGTTATAAAAGTCTTACATAGCACGATAATTACGACAACTTCATTATGGTTTTCATGCATGAAAAAAATCATCAGGCTATTTGGCAGTTGTTTCCAAATATGAGTTCCACTCGCTACAAGCTAAAGTAAGTTTTAAAACTTCCCGCCGTTTTAGATCCTAATTAGTTCATTGCTGTTTGTTTATTCAGGAAATTTTCACGCGAGTCGGTAACGCTTCCTTTATTCGGCAAAGTCTTTTCAAAGTAGGCGGATTTACGGGTTGTCAAAACCTTTTAGTGTCGACAATAATTACATCATCTACATGTTGGCTTCAGGCAAGAAATACTAACAACTATAAATCATTCGAAGATTGACGAAGATTGTCAATTCGTTACGTTTACCGTAACGAATTTTGTCGAAGAAAAGTGAAGCGTGAATTTTAAAATAAAATTGAATTGCATGCCTTTATACACATTACTGATAGCTTTTTGCCGTACTATTCTCCACGTCCAATACATTACAGTAATAATAATAAGAAAAACATGTATTCATAACCTTTTAAAAGGTTGGAGGGGAGGGGGGGGGGGCGAAATCGCTAGAGGGGGGCGAGGAAGGGGGGGGGGGGGGGGGGGGGGGGCGAATTCACAGGAGGGGGGGGGGGCAATCGCTGGTACACCGGTACAAGAACCGGGGTGAACTCATTCAGAATGAACTCATTCAGTATGACATTTCGTACCGGTATCATGTAAACAATATTGCAATAATACAGAGCTACAAGTGGGAACCGGAATAAACTCGTTCCGGAATGAAACTCGGTCCGGTATCATGATCCGTAATTTTTCGTTCGTTTCAGTCTCACCTGTTTTACTGCAATTCAGTATTGCATTCTACTGAGTTATAGTATATCACCAAGGATCACAACATATTTGATTTGAGTCTTGCAGTTATTATAATTGTTACTGAAATCATTGGCAAATGAGTTTTCTTTGAATCGATTATCACAACTCTGTGAACTGAATAAACAATTCAAGCTTGCCCTGCAAAAAGTGCCGAAAGTCGATACCGCGGCTAGACAGCTTCTTGTAAGCGCCTCTTTAAACTCCAGTTGAGTTTTGTTCTCAGCTACTTTCAAGTACACCGAGCTTTGCGCTGTCGTATCAGCAACGTTAGATTTACCCCACGAAAGGCACGGAGGGTTCTTTGTCGCAGCAACGTTAAGGCATTTGCCGCAACGCAATGCCGCTAGCAAAGTCGTGTACCGCGATGAGCGGCAAGTTTTGATATTCAAACCAGAGCGAACCAGAGCATATAAAAACGGGTTAGACACTCTTCGCTCTTCATTCGTTGTCAATCTTGCAATCGAGAACATATTCACAGTTCAGTCAATAATCAACAGTCCTAAAATGGCGGACGCGAAGACTACACACCCCTCACCTCCTGCGCTTATCACACGTAAAGACTTAGAGCAGAGGAAAGTCACGTTCAAGATAGAAGACTTGCTACCAAGTATACTACCGGAACCTCGTCAGATACCAGTCAGTTCAGTTTTATCCACAACTAGCAGCCCAGAAGATCCGCCCTCGAGTCGCAGCCCTCCATTGTCAGCTACTGGAAAAGTCTCGTCAAGTGAAAGAGGTAGGTTTGTTGTTATTAGTCAACAAGCAATAACTAAAGGCAAACGACCGAAGAGAATATTTGACTGACTGTTGTTTAACTGAATTATAGTTAAAGCTTGTCTGGGTACTTGTTTCTTGTGTGAACTGTGCATGCTCAGCATTTACTTGCTGGTTTTTAACTGGTACTCCGCATGCATTCATTCTGCAATTTTCTTTTCTCAGATTTATCTCGGCCACCAAACAAGCTACAGGACCAACTAAAGAAGACCAACCGTTCATCATTCTCCCCTCACCAAGTGCACCAGTTAGAGAACGTGTTCGAGAGACAGCACTACCTCGGAACCAAAGAACGCGAAGAGCTCGCTTTAGAACTCGACATGACTGATGACCAAGTGAAAACCTGGTTCCAGAACAGGAGAATGAAGGTCAAGAGAAAACGTGCCGAAGACACTCAGTACTACAGCAAGCTAGCATACATGAACAGTCTCGCCAGTAGTCTACACCCACAGTACCCAGGAATCCATGGTTACCAGCCACAGATGTACCAAGGTTACCCCAGTTACCCACCAGCTCCACAGCCCAGTTACCACGGCTACCTAGCTCAGTATCCAAGCCTACGTTGGTCATCACCGCAGTCTATGTACGGAGCATTCCCCAGGCCAGCGTTTGGTCATCCTTCAAATACTAGTCCATTGCCTGAGTATCCTGGCTTTTGTATGTCGCCGCCTTGCCGAGAGTGTCCTGGGTCTAACTGTAGTTGTGCAGATCTACCATCACATCAAGTTTCGCCGCCTTATGTAGGATTTCATTGAGTTTATTGAACATAGTCTTCCTAGAGCGTTATTCATGCAGTTAACATATATTATCCCTGTACATATGTTGTATACTGATTTCATTTCTCAGCTGTTTTAAATAGAGATATGTTGTTACCCTAAGAAAATATATATTAAAACAAGTTCTGGTTATTGAAATGTCGTCCTTTTGTCTTAAATTCTGTCATTCATCGTAATATCCAGTTTGCGCGCAAGCAAACATTTTCTTTCGGACCTATCAACCAACGCCCAAAGAAACTTAAATAGATACGTTCTTCATTTTTAAAAGTCATTAGTTACCTTTACACTAAACATTATTTATTAGTCCCAGTTCCTCTTCCTTGCTGCTTCTTTTATATATAAAAAAAAAAACTTTAGATAGCTACTAGGGGCTAACTCGAAAACCTCACGGTTCCCTTAGCCTCTAGGCTCAAACAAACATTCTATTTTCCTTTGTCTTTTCCTTTTATAACTTATAATGTATTTTATATCATTCTTGTAATTTATAGTGTGAGCCAATAAAAGATTGTTGTTGTTAAAAAAAAAAAAAAAAAAAAAAAAATCTGTGTAATATATACAACCTATGGGTAGTCGAGAGCTGTTACATATGATTACGGCTACAGTGAAAAGTCGGAAATAATAGAGGTCAAAATTAGAGAAAAACAAACAAAACTCCTCTTTTGTTATATAGAGACGTCATCTAGTAGTAATAGAAAATACTTAATGCATTCAGATGTAAAAAAATGTTTTCTTTTTTTTTGGAAAAAGTATCAGAATGAGGAAAGAAGAGCTCGAAAGAATGGCCTCGAACCCACCACCACCACTCTAAGTTGAAAGCGCACGCGGTTGCCGGATGAGTTATCGCGACGACAATCATCGATTCGTTCGGAGAGAAAGTGCGACAAATAGTAGAGGTGGGGCATATATAGTGGGGAGCCGGGGTGGCGCAGTGGTTAAGCGCTTCGCCTCTCACCTCTGTGGCCCAGGTTCGAACCCCGGTCGCGGCGCCACATGTGAGTTGAGTTTGTTGGTACCTCGCGTTTGCTCCGAGGATTTTTCTCCGGGTCCTCCTGTTTTCCTCCCTCCACAAAAACCAATACGCTAAATTCCAATTCGATCTGTCAGGAGCCCATCTTCCTTTGGTAATATTAGCCAGGCCCTGGCCCTGTTAGAAATTCAGTGTATTCGGTGTAAGGTGCTCCGCTCGCGTGCGGCCCGCGCAGAAGCTCCGTCATTGAAATGTGCTACCTGTAGAATATTCTCATTGCCAGCCCTTGCTGCATAGTGTACTGACGTATCATCTCTGTCATCTCGATGCGCTACCTGTAGAATATTCTCATTGCCAGCCCTTGCTGCATAGTGTAGTGGCGTATCATCTCTGTCATCTCGATGCGCGACGTCTGCTCTTGCATTCAGTAGTAATTGCACCACCCTGAAGTCACTTCTAAGGATTGCATTCTGCAGCGGAGTTCTTCCCAAGCTGTCTGGCACATTCACATCTACAGGAAGGTAACTAATGTTATTGGGCGTAACCGTTTTCCAGACTTTACTCTTTTGCACGAAGTTATTAAATTAATATCGTTTCACTGGGCTTTTCTTTCAAGTGAAAATGATACATTAAAGTGCTCCTAATCCCAACTGTTATTTATTTATTTATTTAATCTTTAGAGTAATTATGTGAAAAACGTTTTGTTTTTGCGTGAATCCTTGATTGTCTACGAAAAATGACCCGACTCTTTTCACGATCGAGTCGTAGTACACTGATTAGAAGAATTGGTCTAGTACATCGTGCATTGTGTGAGACGTACGCGTAAGTTCAGAAATCCATAAGAATAGAAACTACAACAAGTACTAACAATGAACAATGGCTCTTTGCCTGATCTTGCGTCACTCGACCAAGACCGCAAACTGCGCGGTCGTGAAACAAAATGCGCTGGACTTTAATCACGATTTAAAAATCAGGGATTACACCGATTTCATTATTTTCTATTTCATTCGTCCTCAGTTTTCATATAGCCTTTGAAAATAAAAAAAACTAAGATGGGATTAGGGAACTTTAAAGTGGCACTGTCATGGTGTTTGGCTGATTATCACTTATCAAGGAATTCATTAGACGATAGTCTAACTAATTTAAGTAGTTTAGTAAAATTCAAATCTAGCTTGAAAGCAGTCATTTTAGAGACCTATTCTATTAATTAATGTAATACCATGATCGCCTCGGATTCCTTTGTTTGTTCACGCACATTTAATCTCTAAATTCCCCGGCTCATTGCAAATGCAAGGGAAATTTAGAAATATGCATTGTCTTCAAGAACAATGCATATTTCTAATTTTCCCTTGCATCGTAATGAGGGAAAACTAGAAGACAATGCAGGCTGGACATGAGAGGGTGAAAAGCATCAACTCTTGCTCCCCTCTGGCACGACTAGCCCTGCGCTCCCGGGTGAAAAAATAGAGGTAATCGGCTAAACGCTGTTGCCACCCAATTCAGATCATGTGATGTAAACACACATTTCTCTGAAGAATTGACTCTTGGAAATTTAATTTTATTCAGATAGGCATGACTGCATTATGATTTGAATGAAAAAGATGGATGGATGGATGGATAACTTTATTAAAGTGTCAAGATTAATAGCAGTTGCCCACTAAGTAGGGACACTAACAAAAATAAATAAATAAATAAAATAAACATAATACAAAATAAAATCATGACTAATACTAAATATATCTAAAAAACATTTTTAAAACTATCTAAGTGACAAACTATCTAAGTGACAAACTATCTAAGTGACAAACATTTAAACACTTAAAAATATGTACAGTAAGTTGCTTTATATAGAATATGTACCTAAGATGCACATAAGATGCAGTTTTTACAGCCGTTGCTTGTAAAACTTTCTAAGTTTACCTTTCTGATTGCCTTTTTAAAGGCTTCAATTGATGGCGCGTTACGTATATGGAGTCCAGTTTGGACCACAGCTGAGGTCCTAAGTATATCAAAGAATGCTTGCCAAAGCTAGTTGTGCTAAATCTAGGTATTACAAACTCCTTCACTCTGAGATTATAGTTGCTGCTATTGAATGAAAATAAATCACATATGTACTGTGGGCAAAGCTTATTCTTTACTCTATACATTATTGTCGTAATATCCTGTAATCTCTTGTTCTTTAATGTTGGTAGTTTGGCCCATTCTAATAACTTGCTATATGACGAATTTCAATCACAGTATATAGCCCTAAGGCCCCTTTCCTGCATGGACCCCGCTCCAACTTTCTCGAATCACTGGCCTTGCAAAAGTGCCACACTGTGCTACAATAAGTCAGATGAGGAAGTATAGCAGCCTTAAACAACTGCAATTTTGCATCAGTTGGGATGAGATTTCGTAATCTCATTATTACTCCTACTTTTTGACTGCTCTTCTTACAGACAGTACTAATATGATCTGAAAAGGATAATTTGCTGTCGATATTTACACCTAATAGTGTGATATTGTGTTCTGGTTCAATACTAAAATCCTTGACTTTGATACTCATCTCTCTCTTGTCTGTTCTACTGATTATCATACTGCCATACTTTTTATAGTTTCCCTTAAGATAATTAGAGTCATACCAGCCTGTCACTACTCTGGCACATTCTTGTAATTTAGTTTTTCTACTAGAGTCACATCCTTGTGCGATTCGTAGAATTGATGATCGTCTGCATAAATTCAAAACTTCGAATCATAATAGCGGTCCGAAAGAAGATCGCTGGGGACATCCTTTTTTCACTACTTCCAAGAGCTGGTGGTGTCTCCAACTTTGACCCTACTGTATCGATCCGTAAAGTATGCTTGCATGAGATCAACGCTACTTTCGTCAAACCCATAAGCCCGCAACTTCGCCAACAACAGGGGATGATGTAAACAATCAAAGGCTTTGCTCATGTCAGTTGACAAAAAGCCAACCACTTCTCCATTGTCCAAGGCTTTTCTCCAGTTTTCAATCAACATCACCAGGGCTGTCTCACAACTGTGCCTCTTTCTATATGCTGTCAGGTACTCACTGAGGCAATCAGTGGTACCCCTGGTCACTTGTGCCGATAGTATCTTTTCGAAGACTTTATTTAGCGTGATCTGTATCGTTACTGGTCGATAATTTTCCTTGTCAAGAGGATCATCCTTCTTATGAATTGGCGCCCACTCTCCTTTCTTCCAATCGGAGGGCCACTGACTCTCTCTGATGCATGAGTTATACAATGTTGTAAGGGGTGTTGCCAACTCTGTCGCCCCAAACTTCAGGGCCTTAGGTGATAAAGAGTCCCAACCTGTGGCTTTCTTTGGGTTTAATTCCTTGAGGGCTGCCTCGACTTCTTTCACACCCAGGGCTGCCTCGACTTCTTTCACACCCAGGGCTGCCTCGACTTCTTTCACACCCAGGGCTGCCTCGACTTCTTTCACACCCAAGGAACAATTCCCCAGAGTAGCATCTGTTTACATCACACGATCTGAATTGGGTTGACAACAACGTTAGCCGATGACCTCTATTGAACCCAAACTAACCTGGCTTCATCATAACTTTCAACGTAATCCATGTGGGATCACGTATTTCAATTTGCACGTTCTTCTCTTATTTCTCAAATCCGCTTCTTCCATGTGGGATACTTAAAACCATATACGCACGACTTTGAATATTTAGTCAAGCACATAATTACATTGTGTTTTACTGCTATTCTTCTCAAAAACAACACACCAAGGTCATTCAATCGAGCATTAAAACGTTTTCGAAAGCAACTCAACTGCGACGTCTATAGTTTAGGCAGAGAAAACTAAACTTCTCAGAGATTTGTTCCGTTCCTCGGCGATCAGAGTATTACAAAGTTATACCATCAACAAACTCTCCCTCAGCTTGCGGGGAAATTTAATCACTAATTTCCCGAATTGTCATGGTATTACTTATAATTACATTTATCCTTTCTCGACTCACTTTTCTCCTTATACTGACTTGTAAATTATTTATTTATTCTATATGTCTAACTGTACCAAACATTAGATTGTATAACCACCGTTTTCCCTTCCTACACTAATATCTTCTTATTTTATCTGTAAGCTAGAGGAAGCCTGGACCATATAAGCCCCCGGCTTCTAGTTCAGATTTCCCGGCTCGTCACTGTAATTTGTTATATCTTATGACATCCTGTATATTGTGACAAACAAATAATAAACTTACTACTATTAATTAGCAAAATATATTTAAACTCCCCTTCCTCAATGCTTGATTAAAAGTATTTGCAATATTTTCTCTGAAGATTATATGATCTACACACAGTTTGTTAGTCACTTTTACATATTTGTTTTGATTTTAACCATCCCAAATGTGCGCGAGGTTCGTCAGTTCGTCTCCGGCCAATTAACTCAGTCTATGAAACAACGTTTTTCGGAGTGATGAATCAACTCACGTTCGATTCCGATTGACTTTATCTGCCTTAGCGATTTGAATAACTCATCCCCGCAGTGCCTAGACTGCGAACAAGTTCATTTATCAGTTTTCTTGGCCAACACGGGTTTTGATCATGGCCGAGCGAAGCTTGTCACGAGTCAAAATCCCTTTACGTATTAAAGGGGTGGGAGAGGGAACGAAAAACCTAATCCCTTCCCTGGGTTTCGTTTATTACTCGGTCAAAATTTAGTGAAACCTGGAATTAGTGATAAAACACGGATAGTTACCGAGAACAATCAATTAAGTGCCTGCATGTAGGCTCGTGGGAATAGGAAGAAGATATACAAATTAATTGGACATTTGCATGAGACGTCACATATTTTGCGCGAATCCTTTTGTTTCTCTAATTTGGACCATTGTCTTGGAATTTACAAATAATTCTGGTAGTTGTATAATGAAAATGTCCTATTAGGTCCCTACATAGATTTATTACTAGGCTTGGTTCAGAAGCCGCTCCATATTCAATAATTGGGCGGTTTTATGTAGATTCTATGACCATGTGCGTACTAAACTTAATGAAGCCAATAAGTGTTTATATATTTTAAGATGTCTTCGGCAAGAAGGTTATAGTCAGAAAGAAATCGATCATCTTTTTACATCTATAGTACTCCCTAAAGTTAACTATGGTTTACTACTATCCAAGCTTTTTAAATTCGTAAACGTAGATACATATCCTCTCATGTAAATATAACTTCCCTTTTGGAAATCACTGATCGCTCTATATGTAAAAAGTCAGGAAAATTCGGTTCTCATCCACTTAGTGAATTGTTGCCTAGCATGAAGGACTCAACTTTAAAACTACCGAGACAAGAAAAATCTTATGGCCAAGGATAAATACGGAACGTTTTAAAAATAGTTTTATAAATAGATGTATTTTTAAATATAATTTATTTACCGGGTGATTTACCGGGAGTCAGTGAACAATGCGACAGTCTTACTGGAAAAGGTCTCTGACTGAAAACTGAGATGTACCTGAATAGACGAGATTGGTGCGAAAGACCGCGTTTTCTATATTTGGAGAGGTGAGGGGAGGATTTGGTGATGAGCGGTGGAGTACCCCCCCCCCCTCCCCCCAATGCAAAATGCTGGCTACGCCCCTGCGCAGGCTAATAGTATGTTGACCGCTCTACTGGAGTATTGGTGCATGTTTCAATAACAGCTGTCTCGGTCATGTGTTTTCTTTGTGCACTCACCCACTTTCTGGTCTGCGATAAGTTTGGTTGCCGTGGTGTAATCTCCACTCGTTACAGCTTCGTTGAGTCTCTGCGCCTTTATGCTCTTTGGATCCTGATCGCTGGTCTGTGAGACGACCGTAAAGTTAGATTAGATGGAATCACAAGTGCCATTTCAAATGGTAGGCCAGTTCAAAGTTAACCAGCGCCCGTACCTTAACCATGCCGTACCCCGGCGTACCAGGACATTTTCAATTTGATTGGTCGATCTCAATGGTACAGGTTAACTTTGAACTGGCTTTCCCCGTACCTTAACCTTGCCGTACCGGTACCAGGATATTTTTTATTTGACCAGTCGAGCGTAGGAAAGCCATTTCAGTGCAGCAGGCCTTCACCTCTCAAAACCTTGCATTTTATTGAACCCTATTTGGACTGCACTGACAAAGAATTCCATTGTTTTAGGGTTAGGGTTTGTATTGTTTCAGGGTTAGGCATTGTTTGGATAGCCAGTACTATTCCAGGTTCCGAGGAGGTGAAGGCCGCCCGTTTCAGTGGGGAAGTCAGTTCAAAGTTATGGCATGCGTCGTCTCTAGGCTTTCGCACTCGTATGTAATCCGCTGTAATTTTTATATTCATTTGAAGCCATGACCATGGCTGTCCTGATCCTAAGAGAAGACCGAGGGTGCTTTTCGATTGTTTGAGAGAGCGCTTGTTTAAAAGGTAAAGCATGCAGCCTTATTTAACGTCGGTAACTCGTGACAGTCTGGTGAGACTGATAAACTTGAGACCGACTTGGGACCTACGATTTTACGCCCTAACCGAGGAGACGTGAAAGTCTAACTCGATTTGTAGTTCGAGAACGAGATTGTTTTACAAGCTGCGCAGTATCATCGGTACTAAAAAGAAGTACCGAATGGGGAACTTATATATGTTTGTACTGTATGGCGGCGGAAAGCACTTTAACACGGCAAATATCACCCAGTGTCCTTTGCACACCTCACAAACTATCAGTTTCCTTTCCTGTAATCCAATTCTGAATTAAACAAATTAAAGTGCCAATGATATTTTATTTTATTAAATTCTAGGCTTCTCTTATTCATTTTGTGCAATTAGGAATCAATTTGGAGAGCGCGAACATATTTTTTTTCGTATCGAAGTCAGGCGGAATTGCCAAAATTAGGCGACAATATTTATGCCGTTAAAGTGCCTATGAAGCTTATTTTTTTATTTTAGATCTCAATTCTGCATCAAGTGAATAGTAGAATGGTACAACATATCTTGCTTTGAATGCTGTGCCGCTGAGTTAAGGAGGTTTTAATATCCAAAATGTTAATTACATGACGTCAGGGGAGGCATCAATTATTATACAATTTGTTTTGTTACAATTTTTTTTTTTTTTAAATTATCAGTGTTATACCCATGGTTAAAATAAACTGATTTTAGAAATTTGTTTTCCTATATCAGTAGAAACGCCCATTCACAACCACTAAGAAGTGATTGCAGATGCCTCCCCTGACGTCATGCAATTAGCATTTTGGATATTAAAACCTCCTTAACTCAGCGGCACAGCATTCAAAGCAAGATATATTGTACCATTCTACTATTCACTTGATGTAGAATTGATATCTAAAATAAAAAAATAAGCTTCATAGGCACATATGCTAGGTCACTAGGTCCTACATTTATATTCACAAAAGTAAAAATATGACTGACTACAAGGATTCTATTAGAACAATTATGGCCATCGTCAAGGTTTCTCAAAGTATTACATATTTAAATTGTAAACTGGCCAAAAATGCACTTATTTTGTAGTATTTATGGTGATGAATAGTGACGTCACGCATGTGATTACCATATCTTTAACAGCAGAAAATTGGCAATTATGCCTGACTTCGATACGAAATAAAATTATGTTCGCGCTCTCCAAATTGATTTATCATTGCACAAAATGGCTAAGGGAAGCCTATAATTTAATAAAATGAAATAAAAATGGGATCGATTTTTTCATGTTATTGGCACTTTAAGGTATTCAGGATCTGTTGATTGCTGTACGTATTCAGTATCTGTTGATTACTGTACGTATTCAGGATCTGTTGATTGCTGTACGTATATTCAGTATCTGTTGATTACTGTACGTATTCAGGATCTGTTGATTTCTGTACGTATATATATCTTCAAATTATTTTCACTAGAGCTGAGGAGCTCGAGCTATATATAAGACTGAATTCTGCCTGGGCGGCCATTTTATGAAGGCTGAGACGGCCCCTTTAAGGGACACTCATTAAAAAGGGAGAGCTTTGGAAGGAGGGCGTAGGTAACTTTACAAGAAATTCTCAGTTTCTCGTTTTCTGATTGCCTTATAAGGACATGCCACGGTTGATCACGTGATCTCGCCAAATAACGCTCGCATGACAGCACGCTAGTATCACCTTTTCTTTTCCCCGCAATTTTCCCCGTCTTCAAAGCCCAGCCCGCTTGATTATTTTCTGTTTGTTATCGTAAAAGAATTTATACGATAGTTTACCGTGGTACGTCCTCTTAATTATTTACCACCGTTTTGCGTCATCGCATGGGCAAAATTGGAGCTTTTGTTAACTATACCTGGCTAATGTCTGCCATATTTTCTATATCGACCTTGTCAAAACTCTCATCGTACGACATTCGAATATCTGTCATCTTCCTCTTACGGTTAGCGCTCTCTTTTTTCAAGGTTTCCAAGATAATATCCTCGTTATCCTTGCCCTCAATTTCATCATCTTCATCCACCCAGTTATCAGCGGATCCATTCACATTAAAATGTACTCCTCGAGACATATTGCTTGTGTTATTCATGATTAGTAACTGGAACTGGAGACAAATAATTCAAATCGCTTTTCTTAAAACTTTTTCAAACATGATGTTACGACCTTAACAATTACACATGACAGTTTTCATGGAAACATGGAATTTGACCTTTGAACTCTTGCGTTATTGTAAAGTGTTTTCATATACGGTACGGGCTATATTTATGCATGTGAATCGATAAACATGGAATGTGACCTTTGAACTCTTGCATTATTGTAAAGTGTTTTCATATACGGTACGGGCTATATTTATGCATGTGAATCGATAAACATGGTATGTGACCTTTGAACTCTTGCGTTATTGTAAAGTGTTTTCATATACGGTACGGGCTATATTTATGCATGTGAATCGATATAGGTTTTTCGAGTGCAATTTAACGTGGAATTACCGAGCCAGGCATGTGATTTTCCTATAGAATAATCTGGTCACGTGACAGTTAATTCCTACGCAAAGAATTGCGGGAAGCCCTTCCAGTCCTCCTTGGTGCAAGGTCACGGTGGCGAAAAAAATATCAAACAGGAAAAATATCGAGCAACTAAAATTCATGCAACCCCTTAAAACCCCCTCCCCTCCGCTCCATCAATAATAACCGAATCTGATGTCATCCCTAACCCCTTACCGATATCTCGGTAGCGACACAGACATAACAGCCATTGACTGAATAGGCTGAAGCTGGGCTTGATAGGCTAAGCATTTAGCTAGCTGGAGCAAAAATATGTTCAGTTAAAAGTGAATATATTATAATAGGTTCAAGGAAATGGCTGGACAGATGAACAGGCCATTCAAAGTAGAGGTACTAAACACAATAGAGTGAACATATAAACCTCAAAGTTGATTCTACGACTATTGAAGACAACCTTAGGGAGGCGTCACATATTGATTTTTCCACGAGAAACGTCCAGCGAAGTTTCTTTGGTCTGGAACAGGGTCGTAATTTTTTGGAAGGGCCTCAGGACGGTTTGAGTTATTCACGGTCCCTTGCCGCAGCAAACGCAGAGTCTGCGTGTATCTGTTATTCGAGTGGCGCGCAACGTCTCGCACGTATCATATCAGACGCTAGCTAGCCTGGTCTGCAACAGGATATCTTTTTGTCATTTTGCCTGTAACAGGGTATGTTTTTGTTGTTTCTAGCCTAGAACAGGGTACCTTTTTTGTCGCAGGACGTTTCTCGTGGAAAAATCGATATGTGACGCTTCCCTTACTAAACTGTCATGCAAGAAAAGACTGCAAGAGTATTAGGAATATTGACAACATTCTTGATCTACATCATGACCTTACGAATGTTTTATTAACTGAAAATTATCTCTGTTGACAGATATCCACATTTTGAATACTGTTTCTTTGTTTGGGATACATATGACAGAACTCCGCAAAAAAACTTCAAAATAAAAATTAGGCTGCCAGAATAAAAAACTACACGTGTGCTTGAAGAAATAAGGTATAATCTCAAAGTTATTATTTATTATTGTTATGTACATATCCTATACCGGAATGTACATATTTGTACGACTGGCGAAATAATATTTGAATGACTGTGTAAATAGAAATCACGTAGTTCTGATAAGGAGATCGGGAAAGAAACTAAATATATTTGTATTACCCGTTTTCATATGCGAGTCGGGTGGTCCGAGTGACTTTAGCCGGAAAACCTCTGGAACGACTGGAGGGACGGTATAAAACTCATTCTACGCATTGTTGCATACTTGTTTATTTGTTTCGTATTGAGAATTGAGAAACTTTGGCTGCTACCGATTATTATGTTTGTGAAATGCTGGAAATTAGGTTTAATGATCATTTTACTGCATCCAGTAACCGGTAGTCCATAATTTTGATCGTATATTAATTTATTTGACTCGACTGATTTATCTCGGAATTTTATATGCTCTCTGTATGAAAAGTGATCGATTGAACCTGTTGAACTATGTGTTCAGTTAAGTTATTTAGTCATAGTAGTATTAAAAAGAAACTGGCGAACAGCAGCAATAAATGTAACGATTAAATGCCATAGCTCTGACCACGAGTGAACACACTCAAGAGTTCCTTGTATTGTGATCAACGTGGCCAGCTCCTAGTAAGTACTTTTAGTTGTTTCGCTTGAAATCGCATCTGAAGCCCGGCAGCGGTGACTTCCTCCTTGCAAATTACGCCACAGCCTATAGCAGGGCCGGCGGAAGCATTTTGGAAGTGGGGCGGCCGAGCGCCGAAGGCGCGAGAAATTTTACATATTTTTAAAATGATTACGTCAGCTAAACTTTCAAACTTGGCCCCTGTTCCGCCGGCCTTGTATAGTGGTTTGTTGACGCAATTACAGATGGATGGCATTCTCAAGGAATCATGAAGATATTACAGAGGCTCTTTTGAGCGAGATACACAACAAACAGCAAATCAAGATGGGTAGAGTTTATTAATTCATCACTGGCTAGAGGTGAACGAGATTGACAGTAGGCAGGGAGTGAGAGTACGAGTGACTTTTATTTTGGATTCAAAATATGTCAGTCGCAAGAAAAGTCGAGGTCTTCCAAACAATTCTCGATACATGAGAACAAGCTCAGTTTATTAATAGAATATTTTATATTTTGAAATTCAGAAGAGCGATCTATTGATATCATTTGATATTCTATTGATATTAATTTTTGAAGCCTTTGAACTACGAAATCAATCTATTACTCGAAATGGCCCTAAAAAATAGTCAATTTAGTTAAGTTTGTTAATTAAATTTTATTTTACCTAGCTATAATTTTCCGGCTTTATCAATTTACCATCTATGTATATGGGTTTGTTGTTGTTGTTGATATCTGGCTCTCTTTACTTGTAGTGATCTTTGGCGTGGTCGAAGCTATTAAACTGATGACATTTCCTATGTTATCGATTTTTGTTTTTGAATGATAAACCAAGAAATCTAAAAACAGAATACAAAACCGTGATAAACCCAGCTGAGATATGTATGTGACTTATTAAACTTATTAATAATTCATGAAGGAAAAACAAAGGAAATCAATGTGCGATAAGTGATCTGTAACTCGTCCTGATTTACATAAAATTTTGCTTCGATTTTCTCGGCCAAAATAGGTCGTATCGCCAAAACTGAACTGAAAAACATGACTCTATGCACCTAGACGTTTGATAAGCCGTATACAGAATTCGTGTCCGTGCAGTTTATCGCATTCCGCTTCCAGCTCGAGTTTATATATCCCGCGATAAAGCACGACTACTCATTCTGTATCTATTCTGTATCTATGACGGGGAATAAAACTGTCGGTTGCCTAGAATTTCAGAAATAAAAATACATTCCAGGACACACTCGTGCGCAGTTTATAGTAAACAATAATTTAAACTTTTCATACCTCTTTCTTAATACGTAGTGAAGTTATCTGGCAGATTATCTGGTTAAGCTAAACCAAGAAAGTCTTCTAAATATCATTTCAGTCATTGATAGGAAACAGCACGCAATCAGTTCACCGCTGGCAACTGATTTATTTAAGTACTCGCCAAGAGGCATTCAAGATAATTACTCGGGCTGCCTGTGGCAGCGCCGAGTCTTAAAATGCAAGTGGTTATATTTTTTTTTAATCAGTGTCAGACGGCTTCTGCGCATGCGTTAAAGGTCAAATTCGAACCAATCAGATTGCACTATGCTGGTCACGCAAACAAAGGTTAGATTTCCTCAGGCGCGCTCAGATAAGAAAATTCAAAGCTCAGACTAGGCGAGACAAGGAGATATCAATTTCAAATAGTCATTGTCAGAAATCTATTCCATCGTGGGCAATGATGCAATACAACCTAAATTTGGGTCAGGTCCATGTTTTACGACAGAATAACCAGAGTCTTTCTACTGGATTCGGAGAGCTCGAGACATTATACAAGTCTGCTAATATGGGGAAAACTGAAACAAAAAATGAACTTTGACGGCAGAAACCCTCATATTTGAGCCAAGCGGAATATTTACATGATCCGCTAAGATTTTTACAAATCTAATTAGTTAAGCAGATGTACGCAGTGTATGCCAACTGAGGATCAAAATTCAAGTTTTGTAGCTTGAGACTGTCTTCTGCCGTGACTCGTGAGAGAAATTGGAAAAGATCTAGCTGTTTCATTCAGACACTGGCAAATTTATTGAAAGCTACGGGCTTACTTTATGAGATTATTATTCATTGTGGAATGAAAGGAACCCCCCCCCCCGGGGAAAGGAAACAGGTTAGCTGAAAGTTAAGTTCGAGGTAGGCTTCGACTTTCATTCCGATTCAGTGCATATGTGCACGAAGGTGTCAGTTACGTAAGTACTGTAAGTAAACTCTTTTTGATTTGAATAAATTTCCTCTCAGTTTGTCTGTTAATGTACTTTTCCTTCTAATTATCGCTTTATTTAACATCTGATTTAGAGTATGCGTACCTCAGAATAAATTATTTGAAAGGTCAACTGAATTCTTGTGTCGATAAGCGCAAATGTTTTTTGTGAAACAGTCTGTGTATATGAGAAGCGGCTTAATAGAAGAGCTTTCTCATTTATAGGAATTACAATTGTTTTTCTTGCTATGAAATTTATGTTTCATTTCACATTTATTCATACAGTTTTAGCCGGACATTTCCCCGAGTTTTTGATCTATTTTCAATCAAATTCAAAGTCTGAATATGTCATTGTATTGCATTTATACACTTGAATTTGCCAGTATTCTGTTGTTCGAATCCTGCGTTATCATAGTCATGCCATAAAAGCGATTAATAGACCAGTCTGTTTTTTTGACGTTCTCACTGGCGAATTAAAGCACGACTTGATACTAAGAGGATTTCAAATGAAAGTGTATTTCATCTTCAATCTCATGTGGCCCGAGTGAAAGCCCAGATGGGCTCTTGTTAGTATGATAAATTAGGTCCTTCTCTTAGTGTGAGGTCAGAGTTCAGGAGCACCCAACGGAACTGTTCCACAAAATATCTGTTCCGCACTAAGTTCCCCTACTGGCTGGCAAATAGATTATTAGGATTTTTTTTGCTCGGAAAATGTCAGTTCTGCACTAAAGTCATCTGCTGGCTGACACATACCTTTTTTTGGCTGGGAAAATCGAAGAAACTTAAAGTGCCACTTGATCAAACTTTGGCATATGAATGTTTTCTCGTATTCATAAAGTAGAGTTGCTATATTATTACCAGTTCAAACCGTTTTTCAATGCGACGACGGGAAGTCTTATTTTTTTGGACTCCGAATCTTGAATTTTACGTCCGCCATTACTCGAACGTGTCCCTGTTGGCGAGGAAGGCCTAGTCATTTTTGAGCATACGTGACGTCAAACTTTCAACACAACGCGCGGTGGGGCTACTTTTCTCACACAAACCTTCGTGCGAACTAACATATGTATATGTAGCACGAAAGTGTACCATTTTTCCGCAAAGAAAAGTTTTGAATATAAATATGCCTTCCAGTTTGTGCATTGTACAGGACTGTAGAAATTTAACGAACCACAAAGCTGGCATTTCGCTACATTCAAGCCTTCAGTTCTAGTTGAGTACCGTACGAGCAGCCGTGTGATAATCAGTGAATAAGGTTTCTAATTTTCTTCAAGCCTCAAGGATGGTTTGTGTATGTTTTGGTCGTTTTGAGGACAGAAGCTTCTCCAGAATTGCTTGTGTCACATGGAATAGCCGGTAAGATCGTACCAGAGTCCACTATAATAGTTCGGAAGAAGGCCAAAACAGCCGAACCAACTGACAGAATGTCATAAATTAACTTCCTATAAACAGATAAACCTAGCGATGTTTAGTATGCCTTTCACTCTACTGCTAATTTTATTTTCAAGACACTAAGCCACAGAAGAAATGACCTATAAATAGCTTCACCCCGGGTAGGCAGCGTATGTCAAAATCCCCCTCCCCTCGGGGTAGCCCTACCTGTCAAGATATTAAAAGCATTCGGTCATCGACTTTAACTAATGTGGTGGCTCCTAAAAGAGCCGTTGTTTAATTCTTTGCTTTGCTTGCTGCCAGAGAACTGTTTAGGCTCTCTCGCCACGGATTCGGCGGGCAAGCTGGATGTCCTTGGGCATGATGGTAACCCTCTTGGCGTGGATGGCGCACAAGTTGGTGTCCTCAAACAGACCAACCAGGTAAGCCTCGCTAGCCTCCTGAAGAGCCATCACGGCAGAGCTCTGGAAACGCAAGTCAGTCTTGAAGTCCTGAGCAATCTCACGGACCAGACGCTGGAAAGGCAGCTTGCGGATGAGCAGCTCGGTAGATTTCTGGTAGCGACGGATCTCACGAAGAGCCACGGTACCGGGCCTGTAACGATGAGGCTTCTTCACTCCTCCAGTGGCGGGAGCACTCTTACGAGCTGCCTTGGTTGCCAGCTGCTTACGGGGAGCCTTTCCTCCGGTTGATTTACGGGCGGTTTGCTTGGTACGAGCCATTTCGATATTCTTCTTTCCAGATTTACTCAAAGATTAACGGTGTAGTGACGCGAGAGCAAATTTATACTAAGCGCAGAGAAATTCTATTGGTTACTCATGAACCGCGTTTGATTGGTTGAACATAGATAAAATCGTCACTGATTGGTGGACTGGTTCGATCCGCCAAAACTTGAAGCTCGAAGTTTTTGAGAGAGCATCAAGCTCGTCCTTACCCGATTGACTTTAACGACTTTATTTTATTTCACATTATGATTTAAAGTGTATGGAACGTTTGAAAAAGTGCATTACCAATAGGTAATCAATCTGAAACTTTTAGCCGTCTTGAGTTGACGAAGGGAATGAACTTGAAAGTTTGTCGCTCACGACTTTACTGAAGCATTGGATCAAAATGTGTATTTCCATAATGTTTAATTCAGTTATTGTTCAACCGAATTATGTTTCCTCAATGGTTCGTATGTTTTGTTTATAAACGAAAGATCCGTTAAAGATTTTTATTCTAATTAGAAAAGCTAATCGTCAACATGTCAGGTCGCGGTAAAGGAGGAAAAGGTCTAGGAAAGGGAGGCGCCAAGCGTCATCGTAAAATCCTTCGAGATAACATCCAGGGTATCACCAAGCCCGCCATCCGTCGTCTTGCACGTCGTGGTGGAGTCAAGCGAATCTCTGGCCTCATCTACGAGGAGACCCGTGGTGTTCTCAAGGTTTTCTTGGAGAACGTGATCCGTGATGCCGTCACCTACACAGAGCACGCCAAGCGTAAGACAGTGACCGCCATGGACGTGGTATACGCTCTCAAGCGCCAGGGCCGTACTCTCTACGGTTTCGGCGGTTAGACGACCTCATCAACAACTTCTTAAAACAACGGCTCCTATAGGAGCCACCACATGCAATGAAAGTAATGACCACGCTTTATTACGAGGTAGTCTGAAATAAAGGCGTCTCGTCGAGGCCACTAACATTGAAATAAACACCACCACTTCAGTGCTGTTTAGTACAATTAGATTTGGAAAAATATGTATAAATTTGCTTCTCTGTTCTCAGCACTCGCACGATCCAAACGGAAATATCCGTCACGTTTCTGTTCGTACTTGCGCCTGAAATCAGTTCAGGTTTATTTACATCCCAGCTACGAAAACTTGCACAAAATGTGGTTCTAATTCCCAGGCGAGCAGTCGTGAATCTTCTTGAAATTCTTAATATGACTTCGGTTTAATATTGAACTAAATACTTTGTATTGACGATATTTGTATCTGTGAAGTGTGAACTCGCAAAGCCCGGCCGTTTTCTCTACTTATACTGATGCTTTAGAGACGCGAAGAACCTGTAACTGACCATTTAACAGCAAAACGAAAACTACCGTGTAAAACTTCTTTACGAAAAAGTACATTTTATTTCCTCCAAAATTCCCTTACTGTTTGGCTGCCCACCGCACCGAAGCCCAGTAACGTCTGCTTACCCGAGCGCTTACTTTTTTCTTCGAATTTATGAGTGAAAAAATACGTCTGCATAGCAGGCTACACCGAAGCAGACTCCAGAGCGATAGTCGAGCCTGGAACAAATGCAAACTAGGCCTTGCGAAGCTGTCTCTCAGGGATCTGTACAGCCGAGGAAAAGATCAGTTGAGTGTTTGACAGAGCCTCTTTATTTGAGTTATTTTTTTCATTCCAATTAAAAAAAGTTCATAATTACAACACTAGACTAGCCTCGAAATCTACTTATTTACTCCAAATATTCGCACAAATTAACCGAGGTAACTTTCCCTTTTATTTGGTGACATTTTATACCTACCTCGTTAGGGTTTTTAGGATCCCCAAGATGACTGAACCAATCACGAGCATGTATTTGACAAGACTCAGGAAATACTTCTCTAGTAAAATCATTTCGTGTGCTATTTCGGTCGTTGTCGAGTATAATTCAGTCTCTGAGATCGCCGCTTTCTAACATGCGTAGCGGGCCCTATAGGAGGAAAGAAGAAAGGGAGAAGAGAGGCACTGCGCAGGCTATGTGGAAAATTACCTTACTATGGTGCGTGTAACCACAACTATTAGTCTTCTCGTAAGCGAACTACACTTTTAGATCTTCTTTACATTTTTGGTCTGTTTGTTTGTTAATGTTTTCTATTTGATATATAATCTACATTTTGGGGGTGCCAGAGACTCGATTTAATAGTTTTATCCAAGCTACTTCCTGGATCCGAGCACTCTACTTTGTCAATTTTATGGAGTCGAAAATGTTTAGGTTTTTTTTAAATTTCAGGGTAGGTTTTTATTAGGTTTGTATGAAAATTTGAGAAAATGAATTATCAATGACCCAAATGGCCGGGTATTCTATAATTGTTTCATTCATTTTTGTAAAATATTTAGTCGTTGTAGTTGTTATATTCTACCTAGCCTGCAATGCAGGCGTTTCTAGTGATTTCCCCCGCTCGCGAACGAATTTCAGACGAGTAGGAATCATCGTTCGCGAGCGAAAGCGGGTTGCAGGCTATATTCTACCAAGCGTATAATTCATTTCATTTGAAATTTAAATAAATATTGCCCTCAGTTTTAAACCCTGCCTGGGGGTGCATCTGAGGAGCCGCATCCGATATCTACAGCTTATGACGATATGCGAAAGGTAGAGGGCCAAAAGTAGAAGCAAATGGTTCTGACTTTTGTAAGATGCGGTGGCTCCTAGAGGAGCCGTTGTTTAATAATGCTAAGTAAGTGAACTGCTTATGCCTTGGCCTTCTTCTCGGCCTTCTTCTCGGTCTTCTTGGGCAGAAGCACGGCCTGGATGTTGGGCAGCACACCGCCCTGAGCAATGGTGACACCGCGGAGCAGCCTGTTCAACTCCTCATCGTTCCTGACAGCAAGCTGCAGATGACGGGGGATTATCCTGGTCTTCTTGTTGTCGCGGGCAGCGTTGCCAGCCAACTCGAGGATCTCGGCGCTCAAGTATTCGAGCACAGCGGCCAAGTAAACAGGAGCGCCAGCGCCAACACGATTGCCATAGTTGCCTTTGCGGAGATGGCGATGGATACGGCCTACAGGGAATTGGAGCCCTGCACGGGATGAACGGGTCTTGGACTTGGTGCCCTTAGCTTTGCCTTTACCACGACCAGACATGATGAATTTTATTTTCAAACTAACCTTAGAGTTGCGAATGCGTTCAGAGAAACTGTTCTTGCGTTTTATACCAAAACCTTAAGCTCACACGGATCGAAGTCAACCAATCAAAGTGGCTCTTCCCAAAACATTCTAATATGTAATCTTATATTCTGAGTATGTTTCCTTTGAGGCTAGTCTCTTGACTTTTGTTTTGTTCTTTTCGACATAAATGTCAACAGCTGCTCAGCCAATCAACGAACGGTAATTTCGATCCGAATTTTAAATAATCCTCTTTCATTTTCATATAAATTGAAAATCAAACACGAATTCACCCATATTCGCATATTCGTAACAGAATTCATACTGTATTTGCAACATGCCTCCCAAAACACCGATCGGTAAGAAGGGCGAGAAGAAAGCTGGCAAGAAAGCCGCCGGAGATAAAAAGAAAAGGTCCAGGAAAAGGAGGGAAAGCTATGCCATCTACATTTACAAGGTGTTGAAGCAAGTCCATCCCGACACTGGTATCTCCAGCAAGGCCATGGGCATCATGAACTCGTTCGTAAACGACATCTTCGAGCGCATCGCTGGTGAGGCCTCAAAGTTGGCTCACTACAACAAGAAGTCGACCATAACCTCAAGGGAAATCCAGACCGCTGTTCGTCTGCTTCTTCCCGGTGAGCTGGCCAAGCACGCCGTCAGTGAGGGCACTAAGGCCGTCACCAAGTACACCAGCAGCAAGTAAACAACACATTTCGTGTTCACAAAACAACGGCTCCTTTAGGAGCCACCACATCAATCAAAAGGTCATGACCACATGCCTTTAAAAATATATTGATATCGATCAATGCAGGATATCACATTGCTCGATATAGAGATACTATTATAAGGACGCAGTAATTTTCTTATGTTCAGTCTACAGTTTATAGCGTTTAGCAGCTCGATGAGCAGTCTTACAAGACGAAACATACGGAATAGCGGAAACTGAACCACGTATCCAAATCGTTCTTGACGTATGTTTAACTGGTGCATAATTTTTACTCCCGAACGAACAAAGTAAGGGGCCGACCATTTAACGTTTGAGGGGGGCGGGGGGTGGTGTTTTTGAAAAAAAATATCCTGCAAGCCAACGGTGTTGAAAAAAAAAATCCTGCAAGCGGAAAAGCTTTGTTAGCCCCTTTTCCAGAACTGCTGTGAGAAACTCCGATCTTTATAAATAAAATAAAGCATGTGGCATTGGCTTTTACACAGTTGGTGGCTCCTAAAGGAGCCGTTTGTTTGTTGTTTATATATTTAATACGAGTGATAACACCTCACTTCTTGGCAACCTTCTTTGCCGCCTTCTTAGGCGACTTGGCCGGCGATTTCTTGGCTACCTTCTTTGCCTTTGGTGTTTTAGGTTTGGCGGCTGCCTTGGGCTTGGCATCTTTAGGTTTTGCAGCCGGTTTCTTTGCTACTGGCTTCTTTGCCGGTTTCTTTGCTGCTGGCTTCTTTGCAGGTTTCTTGGCGGCCGGTTTCTTTGCTTTCTTAGCGACGGGTTTCTTTGCCTTCTTAGCGGCGGGTTTCTTCGCTGGTTTCTTGACCTTTTTCACAACCTCCTTCTTTGGCTTCTCTTCCTTGATTAACTTGAACGAGCCAGAGGCACCCACTCCCTTGGTGTGAAGGAGACCCCCCTTTGCCGACATACGCTTTAGAGCCAATTTGGTACGGACATCTGCCTGATCGCCGACCTTGTAGTTCGCCTTGATGTACTTCACGATGGCTTGGCGTGAAGATCCTTTGCGTTCCTTTAGAGCTGCGATGGCTGCTTTGATCATGTCATCGTATTTAGGGTGCTCTGCCGGCTTGGCAGGCGTACGGACTTTCTTCACTTGATCAGACATTTTAACTTAGCTACGGTTTCTTGGATGTGATTCCTAACTAATCGTAGTTCAAACTAAATTTCGCGCCCTCCTCACAAGTATTTAATGAGGAAGCGAATGCGGACCACAGAGGAAACAATTTACGCTCCAACGACCACCGAGTTTCAAGATGGCGCCTTGTTCAAGTGTGCTTCTTCTTAAACTTTAAACTCCTCTTAAAATTGTTAACGTTAGGCTTTATCATTTTTGACAGATGGAACTTACTAAGCATTATTTGAAGAAGTCTGTAGATAGGTTTGATTTCATTCTATTGAATGTTTGTGAAGATTTTGCACAAGGTAATGTCTTGGCTTCCATGTTTCTTTCAGCTCAACCTAAATTTGTTTCATTATTACTCTGAGGTAGCAGAACGTTTTATAGGTATTTTTCCTCAGTAATATTGTCCAGTTATTGTTGAATCTGGAATACCTAGGATCGTGGCCATAGACGCGAAGGAAAAAGTGTTTTACGAGTTTTACATTTGGAATATAAACACACAGTGTCGCACAATTTGAAGCCGAAGCAAGAGGTCGAAGCAAAGGCACTTTACACTGTAATTCCCTAAAAATAATATAACATAAAAAAACTACCGATACAAAACTTTTCTTACTTCCAAATAACAGCACTGTGAACTCACTATCATTGTGAACTCACTATCTTCAGTACTTTTGGATCAGCATGGGCAAAAGTTATAGACTTGCTATCGCCCTCTGGCTCGTGATGGTGGGTCGGTCGGAAGACGGCTTGAAGACTCGCGTAAAAATATTCGTGTATTCCTCGACTACTTTTTCCTCTACCAGTTGTGGATTGACAATTTGCATGAGAAATACAATTAAACCTTGCATTATCTTTGTTTTTGCGAGAGGGTCGGTCGGGCGATGGTAAACGAATGGCCTAATGTTATTTTTATGTATAACTGAATTCAAATCAGTAGATACGTACTATTACCGAGGATTCTCTATTTGTTTCGGTTGAGGATTAGCATGCATAGTTCGTTCTGCCGACCCATTCTAGTTTTTTTTGTTTGAAAATCAGTTAGAGTGTGGAGTGAACAGCACTGTTTATAGCAGTAGTAGTTTAGGGTCCACAGAAAAAGGTGTGGCGAAGTTTTTTTTAAATGTCCAAGAAAATAGAGGAACAAAAACCGCATAGCACGGAAACTAGGAGAGTCTTATTATGAGGATATAGGGACTGTGTTCAACTCTTGTAAAAGTGAGATCAAAGGAGAAATAAAAGTTACTAGTGTTGTGCAAATCGTATTTCCGACACTAAGTGGCACCCCCGACGGGACTTATAAGGGATGGAGGCCCCGGGGGTGGGGGGGGGGGGGGTACTCCTGTTTGTGACATATTATGTATGTGCCGCCCGGGTGGGTCAGGGTTTTGAGCTCAGTTTGGGCAGGTAGGGTCAGGATTTTGACCTGATTTGGGCAGATCAGGGTCAGGATTTGAGTATAATTTGGGTGCAGTCAGGGTCGGGGTTCAGTATTTTTTAGGCAGTTCATTTTTTTAGCTACTATGTCAAAAAAAGACCTTCTGTTGCCGCATTTTTATCGCCTGCCCACATGCAAGCACTGAGGTTCCCATACATCGTGACGTCGCTAATTCTATCTATGTACTTCATCTGCTGATTTGTTTACCCAATGCCACGTCCCGACTTGAAATGTACCGTATTTTGCATGAAATCCCGGTACGCGGTATACCGGCCAGGATATATATCCGACCGTGTTTTGAAAACAATTTAAAGAAGGGGCAATCAGGTTTTTTTTTCCAAAAAGGGGGCAATCAGGGTTTTGGAGCTCGGATTGGGTCAAACAGGGTCAGGGTTTGAGCCTCTTGGCCTCACATACATACCCATTTTTCATGTAAGTACCCCCCCCCCCCCCCCCCCCGGGATGGAGGCACTGGAAAAGGATTTGAACACCAAATTGCAACTACAAATTAAAGTCGTATCCAAGATATTGTATCAATTGGAAATGCGGGAGCTATCGAGCGCCACGGAGATGCTCTTAAATGGATGCGCCGTTAAGCTCAAACCCGAAGTAGAAAAGGTATCGAGCGGAGTTTCCATGGAGGACGTGAGCTCCTGGAGTAAGGAAGTCGACGAGAAACTGGAGAGCTGAGTGCTTGTGTAGACCGGGGAGAGTTCATTTGGGAAAATGATTAACATGACGAAGCGAAATAGCATGAAAGCCTAGTATAGCGAAAAGGGAGAGTGAGGAGGCATTCCTTGCAAAAGAGAGAAAACTACAGCTGGATTTCGAGCGGGAAAAGGCTTGAACTCAAATTAGAATATGATAGAAAGTCTGAGGAGCTAAAGAAGGAGAAACAGGGAGGGTAGTCTACAAACCTAAGACCCTAGGTTGTTGACAAACCTAATAATAAGGGGATTTATTATACAACTGCTTTTTTGTTTCTGTATTTTTTTCTTGTTATTGAGCACAAAAATAGATAATTAAATCCTTGTTTGTAGTTTCCGAATTGTCAATACTCACGTTGGAATGCATAATATATCATTTCAGCCGAAAAAATCAGACGCCTCTTAGACAGGCGTCTGGATCCTCCGATAGACCGATACATTTTTTTTTTTGCGCAGGCGACATTTAAATTGTGACGGTAACACGTAACAATTTTTAGCGGCATAATGTGAAAGAATATGATACCTGAAAAGATAGTTGGTCAGCCTGGTCAGTGCCGAGGTAAAATAGCAGTCAAAAAGTTGAAAACGGCCCAAACAATGATTGGTCATACGCGACAACAATGTTGTCAAAATTAACCAATTATGTGTAACCGAATACCGGAAGCGTTGCATAGAAATTTATGCCTGAAGACAGAAACAGAACTGAAGATCAAACGGGGAACTGAACTGAGTGATTCTGCTTGACCTGCAATCAAGACGGCAAAACTAAAGATCGAACGGGCTTTATCGACTTGAACTCAACGGGTTTACGTGCATAAATGTGTAGACAGAAACAGAACTGAAGCCGCTTGACATGCGTGCAATCAAGACGCCAATACTGAAGATCGAACTCGAACTGGTTTACGGGCAAGATCAGTCAAGAGTCTTATGTCTCTGTACGTTTATCGTTTTCTCAGTAGTTAGATAGTCAGTCATAGCTACTCAGATTATTTTATTTCATTTGTTTATTGCAACGCCAATAGGATATTGTAAACGAGTTATCATAAATGTTTAGTGAGGAAAAGGACATTTTTAGCTCGTGGTAATAATAGACCATTTTCCTGTCGTTTTTTACCAATCCCAACAATTCTAGAAAAACAAACTGTCGTGTCTGTTTCTCTTGATTACGGTAACACAAACGCCAATACGATATTGTAAATGAGTTATCATAAATGTTTAGTGAGGAAAGGACATTTTTAGCTCGTGGTAATAATAGACCATTTTCCTGTCGTTTTTTACCAATCCCAACAATTCTAGAAAAAAACCTTTCGTGTCTGTTTCTCTTGAAGGCGGTCACATAAACACCAATAGGATATTGTAAACTAGTTATCATAAATGTTTAGTGAGGAAAAGGACATTTTTAGCTCGTGGTAATAATAGACCATTTTCCTGTCGTTTTTTACCAATCCCAACAATTCTAGAAAAACAAACTGTCGTGTCTGTTTCTCTTGATTACGGTAACACAAACGCCAATAGGATATTGTAAACGAGTTATCATAAATGTTTAGTGAGTAAAAGGACATTTTTAGCTCGTGGTAATAATAGACCATTTTCCTGTCGTTTTTTACCAATCCCAACAATTCTAGAAAAACAAACTGTCGTGTCTGTTTCTCTTGATTACGGTAACACAAACGCCAATACGATATTGTAAATGAGTTATCATAAATGTTTAGTGAGGAAAGGACATTTTTAGCTCGTGGTAATAATAGACCATTTTCCTGTCGTTTTTTACCAATCCCAACAATTCTAGAAAAACAAACTGTCGTGTCTGTTTCTCTTGATTACGGTAACACAAACGCCAATAGGATATTGTAAACGAGTTATCATAAATGTTTAGTGAGGAAAAGGACATTTTTAGCTCGTGGTAATAATAGACCATTTTCCTGTCGTTATTTACCAATCCCAACAATTCTAGAAAAACAAACTGTCGTGTCTGTTTCTCTTGATTACGGTAACACAAACGCCAATACGATATTGTAAATGAGTCAGATCATAAATGTTTAGTGAGGAAAGGACATTTTTAGCTCGTGGTAACAATAGACCATTTTCCTGTCGTTTTTTACCAATCCCAACAATTCTAGAAAAACAAAACTGTTGCGTCTGTTTCTCTTGATTACGGTAACACAAACGCCAATAGGATATTGTAAACGAGTTATCATAAATGTTTAGTGAGGAAAAGGACATTTTTAGCTCGTGGTAATAATAGACCATTTTCCTGTCGTTTTTTACCAATCCAACAATTCTAGAAAAACAAACTGTCGTGTCGGTTTCTCTTGATTACGGTAACACAAACGCCAATAGGATATTGTAAATGAGTTATCATAAATGTTTAGTAAGGAAAAGGACATTTTTAGCTCGTGGTAATAATAGACCATTTTCCTGTCGTTTTTTACCAATCCCAACAATTCTAGAAAAACAAAACTGTTGCGTCTGTTTCTCTTGATTACGGTAACACAAACGCCAATAGGATATTGTAAACGAGTTATCATAAATGTTTAGTGAGGAAAAGGACATTTTTAGCTCGTGGTAATAATAGACCATTTTCCTGTCGTTTTTTACCAATCCAACAATTCTAGAAAAACAAACTGTCGTGTCGGTTTCTCTTGATTACGGTAACACAAACGCCAATACGATATTGTAAATGAGTTATCATAAATGTTTAGTGAGGAAAAGGACATTTTTAGCTCGTGGTAACAATAGACCATTTTCCTGTCGTTTTTTACCAATCCCAACAATTCTTTTAAAAAAGTGTTGTGTGTCTGTTTTTCTTGAATACGGTCACATAAACACCAATAGGATATTGTAAACTAGTTATCATAAATGTTTGGACGAAAAGGACATTTTTAGCTCGTGGTAATAATAGACCATTTTCCTGTCGTTTTTTACCAATCCCAACAATTCTAGAAAAAAAACCTTTACAAGAGTAAGTTAAAAAAATAATAAATTATGGCTATACAATTACAACTATATAAAAATTACATAATACGCGGAATAAAATTCTAAAAATTCTAAATATATACATACAGACTATAGATTATATGTTGCTTTGAATAGGTATGTCTTGAGGGTCTTTTTAAAAGTAAAATCGATGACGACTTCCTAAGTTCCAGTGGTAAGTCGTTCCACAGTCTCGGTGCAGCTACAGAAAATGATCTATCACCATATGATTTAAGTTTGCTTGTCGGGATACTCAAAAGTTCTTTATTGCTGGAACGCAGCGATCGTGAATATTTGCGATAACTCAATAGTTCGGTAACATAGGAGGGCGCCATCCCATTAAGAGCTTTGTACACTAATAACAATAGCTTAAAAATAATACGAAACTCTACGGGTAGCCAATGTAGCTGGATCATTACAGGAGAAATATGGTCGTATTTTTTAGTAATAACAAAGTTAATTATGTATCAAAATGTCGAGGTTAGAGGCCAACTTTACACTCCCTGGAACTTCCCCTTGACGCCGGTTCAACAAACGGACACCGGAGCGTGTTACTCATCATGATATCTATTATTGTACCAAATTTGTTTTCTCTACGAATATAAAGTTAGGCTAGTGTTTTGCCAAAGGACCTTAGAGCCAAGTGTAAGTCAAGACCATAGGTCGATATAGGTCTGAAAAACTGATGAGTTTGCACAAAAGAGAGTTTTGAATAGGTTCCTGTTGAGCTATTACAATAAAATGTTCAGAAATGTTCACCAAACTTGTTTCGATAGCTGCGCATGCGAGGATATAGACGCATGAGGATATAAATATATTTTAATGAGGATATGCATATAAAGTTTACACTTGTTTCCAATCTGGTCCTCCTAACTATTATATGCCAAGATAGAAACATTATATAATTACATTATAATACATAATAGATAATTTTTTAACTACTCAAAAAAAGGAATATATATTATTGGGAAGATATGAGAAAGATTCAATAAAATATAAACACATATAGCTTTAGAATTAGACAATTAAAAACATGATATAAAGTTAACGTAAGGTGGTTACAGGTATCAAAAAGAGATCTAGAAACATTGTAGACATCACAGTCAGTAAAGCCTGGTGCTCTGACAAAATTGGTGTTAACTTTTATTTAACATGGAAGGAATTACTCTACGAGGTCACCTTTCACATAGATACTAATGGCATCAAAACAACAATGTGGCGTTGAGCTTTTCTAATTATTATTTAATTCAAATGCTTGCCAATTGAAGGTTTTTTAAACATTTGAAGAAACAAATAGCACAGTGTGATAGATCTGTTCTTGATGTAACAAGATTAGGCTATTAGAACTGGTTTTTAGCATTACTATGGAAATACGTTTTTAAAGTCAAAACTGATTTCAAGTAAAAAATTGAATGTGATGGTTTCATCCTAACCATTTTCCAATGTTATACTATAGCGAAACCACAGTTGGGCATTTAAGGCTTAATTGGACCTTAAAATTTCACTAAAATTGATTTCCGACCATACTCATGTATCGTTTCCATGGAAACGAAAAGTCTCGTGACCACGCGGATAGCATGTTATTGTTAGTATGTATTTGTATAACACTATCAGTTGGGTGAAGTTGACATTTGTCCTTCAATATACACAGCTCCAAAATGTGACTTTTGGCTTTTGCTCTAAATTAACCCCAACCTAACCGAGTTAACCCCAACCCCTACTGAAAACACTATAGATTTGTTGCTTTCCAATAAACGTTGGTGGAGGACTTGACATTGGACGGAGCTACAACATACCAAATGATCACGTGACCGAAGTGCACTGTTACCTAGCAACCATTGGTCAACTTTGAACAACATTGTAACCCTGTTCAGCTTAATTTTTAGTAGATGTTCAATATTCATGTGAATATTCTGCCATCGTAACGTTTGTTACTGAAAACAAAATTGAAATCGATGGAATATTAATTGATTAATTGAAATACAAAAATTCGAAGCGACACTGGTGAAGCTATAATTGCTCTCCTAGCTTAACCCCAACTTAACCAGAGTTAACCCCAACCCCTACTAAAACACTATAGATTTGTTGCTTTCCAATAAACGTTGGTGGAGGACTTGACATTGGACGGAGCTACAACATACCAAATGATCACGTGACCGAAGTGCACTGTTACCTAGCAACCATTGGTCAACTTTGAACAACATTGTAACCCTGTTCAGCTTAATTTTTAGTAGATGTTCAATATTCATGTGAATATTCTGCCATCGTAACGTTTGTTACTGAAAACAAAATTGAAATCGATGGAATATTAATTGATTAATTGAAATACAAAAATTCGAAGCGACACTGGTGAAGCTATAATTGCTCTCCTAGCTTAACCCCAACTTATCCAGAGTTAACCCCAACCCCTACTAAAACACTATAGATTTGTTGCTTTCCAATAAACGTTGGTGGAGGACTTGACATTGGACGGAGCTACAACATACCAAATGATCACGTGACCGAAGTGCACTGTTACCTAGCAACCATTGGTCAACTTTGAACAACATTGTAACCCTGTTCAGCTTAATTTTTAGTAGATGTTCAATATTCATGTGAATATTCTGCCATCGTAACGTTTGTTACTGAAAACAAAATTGAAATCGATGGAATATTAATTGATTAATTGAAATACAAAAATTCGAAGCGACACTGGTGAAGCTATAATTGCTCTCCAGAGTTAACCCCAACCCCTACTAAAACACTATAGATTTGTTGCTTTCCAATAAACGTTGGTGGAGGACTTGACATTGGACGGAGCTACAACATACCAAATGATCACGTGACCGAAGTGCACTGTTACCTAGCAACCATTGGTCAACTTTGAACAACATTGTAACCCTGTTCAGCTTAATTTTTAGTAGATGTTCAATATTCATGTGAATATTCTGCCATCGTAACGTTTGTTACTGCAAATAAAATTGAAATCGATTGAATATTAATTGAGATACAACAATTTGAATCAACACCGATAAAGCTATAATTGTTCGAAAACCAGTAATTATAAAATATCACAAAATGCTGAAAGTTAGGTTATTTGTTTTTACACATAGTTATCTAGCTAACTTTTTTTTTTTAAATTTAAAGATGTATTGGCATTTCTTGATATAATAGACCATTCTAAGACGGATAAGCCAAAAAAATAAGGGGGAACAGGCTGAAGCACCTCACGTAGTAGAACTAGCATGTCAAGGCCAACCAATTCTGATGGAAGTGCACACGGGAGCCTCGTGTACAGTAATGAGTCGACGGGTATTTGAAAGACTACAAAAAAACACTGGGAGCCACATCAACCTGCAGCCTAACCGTAAGCCTGTGAGTAGGTACACCAAGGAACCAATCAAAACCGTACCAGTGGGACGTTTGAAGGAGAATTCACCTACAAGGGACCTATTAAATAAGATAAAGCTGGACTGGAGTGAAATTCAGGTAAATTCCATTGAGTCTAAATCAAACTCTTACACTCAGGTGAACCCAGTAAAGGACTTTCCCAAATTGTTTGAACCAGGGTTAGGTTTAGGCAAACTAGAAGGGATTAAAGCCAAAATACATGTCAATGAAGGGGCACTTCCCATTTATCAGAAGGCACGCCCTATTCCCTTCATAGAAAAAGAACTAGTTAATGCCGAACTGGACCATTTGGAAAATCTGGTGGTAATAGAACCTGTCCAGTTCTCAGAATTGGCATCACAAATAGTCCCAGTAAGGAAAAGCAATGGGAAATTTAGGTTATATGGAAACTATAAAACAACAGTAAACAAAGTCTCAAAACTTGATCGTCATCCCCTACCAAAAGTGCAATACTAGCAGGGGGAACACAATTTTCCAAACTGGACATGTCTGAAGCTTACGCCCAAGTAGAGCTTGCTCCGGCAATCTTTTAACGTTCCATTGAATCCGTCTTGGCAGGAATACAAAACGTCTTGGTATTCATAGATGACATATTAGTCACAGGTAAAACAATGCTTGACCACCAGGCAGAACCTGTATGAAGTACTAAGTAGACTAAAGAAAGTGGTCTGAAATTAGGTGTAAGTAAAAGCCATTGTTTTATGGACTCCATAGTGTACTTGGGGCACTAAAAGATAAACTTCAAGCTATTGTAGAAATGCCAGAGCCCACCAATACATCCGATCGAGGTACAGGCTTATTTAGGCCATGTGAATTTCTATAGGAAATTTTTGCCAAACTTGTCGGATATATTGGCTCCAGTACATGAGCTATTGAAAAAAGACACCAAGTGGAAGTGGGCCAAAGAGCAACAATCGGCTTTTGACCAGGTAAAAAAACTGGTACAAACCACAGGGATCTTGGTACATTGTGACCCTGACCAAGAAATCGTGGTAACATGCGATGCATCTCCAAAGGGGGTTGGGGCAGTCTTGTATCACAAAATTTCAGACGGCTTGGAGCGCCCGGTCTTTATGGCGTCAAGATCACTAGCTCCGGCTGAAAAACGTTACAGCCAGATAGATCAAGGAAGCGCTAGCTTTGACATTTGCAGTGAAAAAATTCCACCAATATTTATATGGCCGACACTTTGTCGCATATACTAATCACAAACCACTACTGGGTCTGTTTGGGGAAAACAAATCCCTACCAGAACGGTCATCACCAAGAATTGTGCGATTATTACATATGATTACACACTACTGCAGAAACCAGGCAAAGATAATGACCAGGCAGATGGCCTAAGTAGATTATCATTACCTAAGGTACTAAAGGAGGCGCCAACCCCAGCAGATATCATAAATCTCATGGAGATGGGACCAATCGGGACCCAGTGCTGGCAAAATCAGACACTATACATTTTGACAAGGTGGCCGACAACAGTCGCCCCTGAGGGCATGCCCTACGTTATCAGAAAGAATGAATTGAGCATTGAAATCCGGTGTATACTATGGGGCGCTAGGGTAGTTGTACCACCACAGGGTCGGGAACGAATCATGAAAGGACTCCATGACACCCACCCTGGGATCACGCTCATGAAAGCCGTGGCAAGAAGTTTGGTGGCCTACGATTGATGTAGGTCTGGAGACAGTTGTAAAAACCTGTACATCCTGCCAAGAGTCACGAAAAGCGCCTCCTAAAATTTTACTACACCAATGGGAATACCCAAGAAACCTAGATAATACACGATAGACTACGTGGGACCACTGTTTGAGAGAATGTATTCGATTGTAGTGGATGCATTCTCCAAATGGGTAGAGGTAGCTATCACACACACGGCACCATCTGAGGCTACAATCGAAGGGTTGAGACAGATGTTTGCCACCCATGGGGTGCCCGACACCCTAGTGTCTGACAATGGTACCTGTTTCACCAGTGAACAGTTTAAGCAGTTTTTTTGAGAGAAATAACATCTCACACATCACAAGTGCGCTCTTCCACCCAGCTTCTAATGGGCTGGCGGAACGAGCAGTGCCGACATTTAAAACCAAATTGAAGCACATTAAAACAGGGAACCTAAGAACGAGAATTTCTCAGATTCTTTTGAGGTACCGCACCACGCCTCATAGCACTACAGGAGTACCAGCATGCCAATTGCTAATGGGACGCATGATAAAAACGCCCATGTAGGCAGTATTTCCGTCGGTGCACGCCAAAGTCCTGGTCAAACAAGAAACCATGAAAAACACATTTGTCCAGAGAACAAATCCACGTAGTTTTAAAATCGGGAAAGTGTATTTTCACGAAACTATGGGCAGGGTGCAAAGTATTTACCTGGACAGGTAATGGATAAACTGGGACCTGTTACTTATGAAGTGTTACTAGAGGACAACCGATATGCCAAACGGCATACAAACCAGAATGTCAGAGTGATGAACGGGTGGAAGGTATCAGTGAATTTCCTCCCGTGGAATTAGCATTGTCTGAACTCGGCAATGAAATTCAACCACCTCCATCTAGCATGATTAGCCGAGGATCAAAACACCTGTTTGAACCCAGTGTCTCCTCGAAGTCCAGTCGGCAGGCTTGGAGAGGCGGTACAAAGTCACAATGCTGCATCGGGGGAACCTAGCACAACTCAGCTAGAGATCGATAAAGCTGTAACAGCCGAGCTTAGGGACCGGCAGGAGCCCATAACCAGGAGCGTCCATCCCGCATACTAGGCCTATGTCACAGCGCGTTTTCACAAGTTTATAGGTTATTTTTAGAACGGCTTCCCGCTATTGTTGAGTTGCAATTATTCCTAAGGGAAGAAAATCACAAAAGCGTATCAGCCATGTTGTTTGGTTTTACAAACGTAGCTAATGAGGCCTCTTTTGTTCCCCCCACGGTGCAACCCACAAATTGGCGGGAGAAATAGTCTAAAAATAGTCCAACTTGTAAAAACGCTGTGACACCTGTTTGGGAGATTGGACGCTCCTGGTTATGGGCTCCTGGGACCGGTCAATATTTAGAGGGGGAGGGCTGGTGCAAATAGAGGGAGGGTACGTACCCAGTTTTCATGCAGCAAATTAGGGGGCCATAGTATGCTAGAGGGAAATTGGGGGAGGGGTCATCAAAAATTGAGCATGGCGTATTTCATTTGCACCACCCCCCCCCCCCCCCCCCCCTTCTAATCAATGACCAGTCCCTCAGCTTCGACTGGGATGAAGGTTCCTCATTCGCATCAGAACTACGTTGCGTTTACTGGCTTTCTAACATGCCTGTGATATGTTCTGAAAAAATAATATATATTTACAGTAGTATATTACACAGTGTTCATGTGCCCTTGTGTTGGCCCCTAACACAGTAGATGGTGTGTCTATTTATAGCCGCGAAGTTCTGGTATGCGATTACGTTGTCTTTTGTTCTCTTGCGCTTTAGTAAAAAACTAAATATTTATGATAACTCATTTACAATATCCTATTGGTGTTTATGTGACCGTATTCAAGAGAAACACACACACACAACACTTTTTTTAAATAATTGTTAGGATTGGTAAAAAACGACAGGAAAATGGTCTATTATTACCACGAGCTAAAAATGTCCTTTTCCTCACTAAATATTTATGATAACTAGTTTACAATATCCTATTGGTGTTTATGTGACCGTATTCAAGAGAAACAGACACGAAAGGTTTTATTTAAAGAATTGTTAGGATTGGTAAAAAACGACAGGAAAATGGTCTATTATTACCACGAGCTAAAAATGTCCTTTTCCTCACTAAATATTTATGATAACTAGTTTACAATATCCTATTGGTGTTTATGTGACCGTATTCAAGAGAAACAGACACGAAAGGTTTTATTTAAAGAATTGTTGGGATTGGTAAAAAACGACAGGAAAATGGTCTATTATTACCACGAGCTAAAAATGTCCTTTTCCTCACTAAATATTTATGATAACTAGTTTACAATATCCTATTGGTGTTTATGTGACCGTATTCAAGAGAAACAGACACGAAAGTTTTTTTTTCTAGAATTGTTGGGATTGGTAAGAAACGACAGGAAAATGGTCTATTATTACCACGAGATAAAAATGTCCTTTTCCTCACTAAATATTTATGATAACTAGTTTACAATATCCTATTGGTGTTTATGTGACCGCCTTCAAGAGAAACAGACACGAAAGTTTTTTTTCTAGAATTGTTGGGATTGGTAAAAAACGACAGGAAAATGGTCTATTATTACCACGAGATAAAAATGTCCTTTTCCTCACTAAATATTTATGATAACTAGTTTACAATATCCTATTGGTGTTTATGTGACCGCCTTCAAGAGAAACAGACACGAAAGGTTTTTTTCTTGAATTGTTGGGATTGGTAAAAAACGACAGGAAAATGGTCTATTATTACCACGAGCTAAAAATGTCCTTTTCCTCACTAAATATTTATGATAACTAGTTTACAATATCCTATTGGTGTTTATGTGACCGCCTTCAAGAGAAACAGACACGAAAGGTTTTTTTCTAGAATTGTTGGGATTGGTAAAAAACGACAGGAAAATGGTCTATTATTACCACGAGATAAAAATGTCCTTTTCCTCACTAAATATTTATGATAACTAGTTTACAATATCCTATTGGTGTTTTTGTGACCGTATTCAAGAGAAACAGACACGAAAGGTTTTTTTTCTAGAATTGTTGGGATTGGTAAAAAACGACAGGAAAATGGTCTATTATTACCACGAGATAAAAATGTCCTTTTCCTCACTAAATATTTATGATAACTCATTTACAATATCCTATTGGTGTTGCAATAAACAAATGAAATAAAATAATCTGAGTGGCTATGACTGACTATCTAACTACTGATAAAAGTACAGAAGCATAATAAGACTCTTGACTGATCTTGCCCGTAAACCGGTTCAACTTGGCGTCTTGATTGCACGCATGTCAAGCGGCTTCAGTTCTGTTTCTGTCTACACATTTATGCACGTAAACCCGTTGAGTTCAAGTCGATAAAGCCCGTTCGATCTTTAGTTTTGCCGTCTTGATTGCAGGTCAAGCAGAATCACTCAGTTCAGTTCCCCGTTTGATCTTCAGTTCTGTTTCTGTCTTCAGGCATAAATTTCTATGCAACGCTTCCGGTATTCGGTTACACATAATTGGTTCATTTCGACAACAATGTTGTCGCGTATGACCAATCATTGTTTGGGCCGTTTTCAACTTTCTGGATGCTTTCTTAATTGCAGTGCCAGCTAAACCTTTTTTTAAGGTACACAGCAGAGTAACAAACCCGGCGTTCGTTACAGCTCTGTACAGACAGCAAAACCGTTCGCGTTACATACAGGCCGCAAGTTACACAGTCACACGCCGTTACAACCGTTACACATCGTTACAAGCCGTCACATGCACTCACAAGCCGTTACACATCGTTACAAGCCGTCACACGCAGTCACAAGCCGTTACACATCGTTACGAGCCGTCACACGCCGTCACAATTATGCAAGCCGTTACACGTCGTTACAAGCAGTCACAAGCCGTTACACATCGTTACAAGCCGTCACACATCGTTACAAGCAGTCATACGCCGTCACAAGCCGTTACACATCGTTACGAGCCGTCACAATTATGCAAGCCGTTACACATCGTTACAAGCAGTCACAAGCCGTTACACATCGTTACAAGCCGTTACACATCGTTACAAGCAGTAATACGCCGTCACAAGCCGTTTCACACCGTTACACGCCGTCACAAACAGTTACACATCGTTACTGGCAAGCCGTCACACGCCGTCACAAGCAGTTACACGCCGTTACACATCGTTACAAGCCGTTACACATCATTACAAGCCGTCACACGCCGTCACAAGCCGTTACACATCGTTACAAGTGTGGTTACACACCTTGAACGACTCATTTCTCATTTTCTCTATACTTCTATTGTTTTTGAACTGCACTTTCTAAAGGTTAGGGTGTTTTCTATTGTTGGGTAGGCCAATACTGTCTCTCGTTTCGAGAAATTCCACCCGACTCTTCAACTACCCAACCGCAAATTGATTCCATGTATGCATGCATGGTTGTGAATCGCAAGGCACTATATAGAGCGAAGTATGGCCGTTGCCTATAATACATTGTACGTCCTAAATTTTCAATTCTATGATTGGAGTGTTGCGTCAATGAGGATCAAACCTCTGGCTCTGCATCCTACTTTCTATCTCGATCACAGTTTTAGAAAAGCAGAAACGAGCCGCGTTGAATTGCGAACGAGTCACGGTAGTCATCATTCTGCAGTTAAAGTGAAAGAAAATACATAAATAAAGTAGGAAACAAATAAATAATTTCAAAAAATGAGAGATTGGTCTCAGTATAGACACTGATTTAAAAAAAAAGTTTTTATATCAGTGTAGACGTGATGTATTATTAATCACGTTTAATTACATCGAATATAGATACACTGATGTTTTATTAATCAGTACTTGCTCCCAAACTGAGGATCATAATCACAAGAGGCTGCATGCTAGCCTCCTCCGCAGGCAACACCTTATTACAGTACATTATTGAAAAAATAGAGAAAAACGATGTGAAATCGAGCTTTCTGTGGTAAAACATATAAGACGGAGGTGGCTAGCTGCATGCAACCTAACTTAGGCTGTATACATGTATGTTTGTTTGGAGAGTTGAAATAGTCAGAAATTAGCAGGGGGGGGGGTTGGAGAAAAGGGGAAGGTCATATTTTTTTAACCCTAAACAATGAAGGGTCATGAAAATATGGGCAACTAAAAAGGGTTGGTTATAGGGGAAAAGGGGGAAGGGTAAACATATTTCATACTTATTGTATGGGGAGGGTTACAGTCAATCTCGAAAACGTTGTCCTCAAATATACATATACAGTTACTGTAAGTACAAATGATAAATAATGCCAGAAAAATATACATGACATTATGGGATGTCTTCAAAAAGAATTTTCACTAAGTCTGACGTAAGAGGTACCTAAAGAATGTATTTCAGGCATAATCATGCAATAAGAAATACAATTGTATGGTATACTATGGTTATACTGGCAAATATCAAGGCTTAAATGGTATTTTTGATATATTCGTTGTTATGCAATCACTATTGGAATAACTATAAATTGGTACACCATAGAATTTTGAAGTTAAAGGTACAATTATAGGGGACAAGAGGGATAAGACAGATTACAAAATGATTGACAGTTAAACAATATTAAAAAAGTGAAAACAGATATCTCTCCTGAAACTGATTTGATCACAAACCAATGCCAAATGCAAACCAGTTCTTAATTTATATCACTACTTGTAAAGTTATTAGCTCACATAAAATATCACATTTATGATTATTTAAATTAATGGCATGCTTTGCAATTGTAAAATCAAAATTGAAAGAAAAATGACTATGAGACCCTTCATAGATAACCCTGTGGTTTTACTGGGCCTCCTCACCACTCTTTTCCTTTCCCCTTGTATTTTCTTTCTTCTTTTACAGTACATTAGTGTTCAATACCTTATCTAGACCTTATCTATTCGCTGAAAGCTTAACTTAGTGCATTCACTTTAATCTTATCCATGTTTGTAACTGATATGTACTGTAGTCAATTATATATGGTGAAATAAATAATAGTAATAATTTCAGGTACAATGAAGAAAATTTACATTGGTGTATATATTTGAACATGATAGCTACATTTGTAGCTAGCTCTTGCAAAATAAGATAAACAAGAGGTTGTACCAGCCTTTACTCGGGCCATATGGAATTTCAACAAGGAATAGTTGGTATTCTTTGCAGGTTTGATTAAAAAAGTATTTTACACTTACAATTGTTTTAGCCTTTGGGAGAATAAAAAAATATTTTGAATTCTTTTTATAAGAGTTACATATATAAATTATTTTTAAGAAGAATTGTGATTCTGTCTCTAGAGAAGCCATATAATAAAAATATTATATTAGTTATGTAAACATAATCCTATTTTAGAGTGCCTGGGATGATAACTGCCATGGAAAACAGAAAGCAAATTGCAGCCATGTTTATAACAGTAGCTACATATGTTTGAGACAATATACATGTTAGATGTAGCAACACAAGACCAGTTATAATATAGTGAACACGAATGGTTAATTCTGACCTGCTCTGCTGAGACTTACAACTCTTTATCAAACAAGTTTGATTTCACATGGTTTTCAGGGAAGAATAGGCAAATCCTTGCTGATGTCATTGTTTACATTTTTGCCTCATTAGCGTAAATTAAACTTCAAGCTACAAACAAACAGAGTACATCAGTTGAAAGAGAATTTTAAACTTAGTAATCACCGAAAATGTAAGATTGATATGTTAAATATTTACAGATAAATTGACTTTTCAAAACTGTAAAATGGGCTGGGGGGCAAAAGTTGCTGTCAGCCATACATTCTTTGTAAATTTTGATATTTTTAAATACTTTTCCTCAAAATAAATTTATTTTACCATTCTAAAATTTTCGGTGATTATCAAGTGTGTCAATCTCTTTCGATTTATCGACTCTGTTTGTTTATATGTACGTTGCTTGAAGTTTGATGTATGCTAATAAGGAAAAAACGTAAACGAGGATTTGCCTATACAAGAGGCCAAGTAAAACCTCAACAACAAGTCTTTAAAATAACACATGCAATGTTCCTTTGAACTTCCTTCCAGTGATTTAGCATTCAGTTTTGCACTGTATCAGTAGCTTTGCATATTTACTGGCAGCTACTACACCAGGGATCAACCCCCATGTACCCTGGGGATTTGCACAATAATACCCAATCAAACTCGTTGTATCATATCCCCTAGCTGGTATGGGGCACAGCAATTAGTAAAAATTCATACAAGGTTCCTGATCTATGAACCAAAGTGAGCTTTTCCCCCTCACCGATAGGCAACAAACAATTAATTCTGACAGGTTCCCATGGATCCACCCCAGGGGGAAGCTGCTAATACATGCATTATTTATCCATCCATTTAGTACAACAACATAATAATTTAAGGCAGCAGTCATGATTATGTATGTAATCTACTAGATTTAGCCTGTATATTAATATATAAAATGTACATGGCAACAAGGGAACTAGTACTACTACTACTAACAGAGGAGAATGTCAATGTATTTAGCATCATGGTATTGCTAATTGGGGACAAACTCATTTACGCTATGTATACAACTATATCCACTACACTTGAGGGTGGTCACTACCAGAGATTTGGTTGCATTCTCAGCGTCGGCCTACAATTTAAGATTCTGATCCAAGAAGACATGAAGGTCTAACCATTTGCAGATGTCAGAGCAAAGGCAGTACCAGTTCTCCCACTTATTTGAAGGTCCCACCAGGATTTGAACCCACCACCTCCTGCACAATAGACTGATACTTAACCACTGAGCTTACTGGAATGCAGTTAAAGCAAACTGGAGGCTACCATCTTTCTGCTATAGGCCCAAACTTAGTTCAGATAAAATTAATCCAATTGTAATGAAATTATAAATACATATAGATGATGTAACTTTGAAATTTAGAATAAATTATTAGTTCTCAAATAAATTATAGACTACATGAGTCCATTTCAGAAATAAACATGCGATTTCCACTCGGTTTTTGGATTATTGGAGTCATCTGTCTTCACACCAAATAATTAATTGTAGTTGTAGATCTTCCCGCTTGTTTAGAAGTGGATCCGTATTCCTATTTTACCGAAAGAACTGATAAATTGGGCCAATTTCTGGAGCCCATTTTCTAGTCTATTAGAAGCCATTTAAACTTTAAGAGGAAACAAGATCTAGCTTGTATAGATATATAATGGCCACTTACATGTAAGTATACTCTCTCAGTTCTGGACCAAATTTAGTTTATTTTATAAACTTCATCTTGCAATAATGATAAATACACTACTCTATACATAATATCATATCTATGAAGTATGTCAGTTTAAAAAAACACATGAAATACACTGGGAGTAATTGCAAAATACCCCCTCCTCATTTCTCAACTTTTTCATACAAACCTTCTAAAAACCTAACCCTGAAATAATAAAAAACCTAACCATTTAGACCCAAAATCATTCATAGAACGAGACCTGAACTAAAGTGGAGAATGTGGGGGTATTGATCTGCAACTAAGCCGGAACAGGTTTTTACCAGTGTCAATAACACGCCACAGATACATGTAAATATGCGATTTCCACATCACTCATCAGAGTCATTTATAGTTCGTTTGAAAAAATCTTCATTTCGGATTACTTATTCAGTTTATACTCACTCACTGCATTCTAGATTTTCGTTCCCGAAGTTATAAACATTTAAATACATGTGCATATAATATTTTAAAAGGCCCCTGTCACTGTCAGTCAGAGAACTGAGAAATCGGGTCATTTCTACTGTAGTCTATACTTTCGAGAGGTTATATACAATAACAATAAATAACAACACAACGACAGTCAATTGGTATAAAGGTTATCATGTTCAGATTAGCGGCTACTTACATTTACAAGCTGTTGTCTTTTTATATAGTCAGTGTTGATCGCATGCAGAGCACTGTCACGTCTCACGAGTGTGTCTTAAAGCATGTCGCATAATATGTGATAAATTCCCGGCCAAAGCCCGTGAAACACCTCTCAGCTTTAGAAAAGACAAAAATCTTGGTATTGCACTTGAAGGAACCTTTGGTTTACACAAAAAAACAGCTGATATTAAAGGTTTTGCCAAGTCAAAACTCTCACTCGCCGCCATCTTGAAAAACCTGGAGTCTGGACAACATTTCCAGCATTGCGCCATCACTGTTCACTGGGACAACATTGCGCCAGCACTGTTCACAGTACTGGCGCAATCTGATTGGTCGACGGCGCCAACCAGCGACACAAATAAAAAATAAAAAACAAGACGCCCGCTGGGCGGTTACTCGGGCTGTCACTTTTAGGTACGAGGCCAACTGTTTCTAAAATAAATTCTGCCAAAAAAGGACGACTTCGTGAAAATCATTAAAAATTAAAGGCACTTGTACGAGATTGGTAGTGTTATTAGCAAAACCTGTTTGTAAATGCTATTTTCCACCTTCTTACAATTCTCAACCTCCAAAGGTGGTCACGGTCACTTACAGGAGCTTCTAATTGCAAAGTTTTACTAAGAATTAAAACCAGGTTGCATAAGGGTGGTCGCTGAAGGGACTGGTCAGAAATTAGCAGGGGAAGGGGTTGTGAAAGGGGGAGGATCATATTGTTTTGAATCCCCAAAACTGGATGGTCATAAATATTGGGCAACTGAAAAAGGATTGGTTGTAGGGGAGAAAGGGTCAACAAATTTCATACTAATACATACTATACATTTTTAGACTTTTTTATCTCCACCCCACCCCCTTTGCACCTCCCCTGCTAATTTTTGACCAGTCCCTAATGTTTAATAAAATATTGTGTGCATTGAAAATTAACTTTATTTAATGAGGGTAACACCAACTAGTACACACATAGAAATGCGTAGCCTCCACCACAGTCGTTTTTAGGGGCTAGTTATGAGCCCCTAAAAACGACTGCGGGGGAGGCTAAGAAATGCGTGGAACATGATTTAGATTAATATCAATTAAAATATGTCACTAATGAAGCTAAATATTGTCTGTTCATGAGTGTAATAATAATATCAGTATACAAGTGAAAGCATATAAATTATATATCAGTTCAATTGGTTATCTGAAAACATAAATACTTCTTTTTACCACAACTGCCGGTAATCTCGCGATCTGATTGGTTGAAGTACGGTGGTAAATGAGAGTCCAGACAACGGTGCTGACGCGAGAAAGTTATAGACAACGCTGGCTCTTTCAAAGCTGTCACACTTTGTAACGAAACTTCCTTGTACGTTTTCTAATATTGTTGTAAAAAACAAATTTCCTCTGGTTTTCCGTGGTGTGGACTCTTATTTACTACGATTTACGTCATCACATGGTCAAAATTTGTTGTGGACTCACTTGGCTCCGCCACTTGGCTCCGCCTCGTGAGTCCACAACAAATTTTGACCATGTGATGACGTAAATCGTGGTAAATAAGAGTCCACACCACGGAAAACCAGAGGAAATTTGCTTATTGTCTTCTTTCTTCAGTATTTCAAGTTGACTTGTCAACATATTTTTCAGGGCAACAGTGTTCGCTTGGTAAATAAATCTCCACACCCAATTCTATTTATGATTGTTCTAATCAGTTCCAGTATCTGTGTATAGCTCTACCAATTCCAAACCTGCCCTTCCCCAGGGGTGGGGGGCATAAGTGGGGCATTTGACTGAGTTTTTGTCCCAGGGGTGAGACATTTTGGAGCAAACAAAAGTTGGCAGGGTGAGGAATTCATTTGTAGAAAGAGTCAAAATAGTGAATTTGATAAGAGATTTGCACCCGTACCAAAGCCCCACCATGGAGCACTTGACTCCACAGTGGGGCATTTGATGCTCTACAAATATCCGGGGGGGGGTCTATCAATTCCAAACCTGCCCCTCTTCCCGCCATAACTTATATAATTGTACTCTCCAGTATGGCTTTACACAACGAATTCTGCTCTTCTTTTGACAGTTTCACATTCAATTCAATTTTAATTCGGTATTCTCGGTTTGTAAGTCATATCCAGTTCTGTTTATAATTCGTAGTAAATTCGAATGCCTCTGTATCTTCCGAGTTCTGTTATTGTTTTGACGATCGATTTCAACTTTTTTCCTTCTTGGTCTCTATAAAGTCACATACAGTTCAACTTACGGACAATTTCATTTCCAGTTCGAATTACAGTCACCATTACACTTAATTTAAAAGTGGGGAACAAGTAAGATTTGCATATATATAAACACATAATTTCAACCTCACCAGTTCTGATTTCCGTTCGCGTTCAAAGCCAAGGGTCGATCACTGTTCACTTCCAGCTTTTCCGACTCTTGAATTGAAGTCTTAGCAAAGTTCGGCATTGTTTGACTGGTTTAGTCAAGACTTCCCAGTTGTGTAATCTCAAGAGTATTTCATTTTCAAGAGAGGATCGACTTCGCAGTAAACAATTACAGCCAACATTGCAAACAATCAATCCCTCACTGATTTGACCTCCTCACAGTGTGTGATGGTAATGAAGAGCATTTCAACAATATCAAGGCAACACTGCAATCGTATGGCACTTAGATGCAGCAGTACAGGCATTTTCTTTCAGTTTCCGTGGATTATTGGACCAAAACCATCGACAATCCTCCGGCCGGCTAGACTAGCTTACTGTGCGATATTTGGATCGCCACATCCCTTTCGTAAATGTGAGAATTTTCCATCGAAAGCCCCTAAAAGTCCTGTCAGCCCTAGAATAACTGAACATCTTGGTATTTCATTCGAAGAAACCTTTAGTTTCAGCAAAATAAAGGTTAAGAATGGCCCCGAATCTTCGCTCCATTGCTCCGTTGCTTCGCACACTATACAGATCAAAACCAGGATCGGGCAGGTGTCGAATCTGATTGGTTGATCCTGTCACGTGTTGGGATCGAACAATGGGCTCCTGTGTAATCTGATTGGTTGCTGGCGCATTTCAGCGACACAAAAAATAATAACAAGACGCCCGTTGGGTATTATACTCGGGCTTTCAGTTAGGAGGCAAAATTTTCTAAAACAATTCATGTAAAGAATTGATGACTTTGTGAAAACATTAAAAATGGCACTTGAAATTAGTTTCTAGCATCAAATGCATGTGTTACGTTTCCAAACTTTAAGACAGGCAATCGTCAATACAATGTTCTAATAATTTTTGTACAGCAGCGAATTGTGTTATTAAACATGTAGTAGAAATAACAAAATGGTGCCATTTGAAGAATTATTCTTAATGTCAAAAGAGCATAACGAATAAATACAACCTTAACTTGGGCCACTTTTAATTAATACATGGAGTTCTAGCATATTTTTGTGTCATACATGGTTTGTGCTAGGGGAGCAGGATAATTGTTTCACTACTCATGCTTGTGATAATTTACATTGCAATCACATATGGGAGCTTCTAATTACAAAGTTTTACTGATAATTAAATTGAGGCTTCATGAGGGTTGTCACTGAAGGGACTGGTCAGAAATTAGCATGGCCGGGAGGAGGTTGAGATTTTTTTGAATCCCCAAAAATGGAGGGTCATAAATCATGGGAACTGAAAAAAGGGGTGATAATAGGAGAGAAAGGGTCAAAATATTTCATACTCATTGTCCAGGGAGGGTTATTTTTTTATTTCATTCTCTACCCACACACCCCCACCCCCCCGCTTTGCATCTCCCCTGCAAATTTTTGACTAGTCCCTAATATTTTTAGCCTGGCTTTGAGAGAAGAATAAATTACTTTAGATTCTTTTTACAAGAGTTACATATATAAATTCTTTTGAAGAAGAATTGTGATTCTTTGTCTCCAGAGAAGCCATATAATAAGAATAGTATATTAGTCATGTAAAACGAATCCTATTTTACACGGTGCCTGTGATGCGAACTTCCATGGAAAGCAGAAAGCAAATTGCAGCCATGTTTGTAACATTAACAGTAGCTACATGTGTTTGAGAAAATATACATGTGGCAACACAAGACCAGTGATAAATAGTGAACACGAATGATTAATTGAATGCAGTTGATACACATCTGAATAGCTGTAGCTTGCTATAGGGTTGATTGTGTTCTACACTAACTCCAACTATTGCTTTACACTGTATACAACACTGCAAAATGTGCTACGAATGCTCAAATGAATGATAACCACATGAAACACATATGGGTATAAAACTGTAATTATCTTTGTGTAACATTAAATCATCGGATGCGATGCTTATGTGGCTATATCTGTATGTAGATATATAGCCACATAAGTATCGCATCCGATGATTTAATGTAACACAAAGATAATTACAGTTTTATACCCAGATACATCCCCTTTTATATTACATATAAGTCAATACATTCAAAATTAGTTAAAAACAAGCATTTTTGATCAGGATTATTTACACTGTCCACATCATTGCAGCAATCTTTCAGCCTTTTGTGTTACCACAGGAAGCCCAGTCCTTTCTCTTCTAAAAATATGTTGAACGCACTTTGATAATCTATGATTACTTCTAGTTTAACTCCTGTCATAGCTTTGTATACAGTATCGAAGCACTTTTCGATCATGCCAGAGTGCGAGTTCTGCACACATGTATGCTTGTCTTCTATAATTTTCTAGGGATTGAAAACAAATTTTCTAGCCAGTATTTCAGAAAAAAATTGATAGGGACATTTGTTTTCAAATCCAAAAGTTTTAGGCTAACTTACTCTCCCGAACAGCTTTTTAACCGAAAACTTTGTTGGGTGCCCTAATGGTTTGTGCTAGGGGAGCAGGATAATTGATTCACTACTCATGCTTGTGATAATTTACATGATTGCTATCACATGGGTGTACTAGATGGCAAACAAATCTTAATTCATATATTTAAAGGCACTTGTATGAGATCGGTAGTGTTGTTAACAAAACCTGTTTTGTAAATGCTATTTTCCACCTTCCAATTCTCAACCCCCAAAGGTGGTCACGGTCCGTTACGGGAGCTTCTAATTACAAAGTTTTACTGATAATTAAATCGGGGTTTCATGAGGGTTGTCGCTGAAGGGACTGGTCAGAAATTAGCAGGGGGGAGGGGGTTGAGAAGGAGGGTAAAATTGTTTTGAATCCCCCAAAATGGAGGGTCATAAATCATGGGGAACTGAAAAAGGGATGGTTATAGGGGAGAAACGGTCAAAATATTTCATACTCATTGTCCAGGGAGGGTTATATATATATTTTTTTATTATTATTTCATTATCGACACCCCCCCCCCCCCCCCCCCCCCCTCCCTGCATGTCCCCTGCTAATTTTTTACTAGTCCCTAATGTTTAATAAAATATTGTGTGCGTTGATTTCATGCATGTACACCACTTGGAAAATAACTATTTAAAGAGGGTAACACTATTAAACTAGTATACACAGAGAAATGTGTGGCCCTCCTACCCTGCGAGCCTTTCCTCAGATCGGTAGCACTGAACCTCTCGAGACCTGTATTCTGATTGCACCCATAATACTATACTCCTATGGTTTTTGTACTGCACTTTCTAAAGGTTAGGGTGTTTTCTATTGTTGGGTAGACCAATACTATCGCTCGTTTCGAGAAGTTCCACCCGACCTCTTTCCTGCCACTGAGAGAAACCTCTGCCCACAAAACGATTACATGCGCCACGGTATCTCGATTTCCATTGTCCGAGAAAAACGAGACGGTACACGTTGTAGATTTCAGATTGTCCATTTCAGATTGTCCATTTCCTATTGTTAACAGCAAGAAGAGAAAATAAAATAAATTTCCTTCTTCGGGGATATAAATCAAAACTTTCTTTTGGATAAATTAAGGAAGATTTATTGAACGGTAATTTCAAGGTCTTCTGTGCAGTTTAGCCGGAGTTTCAAGCCCGTTCGATCGTATCAATCGTCGGCAAACATAAAACTGCGTGACGACAAAATATAAACGGCTTCGATCCACTCGTTTTTTCTATCACCGAGATGCCGACGCTGGCCTAGAACAACAGGAATCGGGTCATTTACTGCTGATGCCATTACTTTTAACAGAAACGAATATTAAATAACAACAATGTAAACTGGTAAGTTTTGTTGTTTTACTTACATTTCGGTACAAATATTTCACAACGTCAGGCCACATGCGATCAGGAGCGCCACCTATAATCCCTAATCCTTTCGTAAAATGTGAGACATTTCCATCCAAAGTTCTTCTAGAAAACTCAACATCTTGCCACTGAAATCCATCGAAGAAACACTCTTGTGTGTTCGTCGGCTCCGACAAGGGCACCAGTTGCAATATCCTGAGTCTGTTGGAAGGCTTTCCCACAAATGAATTTAAATATTTCCCACGAATGAAGTTAAACAAGATTTGTGTGCGCATATGATAACAATGATATATCACATGTAAACACATAATCACAACCTCACCAGTTCTGATTTCCGTTCGCGTTCAAAGCAGGGTCAATCACTGTTCACTTCCAGCTTTTGCGACTCTTGAATTGAAGTCATTTTCTTTCCGTGTCCGTGGATTATTGGACCAAAACCATCGAAACCAAACCATCACTCCTCCTCCGGCCGGCCAGACTGCATGTAGCTGACTGTACCGTGTACGATTGGATCGCCACATCCGTTTAGTAAATGTAAGAATTTTCCATTGAAAGCCCCTAAAAGTCCTGTCAGCCCTAGAATAACTGAACATCTTGGTATTTCATTCGAAGAAACCTTTGGTTTCAGCAAAATAATGGTAAAGAATGGCCACGAATCTTAGCTCCGTCACTATAAGTATAAGTATAAACCCAAGACAGTCGGGCGGATGTCGAATCTGATTGGTTGATCCTGTCACGTGTTGGGATCGAACAATGGGCTCCTGTGTAATCTGATTGGTTGATGGCGCATTTCAGCGACACACAAAAAAAAATAAAAAAAAAAATAAACCGCTTGCATTTTCTGACTCGTGCCGGCCAAAGGCCCGGCCCGAGTAATAATAATAAACCGCTTGCATTTTCTGACTCGTGCCGGCCAAAGGCCCGGCCCACGGCCCGAGTAATAAACACTTGCGATTTCTGACTCGCGCCAGCCGAAGGCCTGGCCCGAGTAATAACACAGATTACAAAGTGATTGACAGTTAAACAATATTAGAAAGGTGAAAACAGATAACTAGTATGACTTCCCAGATGTTGATGCTATAGGCTCGAGTGTTCTTGCCTGTGCATTTAAAAATCTAATCTCTGGCCTTACTAGTGGAATGTATTTTTCATTGGGCATCAATAAGCACTGGCAACTTAGCCACATGGAGAAAGATCTGGTGCTCAGTGGCAGCTCTGTTAAAGCTTTCATTGGAACTTTAACTGTGAAAGTGACCAGTATCAACTGTTTGGGCAATAAGCCATAAAACTCTAGTATACTAACTCTAGTATAAGATTTTCAATGAAAATTGATAATAATATTATTATTGTCAATATCGATAATAATTATTATTGATGAAATTCGAAAATAATTGAGTCAAATGTATCTGTTATCAATTTCTGATATTAATCGATTGATTAATATTGATTACTATTGATTAAATTATATTTAAAAAAATATCAATTATCGATTGATATGGTTGGGAATAACGGCGGGTGTAAAGTACAGGTCAGGTCACAGGTCAGGTCTCTTCTTGTTTACCTGTGAACTCGTGGTTTACTCGTGGTTTACCGTGGTTTACCTGTGAACTCGTCCGATGGTTAGGGTTAGGTTTGTGATTAGGGTTAGGATTTGTCTTAGAATTAACAACCTGACCTGTGACCTGTACTTTACACCCGCCGTTGGGAATAAAATTGTGCATCCTCACACACTACTTAAACACTTTAACTTGCAGTACAAGAAAGCAGGCTTTATAGTAGTTTAGTTTAGCTTCAGCAGTTTAGGTGTTTGACTGGGTGCCACCACTGGCTTCGGCTTTTAAACGAAATGTAAAACTTCATTTTTTGGTGAATCGCAATTATGTACCGATCAAATCAAACCATCAACAACCCACCCAGTTGTATTGTGTCAGTATTGTGTCCTTGAAGTCATCTAAAGTGACCTCCCGTTGCCATGATTTCGATCGAGGAAACCATGCAGCATGTAATAATAATCAACTCTTGTTAAACATTAAAAAACTAATTACATATTGTTTAAATCATATAAAAAAATAGAGAAAAGGAATGTGTCTCTTATTATCGATAAACAATACATTCAAAAGGTTGAGGAAACTAAATTTCTTGGCATAATTATTGATCAACATTTAACATGGAAAAGACATATTGATGATATTTCAAAAAAAAAAATCCAAAATTTCAGGAATCCTTTGTAAAGTACGATATTACATCAACAAACAACTGTTATTAACTTTGTATAATACTCTTGTTTATCTTTACCTTTATTATGGAAACATCATGGGCAAATAATTATAAAACAAGATTAAACAAAATTTTAGTGTTACAAAAGAAGATACTACGGATAATCACATTCTCCTCATACACAGCATCGTCATTTCCACTTTTTCAAAATCTAAAACTTTTAGATGTTCATCAAATAAACATTTTTCAAATCAGTTCATTAATGTTTGATCTACATAAACATATATTGCCACCATATTTTGATGACTTTTACTTAACAAATAAACAGATTCATAAACACACTACTAGGCAATCAAATAATTTGCACAAACAATATAATAAGACCAATTATGGTTATTTTTCAACAAGAAACATAAGTATTAATGTATGGAATAAGATACCACCAAACATAAAGGAATGTTATTCATACCCCATATGTAAAAGGAAACTAAAATCGCACCTGTTATCAACAAACCAATAGCGATCTAATATCATCATCAACAAACCAATAGCGATCTAATATCATCATCAACAAACCAATAGCGATCTAATATTATCATCAACAAACCAATAGCGATCTAATATTATCATCAACAAACCAATAGCGATCTAATATTATCATCAACAAACCAATAGTGATCTAATATTATCATCAACAAACCAATAGCGATCTAATATTGGGCTCTGTATGCAATTTCATCGAACTGGGAACTGTACGGTGGCCCAAAAGGGTCACCACAAACAAAATAGATTTCAACAAACAAAACTTGGAAAACGAACAAACAAAATAAAAGCCACAACGAAAAAAAACAAACAACGCAAACAAAAAAGCCACAACGCAAACAAAAAAGCCACAACGCAAACAAAAAAGTGAATTGTACGTTACCCTCGTTCCCAAGATCACATGAAAACGAGGTTCGTATTCAAGATGGCTGACTCGGAGGTTGTTCAGACTGAGAGAGAAACGATTACTCATTATTTTCATCTTGGTTATCAGAATGACGTGTTATGGAGTTTTTACAACAGAAATATCACAACATTACTCTCAGCTTACGCACTTTAAAGCAAGGTTACTCGACTTTGGCTTGCGAAGAAATGGGAATATAAATGTGAATAAAGAAATAGATCCCGAAGGTGTTAAACGCCGAAGACGACGACGGGAGGCTGTCAAGGAGAAGGTACTTCAGTTATGGTCTTGTTGGCATCTAGACGGTAAATCAAGGCACAGGTAGCCAAGCTACGTATTTGTGTTAGATAAGCAAACTGTGTATTATGAAGCTGAAGATAAGGAAATATTCATGACTTACAAAAATGAAATAAAATCAACTATGAACACACTTATACTTGTTGTTGGACTATCAGTACTTTCTTCTCTGAAGATTTGAAACGATTCCGATTAAAATTGCGCCAGTTTTTGCCATTTGAATTTTCTCCCAAATTCTTCATAGTTGATTTTATTTCAGTTTTGCAAGTCATGAATATTTCCTTATCTTCACCATACACAGTTTGATATCTAACACAAATACGTAGCTTGGGCTACCTGTGCCTTGATTTACCGTCTAGATGCCAACAAGACCATAACTGAAGTACCTTCTCCTTGACAGCCTCCGTCGTCTTCGGCGTTGAACATCTTCGGGATCGATTTCTTTAATGATTCTTGCAATGAGTTGTTGGGGGACATGTATATGATATTCCAGTCGACGCGAGTGCCATATTGCTCTGTAACCGAGTGCTCCGCCTGATCCATCGATCTGATTTTCGATAATATTATTCAGTCGATCCTCATCCATATTTATATTCCCATTTCTTCGCAAGCCAAAGTCACGTAACCTTCGCATTTTGCCTCCACTACACAATTCAGGATACTTGGGGATGTCGGTCAGCCGAGCCCGACAGCGTTTATTCATATAATTGCTCATAATAGCTTACAGGCATTCGTTCTTCAACTTTTGGTCTCTATTTACTACTATTATTAATTATTGCGACACTGCCGGATACGAAAACCCAAAACCACTGTGTGGACTAAACGGGAACGTATACTCCCACCAATGCAGTGCCGCCAACTCTGGGAGCTGAGGTCATCTAAATACATTTAGTCCGATATGATAAATACCATCTTATGCCGATTTAAATTAAACTCGGACGATTCTAACCTAGCCAGAATGGTTTCCCTTAATGTTCGTTATGCCTCCGGCTTCTCGATCCATTCAAAAAAAAAAAAAATGAAGCAAGGTAGCAAGGCTGACCTAGAATGAATTCAACCTCTTAACAGTCACCTACTTATGGCACACTACATTACCCATAATTCTCAGCACTACTCTCCCCAGGCTTCTGTTCCGTGCCAGCAAAATATTCATTTCTGTGAATTTCGTACCTCAACTAACATAAATTACACATTTTGCCTCCACTACACAATTCAGACACACACAGTCATATAGGATACTTGGGGATGTCGGTCAGCCGAGCCCGACATGCATATAGATTTACAAAGGTAGGGCCCGAGTGGTGAACTCGTTAGCCTTTGCCACTGACGTGACGTTAGCATTAACATATTTCCATCTATCATGCCGCTGGAAGTTTCTGTCTGGGATACGAGAATTAGCGGCTGAAAAAGCTCCGCCAGACCTTTTGGAATGTGTACTAAATTTGGAATTATCGGGGACAATATCTTTAAATAATTTCTTAAACAATCCCCTAAAATAGAGTAGCTAACATGCTTTTTCATACGCAAAAGGCGTTTCTGCTTATGGATCTAAATAAAATATCACTGGAATTTCGTTAATTCCGGCCTTAGACATATATATGTATATACAACCTTAATAACTGGACAAAATACGATTTATGCTAGATGTAGACTTGGATGTCTCTATCAAATACTGTAAATATAGGGCCAATGAAATGGATTGGCGGAAACAGATTTTACTTATAAGAATTCATGTGCAAATAATGTCCATCTATTAAATGTTGTAAGGTAGGGTTCAGTAGTCCCTCTGGATCTGGATGCTAGAACTGCTTTATTTCAGGTTCTCCTTTAGCTGTTTGGTTCTATCACTGGTAATGTCTGATAACCACAACTCGTTAATGTCTGATAACCACAACTCGTTGGCAACTTCTGGAGAAAGAAAAATGAAACAAACGAAAAATAAGGGCATACAGTGAAAGCAGTGATATGGCAAAGACCATGTCAGTATTGAAGTATCGATAAATTTCATAACATGGTAAGATTATGATGCCCATCCAAGGCGTGGCCACAATGCCTGATACACCCCTTCAGGGTACCCCTTTAGGGCCGACTGAAAACACATTTTCAGCGATTACTTGTTACACAAATTCTTTCAAAATCTGTGCAGAAACATAACACCATTCCTAGTTGAAAAACTTAAACATTTATTGCCAAATATACAATTGTTAATTGGCTTTACCTCTCATAAACAGCTCAGGATTATTTATTGCTTCTACCCAATCTTGGACGAAATCACTCCAATGTATCCCATCTGAACAAAGTACAGGCCAGAAATGACCCAATTTCACAGCGGTACAATTACCATGCCTCTAGCATTACTTACTCGTGTAATCAATTACTTTACGAGTCAGATAGACAGGCTGACATAAGCAATTGTTGTTGTAACTCCCTATCCTGGGAAAATGCATTTACCCCACAATATCGTGGTCAATAATACCGAGTATTAAACTTTGGCACCTTAGCCTTTGGCACCTTAGCCTTGTAACAAGCATGCGAACCTATCGCACGTGTACGTACCCCATATAGGACTTCAGAGCCATTCATGACAATTTTGTCTACATTGTTTACATTGTCTGTAAAATGCATTTACCCCGCAAGTTCGTGGTTGCTGATAATGAGTATTAAACTTTGGCACCTTAGCCTTTGGCACCTTAGCCTTGTAACAAGCATGCGAACCTATCGCACGTGTGCGGATCCCATATAGGACTTCAGAGCCGTTCATTACAATTTTGGCTGCGTTTACATTGTCTGTAAAATTCTTTTACCCCGCAAGTTCGTGGTTGCTGATAATGTGTATTAAACTTCGGCAACTTAGCCTTGTAACGGCATGCGAACCTATCACACGTGACCCCATAAATGGTGAATACTAAGAAATGCGTAGTCATTAATAGTATCGATGATCGTCATAATCTATTATTCAACTAATTTCTTCAACATAAGAATTTAGCTATCTTGGAATCCATTGTGTCTCCAAACTTATTCCCTTGATACAGTTCTGATAAATATCTAAAGTGATACCGAAACTGCAGATAGGCCGGGACCTCAGAGCCATTCATGACAATTTTGGCTACGTTGTTTACATTGTCTGTAAAATGCATTTACCCCGCAAGTTCGTGGTTGCTGATAATGAGTATTAAACTTCGGCAACTTAGCCTTGTAACAGCATGCGAACCTATCGCACATGTGCTGACCCCATAAATGGTCAATACTAAGAAATCCGTCATCATTAATAGTATAATCTTCATAATCTATTATTCTACTAATTCTTCTGCATAACAATTTAGCTATCTAGGAATCCATAGGTCTGTGATAAATATCTAAAATGATGAAATGTAGATATGGCACCTAGAACTTTCATGACAATTTTGTCTACATTTATATAAATGTCTGTAAGCCATGACACAGTTTATGAGCAAACACTTTGACAGACAGGGAGACTGTATACAACCGGCTCTATAGACCCTATGCATAAGTCCTGGTAACTAGCATGTCAACGAGGCCAGTAGGTCCTCTGGAATGTTGAAATTGAAGCGCCCGGGGAGATTGTGAAATGCACTGAAGGAATGTTCAGTGAAACAATGCCGTTAATTTGCTATGCGCCTGGCTGGTTGTACTATAAAGAAACATTTTTCAACTAAACAATCATGTTCAACACGTTTCACACTTCCTGCTAGCATTTCAACTTCAACATTCCAGAGGACCTACTGGCCTCTTTTTCGTGTTGTGACCGCGCGAGTTATGCATAGTGTGTATTAAGTAGAAATTTGAGACATTTCAATTTCTGACTTATTTTGGTGGAAAAACCTTTCTTCAAAGTCTAATGTACTTCCACATGCTGTAGCGGATGCGTCACTGAAATAGACTCGGTCAGTCTAAGTTTAACAGGCCATAAAGGGATACCGTTAAGTTTATTAACAACCTAAGTTCTATAACAGACAGAATAAGCCGAGTAACATACAACTGCTGATTTGGTAGCGGAATTGCAGAGTGATAACAGCGTGAATATTCCTTGTCGTAAGTCTAGAAACATTCCCCATTGCACACAATTACAACTGAAATAACTTTGCCGCAAAATATTGCCAATTTTCTTAACATGGAATGTGGAACTTAATGAATGGAACACTGCGGTAAGATCTTTTGACAAGCTTTTAATTCTTTTATCTTTAGCAGAAATGGTAGCATCTGAAGCGTTAAATTAATTAGGGCACCAAATATATTTCCAATGAGAATTAACTTCATTAGGTAGGAACCGAACTTAAACAGATCGGAATGCACTTGTAAACTGACAATTTGCCGTGCTAGAATATAGCTAAATGTTACTACAAATCCATAGTATATATACACTACAGTAGATTTCCTTCAGATCTCCACTTTTTAATTAACAGTTTTGAGCAATTCGACCTTAACGAAATATGGTATTGAACTGAAAACGAAAGGCAAAACGTGCGATTCGTCTGTAAATATCCACTAAAACAACTAATGTCATTTGTTCTTCAAACATTACGACATCGTAATAACGGCTTTCAAGTCGAAAGACTGCACATGAAATGCTCCATGCTTAACAAATTCCTTTGAGGACAGACACATATTCTCATCTAAACTTGTTCTTATATAGATACAATTATTTGTATGTGTAAGATCTAGAAATAACTTATGGACTTCTGAAAAGAAACAGATAATGGTTGACAATATTCGACTTGGTCTGACACTTCTGAAATACAATCAAGACACAATAGTTCGTTAAACGCTTCTTCTACAAAGACGGCTTCTTCAAGAGCCGACTTATTATTTTGTGCCTTTTAAGGACCAGGAATGTACAAAAACGGCAATAAGTAGCTATAGCCAAGGTAGACAACATATAAAACAATTAAACCGAGGCACACCATTGCCGCCCATTGTTTAAAAGCTCTACGTAAATTCCCCTAAACAGAGTTGCGCCTCTGAGAAGTTTTAAAATGTAGTATTAATGTTTTCAAGTTGTTGGCATTCAACCTCTGGTACGTTACGTATACTAAAACCACAATCAACCTCTAAGGAACTCACAATGACAAAATCAAATTCCAGTTAACCGGAACATACTACACCTTTTTCGTAAATGTCGACACTTTCGCCTAGTCGTTTATGGAGCATTTGACGAGCGGCAAGGAAGTCAGGACAATTCGCCAACCATCGTCCATATAGCCTGTGTAGCAAGCATTTCTGTGGGTTTTCCGATTGCGTCGTTTGTGTGGTATAAAATGGTAATCTGGGAACCAGATTATGGCTTGGAGTTTCCCTCACTCTTTGATGTTAGGCTCTGTAGGATGTGAAAAGCTTAGGCAATTTCACAACTCTCGCTTCTGCTCTGTAGATAGTTTTCTCCTCCTCCTCATCTTTGACCGCTTCTAGTACGGCTTTAGCGGATTTGTACTGTTCCTGGTTGCTTTTCTTTTTTGAATGAGGGCGTTCCACCTGAAGTTTTTATCTGCTTAATTTCTCTAATCTGTAAGCTGAGAGTAATGTTGTGATATTTCTGTAAAAACTCCCTAATCACGTCATTCTGATAAACAAGATGAAAATAATGAGTAATCGTTTCTCTCTGTCTGAACAACCTCCGAGTCAGCCATCTTGAATACGAACCTCGTTTTCATGTTTTCATGTTACGATGGTAACTTCACTTTTTTGTTTGCGTTGTGGCTTTTTTGTTTGCGTTGTGGCTTTTTTGTTTGCGTTGTGGCTTTTTTGTTTGCGTTGTGGCTTTTCGTTTGCGTTGTGGCTTTTTTGTTTGCGTTGTGGCTTCAGTGGCGGATCCAGGATTTGAAAAAGGGGGTGACTATTTTGACCGGTACAGTTTCTGGTGCGAAATTTCTTACAAAATTTGAACGAATGTATTTTATTTTTACGAATTCTTATACAGAATTTGTTTTTGGCCCAAAAGGGGGGGGGGGGGGGGGGTGACATGTCACCCCCGTAACCACCCCTGGATCCGCCACTGGGCTTTTTTGTTTGCGTTGTGGCTTTTTTGTTTGCGTTGTGCTTTTTTTTTGCGTTGTGGCTTTTATTTTGTTTGCTCAATTTCCATGTTTTGTTTGTCGAAATCTTTTTTGTTTGTGGTGACCCTTTTGGGCCACCGTACACTACCCTTGATGTTTGCAGTCATGTGTCTTGCAAGATGGTGCCACAGAGTCATTGCACTGGAGTCACATGACCTGTGCAAAACCTGTATTTTATTGTATTGTTTATTTTAGTACCAAAGACTACATACCAATAACCTCTCTACTCTGCTCTGTCCGTCAATTTTTTTTCAGTCGTTCAAAGTGCCAAAAAAAATCAATAACTTCACTTCGCAGCACTTCCCTTTCTATTAGAAACTTCTAGTTAACTTATCTTTTCTGTTACATTTCATGCATTTTCGCTTAGTTGCGTTCGACGAAGGTGTCCGTTGGGTTCCCTGTGTCTCACAGGCAAGAGAAATCGAGAGTTTTGTTGTGGTCGTGTATCTTTTTTTTCGCCATTTTTTAATAAATTAACCTCGTTCTTGCGCGTGAAACTGGAGTCGTTTTGTTTGTTGCGCTGTGGTTCACTCGGTAAGTAATATAATATTTCTTCAATCAAATGCAATGTTGTCTAAAAAGTACGTAGGTACGATTTATCAAAGCCTGAGAAAAGTGTGTACTACTTCTGGGCCATTTCCAAAACCCCATTCTCGAGCTACAACAAACATACACAGTCCGTGTTAGTATTAATATAGCCCAAAATGTTTCCTTTATCTCAGCAATTTGATGAGCTGCATCCCTTTTTATACAAGCCGTGTAGAACTTATTAATGAAAACATTAAAAACTTTACACCCACAATAGCGTCAATCTGTTAATATCAACAGTGTAGTCCAGAACACTGAAGAAATCTTTCAGTCTCCAAAGGGTTATGTTTGTTTTACTACAGGTAGCCAAAAACATTATGTCGAACGCACTTTAATAATCTATGATTACTTCTAGTTTATTTCTATAAGTTTTATATTTTTCCCATTTACCATTAAAAAATAAGCTATTCTTAATTTTTAATGTGATCGCAGAGTTGAACGCGTAAACATGGCCTGCGTCAGACGTGATTTCTTCTCTTCTATAAATTCTTTTAATATGGAGTCGTCCGTCTTTTCTTGGCTCCGATAAAGGCAGCACTAATTTTCTTTGAAGTATAAACAAGGGCACCCAACGAAGTTTTCGGTTAAAAAGCTGTTCGGGAGAGTAAGTTAGGCTAAAATTTTCGGATTTGAAAAAATTGTCCCTAGAAAATTGTTTTCTGAAATACTGGCTAGAAAATTTGTTTCCAATCCCTAGAAAATTATAGAAGAAAAGGGAGACTAAAAGGTTTCCCCTAAAATATTCGTACGTCCCAATTCGTCTGATCAATAGAGTCAGAACAGGAAAAAAGAACCCTAAAAAAATCGTACCTCCACAAAACGTTGCAACATGAAGTTACTTGGGCTAGAATTTTTTTGTTATGTTCTAGACTACTAACAAATTCGTAGGCCGGGAATATTTTCGGTTGACGCGATTTCCACCTAGAAAATCCGAACAGCTAATAGCTTTCTAGAATACGTCAAAAGACATAGTAGGCGCCTTAAAATGGCTAGATAAGCTGCAGACAACTGGTTTCAAACGAATTTCAAAAAGAACTCGTTGGGTGCCCAGGGGCGTAGCTTCCTGTACGCATATACGCACGTGCATACACTTGAGACGAAAATTCCCTGTTTGGCCTTGTATTTTTTTACGAGAGGGGGCCCATAAAACCAGTAGCTACTGCACTTGTGCGTACAGCTTGAAATTGCCTAGCTACGCCCCTGGTGCCCTTGTATAAAGAATAGCGGGCTACCTGCTGCACATTACGAGCTTCGCGACCTTTGAGCTGACGTTTCCCAAGTGACTTTCCAGAGCCGGTGCGTTTACTGAGAAAGTGTCTTCACCCGAAAACTAACTCTCTTACTGCTGCTTTGTGTGAATCCTTGATTTCTTCGAAACCAAAACGTTTCCAGAGCAAATTTAAACGCATTTTGGAACAGCAATCGAAAGCCTTTGTTGGTCCGGTCAGGCTTTCAAAAAGTTTACAATGTAAATTATGCAAATACATTCAGCGACAGGAATTTAGTGGCAAGTTTGTGATTGGCTATAACCAATAATGGCTCAGCTCGCGCGCCCAGCCGTGAGTGCCGAGTGGGGAGAGGATCGCGGGCTCAACGAAACCCCCACGGCTGGAGATTTTCTGTTAGTTTTTTGAGCTTTTCAGAACACAGGTAACCCAAGCTCTGAAAATGGCAATATCTAATAGGATTTGTATGGATTTTTTAGACATTCATTTTCAACGTAAATTTTGAATAAACATCGACGAAACTTACCGTTTATTAAATAAATGGTTTATTTTACGTAGAAGATACAGGAGGCCGTTACCGGGTCTCCCAAGCCAGAGGCTTATGTTTAAGTATTCCGACGAACTCCATGGTCGAATAGGAATTTAGGATGTTTTTTTGTGTCTACTGCTTCTTGAAGAAGCTGTAGGCACTATGTCATCGTGTCGATTTGGTATACACTTCATGTTTAAGATTTGATTGTTTTGGGGCAAAGGTTTCTATCATGGGTCACAGGCAGCCCAATCTATGGGTTTGTGCATAAAAATAGAAGATATGTACGGGGTTTTATCAATCCTTTCAAATTGCCGTACAATGGATTGGGCTGCCTGTGCATAGGTCTGTTAGAAACAACTTACATCAAGTATTGCCGATGTAAGGATGTTATTTATTCGGGACCAATTAAACGTGGCGATCGCTTTCGTGCATTACTCGGATCTTCATTTAGTAGCGATATCCAATCAGAAAATGGGGACGAAAAACGACGACTATTCGCCGATGATGACGTGTAAGGTGGCTTTTTCCTCTGCATTAAGCACAGGCAGCCCAGACTCGACATATGTTTCCCGCTTATTAGTCTGTTGGGTTACCTGTGGTATGTTTCATAAGCGATCTCGGAAGAGTTTATATAATTTCTCCTTGTGAATTCTCTTTTCCGATTCCTACGAAATAAATCTTCAATGATAAAAGATTGATACTTAATGAAGTTGTGTGAGTGGTTTTGGGGCGATTTTGGGACTTCTAAAGCAGTTTATTAGGCCTCGAAGTTTTGACGGTTGGCCGCGTGTCTACCACAAAGACACAAATTTGTGTTAACTAACTTGTAAAGTAGAACATTTTTTTCCACATGAGCAGAAAAAACTGTTTGCATGCCTATCCTCCAAAAAAATTATAGTTTGTCCCTTAGTAGAAACCTATAGTGTTCTAACATCACAGCTGCAATCTGATTGTCTTGCTGTCATCAGGCGATTGATACAAGTAGTATAGTGCAAACTACACTCAGTGCTAGCTCCAGAACTCCAGCCCTACAAACTAGCTTTTCATACCAAGAGGGTCTCAATGGGGGGGGTCTACATGTCAGTTGTCAGTTGAAATGTTGGCCATTTGTCAGTTGTCAGTTAGCCCTAATTAATCATTACTAGAGAACATTTACAATGTTTGACCCACAAAAACCAAATTTGTCAGTTATTTTTTGGTTGTCAGTTGTCAGTAAAAAAATGGCCATTTGTCAGTTGTCAGTTATTTTTAAGGCCGTTTGTCAGTAGTCAGTTAACCCCATTCAGGCCCTCTATCAACACTGGTTCATTTCTACCTATTTGACGAAGTAGTCCACACAGATGTAAACCTCAATTGCATCAGTGGAGAACAACATACATGTAAACCCCGGGGGATGGAGGTGTTACTCCCTATAATGGACTATACGGGGAGGCTCCACCCGAAAGGGGTACCTTTTCAGGCTGGAGGTATATAAAAGGGTAGGGATTTCACGAGTTCAGTAAGCATAGAAAAGGGTAGAGAAAACTGTCATTTAAGTATTTAAAAGGGCTTTTCAAAATACCTCAAAGTCTGAAAGGGGTACCATGAAAGGGTTACCTTTTCTGTCAAAAACGGTATATAAAAGGGTAAGGGTTTGGACCTCGGGGCGGAGCCTCCCCTTATAAAACTTTGTTGAGTAGCCCCCCCCCCCGGGATGTAAACAAGACAAAAGATTCCCAGGCTGCTTTTTTTAGCTCGCCACATAGGTACTAAACACTTTCAAAGACCTATTTCAGTATTCAGCTACTATGATCTGTTGACTGTAACTACTGTATCATTGAATATTTCAAGCCTGTAACTCCAAATTTAAGAAGACAAAAATGCAGTAGACACATGCACCCTTTGGGTACCTATATTTTGAGAGGTTGTTTTCTTTTGTTGTTTAGCTATGTCTGTGCCGGCATGGATCCATGGATCCAATCCATCGTCATTCTCGTTCCCAGTGCCTCCTCAACTTAACTGAAAAATCGGAGTTAAGTTGAGGGGGCATTGGGAACGAGATTCGCTCACGTGACCATTTGGGGCGCCCAAAGTTGGGTCAACACGTTATCTCCCTTAGATTGACTATTATCATCAATTGTCAAAATCGCTAGAATTGATTATAATCCTCAATTTAACCTCGAGGTTAAAACCAGTCAAGTTTTTTTTCCTCTCGTTTACCTTCCTTTCTTGTTTACCTGTGAACCCTAGCTCTAGGTGAGTGAGAACCCGTCGTTTACCCGTGAACTCGTCCGTAGTTCGGGTTAGGGTTTGTCTTAGAATGATGATTATAATCAATTCTAGCGATTTTGACAATTGATGATAATAGTCAATCTAAGAGAGATGACGCGTTGGTTGGGTAGGGGTGTGCCGCTAGGGCTCTGAAACCCTTACTCTGTTTAAGACAAAAAAACTCAAATTTCCATACCCTGTTCAAGACCAAGTTTTAAAATTTTATATCCCTCTATGAGACAAATAACAAATTACCTATACTTGGATGTACGTCAGTGTTTGTGATCTTGTATAATGAGTGTCATAACTAAAGCGTCTTAAATAAAGCACTAGATAAATACCATACCCTGTCATTTTGGGGATGCATGACTGTTTTCGATTAGCCTGCGTAGCAAGCGTTTCTGTTTTGTTTTTCCGGGTTTTTCGCAACGCTTGCTACGCAGGCTAGTTTTCGATTCTCTCACGTGATCATTTGGAGCGCTCCAAATGGTCATGTGAACGAATCTGCTGAGGTAGTAAAAGAGCTTGGGCTACCTTATACTTTCTCCACCTTAGCTTTGACCCAGTAATCGCTTACGTATACCCAGTGACTCGGCAAGTTCGACTTGGCTACCTGTGTTTAGAGTGATTCTAAAAATAGCCCGGTCGTCTCCAGCTCTCTCCACCGTGCAACGGATCGCAAAACATCGCAGCTCCTCTCTAGCTCGCAGTGAACACGAGAACTGAAGACTGCGACTGTAGTTCATGGATTGACTGGCCAGATTCTTATACACTAGGGAATTACTGAGCTCATTAATGACCACACAAAATGTGGACTGTAAGAAGTGTGCGAGCAAGCTGGCGAAGCTTGAAATCTTATCATTCCTGTCGCTTTACCCTGCGAAAAGTTCATGGCATGGCCATGGGCATGGGCGAACAAGTTATGGCGATCAGGCGAGAAGACATTAATGTCTGGGAGCGAAGGGCGCCTATGGGACCTGCTCATGTCTCTGAACTGGTTAATAACGGGATCAAGGTACTTGTGCAGCCTTCTACAAGAAGGGCATATACTATGGATGAATACGAACGCGCTGGGGCTATTATAACCGAGGATCTAAACCCTGCATCTTTGATCATTGGAGTGAAAGCAGTTCCTATTGATTTGTTATTACCAGATAAAACATATGCTTTCTTCTCGCATACTATCAAGGCTCAGGAGGCGAATATGCCGTTGCTGGATGCCATGCTGGCTAAGGTAAAATCACAAATAATGTTGACGCACTTTGTGGTTTAATTCATATATTAGCTATGGTACAGACGAGGTTTCCGTAAAGCATTGCACTTCTCACACGCGGTTTAATTGCTAAAAACACCGGTAGTCGATAACAATACCGTATTAAATGGCACGTGTGAGAAGTGAATGTAAAACAAAAAAGCAGTTGGACGTACTCCATTGATTTACATAGCCACGCATGGTGAAAGTTTTATAACATTTCACATAATTCGATCATACTCTTTCACATAATTCGATCATACTTAGACATTTTTATCTGTGTCTTTTGTACTATAAAGTATTTCACACTTATTCTGGAATCATGAAGTAGTGGCGCGTCAGCAGTAGGTTGTTTTGGAACATGATATTTCAAAGTGTATTGTACGTATTAAATGTCTAATGACTTAATATTTTTTTCACAAAAGAGAATTCGAATTATCGACTATGAAAAGATGGTGGACGCAAAAGGACAGAGAGTGTGTGCTTTTGGCAAATTTGCCGGTGTTGGAGGTAAGATATTTGAAATCGCGGAGGCGTGAAGGGGGCGGTGTCCACACGACACGTTTTCTCTCCAGTTGGTTGGTTATGTTCTCTTTTTTTTGGTATTGGTTGTCTTCATGCAAATATTTACGCTAGTAAATTGATTCACTTCTACGTTTTTCTCAGAAAATAATATAGAAATATTTCTTATTACTCTCAAAGCGAATTAAGCATTTTGAGAGTTGTGTTTACAAAACTGAAGTTAGATGCATATATTTACATATCTTAAAATATGTGCTAACCCCTTTTGACCTTGGATGAAATCTAGTATTCAGGAGCCCTGTGGCAATATTGCAGTACATTTAATTTCAATACTTTTTATTTTATTTTACAGCAACATAATTGTCAGGTATTCCAACAGTTTTGACTGAGGTTACCAGAATTATAGAAACATTAACTCAATAGTCAGTCAATTATTTAGTTTTAGCATTATTAACAGTTATTATCATTTCAATCTATGTTTACAGGTTACAATAAGTTATTGTCCTTTAAATTATATATTTTTAATTGTTCCATCTCCATTCATTTTGTCTTCATTTACATTTTTTTCATTCATTATAAAGTTCTTTAAAGTGCATATAAGTCCAAATTAGTTATACTTGATATCGATTGTACTTGAAGTGGATAGTCCAAGGTAGAATATTTCTTGATTTGGGTGTTGCATCTACGAGATATAAAGGTTTATATTTCCAATATGCTAATGATGTGATGTCATCACCGACATTTGCTGAATTTCTTTGTGCTTGTGAATTAAGCTATTTTCTAATTTAGAATTATTTTTTCGTGAAATCAGTGTGATAAACTTCAAATATACATTGTAACTTAGAATTTAAACATAGGCACCCAATGGTGAACTTGTGGATGTAGTGACAAAGTTAGTGGATTGCTAAGAAAAGCCTTCATCTGAAAAGTATACAACACTGGTCCATTATGCTTGGAATGAACAGGAGCCATGAAATCTTTAACTTTGTTGTTAGTAGTGAAGTTCATATTGCCATTTAACTTTCATGCTATTTGGTGTAACAATGAGATGTACTGTTGATGATGTGACAACTTTCAAGATAGGTAATGAAAGTTACATGTACCTAGATATCATCGAAACTTCAGAGCTGAAATAAAGCTTGCGCGCTCTTCAGAACAATTGAGATGACTGATCCATTTAAAAAACTGGTTGCAGGGGCCCGTTTCTCGAAAGCCCCGATAACTTACCGGACCCGGTAATACTGTTAAAAATGCTAAAAACGTATTGCTTACCGGGCTCGGTAAGTTATCAAGTTATTGGGGCTTTCGAGAAATGGGCCCCTGGCGTAGTGAAGAATAATAGAAACTTAAGATTAGAAAATACTCGATTAACCATTTGGGGACTTTTACATACGTTTTACGCATGTAACCTATCTGATATAGCTGAAAATGCCATTTCAGAGCTTCTATATTTCAAAATAATAAAAAAAAAATATCTTTGTTCTTGGGCCTTCCTGAGTTGACAGAACGCCCAGTAAAATATATCGACATCTTGAGATTGTAATGCCTAATTACCGCGAGAAAGGTCTCATTTCGTTGGCAGAAGGCCCAGTAAAACATAAAGTGATCGACATCTTTGACTTACCGTGGGAAAGGTCTCATTTCATGATCTCGGAAAGCAGCCATAAAATTTCACGAAGAACACACACTCAATCAAATACTTGTAAATAAGAGTAAACGGATTCTAATTGTACTTTAGAATTGAGGTACAATTTTAAACTATACATTTATATTTGTGATTTATTACACTCACCGGTATTTTATTCTGCCTTCGAGCCGGAACTCATCCCCTTCAAGGACCGTTCAACGCTAGACTTCGGCGTGAGACATGTTTGCGAGTCAAGTGGCCAAGTATTCCCGGGAACCAAACCTTCTGTGCAATACAGAACCTTGTAAACAAGTCCATCATTTCATAAAGTTGATTTTTCTGCCATCACAGTGTGTAGCCTCCGTGTAAAACACTTCTGCAGCTCTGAATGCCACTCGCCCGACAGCTCATAGTGCCTCAAACTCGTCCCGAGGCTTCCTCGCTCGTATTCCAAACAGCATACAATTTGATATTGATTGATTTTTTGCTAACGGCTGGCTAGCTAGCTAGACATCTTTAGCCCACCTGACGCAAAAACTTGTTCCTGCGCATACGCGCATCCATGAGTTAAAAATAGGTAATTTTGTCTCTACCAGCATACTTTTGCAGGGCTTGAAATTAAGGGAAAAAAGGAGGCGTAATTTTACGCCCAGCTTAAAAATTGTAGGCGTAATTCTCCAAAATTTAGGCGTAATGTAATGTAATCTATTTTCCCGCGCGAAACAAGTTATTTTGCAATGATGACAAAAAGCTATGTTTTGCATGCCAAAACCTATGGATAGGAGCTGTCAAACTTTGACATTTTGCGGTTTAAAGTTCAGACTTCACACGCCAAACATCGCCGCGTAATTAGTAAACTATGCGTTTCAAACTTGAAAAAACAGACAAAAAAGTTTACACTAAATGCTTGCTTGCAAATGGTAGTAATTTTTTCCAAAAAATCAGATAGTTTTAGAGATTTGGAAATAAGACCGATACGAAGATATAGGCGTAATTTTACGCCTAAGTGGAAAACGTTAGGCGTAAAACGAAAAAATCTAGGCGTATTTACGCCCGTATCGGGCGCAATTTCGAGCCCTGTTTTGTATAATAAGTGATGTCGGTGATGACATTTTACCTTTATATCTCATAGATGTAACGCCCAAATCAAGAAATATTCTAACGTTGGACTATTCACTTCATGTACAATCAATATCAAGTTTAACTAATATGGGATTATATGCACTTTAAATTGTTGGAAAATGAACTGCAGAAGACACTTGGAGCTAGACATGTAGGAGACTTGCTTGTTAGCAATGTTGATCGACTCCTTCCTTTATGCTGATTTTTATCTATCTTTTTATAGGAATGATTAATATTCTTCATGGTCTTGGACTTCGGCTTCTTGCATTAGGACATCACACTCCATTTATGGTATAAAAATAATACTTCTACAGTGAAATGCATTATTTGTACTATTTACAATATGAGTGGCGATGTTGTATTAGATATACAATGGCGAGCCACTTCGGCAAGCCATTGTATATCAAATACGACATTGCCACGAATATTGTAAAGTACCTTTGATATAGCACCACATAAAATTTTAATCTTTGATTTCTCCCACCTTACTATCAATGTGGGATGAATTAGTTTCTCAAAAAAACATGTCCCACATCGAAGAGACAGTGTGTATGCAATAATAGAGAAGAGCGTAGCATGCAGAAAAATAGGTCCCACATGGAAGAGATGGTGTAAATTAATTTAAAACATTGAATCACATTGAATCGCAGTCTGGCTTTGTTGTGCAAAGTTATAGCTTACATTTAACAGCTCAAGTGCTTCTTGAACTGCATTAAAAATCTATATCAGCCAGTCGCCTGATCTATGCAAGATTGCTCACTTGAACGACACTTGTCACTTTTCGCCAATAGGAGAGCTGCATTTGTGGATGAACGTGGGAACTTGAAATTGTATGCCTTGCTTGCAGGCTCTTCTCTCCCCTCCTTCCCCTCCCTCCTCACCCCATTTTGACTGCATGCCACAAGTAGCCCAATCAGAACACACAAGTGAAAAAAAAACACCAATAAGAGCCACTAGCAGGCTAGAAGTCTGGTAACAATGGTATGAGTGCGGCCAGTTGTTTCAAAGATTACACAATTGGAGTTGGTCAGAAATGTCTTAGATTGTGTCGTACCACACTGTTGTGTTCTTTTGTGTCAAGGAAATTAACATTATTTTCTGCAATGAACTAGATTTTTTTCTTCCTGCAACAAGCTGTGACAATAATTTATTGGCCTCACTTTGATGCCTTTATGAATAAGGTCAATATGCATGCACAATGGCATCTGGTTAGCCTAGTTTTTCGGATTGGGTTACCTGTGGTGCTCGGTCAAAATGGGATGAGGACAAAAATGAAGGGATGGGAGAGGGGGAAGGGAAGGGGCAGAAAAAAAGAGCCTGCCCAAATGCCATTCTTTCGAGAATTCTGCCCCTCCTAGCCTGCTTGCCAGCTTTTCTTGATTTTTTTCCGGATTGGTTTACCTGTAGTGCACAGGATGAAATGGGGTGAGGGCAAAAATGAAGGGAGGGGGAAGGGAAGGGGCAGAAAGAACAGCCAAAATAAATATAATCCATTGATGATTTTTGCCACATCTGTAAGTGTTGTTTTAATGTTAAGTACGGAAATCCAGGGCATTCAGGAGTTTTTTATATGTAGAATCTTTTTATTAAAAATGCTAGGGAAGCTGTGGAAGAATAGCCTGAATTTCAGCCGTTTCCTCTGGTTCGAACCAGAGGAGATGGCTGAAATTCTGGCTAGTGGAAGAACTGTATTTATACTGTCACTTCACAACTTGCAAAGTCTCCTGGTTTGTCCAGTCAAGTGTGTAATCCCTGTGCAAGGAAGATAAGAATATGTATCTAAGTATGTTAAAAACATAAACTACAGCAATCTTGAATTCAAAGAAGTTTGAACCAAATGCCAGACATACTTATTTAAATCTTCATTATATATTCTAGTGACCATTATGACAGTCTCCTCGACCAGTATCACACCTTCCTTAAGTTTCGAATCTTTGAGGGCAGTCTTGAAGCATTTCTCTTTGACTGATGCATTGAATATGTTGAACTGCATGGTTTCAATGCAAAACAACTCTACTCTTTCACTTGACTTTATTACAAGTCCGGCAAGTGGCGATATTATACCAGGATTGCAATCATTCTTCTTGGCTATAATTATAGTGCCAATTTTCAACATTGATTTGGCTGTGACAAAGAATTGAAAACTAAATTATTTCCAAATCCCAAACAATGACAAAGCAAACCATTGAGACCTTCTGCTTCATGTCAAACTTTGACATCTTGTCACCTTCTAGCCAATCATTGGGACTTTTGCATTCATGGGCAAATACGAAATCCTCCAAAAACAATGGCATTCGGCTACCATCTGGCTTGTGCTATGCTTGGTATATAACCAACTACATGTACAGCTGGGCTGAAACCTGTAACACCTGTCACGGGTCAGCTCACTCGATATTATGGGTGATGGCATGGTCGCTATGTTCAATTCAATTTGCTCACAAAGTAAAGCAAATGTTATGGGTGAAGTGTCATAACGAACATGTACTTAAAACGTTTTTGACAACCCTGACCTATTTAACAATTAAACCCGCAGCCCGAATGGGCTACGAGTCAATAGCCCATGAGGCACAGCCTAATGGGCTATTTAACTCGTAGCCCATGAGGGCGAGAGGTCTAATTGTTAAATAGGTCAGGGCTGTCAAAAACTAGTCGGACAGTAGAAAATAATAGAAAGAAACAAATTGAAGTTTAATTTTTTTTATTATTTCGTGAAAATGTGTGCGTTTTTTCTTGATCTACCATGGGCTATCACAAATAGACCTATAGTAGCGTAGCCAATCAGAATGTAGGATTTGTAATAGTCCACTAGTTGGTTCATACTAAACACAGGGAGCCCATACACTATACATTATAGTCTAACAAATTACCAACAATAAAAAACCATGTAATATTTTCGTTTCTTTTCCATGAACCAGTACATGGGAGGAACACACAATTACAAGAGCAGTCGCGCAGCCAAACTTGCAATCTATGAATTAGGAGAGGATATAAAAGCTGGTAAACTTCCTGCACATTTTGGACCACTGTCGTTTGTCTTTACTGGATCTGGAAATGTTTCCCAGGTAAGTCTGTGAGAAGTGTATATGTTGCAGGTAAAAAAAATTTCAGGTAATTTTTTTTCTAACTACCATATTTTATCACATACAAGCCGCACCTCACATATAAGCTGCACCCCTAACTTCAGCCTGGTAAACAGAAGCTTGTTTTTCCCGAAAGGTTTAAGGAAAAACTTCATGTATAAGCCGCACCACAAAATTCAGTAAGAGTAGTCTTGTGTTCGAGTTCATAAATGCCCGTAATTGAAGCAAAACCTCTTCATAAGAGATTGTCATATCACAACAACGAATTGGTTACAACTTTCCTTGTCCTTTCTTGTGTATATTTTAACCTGCTGTCTTTAAGGGATACCCGAGTGAAAAACACATTTGGGCTCAAAAGCATCTTTCAGATGTACTTTGTTCAGAAAATGTATTAAGATTTGATAAAACTTTTTCAGAGTTGAGAACGAGCACCTCAAAGTTGGATTTTCAAGGAGGCCTGAGGCGAGAGTTTTCTCAAACGTCCGATCGAGCGTGATCGAGCTCCGAAGTTGAACATGAATTCGATGAGAATTATACTTTATTTGAAGGCTTCCATGCAAGACCAATTAAGGCCTTTAACAACACTAGGAACCATTCGAGGAGTTAGCAGAGAAGATGACAGCCAACTGGACAGCTAGTTTTCTTTGGAAAGCGAAGGAGATGAGTTTGAGTAGAAATCTTGCTGATACTCGTGTTCTGTGAATTGAATGTGCCATTTCTATTCTTCATATGGCTTTGTTTACGGTCATTGCAAAAAAGGTTTCTGAAAACACTCACATATAAGCAGCACCCCCAACTTTGTGGCAATTTTTTGTTACTTTCAAAATCTGAAAGTCAAAAAAGGTGCAGCTTATACGTGATAAAATACGGTAGGTAAAAAAAATTTAACTAAGTAAAACAATTTCAACTAAGTACCGGTATAAAAAAATTTCTACCTAGGTATTTCTTTCTATCAAAGATTCTAAAAAGGGATTTTATTTTTTTGGGAATTCATAAAAAAAAGGGTTTAGTTTTTTTGGGGTGATTTTAAAAATAGAAAAAAATCACCCACCCCTCCCCTACAAAATATATTTTGACAACCCACCCCTCCCCTCTACGTCCTCTTCCCCTTCCCTCCCATTGGCATCCCCCTGACCCACTGCTTACTGTCACCCATCCACTTACTAACCTCGCCCGAACACGAGGAACGCCTGGTAGATATTACACTGCGACGCGAAGTGCTTGTTGATTTGAACACCACCGTTTATTCTATAAGTGACTAATCGTCGAACCCAGTCACTCTCATTATGTGCACATGCATGCATACTACTAACAAAATCGGACTTGGAAATAAAACGGGCGAACTCTATTATACAGACGAAGTTTGTGTTGACTCTGCATTCTTTTATGAAAACTGCAGCAACTCAGGTGAAGTAAGAAAGCTAATTCCAGAAAACTATATTGTTTATAGATGATCAGTACTTTACGGCTCCAATCGTACTTCGAAACAAACTGTGTCAACCGAACCGACTTTTACAGATCGCTAGAGTAACTGAGCTAAAATAAAGGCAAAAGAATTTTCACTTTTATGCGGATTTTTCACTTTTATGCGGATTTTTCACTTTTATGCGGATGATACCCAGTTGTACCTGTCCTTTGATTCCCGAAGTGGCGAAGGGCAAGCATCAGCCGTTGGTCTAATAGAGGCCTGTGCGACTGAAATAGATGACTGGATGAGGGCAAACAAACTAAAGCTTAATAGTGACAAGTCCGAACTTCTTATTATAAGTTCGAAGTACCGCCCTCGTCCTTTACTTAATTCTATCTCGATCAATGATAACGTAGTTCAGCCCTCAACGTCAGCTAGGAATCTAGGTTTTATAATGGACAATAGTCTAACTCTCGAAAAACATGTTAACTCTATTACCAAATCAGCTTTCTTTCACATCAGGAGGATTGCTAAAATTAGGGATTATCTCTCCGAGGACTCTACTGAAGCTCTTGTACATACATTTATAACTTGTAGATTGGATAATGGTAACGCACTTCTGTATAGTCTGCCAAAATATCTTACGCAGAGACTGCAATCCGTTCAAAATTGTGCCGCCCGGCTTGTATCGCGCAAGTCGAGGTATGCTCGTGCTATGCCGCTACTGATGGAGCTCCATTGGCTGCCAGTAGAAAAACGGATTGTTTTTAAGTTATTATTATTAGTTTTTAAATCCCTTAACAATTTAGCACCTCTTTACATTAGTAGTTTATTGAATTCATATCATCCCTGTCGTAGTCTTAGATCAGCTGGCAAACGCCTTCTGGTCGCCCCGAGGTCTAACCAAAAGACCTATGGTGACAGGGCATTCTCGGTGGCTGCGCCGAGGCAGTGGAACGCTCTGCCCATTCAAATAAGGACAAGCAATACCCTTACCATTTTTAAATCTAGTCTTAAGACTTATCTTTTTAAACAAACATTTTTATAATTATTATTTTATATTTTTAACTGTAGTATTGTAAAGCGCCATAGTGCAGTTAGTGGATATGGCGCTATATAAATTTCTTATTATTATTATTATTATTATTATTAAAAGTGAAATTACCTCTAACATTGTATCTAGAAGAAAACTTATACGAAAGACCTAAAGAATATCTTAAAGTAACAAGTGCAGAGGATCTTGAAGTAACTCCTCATACTCGTTAAATAGACTCAGCTTTCTAAATGGAATAAAACACTGACTAGAAGAAAATGGTAAGTATGCAAATAAACAAACTTCCTATTATTTCCTCGAGTCCCTGAATAATAATATACCACAGCAACATTTTGCGGTGACGGGTCCAGGCCCACAAACCTCCAATAATTATTATTATTACCACCATCGTATATATAATAATTATTACACACTTGATTTAAGTACTTACTTGAAGTACCTATGTAAGGGACTAAGCCCAGAACATCCAATATAAAATAATTATAACGTTATATATATATATATATATATATATATGGTCAGTTCCATATGAGAGAGCAAAATTCCTAAAACATTAGAACAGCCTTTAAGATGGGGATTAAGTCATCAATACATAGATGGATATCCAAACTGTGCAAAAAAAAAAATTTAGCATGCAAAATCAGCCACATGTCTACTCGGGGGGGTCCCCAAAGTAGGCACTACTTCAATGACTGCTTAATGGTATCTATGATATAATCAGCTTAAAATAAAAAATATGGTATAGAATGATCAATGAAGGCAAAACTTTAATGTGGTAATGAAGCCATCTCCCAATACTAAAAAACCATATGAGCCTTTTTCGGCAAAATGCATAACATGCATGAATTATGCATAATCATATTTTTGTCATGGACGTTACGTAACATCCATGACAAAAAGTTACATTTTTCTCCGGCGTTGATCAGGTTGTGCAAATTTTTAAAAACCCTTACTGGTGTTCTGCAATCTTTCTAAGCTTAATACAAATGTAACATCAAATATCAAAATTTTCACTTCGTCTTTCTGTAAAATCAGGGAGAATATTGTCATGGACGTTACGTCATGGACGTTACATACATGTATATAAGGGACATCTTAGAAAGTGATGTCAATTCTAGTGGAGAAAAAAAACAGCTGTGCAAAAATTGTTCATGTTTTAATAATAAAGTATAAAATTAACATGAAACTATGAAATGTCATCTTTTGACAAGCTTATTTTTCTGATAATAACATTACGAAAAGTCCAATATCAAAATTTCAACAAAATGTAAGTTCAAATTTTAAAGACAATGCGAGTCATGTGTGAGTTTGCTTTCTGACTGTTCACTTCCGCTTTAAAGCTGTGAAAGCCTTCTCAACAGCTGCTTGCTGTGCAATGTGGAATGGGCCATAGCCTTGCAGCTCCAAAGGGCCAAAGAAAATGCATGACATGTGGATACTATCAAGGTCGTCCCTCCTTGGCCAGTCAAAGGCTGTAGCTCCAGCTCGATGTAGGAACTTGAACTTTGCAAACTGGCCTTCTACCTCTAGTACTCTGCCGATGTAGAAGATGTTAATGTAATCAACTGCATAGTAATTGCCACTAACTGCACCTGTGGGTGGTATGGGATGGATCACTTCTTGGTGGAGTTCCAGTACCATGTACTTCCTATATGTAGGAATATCTTCCTGAGTGACCATTTTGCTCCCGAGGGCAAGACACCTGGAAAACAGGCAAACAAAAACTCCACAATCAAAGTCATTGTTCTGCTGTGGCACATCACCTGCTGTACTAGCATAGAATTCCCATTCACTGACATCAATGGAACTGTCTAACTCGACAAGGAATGACATCATCTTCTGAACTGCATGTTGTACCGTTGGCTTCACAGACAAACTACTCTTGCTGTCGAGTGTGATGATGCACTTATGTTTTGGAAACGCAGCCAGCAGAAACCAGTGCTTAGACTGATTGGTGTTAATGGGAACAAGGACAAGGTCTTTATTTGTCACCTGCTTACCCTTGACAATATTACCTGCTGGCTGCTTACCAATAACTTGGTCAAACACTTCCCAGGAAAGGACCTCTAGGTTTGTGGCACTTTGTGTTGCTGACTTCACCAGTTCTAGGTATGAGTCGATTACAAAGTTGATCAGCCACTTATCTCTACTTGAAGCACCTTCTACTGCATACAAAGAAGCCAGATCATCTCTACAAATAAGCTTATTACCATTAAAGGCAAAGTCACCTGCTATGATGGATTCTATGAAGGGTACATTGTATTCTGGTATGACAAATGCTGAGCACACATCACTGAAGACTTCCTTAAATCTATCAGGCAGGCCAGGTTGTATCAAACTGCTTTTTCCATCTGCGCTCTCTGAAATTTCATCATTGCTGTTGCTTTCTTCATGGCTGCTACAACCTTCGTCCTCTCCACTGTACTCGCTTTTATCATCATCTGAACTTTGATCGTTGCTGTTGTTTTCTGCTTGGCTGCTACAGCACTCATCCTCTGCACTGCATTTTCCTTCTCCATTGTTGTCGTCTTCATGGCTGCTACAACATTCGTCCTCTCCACTATACTCGCTTTCATCATCAGATTCTCCAAGCAGCACCTCAATCCCTGTCTTCTGGTACGAATGTGTAAGGAACTTCATGGTGCCAGGCTGAACTGCATACATGCAATGGAATTTGCTTATCCCTGGTATGGCTTTTGCTCTCTTGAAGCATTGATACAAATCCAAAGCCTCAGACGTTTTGTTGATTTCATTAGCAGTGATAAGGGTAATGGATGTTTTGCAGCATTCTTTTGCTACATCGGCAAAGGCTTTTGCATTAACCACAGGTTGCACTTTTCTGGTGGAAACAGCTGTCCACACCATTCTTTTCACAGTCCCTCCAATGCCATCAACTGCACCTTTTCCATGCGATGTTGCAAAATAGTGCCAGAAGAGTCTTAGATGAAGCGATTGTGTCAAGCTGTTAAGAAGCTGGGCAATGAACTTGTTCTTGAATTGTGAACTGGGGCCATCAGAAAACATATGAACTTCGTTGACACCAGGATGGTTCTCTTTAACAAATGTATTCAGTACTTTTTTCATGAAGACGGCCACTGATTTCTTCTCATGACTGCGATCATCTGATACAATTACATGGGAGGTGCAGATAGTATTACATGATAAATCCTTGGTCCAGACAGCAACAGTAAAGAGAGTCACCTGTTCTTGATTATAGTAGGCAGATTGAATTTCATCTTGCTGTAGACAAGTATAGTTTTCAGAAAAATCAAATTGCACTACTGCCTCTTCAGGCTTGAGATTCTTGATTTTCTCCTGAAAGAACCTTGCTTGGTTTCTTTTAATAAAGACATGCTTCAAGAAGGGAGGCATTTTAGTATCAAGGGATTGCAATGCTTCTTCAACTGTGCCTTCTTTGTGTACTTTTTGCATCTTCTTCGTGAGACTTGCAGCCTTTCCTTTCTTTCCAGGTACTTCTTGTGTGACTCGTTCGCACTGATACCATGTTATTTCATCCAAGGGAGCTTCTTCTTTCATTTCCTCTAGAAAATCTGGACAGTCCTTGCACTCTCCTGTCATACATGATTCATTATTGCTGTCACAGACAAATGCATCAACAAAAGAACCAGAATACTGTGGGAAACTGGGTATTTCCTTCCCAAGGCAATCACACAGCAAGCGTATGTTGTCATGTTGTTGACAAAGACAAACATTCCTTGGCATTTTAGAAGACAACAGGACATTACATGGCCTTAGGGAAGAAAACTTGCTCAACCCGATCTCACAATCTGAGTTTTCTTTCTTGAACATAGCATATGTCTCCTTGAGAGACCACATCAAATGTCTCTTCTGGAGTTTAGTTTTCTTTCCGTGAGATCTGACTATTACATAATCTCTCATCCCTGGTGCTTGACGGGAAATGCTGTCAACGAGGTAGAAATCTTGAATGCATTTTACAACAGATTGTGGCAGTTGTTTATTTCCAGCATCTTTGCACGTTTTCTTCTCTATGGACAGAATACCATAAGAATCAGCCAGTTTTCGAATAACTGCTACCTTCTTTCTAGGGCTAGCTGGCAGACAAGTTTTTACTTTGCCTGTGGCCTTTCCTAAAGCCTGTGCAGATTTGTAGACATAATCACAATCTTCATGCAGTTGCTCAACTCTTGTCTTAATGGAAGACAATTTCTTTTTATACCGGTGAAGGCAAACTCGTTCCTTGCATTTCTGACGGATCTGTTCTGCTTCACTTGGACTAACAGCCTTGTTTTTTCTTTCAAGCCTCTTCCGTAACTTATCCTTTTCTTTGTATTGGATGTACCTCTTTGTATCATTTTTAACCTGATTTAAATAAGCACTCCAGCTTCTCTTTCTCTTCTCTCCAGTTTTTACCATATCTTACAGACAATTAACACAGCTAGTCAGTCACCATCTTGCATTTTGGCTTAGGAACCTGGCCATGTGTCTTCCAACACAGGGAGCCCATATGATTTAGTGTGCTTTTCATATAAGTTTCAATTTATCCTATAATTATATGAAAAAAAGTCCCCTAATGCTATATATAAAGCATGGTCAGCTGCTATCATGGGAATTTTTCAGTAGAAACCATAAATTAAAGCTGAAAGTTAATTTTTCTCAGACACTGTAACGTCCATGACAAAGCCTGTAACGTCCATGACACCATTATTTGTCTAGTCAGGGGAGACATAAAAGACGAACTGGAAAACTGACAACATATATACTAACTTTCATCTTCAACAAAGATTATATCCCCTTAAGAATTTAATATCTGCAGATAATTCACAGGAATATCAAGTTATACACTCTCACTTGAAAGAGTGGTTTATTTAATGTAACGTCCATGACACATGTGTTTTATTTATTTTTATCCATATGAATAGAAAGAACTAAAAATTTTTTTCATAAAACAAATAACACCATTTCATTACATAATATTAGCATGAAAAATGTTACATTAATTGCTCTTAGCAATTTTAGAATGTAATTTTAAGTTCCAAAAAGTGTTCAAATGTAACGTCCATGATCATGGAATTGTCCATATATATATATATATATATACAGTCGTTGCCGTTAATGTTGTCCTAGACATATCCACATATGGATTTATAGCCTTTGTTCAGTTCGCACCTTTTACATAAAGAACGGTAATCAGCGTGAACGCGCCCTTTGTATTTGGTAACAAAGAGCCACGCTCTTGCTTACCAGTTCGAAGCCCCGAGTTCAAGTCTCAGAATCGGCATTTTTGTTACTGCGAAGATTTTTTTCATTTCTTTTCCCCCTTTTTTCTGACTGCATTCCCTTAAAAGCTTTTATTTCAAACGTGACAACAAGAACGGGCCGGAGTTCTTTTTAACCTTTGAAATGCCTAGGACACCTATCATCCACATCTATTTTATTAAGGGATGTTCCAACATTTCTTTTGCAAAAGCTTCGACTGCCGCAGGGAATGTAGTATTTTGATCGTCCATGGCGTAGCTTCAAAAGGTTTGTTATCGTTTGTCAAACATTCGTAAACCTTACGCCGAATACACGGCTATAATTCCATGTGAGTTATTTTCCTTTACAAAGAAAAAAGCTTCGTCAACTTATGCAAGCATTACTATGGGTTTCAAAGAGAATTCTGGCTAATTTCTGGACTGCAGGATATTTTCAAAACTGTCCTCCGTGTCTCGCGGACGATGTTTTCGAAATCTCGGAAAAAAAGAATGAGGTCGCTCGTTCAGTCTGCCTATGTTCAGAATATCAGTACGAATGAAATTCATAACACTTGCTAAAATCGCTTCCTACTTCTAAACAAAGATATAATACTTTGAATCAGTGGGTATCTAGTATTTTCAAAAATGTTTCTGGTATATACATAAGCCCGGCACAGTGTAAGAAAAACAAATTACGCTCATTCAAACCCACAACCATCAACAGAATCATTATACCGTTCTAAACGAAAATAGCGTAATTTGGGCGTACTCAGTCAGTGCTGGTATAATTATCTACTTCGAAAGTCTGGGAAAATTTGAGACCGTTTCAGGTTGACAGTATTATTTTAGCTACATCGTCCATTCTTATCCAATATCAAAAAATAAACTGCAAAAAGAAACATATGTAAACAAAACAAAAAGACAAGGGAGGAAAAAACAAGGGAAAAAAAACAAGAAAAAAATGCGATGCCGATACAGAGACTTGAACTCGGGGCTTCGAACTGGAAAGCAAGAGCGTTAACCATTAGACCACCGTGGCTATTTGTTACCAAATACAAAGGGCGCGTTCACGGCTGATTACCTTTCTTTATGTAAAAGGTGCGAACTGAACAAAGGCTATAAATCAATATGTGGATATGTCTGGGACAACATTAACGGCAACGACTGTATATACATATATATATATATATATGTAAAACTGATGTGTAATACACATGGAATGAACTGATATGCTTGAATATACATATATATACCTCGACTTGCCTGCAGTTATATCAAAAGTAATTATTGCGTTCGACGAAGGAGAACGCAACCTAATCTGGTGACGGGTTCCCTGTGCCTGTGTGTGATGTGTTTGCCGGTAGCCCAAAAATAGTTCAGTTTTTTCGTAGGCCTATTACAAAATGCCTCGATATCATGAACAGCCGGGGAACTGGTAACTATATACACGATGCTCGGAGAAACGTCGAGTATAAGTGTTTTATTATTTTCCCAATCCAATGCAATAATGTTTAAAAAGTTAGCAAGCACGATATATCAAAGCCTGTAGCATTCGACAAAGTCTGATGTCCAAACTATATCAAGTCAAATATGGTTTGTGCTGTCCAGTAACAACCGAGTGAATTCTGTTGGCTTGCTCTCTGTATTGGATTCTGCTTTTCGCTGTACATACAGATACCAAAACTACAAACAGTAAGATGACCTGGCTGAAGAGAAATCTAGGGCTGAGTTTTCTAGATACCTGTAATCGCCGTATCTTGATCGAGTTGCGACACTGTGTACATCTTGGTTTTTCAAATATTCAACACTAACATATTCAGGCAGAGAGTTAATCTATAACGACATTTTGTTATGCCAAGGAACTGGAAAATCAACACAGTACGAGGTGAGGGAAATTTAAAGTACTTAGTTCATTGCTGTGTTCCCTAATCGATTAATCTACACTGAATTTCTGACGGACCTGAAACAAGGCTGATCAAAGCCAGGACCTGGCTACCAACATTGACCATAAATTATTCTGCAACTAAACAATGGCAGCCAACCTTGTTTTCACTTGAAAAATACTGTGAATGATCTAAGGAACTGCATGGGGTGTACTTTATACACATGCATATATATTTTATGTTCTACACTGGAATGTACTTAGTATTATGAATGCTAGGAACTGGAATGCAGTTTATACGCATCTGATCATGAATAGCCATTATAAGCTAGCTTAAATAGGGTTGATACCCAGATGCATTCCCTTGTATATTAACTTATAAGTCAAAACATCAAAATTTTCACATTAGTTAAAAACAAGCATTTTTGATCAGGATTACTTACACCGTCAACATCATTGCAGCAATCTTTCAGCCTTTTGTGTTACCACAGTCCTCAGTTTCACTTACAAAAATATGTCGAACGCACTTTGATAATCTACGATTACTACTAGTCATAAATTTAATCGTCACTGTTCATGAGCCAGATCAACCACAATGCAACTGACTTTGTCTCTTGACAGTAATTTATATAACCCTAATTATCACAACACTGGCTCCCAGGCCCTCTCGTCCACATAGGAAATTATTTCCCTTTTCACTACCAATTCATACATTCATTGTTACAAAGAGAAATCTATTTCTAACCCCTGACAACAAAGAAGTTTGCTAAAAAAACTTTCAATTTCTAATGGGACCTGAAACAACCATTGGGCTGTTCAAAGTCAGGACCCCGAGCTAATCCACAGATCGAATTGGAATTTTGTGTGTGGGCTTTTGTGGATGGAGGAAAACCAGAGAAGCCGGAGAAACCCCTTGGAGCACCCCGGCTCAAAGAAATACTACTATTCTCTTGTTCTCTCATCAAAGAATCGCCCACAGAGGATGTCAAAAGGTGCAAAAATAGATAAATGATCGAGACCTTCAAAGAAGTACAAATCAATGTAACTAAAAAAGTTATCAACATTTCTGCTTTGCTTTGCCGTTTCCATGCGGAACAAGAGCCAAATGAATAACAAGCAGATTTATTAAAGCCACTTAAACACTCCACTCCAAGCAAACTCATTCCTAACACAATCCAAGCCCTAACCCAACATAAAAAAACTAACCTGCTCACTAATTTAGTGTTAAAAAAAAAGATTCTTCAATGGTCCTATGGACTAATCCAAAGCCTGCCATACATTTAAGAAACACCCTAACCACCAACAACGGGTGTTTAGTAACTTAGGGTTTTTAGAGCTATAGTCACTACATTTGGGTTCTTTAGGGCTAGATCACTGAACAACGCAGAAAAATAATGATTTTTCAATGGTCCTGTGAACTAATCCAAATAAACCCTGCCCTACATTAAACAAAACACCCTAACCGTCAACAATGGGTCACGTTGGGCTAGGATGGGTGTAAAATGTGTCATTTGAGCATATCTTCACCGTCTTTAAGTCATTCGTCATGAAAATTGGCATCTGGGCTGGGACAATTAAGGCAAATATTTTTATATTCATTTTGTGAGAAAATTTAAAATGATGACGTCACAATCGATGATGTCAATACATAACCGTATTAAAAAGTTTAACATATATATAATTTCTATAGCTGGTTTGAAGGAGCTTCTCAAGAGATGATGAAAGCTGCAAACCGTTTCTCAATATGAGCAAAATTTATTGAGATATCACATGTTGAGTGAATTATACATGCCAACTCTTGTTTGGTATATAAGGCTAGCCGGTAGGGCAAAATGCTGTCGTTTTTGATTTTTGGATTTCAACCTCACAACGAAAATATTTGCGAATGTTAAATTATGACGTCACACATTGGATGACCTCACAGACAAGTTTTGTGCATTAACTTAGAATTGAAAAAGGTTTGAGTGAAAAAAATTGATTCTCTTTATTCCCGATAGCTTGGTGATATTTCTGACAAGGTATCGGTACAATTTAGTACCACACATGTGACAATTATTGATTAGATTTATTTACTGCAATCCGGGGGAACTTACCCTTCAACAGCAGGTTTCTGGCTGAATTGATATAATATATTCAAAAAATCATATCTCAGCTAATTTACGTCGTAGCAACAAACGGTTTTCAGTGTTGAAGACGTCTCGAGTATATCTATCAATACCCCTATGTAAAGGAAGTCGATATTTAAGAAATAAGACATTTAAGAAAACATCAATATTATGACATCATCGATTGTGACGTCATCAATTTTAATTTTATCACAAAATGGATATCAAAATATTTGCCTTAATTGTCCCAGCCCAGATGCCAATTTTCACGATGAATCACTTAAAGACGGTGAAGATATGCTCAAATGACACATTTTACACCCATCCTAGCCCAAGTTTAGTAACTTAGAGTCTTTAGAGCTATAGTCACTACATTTGGGTTCTTTAAGGGCTAGATCACTGAACAATGCAGAAAAATAATGATTCTTCAATGGTCCTGTGAACTTAATTAATCCAAACCCTGCCCTACATTTAAAAAACACCCTAACCGTCAACAACGGGTGTTTAGTAACTTAGGGTTTTTAGAGCTATATATAGCCACTACATTTGGGTTCTTAGGGCTAGATCACTGAACATTACGCAGAAAAATAATGATTCTTCATGATCAATGGTCCTGTGAACTAATCCAAACCCTGCCCTACATTTAAAAGACACCCTAACCGTCAACAACGGGTATTTAGTAACTTAGGGTTTTTAGAGCTATAGTAACTACATTTGGGTTCTTAGGGCTACAAATGTAGATCACTGAACAACACAGATAAATAATGATTCTTCAATGGTCCTGTGAACTACATTTGTAATCCAAACCCTAACCCAACATTTAAATCAACCTAACCCCAGTAAACATAAGTTCCCTTTTTAGAATCTTGAAAAAAATAACCTAGTTAAATTTTTTTTACCTTTGCCTGCAACATATATTTAATGGTGTATTTATACCCTACTATAATTAGAATGTATTTTATTGCAAAAATTGAACTTAATTGTGATGACAATTTAGCCAATCCATCGTCAATGAGTTTAAAGAGTTGGCGTCCTTAAGCTGACAAGCAGTAGTTCCATACATCAGTATACTTGCCAACAGTCCCACATTTTTGTCATTTGTCCTACAATCCCACATGGCTGTCCAAATGTCCCATATTTTCATTTCCATGTACCAGTATGTCACAGCTTTTTTGAATTGCAAAGATAAGTGAAAGAACAGTTTCTTTAACTTTGTTGTAGTCATTTCCCACATTTAAATTCTGCAAAGGTTGGCAAGTATGTAGTTCTTTTTCTTTTTCTTTTTGCAGTAATTTAAACATGTATTTCATCATAGGGAGCTCAAGAAGTATTCCAGGAATTGCCTCATGTGTATGTTCATCCACATGAACTGAAAAAGGCAGTTGAAAAGGGAGGTCAGTATTTAATGTTTAATAGTTACCATTTATTTGTTTTGTTTTCTGTTTGACTAACATATTGGTGTTAATTTATGCTACATGTATCATGTTTATAAAAACTAAAATATAGAAACTTCTATGTAATACATGTAGATAAAGAATGAGCGGCCAATCTTTATGGGATTTACAAACTCGAGCTGAAAGCGAGAGTCATGTTTTCAGTTATTTTGACGATACAACTTATTTTGGCCGAGAAAATCGAAGCCAAAGTTTATGTAAATCAGGACGAAATCTGTATCAGATTTACAGATCACTTATCGGTCAGTGATTTCCTTTGTTTTTGCTTCATGAATTATTAATGAGTTTGATAATCATAATTATATATTATATATAATTATATATATATATATATATACAGCTGCGTGCAAAGTTATGAAGCCCCCATGAAAATTTTATACTTATATTGATTGCATCATGGTTAATCCAAAAATGTGCTTTTCAGACATTTTTTTAAACAAAAAATACATCAGGTGGGAATGAAAAATGTATGAGTAAAACATTGTTAGATCATATGGGCCCATCAGTTGAAGAAAACAAGTGTTATTTTCAGTTTTAGTTGTACTAATTTATTCCATGCTTTTGCCACTGGGTCCAGTCGACCAAAATGCTGCTATGACTTCAAGGAACTCACTGTATTCTGAACTTTACTTTCTCCACGTCGCGCTAGCTAGGTTTATTCTATTTCCCTAAACGATGCTGAAGTATTCACTAAATTGATCTCAAACTTTGGAGTTTACTATCAATGTGAAACATGTTGTATTTTATCTTATAGTAGTTCTACCACGTTTGCAATTCTGCCAAACAAACAACCAAGTTTTAAAACACTTAAAGCCAAAACACAGCTAAAATATTTTTGCCATTATGAAGTCTGCAAAAGAACTAAATTTTCACTCGGAACACAGTTGTTTTCTTTTTGCATTTTTGTGGAGGTAATTATTTCGCATTCAAACATATTTTATTTGATTCAGAATTGAATGAGGCCGGTTTTCGTTTTGCTGTTCGCGATACATATTTAACAAGACGCCCGCTGGGCGTTTACTCGGGCTGTCACTTTTAGGTATGAGGCCAACTGTTTCTAAAATAAATTCTGCCAAAAAAGGACCACTTCGTGAAAATCATTAAAAATTAAAGGCACTTGTACGAGATTGGTAGTTGAAATACAGTGTACTTTGTTGAAAGTAATCCCAACGAACACTCTTCTTCCCCGCCGAACCACAGACAATGATGGACTTCGGCCGCAAAGCTAAACAACACGAAACTCGTCCGCTTTGATTTTGTTTCAGTAGAGCCATTTCCTCCGTTTATCAGCTGTAACACAAGCTGCTGGGACGTTTAGGGTTTCGAGTCCTTCATCAGTGCAATTAGGGAAGAGATATAAACTACAATAAATACTTTCCGAGACAAACAGACTTGACTGTATACGCGGCGTGATGGCGATAATTTCACAAGTTCACTTGCGCTCGCGACGAGTTGAGCCATTTGAAAATTCAAGGACCCTGGAACTAACTGAGAAGGCGGCTGTATTTCAGGCTAGTTATCAAACTCAATGCAATGAGGGTTTCTTCAGTTTTCCCCATATTAACAGACATGTAACAGTATATTAATGTCTCTCAATCTAGTAGAAAGACTCTCTAAGCTGTGTAGTTGACCTGACAGTTCAGTTACCCATTGGCAGACGGTGGTATTGCCTAATTTTACGGCCGGGAATAGATTTCTGACAATGACTCATAGAAATCGATATCTCCTTGTCTCGCCTTGTCTGAGAGCTTTGACCTTTGTTATCTGAGCGCGCCTGACGAAATCTACCCTGAGATTATAATTTGATACCTTTTATATCTAAACGTGTTTAGAAACACTTAAGCTGAGATTGTATTTCGCTCCTGTGTAATCTGATTGGTTACTGGCGCCAAACAGCGACACAAAAAATAATAATAATAATAATAAACGGCTTGCATTTTCTGACTCGTGCCGGCCGAAGGCCTGGCCCGAGTAATTAAATAGAACGTGCATGCTCCAGGATTTGACAGCAATTTTGTGAATACTTCAGCCTCATTCAGGGAAATAGGATAAACCTAGCTAGTGCAATGTGGAGAAAGTAAAGTTCAGAATACAGTGACAGGGACGGCGAAGCGAAATTTCAAGTGGGGGCCGGCTAAAAATGGTCATTGAGCCAGTATGACCAAACTGTAGTCTTAAACTGACTGAGAATTAACTATGCAAAATATTTTTTGGGCAAAAAAGTGGGGGAGATATAAGCACCATCCCTGAGTGAGTTCAGTTAAAGTCACAGCAGCGTTTCGGTCGACTGGACCCTGAGTGGCAAACACATCGCAAACAGCAAAACGAAAACCGGCCTCATTCAATTCTGAATAAAATAAAATACAGTAAAGACCCGTAGTTAAGCCGCACCTTTTTACCCAAAATTTCCGTTCAAAATCTGGGGTGCAGCTTATCTACGGGTGCGGCTTATCTACGGGTCTTTACGGTATGTTTGATCAATACTTCATATGCGAAATAATTACCTCCCAAAAACCACAAAAGAAAACAAAATAATGTGTTCCAAGTGAAATTTTAGCTCTTTTGCAGACTTCATAATGGCAAAAATATTTTAGTTATGTTTGGCTCAGTTTGAAGTGTTTAATTTGGTTAAAAGGTATTCAAAGGTATTCATATATATAGCGCAAATTCGACATGAATATATCCAAATGCGCTTCACAAGGTTATTTTTGTGATACGGACTGCTATTGTGGCGCAATGTGCTGCTGTGCAGTTTACAATCATGAGCGATTGTTAGTACCTCAGAATACCAGGCTGTTGTGTCGGGAGACAATCCCTACTCTTTCTCGAAATAACACAACAGGTTTTTTCACGTCCCCCTCGTATAGATTAGAAGAGGAAGGAGACAAGGCCAACGGTTTATACGTCCCTCAGCCCAAGGACGTGGCCGGGATTCGAACCCCTGACCTCCTGCACTCTAGACCGTGCTCTACCAACTGAGCTAACCAGTGAGGCAGTTGGTTGTTTGGCAGAATTACAAACATGGTCGAACTACCACAAGATAAAATAGAACGTGTTTCACATTGATAGTAAACTTAAGCTTAGGCTTCACAGGGTTTGGAATCAATTTAGTGAATTAAATCAATACTTCAGCCTTGTTTAGGGAAATAGAATAAACCTAGCTAGTGCAACGTGGAGAAAGTAAAGTTAAGAATACAGTGAGTTCCTTGAAGTCATAGCGGCGTTTCGGTCGACTGGACCCAGTGGCAAACGCATGGAATAAATTAGTACAACTAAAACTGAAAATAACACTTGTTTTCTTCAACTGATGGGCCCATATGATGTAACAGTTTTAATCATACATTTTTCATTCCTACCTGATGTATTTTTTTAACTTTTTTGTTAAAAAAATGTCTGAAAAGCACATTTTTGGATTACACATGATGCAATCAAAATAAGTATATAATTTTCATGGGGGGGGGGGGGGGGGGGTGTCAGAATTTTTGCACATGGCTGTATATATATATATATATATATGCTAAAAAGGTTGTCCTTGACAAACATACTAATATAAGTATATACTGTAAGTACCTTTTCATGGAATACTGCTAATTTTGGGAGGTTGTCCAGAATATAGTTTCTGATTGGCCTGACTCCCAAGAGATCTCAAAAATATGTTTTAACTGGAATGGCATGTCAGAAAATAATATATTAAATATATATTTGTTCATTTAACCATCCTAAAATAGACAAATATATACTTCAGATATATTTCTTATCATATCATTGCAGTCAAAATACATTTTCCGATGTCTTGGGGTCAGGCCAATCAGAAAATATATTTTGGACAACATCCCATAATAATATTGTAAGTATTTGTATTAGTATTATTCCACAAAAAAGTACTTACAGTATATACTTATATTAGATTGTTGTCAAGGACAACCTTTTTGGCATTGACTGTATGTATACATGTATATATACATAATAATACATACAATCGATGCCAAAAAGGTTGTCCAGCAGAACATAATATAATACTATAATATCCATTGTTTTGGGCTATTGTCTAGGCCAAAACAATAGGCCAAAACAATGGATATTAAAGTATTATATTATGTTCTGCTGGACAACCTTTTTGGCACCGACTGATATACATATACATATATACACCTTATCACATTATATACACCTTATCACACCTTAGCACCTTATCACACTCATTTCAAAACCATTTACTAAAGTCACATGCCGGGAGCCGTACATTATGTATAGCGTCAGCAGGCTGGAAAATATGCCTGGCCCTGCTTTGACTTTTTGTTTGTTGTTTTGCCATTTGAAAGTGTCATTAGAGCGGATTTCAATTGAGTGTCGGACGTGTTTTGGTTTTGTGTTTACTAAGCTCTCCTATTGGCTGAGAAAGAAAACCAACCAATCAGAATCCAAAGTAAAACCAAACGCAAATTGGTTTTAGTTTTGCTTTGGTTTGTCATTGGCTCACAGGGAAGCCATTTATGAATTACTTAATGATTACTCGCTCCTATGATTGGCTGGCTGTGGGTAATTTGCGTTTGGTTTTACTACACTCAACTGAAAACCGCTCTAATGACTTATTAATTCATTGTTAACATATTTTCGTCACAATTATAATTTAATTTTTAATCTATTACTTATAAAAAATGTTTATAGAGTTTTTATAAAATTAACTTATTAATTATTACATAGTATTTACTGTATATATTATATATTTATATTTCTGTTATATTGTATAAATTATTATTATTATTATTAGCTTTGTATTTTCAGTTGTCAAGCACTTTTAACAAAATATGAGCCCCCGGCTCGGGTGAATGGGCAACCACTCCCTGTGTAATTGACTTTAAATAAATTATTGTATTGTATTATCGTACTGTATGAGAAAAAAGGATTGACTGAGTATGGTCGGGCCGGTCTGGAAAATATTTGGCTCTCTGTTAATATGTATGTATTCTCGGTCGATCCATACGTTATGAGCTTGGGCGAAATATGTTGCTGTCCATGCATTGCTCCCACTCAGTCTGTGTGTATCTTAAAACGTGCATGAAGTCCAGTTACTGCATAACATATAGGGCAAGTTTTTTTCCTGCTTTAATTACACTATAAGACCCAAGAGCGAAGCACTTGGGCAATAAAAAATGGGCATAGCAAGCAAGTGTAGTAAGATTTTATTTATAGCTCAAAAGTTAAATCAAAACCAGATTTGCTTTAATTTTGTGGGATGTATGCAGTGTTGTCTATAAAGATGGATAGCCTGCAAACAGGCTCATGGAAGGGAGAAGAAGAGCCTGCGAACAGGCTCGTGGAAGGGAGAGATGGGGGAAGAAGAGCCTGCGAACAGGGTCATGGAAGGGAGAGAAGGGGGAAGAAGAGCCTGCACAGATGCAATTGCCCACTTTAGATCTAGAAATGAGTAGGGGGATGGGGCAAGTTTGGGTTTGCAAAGGTGCTGGAGATTGTTACTGGGTACATTTAATTGCGATATTTGCCATGTTTCTTTGACGTATAATTTCTGCAATTAGGGTGTCCCCTAAGTAAGGATCCCAAGTGCCTTTGCGAAACTGAACTCGCCCCATCCCCCTACTTGTTTCTAAAGTGGGCAATATTTGAATATACATGTATATGCATCTAAACTCATATTGGCCCATTCTACAATAAAATATTTTCACATGTTCATTAGATTTGATAAACAAAGCTGCCACATTATTATCCTTTGTTTCAATTGTGTTTCGCACAAGTGGAAATGGAGCGGCATCTGAATCGAGCCTAATGATAGCTCAATGCAGGGGCATAATTCACATTGTATTGCATCCATACAGGCTCTCCCTCCCCCTACTTCTCTCCCTCCCACTACTTCTCTCCCTCCCATATGAGCCAGTGTTCACAGGCTACACCTGTATAATTATAGCTAACAAAAATCACCAGCAATTTACCTATTTCCAGCCAGCCTCGTTCTTCTGCTTAACTGCTGTTCAACAGCTATTGAAAAAAGCAAATACAATTGCAGCCACCTACTTTTCATTCACAGCACTCTAAAATAAGTTATGGAGCATAAACTGACCAATCATAGCTCACCAATTTAAATTTAGCCATATAATAAAAGGTTTTACATAACCTATTCTATTTGACTATAAATGAAGGGGTCATGCAAGAACAGAGTAAGTGACTTTTCATTGAGTTCTAAATTAAAAGAATATGAAGGAGAATTTAGAATGTGACCAGGCCACTTAATTACTCTGTTCTTCAAGGTTCTTTATTTTACACTATTTACAGGTACATGTAGGTTTGAAGTTTGACATAGGATTACTGCGAGAAAAGAAAATTTACAAAAAGTACTATATATGGTTTACAGGAATGGTGTGTTATTAGTGGCCAAATTAAGTAGCATTGAAGCTTTCGAGTTAGCCACTACCATCAGAATAAATATACGAGGACAGGTTTACCAGAAATGATATTAGAACTTCATATAGTAAGGAAAATAAGAAGAAAATACAGGTTTCAGTTATATATTTATATATTGCATGTACATAATATGAAATAGACAGTAAATTTGATAACAGAAATATTAACAACGCTATAGAGGAAAAAAAATCATAATTAAAATTAAAAGTGGAGAGAAATAGACTTAATATATATATTACTATATAACATATTTCTCATTGGTGTATATACATATGTCAGGTCTGATTATCAAGTAAGAATAATTTTTTAAATATTTTTTCTTAAAACTACATCGAGGTAAACATTTGAGATAATAAGGTATTTTCCCCCCATATCTTGGAAGCCATAGCTTTAAATGTAAATAGACCGTAATTTGTTCTGGCAGCCGGTCTGTATATAGGTTTTGATTGGCTGCATATCTTGTATTATAGGAATGGACTTCAGAGGCAGATGTAATAAAGTTAAGGAATATAACTGGAGTATTTATTTTATCATTTTGAATTCTGTGTACAAGAGATGAAATTTTGTTAGATTTCATAATAAGGGTTAACACTTTCTCTTTTGTTCGCAAAGAAAATACAACGAATACATTTATTTTGTCTGGTAGTAATTTTTTTTAGCCTAGATTGGTAAGCGGTACCCCAACTCATTAATCCATAGTTTAAATAAGGATATACAAGGGTATAATAAAGTTGTTTAAGTGTATTTAAATTGACATGTCTTAATTTACAGATAATTCCTATATTTTTTGCTAATTTATTGTTGACATGTTTTATTTGGGGATCCCAATTTAGGTGCTCATCTATAATATATACATGTACACCTAAGTATTTGATATAATTTATGTTTTTTGTTCTATTTTGCAGGTTGTTATATTTATATGTGGCTTATTCCTTGGAGATGTTATTAGCATGTAATTTGTCTTTTTAAAGTTAATTGATAATTTATTGGCTGCACAGTAGTTGAGTACATGGGTGAGCTCGTCATTAATAACTGTTTCCAATTCACTTAAGTTATTAGATGAATAAAATAAATTGGTGTCATCAGCAAAGATTCTAAATGAAAGCTTTTTTGATGAGTTTGGCAAATCGTTTATATATAAGAGTAGAGGTCCTAGAGTAGACCCTGTGGAACACCACATATGTGACCTTACAGCAGAAAACGTACAATAACGACTTTCTGTTTAAACAGGTAAAATAAACGAGAAACAAACGGGTTTTCAAGTCGTGTACACGGCTTTCTAGGCCGTGTACATGAGTTGGAAAGCCGTGTAAACGAGTTGGAAAGCTGTGTAAACGAGTTGGGAAGCCGTGTAAACGAGTTGGGAAGCTGTGTAAACGAGTTGGGAAGCTGTGTACGCGGGTTGGGAAGCCACGTACACGGGTTTGAAAGATAGCCGAAAAAAGCAAACAGCTTTCTAAAATGTTTACAGTGCTCTGTGACAGGTTAGCACGAAAATTTGCTGCACTCTGCAAAATTTCTTTAGAAATTTTGTTTGGTACTCTGCGAATATTTGCACGAAACTTCGCTTCTTCAAAATGTTGATCCTTCGAAATTTCGATGCCCGTCCAAGATCAAGTTACTTTTTCCGGCTCACTCGGTCAATTCGACAAACCTGAGTTGTAAACTTTATTCGGACTTTGAGTAACTGAACTTTGAACGGTACAGGATGACAACTGCATAGTTTACTTCAGTTCAGTCAGTATAATCAGGCTAAGAATAGAAATCTGATGCTTTGAACCCTGAATCGAAGGCCGGAAGGCTAATAAACGAAAGGAACATTGCGTTACGAATCGCATGTCCCAACTTCGGAAGTGTTCAATTTTGTAAACATTATCCGTATATCCACAATAATATTCAGATCCGTCAGATTTCCAGATCTTTGTAAAAGTCATTGCATAACGGTTCAAGTAAATTCGGACCATTGCAGTTATTGAAATATCGTGAGCCGTAAAATAGACAAAACATTACGGCTGCATGGCCCGCTTTAAAGCTTGACTCACTCACTGAGCGCAAAGCATAACACCAAATAAAATTTTGCTTCATTGTAGTTTCACATTTACGGCATATCCTTGTCTTGTTACTAGTATTAAAAAGTTTCGGCAGAAATCACTGTAAATGTTTGCGTATTAAATCTCAACTCTTCTTGGAGTCTGAATTTCCACGTGCAATCAGTCCGGCGTGAACATGTCAGTCTGATTTTTGCAGAACATCAACAGAGTTTTGAAGCAACGTTTGTCATGAAAGACGTGCAAAAACTTCTATACTCTTACTAGAATACTTCTACTGGGGAAATGCAATTCCTTTTGAATTAAAAGAGCTTTAATGCATCGGATCAGATCAGTCAGTTCGCGTAAATGGAAAGTGCCCTAGCTAATTGCGCCCCCGCGGTATTTGTGTCAGAAATGAGACACGCGTCTGCAATGCTGACAGTCCACGATTGACGGGGACTTTATACGCAAGGTATTTACCAAAACCATCTTACTGTACGTTTGTAAATTAAACTGTGTTTGTTATGAATTCGAATTTGTCACGCGTTAATCCTGGTGAAAGAAAGGTTAAAATACGAAATTGTGCTACATTCGTAGGAACAAAGAGCGAAATTCGTCGAAATACGTTTGCATTACTTTTGCACGGCAATTAAACGGCCTGGCCGAGAAACGGCTTCACAACTCGTTTGCACGTAAACGACTTTCGAAGCCGTGTAAACGACTTTCGAAGCCGTGTAAACGACTTTCGAAGCCGTGTAAACGACTTCCGAAGCCATGTAAACTGTTTTCTAACCCGTTTACACGGATAACAAATGGCTTATTGTACGTTTTCTGGTGTAAGGTCACATATTACGTTTTTCAAACTAGATTCAGTATTACCAATTTTCACATACTGTTTTCTATTGTTTAAGTAACTAGAGAACCATTCATGTGGGACTCCCCCGAATGCCATATTTGTTGATTTTTGCAAGTAGTATGTCATGGTTGATCGTGTCAAAAGCTTTAGAAAAGTCTAGGAAAATTCCACAGGTTATTTGTTTTTCATCTACATGTATGGCTGTTTTTAGGTTTTCTATGATTTCCAAAATTGCTTGTTCGGTTGAGTGGCCTTTTGTACTTATGATGCAGATGCTAATACAGTTGATGCTCTCTGAGCAACCACTCTTGTAAGCATGACCAGCGCCCCTTAAGCAACCACCTATATAAAATCCCATTTAATTTCTCTGTCAGCCACTGTATTTATAATTTCTCATAAGCGACTACTCTTGTATATAAGCAACCGCAACTGCCTTTGAGGGTTGTGATTTGGAATTTTCTCATAAGTCAGATCACCCTGGCAAGAGAATGCAATTTGAGACCACAACTTTCAAACATAATCATGCTACAGTACTTTGCAATAATGGATTTATTGTAATGTAATCAATGATGGTGACAATGAAAGTTGACTAAGTGGTGACAGTACCATGTGTATTGCTCTTGAATAACAACAACTCTTGAATCACAGCAACATTGGTCCTGTACTTGTGTTACATATGGGTCATGTTTTAGGGGCAACCCTGTTGGGTTAGGATTTAATGGCTAGGGTTAGGGTAGGGTTAAGATTAGGTTAATCCCCCCTAAAACGTGATGGGTATACTGTGGTGACACCACTCTAGCAAATGACCAGCTTTAAGCAACCACCTTTTCCTGATCCAAGGATGGTCATGCACTTTAAATAGGAGAGTCAGTACGTCAACTGTAGTTTGTACAAAACGTAGAACAATTTCAAAATATGTTTACATTTTATGTTGTCCAGGTCCTTTTTGCATGACATGGCCCATATTGAAAACTTATACTTTGTTTTAGACCACCGAAAAGTGATTGGAACTGTTGTGAGTAGGGAGGATTACTTGGTCCCTAAAGCAGGCGGCAAGTTTGATGCAGGGGAATATGATGCGCACCCTGAAAAGTACAGGTCCATTTTTGCTGAAGTTGTAAGTGAGCTCACAAAATTGTGCAAATTGATTCTTATGAGATTCTTATGATTGAAGTGAACTATATGTAGCAGTGTTCTTCAGAAACATCATTCACACCAACATTTGTGCTGACTATTCAATTCTGAAGAGCCAGCTACTTAACAGAGATATAGTACGTAGCTGCATTTGTAGATAGCAAGGCCAGACAGAATTATAGAGGGTCTATATCCATAGTTTCACTAATAACATTAATTTATAATCGTCGATATTTACTGCCTGTCTGTAGCCAGACCAAAGTTGAATACAGCCAGGGGACTGACCCAATATTGCCTGGCTATTATTTACTTATCTGCTTAAATTGACAACAAAGGACATATAGGACAGTCATCCATTCAGTCCCTATTAAATGTGTTGACACTGGCTAAAACACCTCTGAATCTTAATGGGATCTGAAACAACTATAAGGGCTGATCAAAGTCAGGACCCGGATAAACCACAGATTTAATTGGAATTTAACTACTTAACTATTCTGGAGAACACTGGAGAACACTGGAGAACACTATATTTAGGTCTGGTACAATGTACAGTATAATAATAAATAATAATAGACTTTATTATCCACAGAAATCTTTCAGTTGTCCAAAGATGCTGTTCAACTAATAATAGCAATAATAATATAATAATTTACTAGATACTAATTATAATATGTATGCAATAAATAATACTAATAATAACCTTAAAAATATATATATATATATAATATCTCTGCATCAACGTACATGTACATAGAACAATCTTGAGTAATGTCTCCAATAGATTGACTTAAACTCCTTCACACTGCGAGCAGATTTAACCTCAGGATGAAGACTGTTGAACAGCATAGCCGCGGAATGGGCAAACGACCTTTGACCAGATTTAGATGTAATTTTACTAATATGGATATTGTCTCTCCCCCTAGTATTATAATTATGTACTGATGAGTTTCTCTTTACAATACTTGAGAGATATGATGGAAAAAGGCCATGCAGGTACTTATAAGCAGCAATACATTTGTGGAAAGACCAACGATCACTAATAGGTATCCAACCTAGCTGTCTAAACAGTTCTGCTGTACGTTCATCTCGTATTTTCTTCTGTAGGATAATACGAGCACCTCTCTTCTGGAGCCTAACAAGTCGTTCCAAACATATTTGGTCAGCATTAGACCAAAATTTAATGACATTACAATACTCAAAAAGTGGCTGGACAAGGGTGCTATACAACTGTTTACATGTATCAACTTCAAGATAATTATTTCCTAATCCGTGCCAGTAATCCTAATCTACTACTAATCTTCTTTGCTACATTATCTATGTGGTCATGCCAGCTCAAGGATACTTCATTACTTCATTACAGATACAGTCTCAATCGGTAATTCAGATATAGTTAAATGCAGTGCTGAACTATATAGACATAGTAGTGGTGGCCAGGCGTTTGCTGTGTCATCTGCATAGAGAATCGCTTTGCAGTTTTTTACATTATCAGCCAGATCATTGATAAAAATAATAAACAAAAGAGGTCCCAGTACAGAGGTCCCAGTACAGAGTCTGTGGTACACCCATTGAGAGATCCATAGCGTCAGATGTAGCTCCATTAACAGCTACTACTTGGGATCTGTTTGAGAGATAATCCCTAAACCAATCCAGAGCTGCACCCTTCACTCCAATGGTTGTCAGTTTATCCAACAGAACTGTGTGGTTAACCAAGTCAAAAGCCTTTTTCAAGTCCAAAAAGACTGCCCCAGTAAGGTTACCCTTATCTATGTTCATCAGTAGATAGTCGCTGAGGTCTAACAATGCTGTGGAGGTAGAATGCCCTGGGCGGAAACCAGACTGGGATGTTGATAACAGCCCGTTATCCACAAGGTGATCATACAGTTGTTTATGTACTGCCTGTTCAAATATCTTCATAACTGCAGGTATGACTGATATTGGACGGAAGTTGTTTGGATCTTCGAGGCCACCGTCTTTATGTATTGGCGTCACCTGAGTGGCCTTCCAAGCTGATGGAATATGGTTAGACTGTAGCGACAGGTTAAAGATCTTAGTCAGTGGGGGAGCTACATGTATTACATCAGCACCATACTTCAACAGGCGAGTAGGTATAGGCATCCCAGAAGCCTTCTTGACACGTAAGCCTGTTAGAGCTTTATGCACAAAGTTCACTGAAATGTTCGAAAAGGTGAATCCCTCAACCCCATTGGCAGATGAAGTTATATGGCTCACAGTAGCAATAGGTGGTGAGAACAGAGCTTGTTTCAAACGTTTACCAATTGTAGTGAAGAAGGTGTTAAAGCAATTTGCAATTCCTTTGTTATCCGTGATAGTAACATCATCAAGACAGAGTTCATGTATGGACGTGGAATTCTTTCTGGAAATCACTTTGCGCAAGGTCGACCAGAGTTTGGAAGGTGTATCACTGTTGACCGATAATAGAGTATTAAAGTTACTTTATTTCTCAAAGCTCTAAACAGAGTCCAGTCCTGGTCAATTTTAGATCTTTTCGCCTTGCGCTTAGCATTATCTCTAGCCCTCATAGCAGATCTAACCTCATCAGTCATCCATGGAGGTTGAGACCCTCTAACACGGATTAAATGAGCAGGGGCATGCTTAGTTGTGATGTCCTTTAGCATTAGATCCATTACATTCCAGGCGTCATCCGGGGAATCAAATAAGACAAGTGTGCTCCAGGGTAGTGCAGAGAGGTTAGTTAAATAAGCATTAAGATCGAAATGCTTAAAACTGTTAACCTTGATAACTTTGGGTGGTAGTCTGGGCAATCTGCATATCCTGTTACAATACACAAGGTAGTGATCGCTCATAGATATTTCCAAAACACCGGAGTCAGTGACACGATGACTGCAGTTGGTAAATATCAGGTCTATAATGCTGGAGGAACCAGCTGTCACGCGTGTGGGTTGGTTTATGAGTTGCTTTAAACCACGATCATTCATGCATTTCAAGAAATCTTTGCCTTTCTTAGAAGTAATATCACAGTTGAAATCCCCGAGTAGATATACTTGCGAACTCTCGAAGTCTACTGCAATCTTGTCCAAATAACCGTAGAAAAGATTGTAGAAATCAGCACAACTGGGAGGATGATAGAATGACCCAATCACAAGTGACAGAGAATTTGGAAGCAGAACTTTACATAAAGTTGCTTCAAGTTCCTCGCATGGCTGATTTAGTCTCCTGAATGTGAAACGATTATGGAGGTAGATAGCAGTACCGTCGCCAGTTCTGGACCAGTCAGAGTGCTTCAGACGATAGTTCTCAATGGAGACTTCTTCATTGCTTATCGAAGAATCAAGCCAAGTCTCGGAAAGAGTCAGGATATCAATATTGTTGGAGATTATAAACACCCTGAGTTCATCCAAATTCTTAATTAGGCTACGAATATTCAGATGAGCAATAGTCAGGCCTTTGAGTTTTTGCAATTGAGTATGAGATGTTGACTCGTTAGCTAGATCTTCGTTGCTCTTAGACATATCCAGTGTATCCTCGAAAAAGGAATCAGTAAACGGAGGTAGTAAACACTTGTTGCAAAACCAGGTAGTATCAGAAGTCGCGGCAATGGATGAGTTGACACAAGACTTGTGAAAACTATGTAAACAGCCAGCGCAACTTGTCTTTCATTGATTTTGCTTGAGGATAGAGCCACATACACCGCAAGACGGCTTCTTGGCTGGTCCGGGGTTCAGGTTTATGTCATTCGACAGTAGCAGAATGTAGCTGAATAGATATGAGTTCACAGAAACAGGTTTCGAACGCCAAGATGATATCTGACGTCGGCCATGCCGCGAAACCACTGAACCATAATCCGCCGAGGAACATTTAGCCAAGATTTCTGTAGCCAGCTTAGGTTTCCAAGCTGTAAAAGTTCCTTGAACATAACTCAGACCCCCTTCTTCGCTAATAGCGTCACAAGTTTCAAGTAAACCACTTTCAAGAAAGCGAAAAATATAGAAAAAGTACAGAGCGAGTAAAACACCTCTGACCGCCATGTTGCGTAACTTTAACTTATGTATGAGCAGTTGCAATATTGCATTCATTTAATATTTCTAAACATTAAAACTTATTGAAATCACACTCAGGTAGCCCCATACATGTCAGTGCTTGTGAATGGAACCTACTGGGCCCCAAGCTTCCCCCGCCTTTTGACATATGATGATGCCAAAAATCTCCTCAAACCATTGGCAAGGACGAGTGCTTATGATGGGTGTCCAAACTTACCCCACAGGCTGCTGGCTATCTGTGATATTTCAGCTGATACTGATGTAAGTTGTTGCTAGCAAAATTGGAAAAGTTGAATGCACTGTACATGTACATGTACATGTATGCTTTATTTGATATACATAGGGTTAATAGATCTGAACATAGCTAAACAATAAACAAGGCAAACAATAAACAAAAAAATGCAGCATTTGGTCATGTTAATGAATGCACAAGTTAATTGAATGAAACACATGACCAAGATAATTGTTATACTTGTGCATGGCTGCATTCATAAATGCCCAACAATAATTGGCACTGAATAATGTTGTTTGTTTTAGGGGTCCCTGGAGTTCATGACGGAATGCACCACAATTGAGTATCCATTCCACTTGTATGATATCAAGTCAGGAACATCACAAATAGGGTAAGAAAATAAATTTTATTCATGATATGTTCATCCCAGCCTGCACAAGTACAATAATTTTACTAGCCTGAGAATTTGAATGCATAATTTATCTCGTGTTCACAATAAATCCCCTGCTGTTTGAGCTTATTATGACCCTTTCTCAGAATGGCTGGTGATGGGGTACTTATCTGTTCCATCGATAATGTTCCTGCTCAACTGCCGAGAGAAGCTACTGATTACTTTGGCAAACTTCTGTTTCCATGGTTACCAGAAATGGTGAGTGCTGCATGAGCTGAGCCATTAACAGGAGCAGCCATTTTATATACTATATCCATGATCCAGCGTATGCCCAGATTGAGCTATTTTTATAAATGTGTCCCGGGAACTGCCTTCTGATGACACACTTTCTACCATTATGGAGATTGAGAATGATTTGTGGTTCTTTGAGGTTTATGGTTTGATAATTATTGATTCTCAAAGTGAGGGCATGAGAACTCCTGTGAGATCTGTTCTAAATATAGCTCAATCTGGTCATATGCTGACTCACAGACTTAGTATTGCAGTCGGATGGAAGCTCCTGCTATTTATGTCAAGATTGAATTTACATGTATTATGCAACAATAAAAATGACCCTCAATGGCATAGTGTGGTGGGACCTAACTGACATTCCTAATCTTAAGATCAACACACAAGCACATATGCGGTGGAATGGTTCTAATCAGCTAGTCTTCTTTATTTACTTTACATCTAGCTTAATAAAACTAGACATTATTTTTGAGTCAGATCAGAACCACGATACTGAATAATCTTGACACATTCACTTATAAACAAGACGCTCATTACATATTCAACTAATCTAGCAAAATCTGATTGGCTGGCACTTGAGAGCACAACAATAGACAGTGTTTCCTTTCGATTAGGAACTAATTTCTCTTTTCCTTCGTGCACTTCGCTACGCTTGTTTACTCATCCAAAGAGAAATGACATTTTCAAACCAACTCATCTGCTTCTTCATTTTGTAAAGACTTCATAGGATGAATCATTTGAAGGGATGTGTGCAACAAGGGCTTAAGTGACTCTTGATCACGTTCTAAATTCTCCATTAGAAAACAAAGAATTTGGCAATCCTTTATGTAGGACGACACAAATTTTTACCAAAAATACAATAGAATACAACACAATACAATTCAATACAACAATAGAACGCAACACAATACAATACAATTTGGTAGCAATTCGTGTCATCCTTAACATGAAGGGATGGCCAAGAATTTGAAGGAGAATTTAGAATGTGATCAGGAGTTACTTATGCCATTGTTGCACACAGCCCTTCAGTAAATATTCATTCACTGATTTATTTTCATCATTTTTATATTTTCAGATTGATTCTCATGCCACTGATGCATTTGAATCTCAGCATCATTTGTCAACAACAATAAAACATGTTAGTATTACTGTTTGTTTTAAAGTTGTATATTAATTCTTTATAATTTTTTCAGCTAACAATAATTAGTTATATAATTTTATGCAGTAAATAGTTATGGATTTCTGAGGTTTATGGTACATACTTTAATAGAGCAGTGAGGTACAAACATTGTTGTTCATGTTGTTTTCCAGGCCATTATAACATCAAATGGAGAACTTACTCCAAACTTCAAATACATTGCAGACCTCAGAAAAAGGTAAAATATAGTATACAGTCATGTAGCTAATCTTTAACATACGAAATTTATGTACATACATTATATTATAATACATGACTTTGTATACATAATTATTTGATTTTTTTTTTATCATTTGACAGTAATGTGGCATACATTGTATATTCCATCAATGAATTAGCTTTATCACGTCCATACCGTAATTTATGGATCCTCATTTTTTCCCTTTTTATGGCCTTCACAGGGGAATATTGATTAATAACTATATATTTATAAATATTTTTTTTGTAGAATAGAGGGAGCTAAAGCCAGGACACTTGGCCCTAATGTGTCTGTACCAATCAGCAAACGTGTCCTTCTCCTTGGATCTGGACTCACGGTCGGTCCCTGCATTGAGTACCTCACGAGAGACAAGACTGTTGCAGTAACTGTTGGTATGTGATCAGTATAATATACTGGTTTAGTGGCTGCCGTCTATGGGCAAGCTTGCAATCTGATTGGCTATATATAGCCAGGCACCGTCTATTGATCGATAGTCCACCGTGTGCATGCTGCAGACCAAAATCACTTAGAAAAATGCTTTTATGTGAGTTTTCTTGATTGCTGAAGTTGATAGAACAGTGGCTTGGTTATACTAAAACAATTAGACTTCTCGCTATTGGTTTCAATTGTCTGAATAAATCATATTAGTACTATCTTGGAGTTATAAAGTACGTGCTAAATAAATGCAAGGTTAAAATTACAGAATTACAGATCTAGTGCTAGATCCTTTTCTGCAAACAATCAGGTGCAGAATTGGAGCTAAATGATTGTATAGTTATATAAGACTGATCATTAGAGTGCTTGTAAGAGCTATGATTGGTGAAAGAAACCCTGCTTTGTACTTTAAATGCCAGAGCAGACTCTAAAAGTAATCCATTGCCATTATTAGAATATGCCTGTTTATTTTGGTCCCATTATTTAGAGCACATGTCCAGGAAGTTGTACTTCATCCCTCGTCATCATAATACTGTGTGCAGACTGCTGTTGTTGGAAATAATGCTATATATATTTTCATTTTGTGTTTTAAGTTCTCGTTGTCTAGGTTGTCCTGGCTACAGTAGTCACACTGTAAAACCCTACTCCAATTTTCTCTCCAATAGCATCGGACATCATAAGTGAAGCCGAAGCATTGGCTTCTAAGTACAGGAACACAAACCCAACGCTACTCAATGCCCAACAAAGTCCTGACAAACTCAATACTCTTGTTAAAGACCATGATCTTGTTTTGAGGTGAGAGAGAACAAAATTCTGTTCAAAGAACTATATGTGACTAGGTTTTCATAAGGTACATTATTGTATAGTAATTTCGCCAGCTATGATTGGTTACAGTCCATAACTTCCCGTACGGACCTTGTGCCCACTAATCCGCTCTCACAGAAAATGAAGAAGTCATATTATGTACATTGTAAACTTGGCCCAAGCACAAAAAAGGGAAAAACTAAAACTTATGGTACGGACCTCACACTCGGTTAATAAGACATAAATTTATCACTCAAAGAGCCCCTGGTATATATGTTGCTAATTTGGGGGTATTTTGGCTTACAATATATTTATATACGTTTATTTAACCCAAATTGTAACAAGTGCTAAATTACATGGGTGTCAGCTCAAAATTAAGCATACAATAATAATTAATAATAATTATACATAAATTACACATATTGATATTTATAGGTGATAAAGTCGTTCAGCCTGTCTGTTTTCCCTGCGACACCCTGTTGTCTGGAGCTACCAGACCGCAGGTTGTAGCCATGTGCGATATCCTGGCTCATGGGTATTAAGTTACAAGTTGAACTTAGGAATAAACTTTGTACATAATACGATGCGTCTGTGCATGAGTGTCAGAAGTCCCGACTGGCTTAGAGCAATGTCATATGATGTATCAGGATATATTAATCTTAATGCTTTCTTCTGGACTGACTGAATTAAGTTAGATAAATATTCTGGTAAATTGGCCCACACTGGGGCAGCATATTCAAGTACAGATCTTATAATACTACAATATACTTGAATAAGATCTTCAGCTGGCAGCCCTGACCTTCTAAGCAACCTAAGGGCATACAAACGTTTGGATACCCTTTTGAAAATAATATATTCACAGTGGACATTCCAAGTTAGGTTACTAGATATGTATACCCCTAGCATCTTGTACGACTCCACTCGCTCAATGACATTGCCAGCAAGGAGCAAAGGGGATAACTCGGTAATAGTGAACAATCACGTACCAAATTTTGGGTCGGTAGGTTGTCGGTAGGCTGTCGGTAGGTTGTCGGTAGGTTGTCGGCAGGCTGTTGGCAGGCTGTTGGCAGGTTGTCGGTAGGTTGCTGGCAGGTTGTTGGCAGGTTGTTGGCAGGTTGTTGGTAGATTGTCGGTAGGTTGTTGGCAGATTGTTGGCAGATTGTCGGCGCAAAACCTGTCGGCAGGTTGTTGGTAGATTGTCGGCCGATTTCATGTGGTTGTCGGTGGAATTTACGTAGTTGTCGGTAGGTTGTTGGCGTGTTGTCGGTACTAGACGGTAGGTTGTTGGTCAATAATCTGCCTTATAAAGCTTCTCTAAAATGCTTCAAACGATCATGTACATGCTTTTACACTTTCAGGACTTTATGCCACCTGATTTTTTTCCTCGATGAAATTGATAAACACGGCAAGAAACTGGCTTCACATGGACTTCACACGGGCAGCCATGTTAAGACCGCCATCTTGGATGTAACGTCATACTCTGCTGTGGACTGGTCTCCAGTCACATGGCTAGCTAACTTAAGTGCCTCTTGCGTAAGCACGTGCACAACCTAATATCAGTGGACTTGGAATCTGCATGTGTTGATTTGTTGCGAAATCTTGTCCGCACTCAACATTTTGGGACGATTGTCAAACGTTTTGGATTAATAAAAGAATTAAGTCAACAAAATGTCGCTAGTGCAGATTGGCCCTTACACTTACAGTTAAATACCAGTTCAGTTAATGAACACAAGAATCAAATAGGCAATTTACTTTATTGAATTTGGTGGCTCTTAAAAGAGCCATTTGTTTGGATTGGCATGAACGTGTGAACTTGAATTAAAGAAATACATACCAAACAATTAACGGCTTACTAGAGTCACATGAATTTCAGTTGTGTTGCACTTGCAGTGTTATAAAAACATGGCGGCCTAAGCAGGGATGCATGGGAATATAACAGGGTGACCGCAACAATTTTTTTTATTTGGCTCCTATTAAAGAAGCTGTCTTTCCAGATGGAGACCGTCGTCTCGCAGCGGTGACAGCGCAAGTTATATACGTCCCAAAGACTTTTGCGTTGACCAAACGCCATGGGATGAGTACATCTTGGACGGTCCATGTGATCAGCAAGAAGACCACGGAGCTGAAGAAATTAACAATTGAATTTGGCTAATTAGCAGAGACGCTGTGAAATCTAACACGTCCTAAATACAATGGAGCAAAATTGAATAGCTTTAGGAAAGCTGAAAATAACCACAGAAGTGTGCTTCGATTATAACTTCAACTTTTTAATGCATACTTTTAGTTTATAAGTAAAGAATAGTTGTTTATAACTGAAGTGATACATAATAATTTAATACGTTATTCCCTCGTGTTTTTACTCATGCGCAGGTGAGTTTGTAAGTCGTAAACCTTTTTATAAGCAAAGTTTGTTTGTCTATTCTCAATTGACACACTATGAAGAACCCTGTCAGACTTAGCGTAATTCAAATGTTTATTTGACTGACTTCACTGGGATCCCTTCACTGAAATCAACTTCAACTCAATTGAAATAGACTTCTATTCATTTGTTTATTCCATTGAAATCAACTTCTATTCATATGTTTATTCCATTGAAATCGACTTCTATTCAAATTCAAGTCAGTCACAAGAGCGCTAATTTGGGCAAGAATCAAACAATTAAATACGGCAACTTTGAACCGGGCTTTATACTTTATCATGTTCTGCGCGTTACCAAGGTAACTGTCTTGAAATAAAAAAAAAACTGGCAGACTGGGGCGAGTCATGGCACTTCGGCAAAGTAGACATCCAGATATCCTGAAATATCGATGCAATAGTCATTGTTATAAGACTAGTGTGATTCCACTGATATTTTCCTTCAACAATCTTGTTTTGAAATAGGAGTAGTAAACTTTATAGTCGTAAACTACACAGTGTTACGACTCCTTTGTCAAGTGGAGTCGTAAACTAAATGGCGCCCAACAACAGATGCCTGACGAAACAACATTGAAACTTCAATATCTTGTATTTTCTCTTCACTTTTGGGTCTGAAAACAAGCTTAGAAGATACACATATGACTTGTTGGTAAGTTTTAAGTGTCGGTAAATTCGTCAATATCTTGTCTTAGAATGTGATATAAAGTGGTAAGCTGTAGTGCTAAGTGTGCACGCCCTACGAGAGAAAGAGAAAAAATCTCTGACTCGAACCCAACGACCTCCAGGTTACATGTCTGGCGCTCTACCAACTGAGCTATCAAGTCAGATGAGAGCAATCGTGGGTATTGGTGCGTTTTATGGGGTCACGGCGATTATATATGTATATGTAGTTATGATATTGAATCATGTTTGCTGCGTAGCACTAGTAAGTGTAAAGAATGTGATATAAATTGGTAAGCTGTAGTGCTAAGTGTGCACGCCCTACGAGAGAAAGAGAAAAAAATCTCTGACCCAAGTGGGACTCGAACCCAACGACCTCCAGGTTACATGTCTGGCGCTCTACCAACTGAGCTATCAAGTCAGATGAGAGCAATCGTGGGTATTGGTGCATTTTATGGGGTCACGGCGATTATATATGTATATGTAGTTATGATATTGAATCATGTTTGCCGCGTAGCACTAGTAAGTGTAAAGAATGTGATATAAAGTGGTAAGCTGTAGTGCTAAGTGTGCACGCCCTACGAGAGAAAGAGAAAAAATATCTGACCCAAGCGGGACTCGAACTCAACGACCTCCAGGTTACATGTCTGGCGCTCTACCAACTGAGCTATCAAGTCAGATGAGAGCAATCGTGGGTATTGGTGCATTTTATGGGGTCACGGCGATTATATATGTATATGTAGTTATGATATTGAATCATGTTTGCCGCGTAGCACTAGTAAGTGTAAAGAATGTGATATAAAGTGGTAAGCTGTTGTGCTAAGTGTGCACGTCCTACGAGAGAAAGAGAAAAAATCTCTGACCCAAGTGGGACTCGAACCCAACGACCTCCAGGTTACATGTCTGGTGCTCTACCAACGTTTGTCTGTAACTTTGACTTGTTGTCTTAGAAGATACACATAAGCTTATTACTTGTCGGTAGATTGTCGGCCGATTTCTTGCAGTTGTCGGTAGATTGTCGGTGGAATTTACGTAGTTGTCGGTAGGTTGTTGGCGTGTTGTCGGCCGACAATCTACCGACTACCTACCGACAACAACTTTGGTACGTGATTGTTCACTATTACCGGATAACTCTGTAGGCTTATAATGAAGAAAGCCTATATGGTTGTAACTCATATGGTTGTGTCCTTTGCCGCGGGGGTCTGAGGTGGAACAATAGACCCATTCAGGTTGCCTCTTTGTTGCCCATGCATGGGAACGATGATCGTGACAGCTCTCCAGAGGATTCAGTGCTTTAATTAACTGAACGGCTGTGTGTAAAATGGGCATATTAGTGACGATTTCACTGAGTGACACTCTCTGCTCTTATTTACATTCGCTTTTCGTTTTATGAAGTTATGTTTTAGGTAGATCGCTGATAATGAAAAAAACTTGAGATAAAAAACAAATTTCATCTTTTCTCTCAGGGGTTTAATATCATAGTTATCATGTTGTTCACGCTTAGGTGCAAACGGCGGTAGCTGTGCTGGGAAGCTTCCAATCAGTTGTTCATTAACGTTTGTCTGTAACTTTGACTTGTTGTTACACGCAATTCCCTTTGGATTATCTTCAAACTCAACACAGCCCATGGAATTCCCTCTCAAGAATCTTAGAAGTCTTTAGACAAATCACAAGCATTAGGTCTGACACGACTTATCTTTCGAAAGTTCAGACCATGAAAGTTACCAAAATCAACTTATCTCGTCAATAATAATAATAACGTATTAAGGAGCATCCTACCTAATCGAAATAAAATTACATGTAATATATAAAGAATGAGTGGCCGATCTTTATCCGATTTACATTAACTCGAGCTGAGAGCGAGAGTTTGTAAATCGGATAAAGATCGGACACAAATTCTTTATCTTACTTATCAAACGTCTAGATGTAGAGAGTCATGTTTTCAGTTATTTTGGCGATACTTCGGACAAAGGATATTATTCCCGAAAGATTTGAAATGGGGCAGCATTGAGCCAAATGGAAATAATATGGAAAAGGTCTATTGTTTTCGAATTCTAGAAATTTATGCATTTCCTCTTGGGATACCCCACCCCTCCCCCACACTTCACCCTAATCTTTTATGATTAATCATTAATAAAACTGCAAGGGAGGGGTGGGTGGGTAGTTTTCCAGAAACCGGGATTGAGCCAGGTAAAGTCAGGTGATGTGAAATGGGGCAATAAAGTGGCAAGCTGAATTGGGATGTGATTGCTCCAATCTTTTTGCAGTGTGTGTTTATAATGTATTGTTGTGACTGTCAAAGGCAGTGGTAAGCAAGGACTTGTGTTAAAAGGCCATTGTTGCATACTGTTGCATGCAAAGATGAAGAGGCAGACACATGGTGCAATGGTGCATGCATGCTAAAACCAATAGGTCAATGAGCAATGCAACATGGTAGAAACTATGAAGGCATTATGTACTACCAATTGTTCATGTTACTTTAGACAAAGTTACATGACATTAATTAATTAGCCACAACAAATATTGAGACTTAAATTTTATTATGAATACGAAATAGCAAACGGGTTGTTCCTTCAAAGTTTTCGTTTTGTTCTTTTTACGTTACAGCTCTCTGCCATATGATCTGCATAATATTGTAGCAAAGAGGTGTATCGAAAACAAGACAAACATGGTGACATCCAGCTATGCTCATGTGTTGTTACCAGAAATCCACCAAGCGTAAGTACCATGACACTGATTTGTTAATTGTGGAAGAAAGTGCAGCCATCAGCAGATTTACAACATTGCTTTGGAAAAAGATGCTGCATGATTTGTATGTCACTGCATGCATGGAAAGAACATTGGAGGATTCTTCACAATATATTTCATGCAAACTTCACATATGCACCTATTTTAGAATATTATTGTTCAGTTCGATATATGGCTTTATTTAGCATACAATGTATTTGGAAGTCATTTAGTTCCGTATTCGGATATTTCTCAGTATTTTTTTGGTAGCTGTTGAGTACAGTTTAATTTTCCACCAAGCAGTCTCATTAAACATATTTTTCCAGTGTCCATGTAGGTAAATTGCAGGGAACATAGATCAATTAAGCAAACCTCCAAAATAAAGTTTGTGAAATGTAATAAAATTATTTGAGTTATGAGTATCATTTGCGTTAATAGACCATTTTGACGATGTTGCACGCGCAGAACAATGGCTATCTGTTTTAAATAACAAAAGCAGGTGAACCAGAACGAGGCTTAGCAGCTCGCATCTATTGTTCTACTGATGTGTGCACAGCATTGTCAAAATGGTCTATCCTATGATTCATAATCCCCAAGGTACAGCATTTTAGAAACTATTTGCCAGACATGGCCTGAAAACATTTCCAAGAACAATAGCAGCTAATTAGAACACTGAACAGATGTTGAAATTGTTCTCGAAATGTTGAACCGATATTGAAACCGTTTGACAGTCATATGGTTTCAATATCCTTCAACAAATGTTGAACCGATGTTGAAGAGATGTTGAAACCGTTTGACAGTTGTATGGTTTCAATATCCTTCAACAAATGTTGAACCGATGTTGAAGAGATGTTGAAACCGTTTGACAGTTGTATGGTTTCAATATCCTTTAACAAATGTTGAACTGATGTTGAAGAGATGTTGAAACCATTTGACAGTCGTATGGTTTCAATATCCTTCAACAAATGATGAACCGATGTTGAAGAGATGTTGAAACCGTTTTGACAGTCGTATGGTTTCAATATCCTTCAACAAATGTTGAACCGATGTTGAAGAGATGTTGAACCGCTTGACCAAGGCTTTAATCTAAATAGTGCTGTGGATGCTGGGATAGCCATTGGAATGGAGCTCGGTCTTGACCCAGGTATCGACCACATGCTGGCCATGGAGTGCTTCGATGATGTCAAGGAAGAGGGAGGAAAGGTAACTAGTCTGCCAGTTTCTTTTTGTGGTGCAAGATTGATTTGGGTATCCTGTGCCACACCACAGGTAACCCGAACTACAGTTTGTCCAGAGCTTGCTATTACATGTAGATGTAAATCTACATATATGCCAATGTAAGACTTTCGTTAATTAGGATGTCGAGGCTGAAATGTTTTGTCATCTGTCATTTCAGATCAAGTCGTTTTTGTCGTATTGTGGAGGCCTTCCTGCACCAGAACATGCTGATAACCCTCTCCGATACAAGTTCAGGTAGATCTTAAAGTGTTTGTAGAATACATATAGAGCGTCGGCGATTGGGACAACTGTTTCAACCTTAAACTGACCCGCCTCTTTCAAGACTTGTGTGTGTACGGCTTAATACCGCATTTGCACAATCTCCCCAGAAAGCTTATTGATTTGAAGTTATTCTTTTGTTCAGGAAAAAAACCTCCCTGGGAGGGGAGGGGGTACTCCCAGAATACTGGGTAGGGATGTGCCGCCCGGGTCTCCAAACCCTGACACTATTTCAGACCAAAATATACGATTTTCCAGACCCTTTACCAGACCTAACCCCAAATGTCTGTACTCTATTTCATGCATCCCTTAAAGCTGCCTTTAATCGCGTTATCTATCCAATGATATTTGTCACCGTGGTTTGTTCTCTTTCTCGGTTTATTTTGAAGATCAGTGTCAAAATTACTTTTCTGAAGTCAGTGATACCGTTGAGTCCAGTATGAATCAGTGACACATCATGTTGTTTGGTTTTAGTTGGAGCCCACGTGCTGCCCTGATGGCTATAATGCATGGAGCCAAGTACTTGTGGTATGGAAAGGTGAGCTCATCTTAACTATAATTTATATGAATGTTTGGCTGGTTGATTTACCGAGAAATGTCCTCATTTGAGTTGATACACGCTGCAACATTGCACGCAACATTACCGGCAATTGTTTTGTTATAGAGTTGATACACGCTGTAACATTGCATGCAACATCACCGGCAATTATTTTGTTATAGAGTTGACACATGCTGCAACACTGCACGCAACATCACCGGCAATTATTTTGTTATAGAGTTGACACATGCTGCAACACTGCACGCAACATTACCGGCAATTATTTTGAAATAGAGTTGATACACACTGTAACACTGCACGCAACATCACCGGCAATTGTTTTGATATAGAGTTGATACACACTGTAACACTGCACGCAACATCACCGGCAATTGTTTTGATATAGAGTTGATACACGCTGTAACACTGCACGCAACATCACCGGCAATTGTTTTGATATAGAGTTGATACACACTGTAACACTGCACGCAACATTACCGGCAATTGTTTTGAAATAGAGTTGATACACGCTGCAACATTGCACGCAACATCACCGGCAATTGTTTTGATATAGAGTTGATACACGCTGCAACATTGCACGCAACATCACCGGCAATTGTTTTGAAATAGAGTTGATACACACTGTAACACTGCACGCAACATTACCGGCAATTGTTTTGAAATAGAGTTGATACACACTGTAACACTGCACGCAACATTACCGGCAATTGTTTTGAAATAGAGTTGATACACGCTGCAACATTGCACGCAACATCACCGGCAATTGTTTTGAAATAGAGTTGATACACGCTGCAACATTGCACGCAACATCACCGGCAATTGTTTTGATATAGAGTTGATACACGCTGTAACACTGCACGCAACATTACCGGCAATTGTTTTGAAATAGAGTTGATACACGCTGCAACATTGCACGCAACATCACCGGCAATTGTTTTGAAATAGAGTTGATACACGCTGTAACATTGCACGCAACATCACCGGCAATTATTTTGTTATAGAGTTGACACAATATGCTGTAACACTGCACGCAACATTACCGGCAATTATTTTGAAATAGGGTTGACATACGATGTAACACTGCGCACAACATTACCGGCAATTATTTTGTAATAGAGTTGACACACGATGTAATACTGCACACCAAGTTTAGAGGTAGACAGATGGAGCAATTTAGCGGTTACTGGCAATGTTGCACGCAGTGTTGCAGCATGTCTCTGTACCTTTAGCTCTAGACTTGCTCCAAGTCGAACTCGCTGAGTCACTGGGTAGGCGATTACTGCGTTAAAAATCGAGCGCGAGAATCGAAGCGAGAGGCGAGTTCGGCTTGTTTCACTTGCAGGAAATTGAATCGGGGGATTATGTTTTGGCGCGAAAACACGTTTCAGGGGCGGAGCTTACATTTCGTGCCTTTGACAAACTCTTTCTGAGTACAATCAAATTGTAAATACCACATCCACGGTCGACTGACTTGACACGTCAACATACAATGCCTGAAGAATTGACGCTTTGTGATTGGGCAAATCTTAGTACGTCATAAGCCACGCCTCCGGTTGAAAAATCAACCAGTAAATGTGGCACGCTGCAAGTGGGAAAAGTCCTTCGTGCGGGAGGCTAAGAAGGACTTTCAGAAAGTCTACTTTAGCTCTTGTTGATAGTCTGTGTGTATGAAAGCATCACATTCTTACCAAAAAAGAAGCTCTACAAATCATTTTTTTTACATTGAACGATATCGATTAAATTTGAGAAAATTTCCCCCCACACTAATAGGACTTTATTATTGGAATAACTTACCTCTTCGAATTAAAAGCATTCATTCCAGAAAACAACTAAAAAAAGCTATTTTTTCTCACTACCTTTCCCGATATTGATATTTATTATGCATTATTTTGGCAGAAATGTTCCTTTTAATTTTTCTAGTAATAATTATCACAGATTTAAGGGCATCGTATTTAGGTAACTATTTGATGCCCTTACACCAATGATTAATGTTGAGTGTGAGGTATCGTTTTCCTATTGTAGTTTGTGTGTATTTTATTGTCTGTTATTTAATGTTATATTGTATAAATTTGTACATCATGGTGTAAAATAAACTCAAATCAAATCAAATCACATGTTGTGATAATAGGTTATATTGAATAACTTAAAAGGTCACTGTCAACAACCAAATGATAAACTTTCTCACAAGGAAAGACAAAAATAACTACTCAGATTAGCAGAGTATGCTTTCTGGGTATACTGGCGAAAATATGAGACAATTTTGATGAAGGATGGCAAAGATTTGAATATAGATGAAAATTGCTGCTTTTAAGAGAAATTTAGAGCAACTTGAAATCAAGTTCCTAGAATATTTTTTTGCAATCCACTTTAATCTTTGCCATCCTCTGTTGAAAGAATGTGAAAAGGACATTCACATGGTATTTCTCTTCTATCTCAGTGTGTTATATTTGTAGTTTTGTTTTAAAGTGAAGGTTCAATTCGCATAACAGTGCTCCTTTAACAACACTTCTTGTGTATAATAGATTGTAGAAGTCACTGCAGGCGAAAGTATTCTTCAAGAAATCAGACCAACTTCTCAGTTCCCTGGTTACAGACTGGAGGGGTTCCCCAACAGAAACTCTATAGTGTACAGGGATATATACAATATACAGACTGCCGACACATTGGTTAGGGGTACTCTTAGATACGAGGTAAGTGGGTGCTTCGTTAATGTTGCGTTACTTGAGAGGCGTGACATGCTACATTGCGTGACACGCTTGAGTCTGTGTAAACAAGGACACATTTTGGGAAACATTGAAATTCTCAAATGTTTTCGCAACAATATGATGTCATTCGCCCAGGCGTAGAGACATTTATTTGTTTCAATGCATTTTCTTCTGTCTGTTATGTCGTAGGGCTTCTCCACGGCGTGTTCTGGTTTGTACAAAATGGGTTTCTACAGCCTGAGACCTCACCCTGACTTCCAATTGTCACAGGAATTGCCTTGGGTAAGAATTACAAAAACACAAGCAAGACAAACATCGACAACACACACACAAGCAAGAATGTAGATGCTTTTTGATTTAATGGCCTTTTGCAGGAATGCAATCACGTGGTTGTACTGGATGGCAAAATAATCCGATCAGTTTAAAGGCACTTGTACGAGATCGGTAGTGTTATTAGCTAAACCTGTTTGTAAATGCTATTTTTCACATCAAATCGATTGTCGATCTTTTTGAAACGGCGTTTTGAAGTCTGTTTGCCATCCAGTAAAGCCTTTCCCATGGGCCATCACGAGCCTAATTCATAGGTTATTGAAGTGATATATCAGCACGTGACTGTTTCCAGTAAAGCCTTTCCCATGGGGTCACAAGCTCAATTCGTTGATTATTGAAGTGATATATCAGCACGTGACTGTTTCCAGTAAAGCCTTTCCCATAGGATCACGAACGTAATTCATTGGTTATTGAAGTGATATATCAGCACGTGACTGTTTCCAGTAAAGCCTTTCCCATAGGATCACGAACGTAATTCATTGGTTATTGAAGTGATATATCAGCACGTGACTGTTTCCAGTAAAGCCTTTCCCATAGGATCACGAACGTAATTCATTGGTTATTGAAGTGATATATCAGCACGTGACTGTTTCCAGTAAAGCCTTTCCCATGGGGTCACAAGCTCAATTCGTTGATTATTGAAGTGATATATCAGCACGTGACTGTTTCCAGTAAAGCCTTTCCCATGGGGTCACAAGCTCAATTCGTTGGTTATTGAAGTGATATATCAGCACGTGACTGTTTCCAGTAAAGCCTTTCCCATGGGGTCACAAGCTCAATTCGTTGATTATTGAAGTGATATATCAGCACGTGACTGTTTCCAGTAAAGCCTTTCCCATAGGATCACGAACGTAATTCATTGGTTATTGAAGTGATATATCAGCACGTGACTGTTTCCAGTAAAGCCTTTCCCATGGGGTCACAAGCTCAATTCGTTGGTTATTGAAGTGATATATCAGCACGTGACTGTTTCCAGTAAAGCCTTTCCCATGGGGTCACAAGCTCAATTCGTTGATTATTGAAGTGTTGATTATTGAAGTGTTGTTAATTCTCTAACTAATGAACACAAGAGTAACTTACTACCACCACATGACGATCCTCGCCTATTGGCTAATGAATTCGGTGCATTCTTTTGTCGCAAGATTGAACTCATCAAAGAGGAGATTGATCAGACTAACGTTGATCCTCCTATTGTGGAATTCATATTACCTCAAGTGAAGTTGGAATCCTTCTCTTCACTGTCTGAAGAGGAGGTGCGGAATATCATCATGACGTCCACCAATGCCTCCTGTCAATTAGACCCAATACCTACTTGGTTACTAAAGACCTGTTGTGACGTGCTGGCTCCCATTATTACTCATATGATTAACTTGTCTTTTGAAGAAGGGCAAGTACCTGACAACTGGAAATCTGCGCTCGTACTGCCTCTTCTTAAAAAACTTGGCCTGGATCTGATATGTAAGAACTTTAGGCCAGTAAGTAACCTTCCCTTTGTTGCTAAATCTGTTGAGAAAGCGGCGAATTTACAGCTGCTTACCCACTGTACTGCCAATGCCCCACTGCCTGATAACCAGTCTTCTTATCGCCAGTTCCATTCTACAGAAACAGCTCTCCTTAAAGTACAAAATGATATTCTCACTAGTATGGATAACCAAGAGGTTACGTTGCTCGTTCTGCTTGACCTTAGTGCCGCCTTCGACACGATCGATCACAGTGTCCTGGTGAACATCCTTGAGAAGGACTTTGGTGTAATTGGTAATGCGCAGAAGTGGATTAAGTCCTTTCTCTCTAGGAGAAAGCAGCGAGTAGTTATTGATCAATGCAAGTCCTCTGCCTTTGACCTGTTATCTGGAGTTCCTCAAGGCAGCTGCTTGGGTCCCATATTATTCCTGTTTTACGCGTCAGGGTTGTTCAGAGTTGTATCCAAGCACCTTCCTTCCGTTCACGGCTACGCTGACGATACTCAATTGTATCTGTCGTTCAAACCCCATCCTACTGCTTCAACGGCTCAGGATACCGCCGTGAAGGCCATGGAGGACTGTGTCAATAATGTCCGAGCATGGATGGTCCACCACCGTCTTCTTATTAATGACAGTAAGACAGAGTTCATCATCATCGGCTCTCGTCATCAGCTGTCCAAGTTGTCTATTGATGAGCTAAGGGTTGGAGAAGTGAACGTGTCTCCGGTGAATACCGTACGCAACCTTGGTGCTTGGTTCGACGAGCACATGTCCATGAAAACGCATGTTGGTAAGGTTTGCAGCAAGGCCTTCCGTAGCTTGTATCACATCAGACAGATAAGAAAGTACTTATCAGAAGACTCCACGAAAATCTTGGTGCACGCATTTGTGACATCCCACATCGATTACTGCAATTCTCTATTGTATGGGATTCCAAAATACCAATCTGACCGTCAACAGAAAGTGCTTAATGCGGCAGCTCGAGTCGTTTGTCTTGTACCTAAATTTGTTCACATTACTCCAACACTGATGAAACTCCACTGGTTATCTGTAAGAGAACGTGTGACTTTCAAGATCCTTTTGATTGTTTACAAGGCTCTTCATGGGCTAGCTCCACAATACATCTGTGAACTCTTAAATCGAAAAAAAGATGATCGCTACGCGCTGAGATCCGCCAAGCAGGATCTCCTTGTTGTACCTACGACACACCGGAAGACGTTTGGTGATCGTGCTTTTGCTAGGGCCGGCCCCATCCTATGGAACTCCCTCCCACAGCAGATCCGCAGCGCATCTAGTATAGACTGTTTTAAAAGTCGCCTTAAGACATACTTGTTCAAGAATGCTTATATTACATAGTGTCGCATTCATAGCTGCTTTAACTATTGGTCGTTTTTAATTTTATTTATACATTCTTACAAGTTTTACCTTCTGCATAGTATTAGTATAGTAATTTATTACTTTATTTTATAATTTTGTTAGTATTTTATAGTTATTTTATTATAGTATTTACCATTAGTATTTTTTTTTTTTTTTTTTAGTATTGATATATATATATTAACGATTTTAACAGCGCTTTAGAATATTTATAGTTTTAGCGCTATATAAATACTATAATTATTTATTTATCAGCACGTGACTGTTTCCAGTAAAGCCTTTCCCATGGGGTCACAAGCTCAATTCGTTGATTATTGAAGTGATATATCAGCACGTGACTGTTTCCAGTAAAGCCTTTCCCATGGGGTCACAAGCTCAATTCGTTGGTTATTGAAGTGATATATCAGCACGTGACTGTTTCCAGTAAAGCCTTTCCCATGGGGTCACAAGCTCAATTCATTGGTTATTGAAGTGATATATCAGCACGTGACTGTTTCCAGTAAAGCCTTTCCCATGGGGTCACAAGCTCAATTCGTTGATTATTGAAGTGATATATCAGCACGTGACTGTTTCCAGTAAAGCCTTTCCCATGGGGTCACAAGCTCAATTCATTGGTTATTGAAGTGATATATCAGCACGTGACTGTTTTTTGCAAAAGGCCTATATACTCAACAAACAAACTTGCTGGAAAATATTCATGATAACAGAAGTTTTTTCAATCCCGATTAAAAGATTAAACGAATTCATTGAAGTGCGACTGTTAAAGTTTCAAGTCTCGTTTCGAACATTGCATTTCGCGGCCCGTGAAACAAGTACTGCGTGCATTGGATGAAGTTGATGCCTTTGACAGCTTTGTACACGTTCGGCTGGAAACGCGACTTCCAGGGTCGCAGTACAATGACAACGGTAATAAACATCCATCTCGTTACTCTCACGAAAGATAAAAGGCGATCAAACCTGTATTAATCGCACATTTCCTTGTCAGCAAGGAGAGAATGGGTGTCCAGAACTATTTCAGCGTTTGTTTTAGCCAGTTTTCCGGTTGTCGCTACCCTGGGTGCCAGAGGTCGTTCTATAACGATCTTCTTATTCGCTCGGCTAACTCAGAAAACCTAGCGCTCCGTTCCAGAGGTTCTTGTCATGCCTTCGGCACTCGCTAATCGCCATCAGTAAACTTGGCGAAAAGGACCTTGAGCCACGAAGCTTTCTAATCGACTCGAGTGCTATTTCACCGGCCTATTTTCTTTCTCTTCAGCACAAACTTGTAGCCAAAATGATGGGCAAACCAGACGCTGGGATGTCAGAACTCAATTCCCTTGTGTACGAAACAGTTGGAAGAGATGAGGTCAAACTAAAAGCCATCAAAGAGTAAGTAATGTTACCATGTTCAGTCCCTGAGTATGGTTGTTCGAAGCAAGGGTAACTTTATCCCTAGGATAGCGCTAAATCTATAATTGTAATCTGAACAGTTTAACGTAGGTTTAGCGGTAGCACTAACCCTTGCTTTCAACCACCCGCCCTGCATGATAAAAACCTTTTTTTTTGCTGATATGATTTATGCTAATATATAATAGTAATTTATTGTAGGTAATGATTTATGCTAATATATAATAGTAATTTATTGTAGTTTATGATTTATGCTAATAGAGTTGAGTGTAGTAAAACCAAAACCAAAGTAATTACATCGCCAATCACAGGAGCAAGTGGAAACACAATGAGCCAATCACGAACTGAAGCAATTCACGATTGGTTTTACTTGAACCAATCACGAGGCAACGTAAACGCAGTCGTCAATGCTGTCGCTAAAACAAAACCTGATTGCGTTTGGTTTTAGTTTAGAACTTGATTGGTTGATAACTGGGAAACATTTCTCACAACCAATAGAAAAGCTAAGCAAACAACACTCAACCGAAACTACTCAATCGAAAACGCTCTGTATAATAGTAATTTATCGTAGTTTATGATGCGGCGATGAAATTTTATACATTAACATTAATGAATGGCATCGCCATCTTTTTGTTAATCTTTTCAGTATGCTCTGTGTGTTGTATAGCTCGATATTTTGCTAAGCAACAGTGTTCCTTTTTTTCACGCGCAGGCTCGGTCTGATGTCTGATGAGCAAGTCGTCCCCCAGAAGACCCCCCTGGATACGCTTGCGCACTACCTTAAAAGCAAACTTGCTTACCGTGAGGGGGAGAGGGATTTGGTGCTCTTACGTCACGAAATTGGAATAGAATGGCCCGAAAGGAAGTTCGTAAGTATTCACGGGTTCTTAGGCCTGGTTATTATAGCGTCATAAGTAACATACGCACACACAGTACCGTAATGAATCATCCATGGCAATGGCTTTTCCATGTGGATCACGAGCTCAATTCATTCGTTAGTGAAGTGTTATATCAGCACGTGACTGTTAGCTGCAAAGGGCCTATCTGCATATATTGCTGATGCTTGTGTCGCTAGTGTGAACCAGGCTTTGTTGATCTAATTTCAATTACGCATATAAGAAATAAACTCATCATTGAAATATCCGATACAGATAAATCAAAAACCTGCTTTACATGGGCGCTGTGCGTATACATGTAAGATCAACTGGTATATTACATTGATGTTCTGGGAAATCATAACAGCGTAATTCAGATTTAAAAGCTTTTAGATATTCTTTTCCGCAATTTTGTGGCCCCACGGAAGTAAAAGCTTGTGAGCGGATGTGAAAAGTACTTAAAGTAATTTGAAAAACGCCAAGATATTTAAACTTGAAGGGACACTATCAAACCTCAAATTATAAACTTTCTCAGTCGTGATGAAATACAAAAATAACTACTCAGATTCCAGGTACGCTGGAGAAAATTTGAGATAATTTTGATGAAGATACGAGTAGATGAAAAATACAGCTTTAAAGAAACATTTAGAGCCATTTGAAATCGGTTCACTGTAACCAAAGTCAAGTTTCTACAATCAGACATAATAGGGTGAGACCTTAGCGTTCATTTGGAAAAGTCACACACTAACAAAATCGCGCATTTTACCAACTTCACCCCCTCCCCCCTCGTCAATGTTGTTTCAGTGGGAGTGAGTACAGCATGCACTGTTTCTATGGGCAACATTGAATGGGGGGAAAGGAGTTTTTGACTCTGCTGCCTTTTGCTTAACATGGCTGTAGTCAAAATTCAGGAAAACGCTTATTTTTGGGGTCGGGGTCTCATTATAGTCTCCAATTGTAGAATGTAATTTGTAATCCACTTTAATATTTGCCATCCTCTATCGAAAAGGTTTGAAAAGCATTTCAGGACATTCACATGGTATTTCTCTTCTACCTGAGGTGTTATTTTTGTAGGTTTGCATGTTTTAAAGAAACTTGAACCTTCCGCCAATTCGATTGACAATGCCCCCCCCCCCCCCCCCAAGAAACTACAACGATTTATTAATTTATTGCTTAATTGGTTCAATAATTCATTTATTTTTCATAATATATTTAATTTATTTCCAGGAGACTCGTAGTATCAGCATGATATGCTATGGTGACCCACAAGGTTATTCGGCAATGGCTTCAACTGTGGGAACCCCTCTTGGGATAGCAGCCAAAATGATCATGGATGGTAAGAGCTTCGTTAGAGCAAATTTTGTATGAGTGGGACAAAAATAGCCTTACCGTAACCGTGCCGTATCGTAACTGTAATTTGATTGGATCAGCAGGACAAAAACAGTAGGGAAACCATTTCAATGTCACGGCATGTCGTACAGTTTTTACCGTAACTGTATGACCTTATTCTGTTTTGTTTTTAATTTGCTCTCTTTTTACTCTGTTCTAAATACCATTCGAACACGGGTGGATAGAGAAGCTTGACAGGCTTAAAGCCCTTCTATGGAGGTCTCAGAGGGCCTACGATTTATCGTCGTTGTTCGAGAAGACATGAAGGTCTAACCATTTGCAGTTCATTCACAAAGACAGCACCTTCTCCTCAGTTAAAGTGCACCTAACGTTTATTTTGTTATCATAAATATCGATTCTACATCAAGTTTTGAATACTTCTGTGAAGAAAGTTTTGGTTTACAGAGAATACTCTATGTTCTGCGTTCGTTTGAAATCGTGGAAATGTGACCTTTCCTGACCCATGACCGCGTAAGCAAAAGCCTGGGTCGATCCCTGGGTTGACGTCATCTCATTAATGCATTATTCTCCATGGTGTCTTTCTATCACAACAACATCGATTTATAGAGAATATACACTTGTTTGCGAGTTGTTAGTAAAGAAAAAAGTCATTTTAGTCAACATGTTAAGTATTTATTCAACTTATTGCAAAGTCGAATTAATTATATGACGTCTACCCAGGGATCGACCCAGGCTTTTACTTACGCGGTCGTGGGTCAGGAAAGGTCACATTTTCACGATTTCAAACAAGCGCAGAACATAGAGTATTCTCTGTAAACCAAAACTTTCTTCACAGAAGTACTCAAAACTTGATGTAGAATCGATAATGATGATAACAAAATAAACGTTAGGTGCACTTTAATATAAAAGACCCTGAGTGTTGGTCCAGCCGGAGTTTTGACCTTATAACTGGAAACGTATATTACCAGGTAGAAGTAATCAATAATTGTTCACCTTTGAAAATTTGCTGTATTAAAGGGGCTATGTCATGGTGTTGTGCATGTATGGAGTCAATGTTCGATTGGTGGCTGTTAATTGGCTACAAACAGTTAAAATCCCCTCCGTCAATGCTTGATTGAATTGACAGGTAATTTTTCCTTGAAATCTCGATCCACACAGTTTGTCTTTTTTTTTTTTTTTTGCATATTTGCTTGAATTTTAACCATCTCACATGTGCTCGTTAGTTCATAATATGAACATAACTAAGCCAGCGCGGACTGGGAATATAAAGACCTCTCACCGTGACACAGGGGATTATCTCCCGCATAACAGTCTGGTGTTCTGTAGGTACTAACGAATACTACTGATTGTAAACTGCACACGGCAGCACTTTGCGCCACAATAGCATTTCATATCTCAAGTCCTTCCGCGTGAAGCGCATTTCAATATATATACTTATATAGAATTTGTGCTATGTATATGTAAATGAATACTTTTTAACACTGCCCCGTTAAGTACTCTTTCTCTGCATTGTTTCTCCAGGTGATCTGAAGGCAACAGGAGTGTTTACGCCGGTACGCCGTGAAATATACAAACCTCTCGTGAAAAAGATTCGAGCAGAAGGCATCACAAGTCAGACCTCGTCTGTATTCTCGTGAACAGTGAATAGGAACGCGGCGAGGAAGGGTGCAATCAATGTGGGTGTTTGTGTTTTTAAGGAAATGGTGTTCTTTTCGTAGACAAAACGAGAGTTCACACACAGGGAAAAAACACCCAATTTTGAACATGAAAAAAACATGAAAAAATGCTGTAAATTGGGATTTCCAATATTTATTGTATATTTTAACGGTTAGTTCAGTGGTTAAAGTGCCTATGAACCTTATTTTTTTATTTTAGATATCAATTCTACATCAGTGAATAGTAGAATGGTACAATATATTTTGCTTTGAATGCTGTGCCGCTGAGTTAAGGAGGTTTTAATATCCCCGCAAAATGCTAATTACATGACGTCAGGGGAGGCACAATTATTATACAATTTTTTTTTTACAATTAAACATTTTTTTCAAATTATCAGTGTTATTACCCATGGTTGAAATAAAATGATGTTAGAAATTTGTTTTCCTATATCAGTAGGAACGCCATTCACAACCACTAAGAAGTGCCGATTGCAGATACCTCCCCTGACGTCATGTAATTAGCATTTTGGATATTAAAACCTCCTTAACTCAGCGGCACAGCATTCAAAGCAAAATATATTTTACCATTCTACTATTCACTCGATTTAGAATTGATATCTAAAATAAATAAATAAATGTTCATGGAGGTTGACGGTTCAAACCCCGGCCGGACCAACACTCAGGGTCTTAACATAACCGAGTAGAAGGTGCTGCCTTTGTGACACAATCTCGTTCTCGAACTGCAAATGGTTAGACCTTCACGTCTTCTTGGATAAGGACGTAAAATCGTAAGTCCTACGTGGGCCTCAAGTTTATCAGTCTCGCCAGACTGTCACGAGTTACCGACGTTAAATAGGGCTGCTTTACCTTGACAGAGTATGGAAATACCATGGAATTTTTTTTTTTTTTTCCATAGATAAAACGTTTCAATGAGAGCGTTAGATGGCTACTATTCTTGTTCTCTTTTTTCCGGGGAAGTTTAATTTGGGACTACGTAATGTGTTGCGCGGTCGCCTTAGCCCAGCCCAGTCTCCCGCGCAAACAAAGGCTATCACCCCTGTTTTAGGTCTGTAAAATGTTGCGTCAGAAACAACCAAATTACTGACTTAAAGGAGAACTGAAGCCTAAAATCAACTTTAGCTTAATGAGTAGATCTAAACATGAAAAGACTCATACCAAAATTCATTTTACTGTGTTTTGCCTCAAAGGAAAGAAAATCTGCAAATCTTCCTCCCAACCGCCGCTAAGTACAGACAGCTTAATTCCTGTAATTTGTGACGTACTATACGGGGAATAAATTAGTTTTGTCGTGTTGTTTTCGGCTGAAGGTGTGGTTGTTTTTTCCTTGGTATGGGCATGACGTACGATACGCGGAGTAAAGCACTGAATTAAGCCGCCACACAAACTAGCTTTATCAGCGGAGAATCGGCTATTTTTCGACCTTCAAAACTTATTTCCTCTTTTTAGACGTGCACCACAAAGAAATAAAATAGCAGAACTGATTTCTCTTGAATACTAGTTTGTATAGTCATCGGATTGATTTAAGGTTCAGTTCTCCTTTAAACAAGAACCCGCACTAAAGCCCAAAGCCCTGGTTCACACTAGCGACGTAAGCATAAGCTCAAACAACATACTCAGACGCAGTGCGTAATGGTGAGATAAGAACAAGCGCCGCTTGTTAGATTAAAACATTTACAACCATTATAATAAAAAGATCGTTTCGCAGTCTCTGTTCTAACTTGTTCTAACTAACTTGACGAGTAGTGCGAGCAACAACGTCCTTATTAAAGTAAAAATAGTTTCTGAGGAACATTACCGTTAATGCGTTTCTTTGCAAGCTTAAAAATGTGTGTGTCTCGACGTGATTGCAACGGATCCCATCCCAAGTAAAGCATATATCAACTGTTCCTCTGTACACTTAGTCTACGAGTATAACAATTTACTTAACTTGACCCTCATATTGAAACCTTTGTTTGTGATAAGTAAAGCGAATGTTCCACTGCACACTTAGTCTCACGGTTTTGCGTCCTTATCCGAGAATATGTGGACGTCTACTCGTTTGTTTTTCGTGATTATGTAAAGGCCGAACCATAAACTCTGTTTTTTTTTAGACTTTGAGTATTGGTGTAGGATGGCGAAGGAGCGCTCTATTTACTGAGCCAATCAGGGAGGTTGAGTGACTTACTGAGCCAATCAGGGAGGTTGAGGGACTTACTGAGCCAATCAGGGAGGTTGAGGGACTTACTGAGCCAATCAGAGAGGTTGAGGGACTTACTGAGCCAATCAGGGAGGTTGAGAGACTTACTGAGCCAATCATGGAGGTTGAGGGATTTACTGAGCCAATCGGGGAGGTTGAGGGACTTACTGAGCCAATCAGGGAGGTTGAGTGACTTACTGAGCCAATCAGGGAGGTTGAGGGACTTACTGAGCAAATCAGAGAGGTTGAGTGACTTACTGAGCCAATCAGGGAGGTTGAGGGACTTACTGAGCCAATCAGGGAGGTTGAGTGACAAGTGAAGACCTATTGGTCCTCTTCTTACCAGAATCACTAGGATAGGATAAAATATAATTCAGAGAAACTCGGAAAGTGTGTAGATATATTTTTGTAGAAAACTCGATTCTAAAAGGAGTTAATAGTTTGTGAGGTCGTTTGCTAAATACGTATGTACTTTTAGAGCAGATTTCGTATGAGTGGTAAAGAAATACGGCAAGATAGTAGCCGACTATAACCGTATTGTAACACCGTGACTCTGTAATTTGATTGGACTAGAAAGACAAACACAATGAGGAAGTCATTTGAGTGCGATGCAGGCAGCACGGTAACCATGCCGTATTGTAACTCTGTAATTTGATTGGATCAGAAAGAGCAAAAATGTGAGGAGAGCCATTTCAAAATGACGGCTGTAAGCATTACCGTAATTTTCCCCTCATACGAAATCTGCTCTAACTAATGATAGGTACTAGATATTCATAGTTCTTTAAGTTGAAGGCCAGGGTTGTTCAAATCAAGGGTACCTTTATCCCTAGTATAGCACTAAATCTGTAATTGTAATCTGTACAATTTAATCCTTGCTTCGCACAACCACGTCCAGGAGTTGTAAGGTGACGTAATTTATAAAGATTGTAGCTTCCGTTAAGAATTTCATGAAAATTGATCCACTGAATTTTCAAAATGGCAGAAAAGTTAATATGGTCGAAGGAAGAGTGAACGCGTTAACGTACCTCGGTATCCTTGTTTTTCACGTAACGTCATCAAAACCTAAACTTTTAGTCCAACAAAGCTGTTATTTGTTTGACTGCGAACAGTCCCCTTTATTTTTCTTGGTCTTTAGTCACGAAAAACTCGAAAAACGATGTTTTGGCCGAGCGCGGCGGATTGAGCGCGAACGAACTCCCCGGAGGGTTTGTGACTAGAGACTAAGGTAAATAAAGGGACTGTTCGCAGTCTAGTTCTTTGTATATGTTCTAGACATCGATAATAAAGTCTACACGGAATGTTTTACATCGATGGGGTGTATTGTTCCGGAGTAAATACATTTTGAAATTTATGACAGAATTCGAATGACCCAGCGTGTTTTCCGGAAGGCATAAAAACCATGTAATTGTGTCAATGTTTTCTTTTTAACTCGATAAATCTTTAAAAGTTGCTTTCAAAGAGTTGAAATGAAGCCCATTGATTTCGATGGGAAATTAAGCTTTATTTGCATTTTCGTTTTATGGCTGCTATGTTTGTGTTCCAAAGTGTGATACAAAGTAGTGCAGACGTCGTGACCACTACACTAAGCGCGTCTACCGCCGTTCAGAATTTGACAGATGTTTATCTTTATCCTTGACTGGTTTTAAGAATATCATTGTTTAATTTGCGTCCTAGAATTAGAGATTATTGATAATTGAAGAGCAAAAGTCCATTACTGATTATTGGTAATTCTAGAGCGAGGATATGTTGAGAGTGACAGCGCTGAATAACAATCTCGTACCCAGACCCCATTTACTGAATAACGTGACGCGCATAGACTAGGGACGATTGCAGTGTATACAAAAATGGCGGAAATTTCAAAATTTAGCGAGTACTTTCATGTTTTCTGCGAAGAATCAGAGTTTTGTTGCAAGGATAAGATTCAAATACTCGGGCTATTTCCTCCAGAAACTGAGAAACAACATATGTTTGGGACATTTAAGTTTTGGCCACTGGGATAAAATTGCCTTCAAACACGAAATATTTACCGCCAATAGGTAGTGTTGCATCAGCTCACGCATGCGCACTAGTTATTCAGCTCCGCCTCAGATTAACGACTGGGTACGAGTCAGTACCGTCTAATAAATGGCAAATAAAAATTGCAACTACGAAACACGATAAGGTGGCTGTAATATAAAATTATCAAAGAAATCATTAATAAGACGTTAATCTCTATTTAAGACCATGTGAACATTAGTAATGCAGCAAGAGTTGAATTAAGTTATTGGGAGTTGAATTTTATCAAAATGGGTCTTTTGCAGGATACAATCACGAGTTTGTAACTGTGTGGCAAAAGTATCTGACTTTATTTTGTACGAGATTGGTAGACTCGTAGTGTTATTAGCAAAACATGTTTGTAAATGCTAGAGTTTTGCCTCCTCCAATCGATTGTCGATCTTTCTAAAACAGCGTTTTGAAGGTTGTTTGCCAATCCATTAGCCTGTTCTTTAGGATCACGAACGCAATTCATTGGTTATTGAAGTGGTGTATATCAGGACGTAACTGTTTCCTGCAAAAGGCCTATTATTGAGATTCGTATGAAGTGCACTTGTTCATAGCTGGATGATTCCATACAAATGTCAAAAGCGTACTTCATGGTGGTATTGTCATGCCCTTTGCAGTGGCTATATTCATTATATTCATTATTATATTCCGTATATACGGTGTAAAGTTGGCGGCCTTGATTTATTGTTTAATCAACGAGTCACTCAAGCCTCGATTTAATGTGCGCAACACTAGCACTTCCAAGGCGCTATCGAAAATGAATTGGAAACAATTTATAAGTTATAAGCCACCCATAGTGATTTAAACAGTGTGTGCTGTTTTTCGGCTAATACTTGGTATATATTTGCAATATATTTATTATAGAATTTCCACTAGTACAACGCCATTAAAATATTTGAAGTTTTCATTGAAAATACGTGGTTCATATTTGTTCTACGAGTGCATGGTTTATGTCCCGCTTAAAACACTGCCTTTGAAGATTGTGAATTATTTGTTGTTTTTCTTTTTCCCCTTTTTCAGGGGTATTTATTGTGTTTGAAGTGCTGTTCATTCATTCCCTGTTATGGTGCCCTGGAACGGTGTGTGAACACCACTTTTCGTTAGTGCCCGTGCCAATATTTGGGCACGGTACCGAACACCGGGTACAAGAACCGGGTACGCCGGGCATCAGTCTGTCCAGTTTCGTATTCGAAAATTACTGCTGAATACCTCGTTCTTAAGTTAATTTACATTCATAAATACCAGCAAGAATATTGTTGTAGTTTCGCGTTTTGCATTGCTGGTATTTATGAGTGTTTAACTTGAGAACGAGGCTAACCTATAAATGCATCCGTAGTCATCGAATTCAGCGGTAATTTTCGAATACGAAATTGAAATTCGAAACTCGGTGCCCAGACATTTTACCCAAAAAACCCTGCTCTAATTTTCAAAATGGCAGAAAAGTTAAGATGGTCGAAGGAGGAGAGAACGCTTTAACGTACCTCGGTATCCTTGGTTTTCACGTGACGTCATCAAAAACCTAAACTAGAAGTCTTTGTTAGACTGCGAACAGTCCCTTTATTTTTCTTGATCTCTAGTCTCGAAAAACTCGAAAAACGATGTTTTGTAAGATCTACCTGAAGAAGGCTGGTTTGGCCAGCCGAAATATAATAATAATAATAATGGCCACATTTATATAGCGCCATATCAACCACAGTTTCATGGCGCTTTACATATGACTGACATATCCCGTCAGTGAATTATTTCGGACTGCTTCACGGCGCTAATAGCTGCCACGCAGTTTACAATGTTGAGTGTGGTTAGTGCAATGGCCAGGCTGCTGTACCGGGTGACAATTCCCTGCTCTTTTTCGAGTAGTACAACAGGTTCTTAGAATTCTCAATATATACGTTGTTCGATCAGCTTTTCTGTAGTCCTTGGACTTGTTTACTTATTAGTATTTTTTGGCTGATCAGGTCCAACGTACCACCGACAGAATTGTCGTACACGGTTTTTGCCATTTTTTATTATTCGTTTGGCCGAGCGCGGATTGGGCGCGAACGAACTCCCCGGAGGGTTCGTGACTAGAGACCAAGAAAAATAAAGGGACTGTTCGCAGTCCAGTTCTTTGTATATGTTTTAGACATCGATAATAAAGTCTACACAGAAAGTTTTACATCGATGGGGTGTATTGTTCCGGAGTAAATACATTTTGAAATTTATGACAGAATTACCCAGCGTAGACATTCGTCGATTGTGCTCGTAAAAGTAGCATAATATGCTCCGAGCAGTACTCAAAATTTTACAAAATTGTGCTACAATTATGCCAGTATTTTGCAATTATGCTACCAAATATATCAATTATGCTACTAGGGGTTTAAAGACAGAAAGATGGACTGCAGGCCAATTTTCAATTCCCACACCGGGAAAACTATTTTGCGTATTTTTTAACCCTCGAGCATTGAAGTGTTCAATGAATGTCATAGTGACTTGGCTAGAAAAGAATCAAACCTATAAAAACACAACATAAGTCTAAATATCCTTGGTGTTGCAAGAACGTTCTTACAACGTACTTGTCTCGAAGCCTGGGCTCTGTAGAAGTGCGACACTTGGTCTGACGCGGTAAAGAAACTGCTTCTCGTTCAACCAATTAAGTTCTGCTGCAGCAGAGGGTATTTTCCATACTGTCTTCATCTTTCAACCAACAGCAAGACCGGTCATGATCACTGGTTGATTACTTACAGGCTTCTGTTATGTTACAATACAATAAGCGATCAGTACCAATGTGGAAGCTCCTCTGAATGCTGGTGCCACCATTTTACTTTATCGTCTTCAGATGCAACGGCAACATCTTGGGCAGTAGTAAGGTAATTCGGAAGTTCTGCAACAAGAGCATTTATAAGTACTGCATCCCCGGGGGGGGTACTCCTGTTTGTGACGTATTATGTATGTGCCGCCCGGGTGGGTCAGGGTTTTGAGCTCAGTTTGGGCAGGTAGGGTCAGGGTTTTGACCTGATTTGGGCAGATCAGGGTCAGGATTTGAGTATAATTTGGGTGCAGTCAGGGTCGGGGTTCAGTATTTTTTAGGAAGTTCATTTTTTTTAGCTACTATGTCAAAAAAAGACATTCTGTTGCCGCGTTTTGATCGCCTGCCCACATGCAAGCACTGAGGTTCCCATACATCGTGACGCCGCTAATTCGTACTTCAGTACAAGTTTATCTATGTACTTCATCTGCTGATTTGTTTACCCAATGCCACGTCCCGACTTGAAATGTTCCGTATTTTGCATGAAATCCCGGTACGCGGTATACCAGACAGGATATATATCCGACCGTGTTTTGAAAACAATTTAAAGAAGGGGCAATCAGGTTTTTTTTTTCCCAAAAAGGGGGCAATCAGGGTTTTGGAGCTCGGATTGGGTCAAACAGGGTCAGGGTTTGAGCCTCTTGGCCTCACATACATACCCATTTTTCATGTAAGTACCCCCCCCGGGACTGCATCACTGCTCAAAAATGGAAAGGCTCGTAGAGCTTCGACATTTGCTGCTGCTGGTCTCAACACTGTACGGCAACCGGGCATATGATTCTAGCGGCTTAAGACTTGGCACGCACATTTGGAAAATGAGGCACTTGGCACGACAGCGCAACTGCTCGTAATTTCTCAAAACAGGAAAATACAAGCGGGCCATCGCCCTCAAGAAAATACGTATCCTTTACAAAATGCACCCCAACATCTACGATTGCTGCTAGTTCAAGCTGTAGGGCCACAGGAAGCCCAATGCCGCGGGGGGTGGTAATTATTATCGGACTTTGTAACAGCGAACTGTTTTTATGCGTAAACTATCTCGAAAATGTCATACCTTTCTAAAAGAATGTCTTACTATTAAAGATATATACTTCACTGACCTTGTGTTGTTGTTTTTGACTCTGTTTGCGATGATTTGGGGCTGTTTTAAGGGTAAGAGAAAAGAACCTCTGCTAGCAGGGTTAGTACAGTAAAAATGACAAGGAGTGAAAGTCCCTCGCTCGGCGACACCGACCAGCCGTGAGTTTACCTCAAAGTATCACACTTCCCAGACGTATTTCATCTTTTAAACGCCATTTCCTTAGGGACACATTATCAGGCAACAAGTGAACTATAAATTTGGAGTACCACTCTAAATGGGCCATTTAAAACGGGTCCATTTAAAACGACATTTCGGGTTTCTGTTAGACTGCTGACACTACGGTGTGGCAGGCAAACCCTCCCGTCCCCTCCCCAGAAAAATCCGAATTACACCGGAAACAAGAGTTAACCAATCATATTTACACTTTGAAGCGGTGTCAGGTAATCAATTGTTGTTAAGTAAAATGATTAACAAAGCATTGTCTGTTTTGGGGGTATAATTAACAATAAACACCACTCGTACTGTTCGCGAAATGCTTCACGAAAGGTCGGCGTGAGTACTGTATATCCACTGAGCGCGACATTTTATGAATGGTATCGAAACACCGTAAACAATACGCATTTTCAACGGCTTTGTAAACCTCTTGAAACCTGGAGCCCTTTGGAGCCCTTTGCACAAATTAGACACTTAATTTATTTATGTCACTGCTCATGCTAATTTCCAGGTAAGGTTAGTTGTCTAAAAGGTTTGTAGTTAATTTCTTTCAGGGTAAGATTTACGACTTGAGTTCGCGGGAAATTTCTCCCAAACAACCTCTCGAGAAAAGTGTCCGATAAATATGCTCAGATTGTATGAAAAGTTCAAAAATTGAAGATGTTTAGCGAGTAGTAAAGTTAGAAAGTATATTTCTGACTTTGTTGAATCCATCTCCGTTTCTAGAGTTAAAAAAATTATAGGAGAATTTTTTTTGGAAATTAAAAAACTCGCGGGAAACTCCTGGGGCCGGTTGTTCGAAGCAAGGTTAAGCGCTAACCCAGGGTTACGTCGCTAATCCTTGGTTAAACTGTACAGATTGCAATTACAGATTTAGCGCTAACCTAGAGTTAAAGTTAACCTTGCTTCGAACAACCCGGCCCAGGTTTCTTGCCTTCTTGACAAATTTTCAAGCGGAAGTGTTCATGGGAAGGCCTTCCAATCCTCCTTGCTCTAGAGATTGCCGCGCGTGAAGATGTTTCCGATTGCATTTGCACTTGCACGCCACTTGTTGGATTGAGAAGGAGGAGTCTCCCTGGGAGGCTGAGGCTAGCTAAAGTACTTCCGGTTGTACCCAGATCCCTGTTATCGTAGTATTATCAGCATGACTCGTCCCGAGAGACTGTTAACATCAGATTTCAAGACAAAATAATGGCAGAGTACTAGTTTTTGTACCTCGAAAATTACAAAATATGCTGGATTATGCTAGCAGTGCTAATTTTAGAAAAAAAAAAAAAAATTATGCTTGTTTTACCAAATTACAGTGGAACCTCTGTGCGACCACCTGTCGTAGGCGACCACCTCGACTACTTACCAAAAGCCCGTTTTTTCTCTCAGTCAAATCACTGCATTGAATCACCTCTCGTTAGCGACCGCGACCACCTTTTGGGCTTGGGAGTTGGATTTTATCTCCGGTAAGCGACCATACAGCTGAAATCGTTCACACAATCTTTGAAGCCATAAACTGTAAAAAAAAATTGACACTATCCGAATATTTGACGAATTGTTCAAGCAAGCAACCGTGAACGACAATCCTGCTGGTGTACGTTGGATCAAACTAGTGATCTAATCGGCTATCAAATAAAAAATAACTATGAAGAAGCAAAGACCGATACAACGTAGAATTTTGAATTTAGTGGTACAATATTTCGGCTGGCCACACCAGCCTTCTTCAGGTACAATGAAGAAAATTTACATTGGCATGTATTTTTGAACTTGATACTGAGCTGTCATAAAACAGATTACAATATGATAGATCGTGAAAAAATGTTAAGAAGGTGAAAACAGATATCTAGTATGGCTCTTCCCGGATGTTAAGGCCATGAGGTTCGAGTGTTTTCGCCTGTGCGATTAAAAACGCTTCTCTGGCCTTACGTATAGAGTCTCTCTTAGAAAATATTTTTTCGATAGGAATAAGTTGCATGTCGTTGGCAGTGTGATTAGGAGAATTAAGAAAATGTTCGGCAACTGTTGTGGTTGGAAGTTCATGTTAGCTGAAAATTTTAAAGGTTTTGAGGTTGGAGCACTACAAACCCATAATAATAAGCTGTAGTGATAAAATATGTTGTTGTATTGATATTTCCTGTCCCTAGAGACCAGATATCATATTACTAAAATTTGGGCTTCCTGTGGTGGTTACTCTCGTAAGCGACCACCTCTCGTAACCGACCACTTTTCCAGATCCCGTGGGTGGTCGCTTACGGGAGGTTCAACTGTATGCCGAAAAAAATGCTAGCACAATCGACCAATGCCTAACCCAGCGCGTTTTCCGGAAGGCATAAAAAACATGTAATTGTGTCAAATTTTTTTAACTCGATAAATCTTTAAAAGTTGCATTCAAAGAGTTGAAATGAAGCCCAATGATTTTGATGGGAAATTAAGCTTTATTTGTATTTTCGTTTTATGGCCGCTTATGTCCCAGAGTGAAACACAAAGATGGCGGCCGCATACGAAGTACTGTAAAATTGTTGTACGATGCCGCACTCATTGCCGGCCCACAGATCTGTTAGGAAATAATTTTATGTTCCAGAATTTGGGTTATAAAGGTATTTTTGGTAGTTCTGGTACTCAAGACCACGAGACATTTGTTAAACCTGCACGCTCCAACTTTAGCTCGATCCAACCCCCGCCCTCCTTCCAGGAATTTCAGGTGGAAGTGTACAGCCCGGGTTGGATTGGATAACTTTATTTTGTCACGGATGTTCCATCAGGTAATTTACAAATTTTAAAATCCAATGATGGGTCTCCAAACCCTGACCCTATTTCAGACCAAAATATAAGATTTTCCATCTCCTTTTCAGACTTGTACTCTATTTCATAACAAGAGAAATATATCAGTGAAAATGTGCGGTCTCATACTCCCCTGTCAATATCATACCTTTTCCAGACTAAAAATGCGAAATTTATTACCCTATTTCAGACTAAAACAGCTCGAAAACCATACCCTTTGGAAAAGCACATACCCGTATAGCTTATGTATGGAGAACCCCCCGGATCCAACAGTTTGTCATCCCATGTTGGATAATGTTCTACCAACATTTTTTGCTTGATCAAATGTTGAATGAAGTTTGCTTTTATTCGATCAAATACTTGACAGCGAGTTGCCGCCACCCCAACATAGGGCTCGAGTATTACTTGGTGGTAAAACGAGGTGTGAGGAACGGTCTAGGGAAGAGGAAGAAGCGGCTAAAAATCTAGGGAGGAGGGTGAAATGTCCAGAAAAATTAGGGAGGAGGGACAATTTAGCATACAGGAGGAGGGATAAAATGGGATCTACAGTCATACTCTAGGGAGAATTTTTTTAAACTCGCTAGGGAGGAGGGAGAAATATTCGAAAAAACAAGGGAGGGAGATTCCACTACCCGCCTCTCCACTCTAAAACTACCCGCGCCAGTCTATAGAAGCTTTGATAAGTTCGACCCATGCCGATGCAAAATTCAGAGAAATTTACCATACTTCATACTACAGTTATTTGGAATTAAGAAACGTTTTGTGTGGGTTTGTAATGTTTTTATTTTTGCCGTTTTTAGGGATTTACAGTGTAAAGTTCCTTTGCTTCGGCTTCAAATTCTGCGACGCTCATTGTGTTTCTATTCCAAATGTAAAAATTCGTAAAGCACTTTTTCCGAACGTGTAAGGCCAAGATGCTAGGTATTCCAGATACAACAATAACTGGGAAATATTACTGAGGGAAAATACCTCTAAAACGTTCTGCTACCTCAGAGTAATGAAATATTTTTTAGGTTGAACTAACAGAAACGTTGAAGCAAAGACATTACCTTGTACGAAATATTCTCAAACATTCAACAGAATGAAATCAAACCTATCTACAGACTTCTTCAAATAATGCTTAGTAAGTTCCATCTGTCAAAAATGGTAAAGCCTAACGCTAACAACTTTAAGCGGAGTTTGAAATTTAAGAAGAAGCACACTTGAACAAGGCGCCATCTTGAAACTCGGTTGGTCGGTGGAGCGTAAATTGTTTCCTCTGTGGTCCGCATTCGCTTCCTCATTAAATACTTGTGAGGAGAGCGCGAAATTTAGTTTGAACTACGATTAGTTAGGAGTCACATCCAAGAAACCGTAGCTAAGTTAAAATGTCTGATCAAGTGAAGAAAGTCCGTAAGCCTGCCAAGCCGGCAGAGCACCCTAAATACGATGACATGATCAAAGCAGCCATCGCAGCTCTAAAGGAACGCAAAGGATCTTCACGCCAAGCCATCGTGAAGTACATCAAGGCGAACTACAAGGTCGGCGATCAAGCAGATGTCCGTACCAAATTGGCTCTAAAGCGTATGTCGGCAAAGGGGGGTCTCCTTCACACCAAGGGAGTAGGTGCCTCTGGCTCGTTCAAGTTAATCAAGGAAGAGAAGCCAAAGAAGAAGGTTGTGAAGAAGGTCAAGAAACCAGCGAAGAAACCCGCCGCTAAGAAGGCAAAGAAACCCGTCGCTAAGAAAGCAAAGAAACCGGCCGCCAAGAAACCTGCAAAGAAGCCAGCAGCAAAGAAACCGGCAAAGAAGCCAGTAGCAAAGAAACCGGCTGCAAAACCTAAAGATGCCAAGCCCAAGGCAGCCGCCAAACCTAAAACACCAAAGGCAAAGAAAGTAGCCAAGAAACCCGCCAAGAAATCTCCGGCCAAGTCGCCTAAGAAGAAGGCGGCAAAGAAGGTTGCCAAGAAGTGAGGTGTTATCAATAAACAACAAACAAACGGCTCCTTTAGGAGCCACCAACTGTGTAAAAGCCAATGCCACATGCTTCGTTGTTTCTCAACAGTTCTGGAGAAGGTTGTATTCCTTCCAATATATCACAGAATTATGTTTAGATTCTTTACGTACTGTAACTTAAACCTCGATCCCCATTTTAGAACCGTTCTTTAGTTTTGTCTGTAGGCCTAAGAACGCCGGGCAGCGAAGGTAGACGGGAGCATGACCCGAGAAATGAATGCTAAATGTATGCTAAATCGAGGTCCATTTTGAATAACGAACAATGATAATTAGGTGGTCAATATTGGTTATAATATTCAATGTTCTGTTACTGCGACGAAACCCCACATGCACAAGGCATTATAAACTGAGTTTTGTTCCCCAGGTTTTTAAAATTGTTAGATTTTCGAGCGCCGGAAATTGTGCTAGAGCAATAAGCTTGTGCCCAAACATAAAAAAAAAAAACGGATATGCATTATTGGTCTTCCCGCCAATAAACTAACTTTAACGGTCAATTTTTTTCCCGCCGAAATCTTAAACTGGAGTTCGTTAGCGCTTCAAGCAATTACCCTATATCATTATGACGTCACGGCTTGTTTATGAGGGGGACAGAATCGACTTAACAATAGAATTTTGAACTAAATCTGCTCTGCTGAGGAAAATTTAACTTCGAATTGTCTGGTTTCCAGATATCAGTTGTATCAATGTTTATCCCACAATATTTACCGTATTTGGTGGCTGTTACCGCTATTCTACGTTCTACAAAATGCATTTGATAGCGATTTCCTTTGTGTTGTTGCTGTTTTGTCCCTGTTTTGTCCCCCTCCCACGACCGTGATCCTTAGCGTTTAAACAATAGATTGTTTTGATATGACGTCAAAACAAAACAATCTATTGTTTAAACGCTAAGGATCACGGTCGTGGGAGGGGGCAAAACAGCAACAACACAAAGGAAATCGCTATCAAATGCATTTTGTAGAACGTAGAATAGCGGTAACAGCCACCAAATACGGTAAATATTGTGGGATAAACATTGATACAACTGATATCTGGAAACCAGACAATTCGAAGTTAAATTTTCCTCAGCAGAGCAGATTTAGTTCAAAACTCTATTGTTCAAGTCGATTCTGTCCCCCTCATAAACAAGCCGTGACGTCATAATGATATAGGGTAATTCATTTCGAGTTTTCTTTCTGGTTAATTTGTTCTATTCGAAAGTCACGTAACCGACTGTAGTTACAAAATACTCCCTCCTGATCTCTATCAAGCAATGACTTTATAGAAACGATTTATGTATTGATATATCAGTATATTTTTAAAAGCATGTGGTCATATCTTTTGATTCATGTGGTAGCTCCTAAAGGAGCCGTTGTTTTGTGAACACGAAATGTGTTGTTTACTTGCTGCTGGTGTACTTGGTGACGGCCTTAGTGCCCTCACTGACGGCGTGCTTGGCCAGCTCACCGGGAAGAAGCAGACGAACAGCGGTCTGGATTTCCCTGGAGGTTATGGTCGACTTCTTGTTGTAGTGAGCCAACTTTGAGGCTTCACCTGCGATGCGCTCGAAGATGTCGTTTACGAACGAGTTCATGATGCCCATGGCCTTGCTGGAGATACCAGTGTCGGGATGGACTTGCTTCAACACCTTGTAGATGTAGATGGCATAGCTTTCCCTCCTTTTCCTGGACCTTTTCTTTTTATCTCCGGCAGCTTTCTTGCCAGCTTTCTTCTCGCCCTTCTTACCAATCGGTGTTTTGGGAGGCATGTTGCAAATATGAATTTTGTTACGAATATGGGTGGATTCGTGTTTGATTTTCAATTTATATGAAAATGTAAGAGGATTATTTAAAATTCGGATCGAAATTACCGTTCGTTGATTGGCTGAGAAGTGGTTTACCTAATTACCTGAGAGCTGTTGACATTTATGTCGAAAAGAACAAAACAAAAGTCAAGAGACTAGCCTCAAAGGAAACATACTCAGAATATAAGATTACATATTAGAATGTTTTGGGAAAGAGCCACTTTGATTGGTTGGCTTCGATCCGTGTGAGCTTAAGGTTTTGGTATAAAACGCAAGAACCGTTTTTTCTCTGAACGCATTCTCAACTCTAAGGTTCGTTTGAAATCAAAATTCAACATGTCTGGTCGTGGTAAAGGCAAAGCTAAGGGCACCAAGTCCAGGACCCGTTCATCCCGTGCAGGGCTCCAGTTCCCTGTAGGCCGTATCCATCGCCATCTCCGTAAAGGCAACTATGGCGAACGTGTTGGCGCTGGCGCTCCTGTTTACTTGGCCGCTGTGCTCGAATACTTGAGCGCCGAGATCCTCGAGTTGGCTGGCAACGCTGCCCGCGACAACAAGAAGACCAGGATCATCCCCCGTCATCTGCAGCTTGCTGTCAGGAACGATGAGGAATTGAACAGGCTGCTCCGCGGTGTCACCATTGCTCAGGGCGGTGTGCTGCCCAACATCCAGGCCGTGCTTCTGCCCAAGAAGGCAGAGAAGAAGGCCGAGAAGAAGGCCAAGGCATAAGCAGTTCACTTGCTTAGCATTGCTAAACAACGGCTCCTCTAGGAGCCACCACATGTTACAAAAGTCAGAACCATTTGCTTCGCACAACGTAATAGATACCTCGCCAATTCATTTTTCATAAGAATCATCACAGGCAATCCAAGCTCTTTATTCGAGTTGTTGGTGTATTTATTTGTATGGGAACTACTATCAACGGGGAAAATTACAAATTCTACCATTATTGATAGGCTAAAATCAAATGAAATAAACAACTTTTGCTCTATGTTGTCGTTTATTTAATAGCGATCTGGGTTTTGTTTTTTTACTTTTCTGATCTCCCGTTTATAGTAGTTCCAATATTAAAAAGCCTACTGACAAATAAACACACAGAACACACCAACAACTCGAATAGAGCTTGAGTTGCCTGTGGAGTCATAAGCCGTGAATATATAACGAGGCTCTTTCAACTAGGACGCTAGGTACATCTTCAACCCGCTAATTTGCATTTTCCCTACAAAAGTCATTAGCGCGTTAGAGGATTAATCAGGCATAAGATAAATGGCAAAGTGAGTCCTCCATGCGTGAGAGATTTACAATAATCAGAATTTAAAAGGTCACAACATGCAACGGCACTTCGTGCGACTATTATTTATAGTGCAAAGTATAGAAATAGAATGTGTCAATAAACCAACTGACCAATCCACATGTCACTTGAATAACTAGAAGAAAAAAGACTTCTGACGGTTCCGTTTGTAAACGCGGATACGAATATGTTAAATTAATTATAAATTACATTTTTTTAAACAAGAACTGGTGAGCAGCACATGTACGAGAACTCTGGTTTCGCATCAGTTCAACAAATCAATATGAAACTTAAATTAACTGATGTGATATATAGGATATTACATGGCCGCGCGGAGATAAGGATTTTATCTTCGAGTGTTGATTAAATATCTTACGAGTGAGCGCAGCGAACGAGTAAGATATTTCATCAATACGAGACTGGATAAAGCGCCCAGGTAATGTTCTGTTTAATCACTTACCAAAAAGGCTATAAGTGTTTGAAAGCAAGTCATATTTTCAAGTGATATCTTCTCGTGTGAAGATATTACTTTCTTGAAAGAGATACTGGTATTTAATCGAAAATTTGTGTATGTCCAAAATTTTGCTACACAGCACTTAAGTGGGGTCGTGTATTTTTCAGTGTTAGTTGTCTTTATTTCAGACTACCTCGTAATGAAGCGTGGTCATTACTTTCATTGCATGTTGGTGGCTCCTATAGGAGCCGTTGTTTTTAGAAGTTGTTGATGAGGTCGTCTAACCGCCGAAGCCGTAGAGAGTACGGCCCTGGCGCTTGAGAGCGTATACGACGTCCATGGCGGTCACTGTCTTACGCTTGGCGTGCTCTGTGTAGGTGACGGCATCACGGATCACGTTCTCCAAGAAAACCTTGAGAACACCACGGGTCTCCTCGTAGATGAGGCCAGAGATTCGCTTGACTCCACCACGACGTGCAAGACGACGGATGGCGGGCTTGGTGATACCCTGGATGTTATCTCGAAGGATTTTACGATGACGCTTGGCGCCTCCCTTTCCTAGACCTTTTCCTCCTTTACCGCGACCTGACATGTTGACGATTAGCTTTTCTAATTAGAATAAAAATCTTTAACGGATCTTTCGTTTATAAACAAAACATACGAACCATTGAGGAAACATAATTCGGTTGAACAATAACTGAATTAAACATTATGGAAATACACATTTTGATCCAATGCTTCAGTAAATTCGTGAGCGACAAACTTTCAAGTTCATTCCCTTCGTCAACTCAAGACGGCTAAAAGTTTCAGATTGATTACCTATTGGTAATGCACTTTTTCAAACGTTCCATACACTTTAAATCATAATGTGAAATAAAATAAAGTCGTTAAAGTCAATCGGGTAAGGACGAGCTTGATGCTCTCTCAAAAACTTCGAGCTTCAAGTTTTGGCGGATCGAACCAGTCCACCAATCAGTGACGATTTTATCTATGTTCAACCAATCAAACGCGGTTCATGAGTAACCAATAGAATTTCTCTGCGCTTAGTATAAATTTGCTCTCGCGTCATTACACCGTTAATCTTTGAGTAAATCTGGAAAGAAGAATATCGAAATGGCTCGTACCAAGCAAACCGCCCGTAAATCAACCGGAGGAAAGGCTCCCCGTAAGCAGCTGGCAACCAAGGCAGCTCGTAAGAGTGCTCCCGCCACTGGAGGAGTGAAGAAGCCTCATCGTTACAGGCCCGGTACCGTGGCTCTTCGTGAGATCCGTCGCTACCAGAAATCTACCGAGCTGCTCATCCGCAAGCTGCCTTTCCAGCGTCTGGTCCGTGAGATTGCTCAGGACTTCAAGACTGACTTGCGTTTCCAGAGCTCTGCCGTGATGGCTCTTCAGGAGGCTAGCGAGGCTTACCTGGTTGGTCTGTTTGAGGACACCAACTTGTGCGCCATCCACGCCAAGAGGGTCACCATCATGCCCAAGGACATCCAGCTTGCCCGCCGAATCCGTGGCGAGAGAGCCTAAACAGTTCTCTGGCAGCAAGCAAAGCAAAGAATTAAACAACGGCTCTTTTAGGAGCCACCACATTTGTTAAAGTCGATGACCAACTGCTTTATTTAACGGTTTCTAGGCTCGTTGGTATGAACAGTTTTGGCGGGAAGATTCAACTAATATAAACCTCGTATAAAAAAAGTCGGGTTCCAGCACAAAGAAATAAACCTCTGCTCGCAGGGTAGTAGTCGTGTGAATAAGTTCTAACAGCAACAACTATAAGTTAGTCACTCAGTAAATTTATTTAATTACAATAAACGAACGGAGGAGGCTTAGCCTGCGTCGCATCCGAACTGAACCCCGGTTAAGTCCGTCTGCGAACCAGCCGCCGGAAAGCTTGTTCTAGACCCCCAGCAGCGTACCGTGATTTGAGTACGCTCTATGGTTGCCGGATTGTTGCAATATTCAGTAAACCTATTTTACATTCAGTAAACCCGATTTTATATTCAATAAACAGGTTTTATATTCAGTAAACCATTTTATATTCAGTAAAACCGATTATATATTCAATAAACAGGTTTTATATTCAGTAAACCGATTTTATATTCAATAATCCCGATTTTATATTCAATAAACAGGTTTTATATTCAGTAAACCATTTTATATTCAGTAAAACCGATTATATATTCAATAAACAGGTTTTATATTCAGTAAACCGATTTTATATTCAATAAACCCGATTTTATATTCAATAAACAAGTTTTATATTCAGTAAACCATTTTATATTCAGTAAACCCGATTTTATATTCAATAAACAAGTTTTATATTCAGTAAACTGGATTTATATTCAATAGAAACGATTTACGTTCAACGTTTTAGTTCAATAAATTATTGCTTAATATGTTCAATCCTCAACCATTATTTATTCAGTAAACGCCATTTATATTCAATCCCTATTATTTTATTCAGTAAATTTAATTTATATTCAATAATTTCTGCAGTCCAATATGGTCAGCGGAAGACGAAATTCGCGCGCCATTTGTATCACGTGACTTGCTTATTGAGAACAAGATGGGGAGGGGGTGGAGAGAAGGATAAGGAGAGGAGTAGCTGCTATCAGAAGTGTTCCCACTAATGATCTAACTCAGGATTCCTCGAGAAGCTTAGTTTCAGGTACTATGATGGTTCACTTCTATTTATGATATAGACCGACTTGGCTATCGACACTATCCTCTGTAGGTTTGGCAGTCCATGTCCCTTTTTCAAGAAACATAGCTGGAATGGTAGGTCGTTCCCGTGATCTGCTCCGTGCACATGTGGTAGACATGGCCGGAACGCTGTGTCTGGTTTGTTGTCGCAGGGTCCAAAGCGTCGAAGACTTGGTCACCAATACGTACACTGCGTACAAATCAAAGGTGAAACATCTTGAACTGAGAAAAAGACACTTGAAGTAGCCTGTGCCGACTAGGTGGATCCATCAGAATTTGCTGACTATGATAGGAACAGCCCTTGGATGTGAAATCCCTTGGGTGTGAAAGCCATGTAGGGGACTTCGTGTCCTAGTGTTTTCCCACCTGCCTTTTTGGCGAATCTTGAAATAAATAAATAAAGCTCTCGGGTAATTCAAGATTATCCTTTTGGGGAAAATGACATCTTGTTTTCCGGAACAGTGATACTATTGTCATGACGCTTTGGACCCTGCGACAACGAACCAGACACTGCGTTCCCGGCCATGGCTACCTACCATTCCAGCTATGTTTCTTGATGAAGGGATAGTGCAGTGATAGCAAAATCGGTCTATATCATATATATTTGTAAGCTTAAGTGAACCATCATCAGTACCTGAAGATAAGCTTCTCGAGGAATCCTGAGTTAGATCATTAGTGGGAACACTTCTGATAGCAGCTACTCCTCTCCTTATCCTTCTCTCCACCCCCTCCCCATCTTGTTCTCAATAAGCAAGTCACGTGATACAAATGGCGCGCGAATTTCGTCTTCCGCTGACCATATTGGACTGCAGAAATTATTGAATATAAATTAAATTTACTGAATAAAATAATAGGGATTGAATATAAATGGCGTTTACTGAATAAATAATGGTTGAGGATTGAACATATTAAGCAATAATTTATTGAACTAAAACGTTGAACGTAAATCGTTTCTATTGAATATAAATCCAGTTTACTGAATATAAAACTTGTTTATTGAATATAAAATCGGGTTTACTGAATATAAAATGGTTTACTGAATATAAAACTTGTTTATTGAATATAAAATCGGGTTTATTGAATATAAAATCGGTTTACTGAATATAAAACCTGTTTATTGAATATATAATCGGTTTTACTGAATATAAAATGGTTTACTGAATATAAAACCTGTTTATTGAATATAAAATCGGGTTTATTGAATATAAAATCGGTTTACTGAATATAAAACCTGTTTATTGAATATATAATCGGTTTTACTGAATATAAAATGGTTTACTGAATATAAAACCTGTTTATTGAATATAAAATCGGGTTTACTGAATGTAAAATAGGTTTACTGAATATTGCAACAATCCGGCAACCATAGTACGCGTTCTGATTGGCTTTTAAAAATGCTTTTTCTCACACGCCTTCTGACTGGCTATTTTGAATTGACTAGGATCGTCACGCCATGCGATAGCTTTACATCAGCACGACATTCCATTCCCCATTTGTCTAGACATTTACAGCGTAAATGTACAAATTAAATAAGCAACGACTCGCTTTTGTCGGCATTTTACACGAGCTCACTAGTTCAGCCTAAAAATAAATGAGTTCTTCCAAAATATTTGTTATTTCTTGATAAAAGCTAAGAACAGAATATATACGAAGCTATTTGAACCGATTCTACATCGATATTTTTAAGTTTAGCCTCTATATTTCCACTAACGAATTCCTGGCGCGAGTGGTTCTTGGATTCTGGGGAGACTAACAGGTGACAGGCTGGTGACAGTTGAATGGCAAGTCAGAAGACGTGTAATTGCGTAAGAAATGAGCACTTTTAAAAGCCGAGCCAATCGGAACGTGTACTCAAATCACGGTACGCTGCTGGGGTCTAGAACACGGTTTGTGTCGCTGCTTCGCAGACGGACTATACCAAAGAAAAGTCCGGATGTGACGCAGGCTAAGGAGGCTAAGATTGCTGATTTATCAAAATATTCGGCTGCAAAGGAGACTGACTCGACTGGTCATGAGAATTACGATTATCGTAATTTCAGCGGCTAAGAAGAATTTACGATAATCGTAATTTCAACCTCGAGATCATGTTGAGAAAAGAGATATCAGAGTGCAAAGGACCATGGGAAGGATCAGAGATATTGTCTATTCATGCTTTGCGCGCCCGAATCAAGAGAATGAATTTTCTATAAAACGATACCCTGGTCCCAGAGGCTTTCTAGAGAGAGAACAGCCTCGGAGAAAGAGCGGCGAGAGGAGAACTGGAACCAGGGTAATATATAAAACGAAGGCGCGCAAAGAGAATGCAATGGAAGGTGATCATTCATAAAACTGGACGATACATATAATAATAGAAAACATATAAGCAAATACCGTGAACAAACATCCTGTAAAAATACGTTGGATCCGAAGTGAGGACCTATGCAGCCAAAAATATGAAAAATAACGAATGAAAAGTCCGAAGACTACAGCAAAGCTGATATACAACGTAAAATTCCAACACAAAGCACTACGGTTAGCTAGGCCTGACATGAAAAGCGCTCGGACTAGATTGCAGCCATAGACAGCTGTTTCGTTCTTATTAGAACTCGTCAGTATGGCATAGCAAACAGAACACAGGCTTCGGTGCCACTGCACTACCGACCCGGGACTGAGCTAATGAGCACTGTGATCTAGTTTCGAGCACACAGAAATGTTTGGTTATCGGGTCACACGTCATTACGTGTGGCGAAAAGCCAAAAACCAAACAAATCTGAACCTAACATGTCAGTGCCTTGTGAGAAATAGTTATGCTGGCCAGACCAGCTTTATAAATGATGACAATAACAGGAATATTCGGATCCATATAAGACCTACGGTACAAAAATCCATAATAGAAAACATATAAGCAAATACCGTGAACAAACATCCTGTAAAAATACGTTGGATCCGAAGTGAGGACCTATGCAGCCAAAAATATGAAAAATAACGAATGAAAAGTCCGAAGACTACAGCAAAGCTGATATACAACGTAAAATTCCAACACAAAGCACTACGGTTAGCTAGGCCTGACATGAAAAGCGCTCGGACTAGATTGCAGCCATAGACAGCTGTTTCGTTCTTATTAGAACTCGTCAGTATGGCATAGCAAACAGAACACAGGCTTCGGTGCCACTGCACTACCGACCCGGGACTGAGCTAATGAGCATCTAGTTTCGAGCACACAGAAATGTTTGGTTATCGGGTCACACGTCATTACGTGTGGCGAAAAGCCAAAAACCAAACAAATCTGAACCTAACATGTCAGTGCCTTGTGAGAAATAGTTATGCTGGCCAGACCAGCTTTATAAATGATGACAATAACAGGAATATTCGGATCCATATAAGACCTACGGTACAAAAATCCATAATAGAAAACATATAAGCAAATACCGTGAACAAACATCCTGTAAAAATACGTTGGATCCGAAGTGAGGACCTATGCAGCCAAAAATATGAAAAATAACGAATGAAAAGTGGCACCGAAGCCTGTGTTCTGTTTGCTATGCCATACTGACGAGTTCTAATAAGAACGAAACAGCTGTCTATGGCTGCAATCTAGTCCGAGCGCTTTTCATGTCAGGCCTAGCTAACCGTAGTGCTTTGTGTTGGAATTTTACGTTGTATATCAGCTTTGCTGTAGTCTTCGGACTTTTCATATAATAATACCCCAGTTGAAAAAAGCATTTGTCCCATTTGTGACTCGAATCAAGTGGGAGATGAATACATTATTCTGTGAGAATAATGATTTTATGAATATCAGAGAAGACTTCATCAATAAATTACATACAATTGACTCTTCTTAATATTTATACGCATATAATTAGCTACTCGAAAACGAGGCTATCACCGCATCGTTGCTTAGCTTAAAAGCAAAATGGCGTCGCGGACGGAATATTGCTGTGTTCCAGTCTATGCGTTGGAGACAAAAGAAAAAATCCTGAATTGTCCTTTCAAACTCGGATTCACGTTGCGGCATCCACGATGCGGGGATAGCCTCGTTTTCGAGTAGTGAATTAGATATGCGCATAACTATTAAGAAGAGTGAATAATTGCGTTCGACGAAGGAGAACGCATACTAATCTTGCAGTGGACTCCCTGTGGTCATGTGTGGGCTACCTGTGCTTTCCCATTTTTGGAAGAAAATAAAATCTCGGTACCTGTATTTACGTCATCTTGACGTCATTTAATTAATTCGGCTTTGCAATCTTTTCAAGGAATACTTAACATGTTGACTAAAATGACTTTTTTCTTTACTAACAACTCACAAACTGTGTATATTTTCTTTGCATCGATGTCGTTGTGATAATAATAATAATAATAATATATTCTTTAACCAGGGTAAACCCTTCAGACAATGCTGTTATCAGTGGGTGCCCTGGGAGATCAAAATAATGTAAATAATAAAGTATAAAAATATCAGATAATAATACAGTAAAAGTATATGTACAAAGTTATCCTATCATTAATTAAAAAATAAGTACGCTTTAAAAATTTAAAAATCTAAAAAAATCTAAAAAATATCTCCTAATTTTGTTTTAAAAACTAACAATGATGATGTTTCTTTAACTTCTGTTGGTAGATCATTAAAATCTTTTGCCCCTGAGTAAAAACAGCCTTTCTTTGCAATTGGAGAATAATGCATTAATGAGGTGACGTACATACAGGTTTCGACCCAGGCTTTTACTTACGCGGTCATGGGTCAGGAAAGGTCACAAAAGGTCATATTTACACGATTTCAAAGTATTCACTGTAAACCAAAACTTTCTTCACAGAAGTACTCAAAACTTTTCGGAGGTTCATAAGCTATCAAAATTGCAAAAGGGTTATAGGGTCGATTCGCCAACATCTTAAGTCGATTCGCCAACGGTTTATTTAACACAAGAATTGTTGTACGCTTCTTGCTCTTAGTTTTAAAGGGATATAGAGTGCCAATGACAGTTTCATCACGCGTTTCTAGGCATTTTAAAATGATCCAATAATTTCTTTATTTGAGATAAAACACCATTTTAGGGGGTGGGGGAGGGAGTTACGCATTAGTTAAGATACAAGGATACAAACTCAAACACTTCACCTTTATTTAAAAAAATAAAAAATATTTACAAGCATATGTATATTAATTTGACATTTCACTCAGTGCGAGTTGGACCATTGAGCCTGGAGCATGCCTTCAGTAGCTGGGCCGAAGTCTTCTGTCGTTGATCGTACTGGTCCCAGTGCTTAAACAGCTTTGACCACAGGCAGCCCAAGCTCACGATTTGTGGATCTTACAAATCCTACGGTAGATTACGTGATCACTCGCGCAAGATTGATTGTGTGATAGCGTGCGCTAGAGTCACTGTTTTCTCCGAAAAATTTCCTTAGCTTCACTAATAGAGTTTGCATTAATTTCTTATCGTGGTAAAATAAAGGTAATGAAATAACATTTTGCAATAAATGTACCTCGAGTGTCCTTTTCTTATGTCCTTGGGTATTCTCTGCTATTTTGGACTAGTTTGGATCGGGTTTAGAGAGTTTTTGATTTTTGAAATCTCTCTCTATAATGAAATGACAAGGCTGCACTGTCCGTTGAGCACATCAAATCACTCGAGGGGCAATAAAGCACTCTAAAATCACTTCAATCCTCGCCAGACTCCACAAAAGTTTTGGATGCTCTATTGAAATCGCATCGCTAAAATGCTTTAAAAGGGATAGTATACATTATAAGCCAACGTAGTAGGTTACATTCATGTATGGTATATTTATATAATAAAGACTACAACAACATATATGAGTACTGTGATTGATTCTACACTGTCTACGAAATACCTAACTGACCCCGTAACTTATAAAAATTCAGTTCACAACTTATCTGACTGCTACACCACAACTTCTACCCCATAACTTATATCATTTCAAAGCTTATAATGTATACTATCCCTTTTAAAGCATTTTAGCGATGCGATTTCAATAGAGCATCCAAAACTTTTGTGGAGTCTGGCGAGGATTGAAGTGATTTTAGAGTGCTTTATTGCCCCTCGAGTGATTTGATGTGCTCAACGGACAGTGCAGCCTTGTCATTTCATTATAGAGAGAGATTTCAAAAATCAAAAACTCTCTAAACCCGATCCAAACTAGTCCAAAATAGCAGAGAATACCCAAGGACATAAGAAAAGGACACTCGAGGTACATTTATTGCAAAATGTTATTTCATTACCTTTATTTTACCACGATAAGAAATTAATGCAAACTCTATTAGTGAAGCTAAGGAAATTTTTCGGAGAAAACAGCGACTCTAGCGCACGCTATCACACAATCAATCTTGCGCGAGTGATCACGTAATCTACCGTAGGATTTGTAAGATCCACAAATCGTGAGCTTGGGCTGCCTGTGGTCAAAGCTGTTTAAGCACTGGGACCAGTACGATCAACGACAGAAGACTTCGGCCCAGCTACTGAAGGCATGCTCCAGGCTCAATGGTCCAACTCGCACTGAGTGAAATGTCAAATTAATATACATATGCTTGTAAATATTTTTTATTTTTTTAAATAAAGGTGAAGTGTTTGAGTTTGTATCCTTGTATCTTAACTAATGCGTAACTCCCTCCCCCACCCCCTAAAATGGTGTTTTATCTCAAATAAAGAAATTATTGGATCATTTTAAAATGCCTAGAAACGCGTGATGAAACTGTCATTGGCACTCTATATCCCTTTAAAACTAAGAGCAAGAAGCGTACAACAATTCTTGTGTTAAATAAACCGTTGGCGAATCGACTTAAGATGTTGGCGAATCGACCCTATAACCCTTTTGCAATTTTGATAGCTTATGAACCTCCGAAAAGTTTTGAGTACTTCTGTGAAGAAAGTTTTGGTTTACAGTGAATACTTTGAAATCGTGTAAATATGACCTTTTGTGACCTTTCCTGACCCATGACCGCGTAAGTAAAAGCCTGGGTCGAAACCTGTATGTACGTCACCTCATTAATGCATTATTCTCCAATTGCAAAGAAAGGCTGTTTTTACTCAGGGGCAAAAGTTTTTAATGATCTACCAACAGAAGTTAAAGAAACATCATCATTGTTAGTTTTTAAATGAAAATTAGGAGATATATTTTAGATTTTTTTAGATTTTTAAATTTTTAAAGCGTACTTATTTTTTAATTAATGATAGGATAACTTTGTACATATACTTTTACTGTATTATTATCTGATATTTTTATACTTTATTATTTACATTATTTTGATCTCCCAGGGCACCCACTGATAACAGCATTGTCTGAAGGGTTTACCCTGGTTAAAGAATATATTATTATTATTATTATTATCACAACGACATCGATGCAAAGAAAATATACACAGTTTGTGAGTTGTTAGTAAAGAAAAAAGTCATTTTAGTCAACATGTTAAGTATTCCTTGAAAAGATTGCAAAGCCGAATTAATTAAATGACGTCAAGATGACGTAAATACAGGTACCGAGATTTTATTTTCTTCCAAAAATGGGAAAGCACAGGTAGCCCACACATGACCACAGGGAGTCCACTGCAAGATTAGTATGCGTTCTCCTTCGTCGAACGCAATTATTCACTCTTCTTAATAGTTATGCGCATATCTAATTCACTACTCGAAAACGAGGCTATCCCCGCATCGTGGATGCCGCAACGTGAATCCGAGTTTGAAAGGACAATTCAGGATTTTTTCTTTTGTCTCCAACGCATAGACTGGAACACAGCAATATTCCGTCCGCGACGCCATTTTGCTTTTAAGCTAAGCAACGATGCGGTGATAGCCTCGTTTTCGAGTAGCTAATTATATGCGTATAAATATTAAGAAGAGTCAATTGTATGTAATTTATTGATGAAGTCTTCTCTGATATTCATAAAATCATTATTCTCACAGAATAATGTATTCATCTCCCACTTGATTCGAGTCACAAATGGGACAAATGCTTTTTTCAACTGGGGTATTATTATATGTATCGTCCAGTTTTATGAATGATCACCTTCCATTGCATTCTCTTTGCGCGCCTTCGTTTTATATATTACCCTGGTTCCAGTTCTCCTCTCGCCGCTCTTTCTCCGAGGCTGTTCTCTCTCTAGAAAGCCTCTGGGACCAGGGTATCGTTTTATAGAAAATTCATTCTCTTGATTCGGGCGCGCAAAGCATGAATAGCATGAATTCCAAACTAAAAATGGGAAATTTATTACCCTATTTTACACTAAGACAGCTCGAAACCTTACCCTTTAGGGTGGCGCATACCCTTACAGCGTATGTGTGGGAGTACCACCCCCCCCTCCCCGGGTGACATAGTCCACCCTATTCGAGTCAAATTTTGTTTAGTTGGGGTTTATCGATTGCCTATATTACAATGTAGTTACAGTAATGTAAGAAGGGAACACAAATTTGAAATATCAGCAAAGAAAAAGGCGATTTAATTTATAGGTACACCAATCCTTTCTCCATTTGTATCGATGCGTCAAGTTGTTTGTTCTCGGCTGAAAAATGATAAACTTATCATAGCGGTTTACTACTAGAGCTAAACACTTATTAAAACGTATGAAATATCTTCTTTAAAAGCTTTTCTTTCGTAAGAATCTAACAATATTAATGCCGAAGCTATTTGTTCGCTTGGCAAACTACACCATCCTCGTAAGTAATATTTTGACCTTAGCCATCCTGGCGCTGGGTAACCAACCTTCCAGTTGTACATATATTTTGCATAAAATGCAAATAGGTTAAAAAATAAACATTTTATTCTTGACCGCGATGGATTCTTTAATCTTAAGGCAGAGCAAGTATAATAAGCCACCTTTATTTGCCCAAAACGTAACATGGAAAATATTATAATTGCTTGGCCATGAAGGCCATAGAAGAAGTTTATGCTGAGCCAGAGCCCAGAGGTTAAACTGCCACAATGTCCGTAGTTATCCCATTATTGGTTCTGGTTATATTTTTGACTTTCCTTTTCCTTTTTTTCTACGTAAATAAGCAATTAGCTGGAGAGTTAGGCCGCTTTTTAAACAATCACAAGACAACGGTTAAAATGCAAACCCCCTTTTCAGCGAAATATTACATACCGCATCACAAATACTTTTATGCGCTAAACAGAAAAACAAAATAAATAAAATATCATTACAGGAACTATATACATTTTATACCCTACATGTCAATGAAGACATATCTCTGAGGAAAAACATCTGCAATACTACGAAAGCCGAGAAGGGCCACTCACTTCCGAGTTCTACTTTTTGACTTCCGAGTTCAAAACTTCCGAGTTCAAAACTTCCGAGTTCAAAACTTCCGAGTTCAAAACTTCCGAGTTCAAAACTTCCGAGTTCAAAACTTCCGAGTTCAAAATTTCCAAGTTCAAAATTTCCGAGTTCAAAACTTCCAAGTTCAAAACTTCCGAGTTCAAATTAAAGCTGCTTCTCACAAACATCACATTGACAACGGAGTCATTTCTTGGAATTGACTTCCTTGGAAGTGAATTATTTTATCCTCGATGTCTTGGTATAAAGGTTTGGTCCCTTTCCTGAATATAATTTGAGTGTAAATAACTAAGTTTAAGGTCGATTTTTCTTAGTTATAGTTCGGTAGAGACCCAGGCCGGCCAGACATTACGCGATTGATAAATTTCAATGGTTTTTGCGTTCGACGAAGGAGAACGCATATTAATCTTGCAGTGGACTCCCTGTGGTCCTGTGTGTACAGAAATCGAGATTTGTGTATAAAGTATCTCGGCCGGGGAACTGGTAACCACACGTACACGATGCGAGCGGCCCTGGCCTGATTTTGGTGAATGCCATCATGATTCATGGCTTCTGATTTGTTTCGCGATCGGTTAGTTAGGGACCGGCCATTTATTAGAGGGGGGGGTGGGCTGGTGCAAATGGGGAGGGGGTCATACCTTTTTGTGCACCAAATAATGGGGGGCTGCACAAAATTCTGCAACCATTTCTGAGGGGCCATGTAATTTTGTGCATTCCATTTTCCTTTCTACTAAAGAAAACAGTCCTGAAGGGATCAACCACAATCAAATTTATTATCAAAAATGATATAACAAAACAACAAAATCTGGTGTATAACAGTCCTACACTCTATTATAAATGTTATTGTGATTTAGGGTGGGTCATGTCATTTCATGTGCACTCTCTTGGGGGGGCCACATTATTTTATGCAGTGACATGAGCAGGGCCACTTGAAATTATGTTAAGGAAAATGAAAATGCACCAGCCCACCCCCCCTCTAATAAATGGCCGGTCCCTTACTTGCCTTATTTTCCAGCAATGCAATGCAATGATGTTTCAAAGGTTCGCAAGTACAATTGAGCAAAGCCTGAGGAAAGTGTGTAGTACATCTGGAGTACCTTGAACATTCAACTGGGCCATAATTATTTATTTATGCTGAACCCGAAATTTAATATGCTGTTCGGTTTGCCGATACCAAAAAGGCAAAACTGCAAATGCTCAAGATACTATAAATCATACCTGAAGGCGGAAGAGAAATACATGGATATGAATATTTCAGTGTGGTCTGTTTTGTCGGCGCGATGACGACACCAGCGGCAGCGAAGTTGAACAGAGAACCGAGTCAACTCACCATAATTTGTAAACAACCTAGTGAATTCTGTTGGCTTGCTCGCTGTACTGGATTCTGCTTTTCGCTGTACATACAGATACCGAAACTACAAACAGTAATATAACCTGGCTGAAGAGAAACAAGTTCTGAGTTTTCTAGATACCCGTAATCGCCGTATCTTGTGAGTTACGAGAACACTGTGTACATCTTGGTTATACAAATTAACGGATTCAAATTAACACTACAGAATACATATTTCAGACAGAGAGTTAATCTATACCGACACTTAGATATGCCAAGGAACTGGAATATCAACACAGTACAATGTGAGGGAAATTTAAAGTACTGACTTCATTGCTGTGTTCAATTAATCTACACTGAATTTCTAACAGACCTGAAACAAGGCTGATCAAAGCGATCAAAGCCAGGAACCGGCTACCAATGAAAAAGTACCAACATTGACCATAAATTATTCTGGAACTAACAATGGCGCTCAATATTCTGCAGCCAACCTTGTTCTCACTTGAAAAATACCCGGGAAACCTAATGAGTAGTAATGTGAATGATCTGAATCGAAAGAACTGCATGGGCTGTACTTTATACACATGCATACCTATATAGTTTATGTTCTAAGAACTGGAATTCAGTTTATACACATCTGAATAGTAATATTTATTTATACGTACTTTATATGAATCCCTTTATATATCCTGTAATATAGTGTATTTTATATATCCTGTAATATAGTGTCCCCAATTAGCTTTACAGCTAAATACTATTGACACTCAAATAAAGTTCATGTATGTGTATGTATGTAAATGTATGTAGCTATAGCCTGGGTTGATTTGTGTTCTACACTAACTTCAATTATTGCTTTACACTGTATACCACACAGCAAAATGTGCTACTAATTCTCAAATCAATGCCATAACCATATAAAACACACATGTATACATATAGCCCCATTAGCATCGCATCCAATGATTCAATGTTACACAAAGATAATTACAGTTTTATACCCAGATGCATCCCCTTGTATATTAACATATAAGTCAAGACATCAAAATTTTCACATTAGTTAAAAAACAAGCACTTTTGATCAGGATTACGTACACCGTCCACATCATTGCAGCAATTTTTCAGCTTTTCAGACTGTTACCACAGTCCTTTCTCTTTCAAAAATATGTCGAACGCACATAATAAACAACAAGTTGGAGAAACAGTTTCCCGTATGTCAAGTTCAATCTTCATTCCATTAAAAAAAATATTAATTGACCTAGAGCAACAGCTTTTTCATATTTTAGGGGTCGGTGTAAATACCAAATTAACCTGTCTCATTACGGTTTTCTTCTGTACCGTAATACATAGAGACAAAGTGACAATTTGCCACAATTTCCCGAGGTAAGTATATTTTCTGTTAGTACGTATTCCAAGGAAATCAGTGAAACAACATTCATGTAACCACCCGCCGCAAAAATATCTTGCGCAGGACGCGGTCATACCAATGCACAAAGCAAAAATATGTTAATGTTGCCTTTAATCAAAATAAATGAAATACATTCAATCTTGTGTTCTTGAATCCCATCTAAACAAGGACGCACGGTTGGCCAAGTATAACATCCAACACAATGTCTATCTGGAAAGAATCATACATTTATACATCCGCATTTATACATAACATCCAAACTAAATGATTGTTTTGAACTCGGAAATTTTACATTCGGAAGTTTTGAACTTGGAAGTTTTGAACTCGGAAATTTTGAACTTGGAAATTTTGAACTCGGAAGTTTTGAACTCGGAAATTTTGAACTCGGAAGTTTTGAACTTGGAAGTTTTGAACTCGGAAATTTTGAACTTGGAAATTTTGAACTCGGAAGTTTTGAACTCGGAAGTTTTGAACTCGGAAGTTTTGAACTCGGAAGTTTTGAACTCGGAAGTTTTGAACTCGGAAGTCAAAAAGTAGAACTCGGAAGTGAGTGGCCCTTCTCGGCTTTCGTAGTATTGCAGATGTTTTTCCTCAGAGATATGTCTTCATTGACATGTAGGGTATAAAATGTATATAGTTCCTGTAATGATATTTTATTTATTTTGTTTTTCTGTTTAGCGCATAAAAGTATTTGTGATGCGGTATGTAATATTTCGCTGAAAAGGGGGTTTGCATTTTAACCGTTGTCTTGTGATTGTTTAAAAAGCGGCCTAACTCTCCAGCTAATTGCTTATTTACGTAGAAAAAAAGGAAAAGGAAAGTCAAAAATATAACCAGAACCAATAATGGGATAACTACGGACATTGTGGCAGTTTAACCTCTGGGCTCTGGCTCAGCATAAACTTCTTCTATGGCCTTCATGGCCAAGCAATTATAATATTTTCCATGTTACGTTTTGGGCAAATAAAGGTGGCTTATTATACTTGCTCTGCCTTAAGATTAAAGAATCCATCGCGGTCAAGAATAAAATGTTTATTTTTTAACCTATTTGCATTTTATGCAAAATATATGTACAACTGGAAGGTTGGTTACCCAGCGCCAGGATGGCTAAGGTCAAAATATTACTTACGAGGATGGTGTAGTTTGCCAAGCGAACAAATAGCTTCGGCATTAATATTGTTAGATTCTTACGAAAGAAAAGCTTTTAAAGAAGATATTTCATACGTTTTAATAAGTGTTTAGCTCTAGTAGTAAACCGCTATGATAAGTTTATCATTTTTCAGCCGAGAACAAACAACTTGACGCATCGATACAAATGGAGAAAGGATTGGTGTACCTATAAATTAAATCGCCTTTTTCTTTGCTGATATTTCAAATTTGTGTTCCCTTCTTACATTACTGTAACTACATTGTAATATAGGCAATCGATAAACCCCAACTAAACAAAATTTGACTCGAATAGGGTGGACTATGTCACCCGGGGAGGGGGGGGTGGTACTCCCACACATACGCTGTAAGGGTATGCGCCACCCTAAAGGGTAAGGTTTCGAGCTGTCTTAGTGTAAAATAGGGTAATAAATTTCCCATTTTTAGTTTGGAATAGGGTATGATCTTCACAGGGAAGTACGAGACTGCACATTTTCAAATATTTCACTTGTTGTAAAATAGAGTATAGGTCTGAAAAATGGTATGGAAAATCGTATATTTTGGTCTGAAATAGCGCCAGGGTTTTGAGAACCGGGCGTCACACTCCCACCCAAAAACGTTATTTGGTATACTGATACTATTCATTCAGGTATATTGGATAATGTACAGGTTACACAACTAGCGGATTTATTTACAGCAAGATAACTTTATTGTCCATTTTTGAGACGTGAATTACAGTTTTAAAAGTCACAAGCAATGATACTTCGATAAATTCGCAACCATGGTCGTGCGGCAAAGGTCCACAGTCTTCCATTATCTTAGCATTTATTGCAGTAGTATTTTAGTCTTCCAGTATTTTAGCATCGGTTACAGCTACATGCCTTTATTAATTGCAAAAAGTATATCCTGATACCGTCACTGATTTGATTTATAGCTGTAAGCAAATACTTCATACATGTACGTTTCACGTACCTTGTTTCGCTTTTAATTTGTCTTTATCGTCGTCCTCCCACTATCCTAGTACTACTTATACACCAGGACCCGGTTGTTCGAATCAAGGGTAAGCACTACCCCGGGATTAAATCGCTAACATAAATGCAAATGTACAGAAAGAATTACAGATTTAGCGCTATCCTATAGGGATAAAGTTACCCTTGCTATACGAACAACCGAACCCAGGACAATAAGATATACATGAAGTCATGTCATCAGACCAAAAAGTGAGCATTCTGTTTGGAAAACTATTGAGTATAACCGGGATAAGGCGAATTTTGTTGTGATAGATGAATAGAATGTCAACCAAAACATAAACGACCACTAAGAAACAAAATAACGATCGGCAGTTTTTTAGCGTCTCGCCTTTTGACAGTTACCATTCATTCTTTCGAGCATTTACCTTGAATGCCAGAGAATACTGCGAACTCAGTGCTCGTTTTTGAAAAAGAAAAAAAAGCATTGCTAAATGCTTTAGTTGTAGCAGGTTTTGAATTACAATTTCTTCATATTATTATCAATAATGTTACAATCAATTCCAAACCCGTGCATGCCTCCTTCCCCGGGCAACCCCCAGGCATATGATTTTTTCGGATTTTTCCATCAAATGCCCCACTACCCAGGCAGAAAAGCTGGTCAAATGCCCCACCATTTTTTCTTACCGGTTGGTTAAATGCTGCAGTTTAGGAGACGTGATCGAAAAATTTCAGAAGTACGTCATCAATGACTTTTGACAATATCAGTCAATTCATTGCTTTACTGATGATCATTCTACAATCACACTAAACGACAATTAACATTCCCGAATGTTTAAAATGTTATGAACTTTTAATGCGTAGTAAGGTCCTGAAAATTGGGGCGGGAGGCAAAATGATGAATTCTGGACATTTCCATTCTAGGGGGGGGGGGCAAACTGATGAATTCTGGGACATTTTTATTGATGACTTCTGTCAATCTCTCTTCTGGGACTGGGCAGAGGGGGGGACAACTGCTCCACTCCCCTTGCCTCCCACTTCCCCTCCCTACGCCACTGAATGCAGCTACAGGTAAGTCTAACTCAGCTTTGCAAATCGAACTAAACTCTTTCCACTGAAAAGAGCCATGCACTCTTCCGATGTTCGTAGTAAACTGATGAGGATACTACGAAAGGGACGCTAACTGTGGGGCGCTTACTATAAAGAAATTTAAGGAAAAGGATATATCTAGAAACATTAATTATAACTAATCGTTAATAACAATTTCCTCAATATCCAATAATAATGTGCAACATGTATGCTTGTTCGACATGCCTTTAAAATATATTATCCACTACAATTATACTTCCTGGCCATAAATTACAAAATATATAAATTTATCATTTTTGGTGGCCCAACTCGTTTAGCTTGTTTAGTTATTCTAGGGTCACCCTGTACCTTATGTTACCTGTATTTCGCCTTGACAGACTGGTTCTAAATAAAGATATTGATTGATTGACTGATTGATTGGTCGAACGATCGATTGATTGACTGATGGAAAACGTTGCTAACCGGAGAGAGCTTAGGGACGAACCGTTATTTTTTGTAGGGGGAGGGGGGGCCGGGATGAGATGAGAAAAATTGAAAACATTGTTTTCAGAGGCTGAGCACTTAAAATAAATTATTTGCAAGGAATAACTCGTTGAAATAAATTGCTTGCAGACGGAAACACAATCAGTTGTTTTCACAAAATTGTTTGCATTTTGTGATTAAATTCTGCCGGCGAGGTTTTTCAGTTGTAATAGCATTTTTCTGATGTATTAACTCGAACATCCCAACAATTCCCAGCATTATTTCTCATCCTCCTCCATCAAGTTACATGTAAATGAAGACATGTCTCTGAGGAAAAACATTTGCAATGCATATAATATGTAATTTGTTTAGCCGGTCTTGCGTGACACGTCACGTTACTCTCTCTGAGAATGATTCAATGCTACATGTATTTTTACTGGTTATAAGGATGTATAATCATAGCCCACTATCATCAAACTCAATAGATCTGCTAATCGTAGATTCCTTATTTCACTGTTAAGCGATACGGCAAGCACAACTGCCCTAGCGAGACAACAATAACTTTATTTCGCGGGAAACTGACCTGGGTCTTTCGAAGGTCAGCGAGTTTTACTTATGTAAACATCAAATATTTACCATTTTACCTCTTCCTAAAACGTTCCGATGTAAAGTAATAGTCTTCTGAGCCATTTTCATTAGGTTATGCTATAATACTTTGACAAATCTACACGCCGGAATGATATTATGACTAAAACTTTGGCGGGAAAAAAAGGTTAATATATGCACATTTTCAGCTATTTCTCACACGGCTCACGCTAAATCATTGAGTAGTGCCAATCAATACTTTGCAGATTTTTGATGGCAATTGTGTAGACTACTGAAAAATGATTTTAATGTTAAAATAAACTACCGCACTTTTGAGAAACAGCCCCTTAAAAATGACTCCATTCTGGTGATTTTCGTGATAAGCTAAAATACCGAATTTTATCCGAATATTAAAAAAAAGAATTTCTCCGACTAGAGTTTTTCAAACGTGAACATGCTATTTAAATAGTAGATAATGCACACAAAGTGTAGCAAAGCCGTCAGTTGTGCGTAGTGACTTTGACTGTCTTTCAAAGTTAGCCCAGATTTTACCGTTTTTAAGGCCTATCTAGGCCAAAAATGGAAGGGGGTGGTCAATCTCAGAAACGAAAAGGCGAGTGGAACTTTAAATACCACCGTTTGTAATCTTATCAGGTACCTACTAAGTGCTGAAAAAAAATAAGGAAATCGGCCGACCCCCATCTTTCGGTTCTGCCCGGTTTTCTCAGACAATGACTCTTAAGACGTTGGCGAAACGACTTAAGACGTTGGCGAACTGACCGTTGGCGAATCGACTCGTTGGCGAAACGACCGGATACCCCTCCCAGCAGTGGACACATAAATTTATGGAGCCATTCACTTGAACACGCTTGAAGAATAACCTCAATCCTAGGAACTGACAGGCACATTTGTATTGGGTTGATTGTGTTCTACAATAATTCTAATCACAGTATTTTACACTGTACTCCAGACAGCAAAATCATTGTTCAAGAAAATTATACTCTGGTGGCAGCCAGGAACTGGAGTGCAATTTATGTCTATTATATAGCTACCTGGGAACGACTGCAGAATACCCCACCACAGCAAGCTGTATTGTAGAAATGTCAACACGTCAACTTGTGTGGAATACACAATGAACATAGAGAGTTAAGAGAGTAATGTCGAGTCAACGTGTCAACGAGTAGACTGCGGTTGCTTGTAGAACGAAGGTAGTAATATATAGAGTACACTTTATTCATCATGTCAATGCGTCATCGCGTCAACGAGTAGACTGCGGTTGCTTGTAGAACGAAGGTAGTAATATATAGAGTACACTTTATTCATCATGTCAACGCGTCATCGCATCAACGAGTAGACTGCGGTTGCTTGTAGAACGAAGGTAGTAATATATAGAGTACACTTTATTCATCATGTCAACGCATCATCGCATCAATGAGTAGACTGTGGTTGCTTGTAGAACGAAGGTAGTAATATATAGAGTACACTTTATTCATCATGTCATCGCGTCAACGAGTAGACTGCGGTTGTTTGTAGAACGAAGGTAGTAATATATAGAGATAATAGCAAGATTGATAATGGACGTTATGTCAATTTACAATTTTATTTCATTATTTCATTTTCAATTTTATTTATATGTTTGACCGTGACAACACGTTGACGCGTTGACTGTCAACGTGTAAGGTAGATTACGTGGTAGGGTATTCTGCAGCCTAGCCGCTACCTGTACATGTATGTTCTAAGCTGGAGAACAATTGATGACATTGATTAGAAATCATAAAATTACTACATCCTGAGGACAGTCAGCATTGTGGAGCCAGCCTAATGGTCTTGAAAATCTGGAATGCAGTTTATACACAACCATATTGGGTTGATTTTCTTCTACACTAACTCCAATCACAATTTATTGTTTTATGCTGTACACCACACAGCAAAATCATTGTTCAAGAATACTCCATGAATGAACAAGCATAAACATTTTATAGGCACATAAGCATTAAATTATTTAATATTACATGTATCTACAGTTTTATTATATTACTCTGATATGGGCTACATGTACATGGTTCATTTTCCCCTTAAGCATTATATAGCGATACTTACTGTGACGTCACACAGGCCAGTCACGCCACATTTGTTGCCTTCTGTGGTTGGCAGAAACAAAGCGTCAACCCAGTCAGATGCTTATAAAATATCACAGGTCGGTGCTTATTCATCGCCAAATTACTTTCTTGTTCTTCCAAAATGCAAGCAAGCCCTTTCATCAAAGCTTATATGCTCTTAACTTATAAGTCATATAAAGGAATTAAGATTTGGAATCAGAATTGATACTTTAGATGTATTTTGTGAGGCCTAAATCGCTAGTTCCCATGCAAGTCATACAAATGCGTTTTTTTTTGCCAACCACATTATATATGCAAATATATAAATGTGTTGGTGTTTACAAACAGTAAGTATCGCTATAATTTTATTAGCAAAATACAAATTACATGGCTTCCTCGCACGTATTCTCTTTTTTAGCAATTCAACTGATAACTACATCTAAATACATAATCAGTATAACAATCTCAAAAAATTGTTTTCTTTATCTCTGTCAATTATTTGATGACCTACATGTATTTAATTTAACCAAACTGATGCATTCTCTTGTATAACTTTTAGTAAAATCATTCAAAACTATTCACATTATTTAAAGACAAACATTTTTGCTAAGGATATTTTTATTATACCCACAGTAGGCTGAGTCACTCTGTTAATATTGACAATGTACTGTAGTCCACATTACTGCAGCATTCTTCCAGTGTCTGTAGGGTGTAGATTGCCATTACCATAGGAAGCCCAATCCTTTCTTAATTGCAGCAATCTTTCAGCCTTTTATGTTTAATGCCAGTCCTTTCTCTTACAAAAAATAAGTCGAACATGTCAGTCACATCGCTTTCCAAGTCTTGAACTTTATCGAGGTAAACCACGACACCAAATCCTTCAAGTGCAAGTTCTTCTTGCATTGCGAAACGCCGCTTCAAACAACATAGTATGGTAATTTCTTCATGTCATTCCCTTGAGATGTTCGTAATTGTAGGCGGTGATTACTCGAATATTTTGCATGGCGTTGTGAATACAAAGGTTCAATTGTTCATTAAGTAATCATTCCCTTCGCCCTCGAATTTTTAAACTTGATAAAACACTGCTGTGAGTGTTTTAAACAGTACATAAAATCATAAAAAAAAAAAAAAGTTAAAATCTAGGGCTGGAAGTGACTAAGAGAAAGCTGGCGATCTAATAGAAGTTTCTGATATTTATTCCTGAATGCATGAATAGGTACTTGCCAATTTCTTCATCTCTAATGGGAGACTGTTCCATAGCTGAACGGTTGTTACAGCAAAAGTCTTTCCACCTTCTGAGGTGCTATCTCTCCGTGCAAACGTTTAAAAGCTAATATATACATTTCCTGACTTTAACTTCCTCATATAAGGGAAGCCAACTTAGACTGTTGAAAAGTTCAACCGACGATGACAATTTTGGAGCATCCAGGATAACTCTTGCAGCTCTTTTTTGCAGCCTTAATACCCTAACTAAGTTTTCCTTACTACAACCCCGGACTACAACTTGACCATACAATACTAGCATAAGAGAATATTGGCTTTTTAACAGAGTTATAGTAAAGAACTCTTTGTTTAATGGGCAAACAAGGTTTTATTCTATTTAGAATGCCAATACGTTGAGCAAGCTTCTTGCATATTTTGTCAACGTGGTCCTGAAAACTTAATTCCTCGTCAACTTCAAGACCCAAAAACCTGGCACTGGAAATTTGCTCATAGTGTGTTACTTCTACTGAAAGTAGAATGTTCTCATTGCTTGGTTCAATTTTGGCTGCAATGATTACTTCTAGTAATAGTTTTAATTTTTTGAGTGAAAGTCTTTATTTCTGTACTTACTATCCATGAACGATGAGTCTATCATGAAGATATCCGCTCAATTCGTTAGTTGATACTTCGTTATTGTAAAAATCCAGTGTATAAGGGAGAATAAAATTATTACTGGGCTCCTGATTACTATAATTATTAATATTATTAATATTAGTAGCATTAGCATTACTACTACTACTAGTGGATACTGCTAACGATAATCATGATATTGGTCATAAGTATATCTTCATTTTCAAAAACATGGAATTTTCGGCTATTTATCGGCCAAAATATCGTAGAATTCTCAAGTATAGACGTTGTTCGATCAGCTTTTCTGTAGTCCTTGGAGGTGTTTACTTATTAGTGTTTTGACTGATCAGATCTCTCCGCACCGACAAATTTGTTGTATACGGTTTTTGCTACTTTTTAATCAGTATTCCTTGAAACGAACGTGTGCATTGAACGCGAACTGGCGCCCTTTCGAAATTCATGGTACATATATTTTATGTTGTGTTCATCGTGTTTAGTACCAAAACTATGATTTTTAAGCTGCAACTTCATTCAAGGCAATTCTAATGGGAGATGGCACCGTTATTAACAGGGAAAGCATATGATGTTTCACCCCTCCCCCTCAGTATTACAAGGTTCGCAGATCTTACCCAACATTTGCAAACAATATGTTGTTTTGTCGTGTTTAGTACCAAACCATGATTTTAAAGCTGCAACTTCATTCAAGCCACTTCTAATGGGGATGGCACCGTTATTAACAGGAAATGCATATGATTTTCCACCCCGGCCCCCTCCCCACAGTTTTGCAAGGTTCGCAGATCTTACCCCAAATTTGCAAACAACATGTGTTCGTCGTGTTTAGAACCAAAACTATGATTTTAACGCTGCAACTTTATTTAATCCAGCTCTTGCATTGAAGCATGCTTTCCGACCAAAACGAAAATGGCGATGGATTTTTACGGGTAGAAAGGAACAACGTAGAGACATGGGGTTTTCACTAAAATGTTACTCGTAGAAAACTGCAGGGGGTCTTCTTTATTTGGTTAATACTAATGTTCAGGGGGGGGAATGATAGCCAAAATAAAATTTCAAAACGGCTAAACCCCCGGCCTCTGAACTTCATTTGCGCGAGTATTACATCAGAAATTACATATTAAAAAGATAGGTTCGTTTTTACTTCCTTTAACTATGCATGCCATACATACCAAACATTAAACCCTCTAATCTGTGAATTACAAATATTCCCTACCCCGTCCTCTGGAAATGGCGGTATACTTCATTTGTGATAGCAAACGAGTTCGGAACATCATTCGTATAGGTAATCATACGGTTTCGAGTGCAATTTGGGATTAATTTTTTTTTTTTAAAGAGTATCAAAATTTGAGCTCTTTGAAAAACACACGAGTGAAAATTAATCCCAAATTGCACGAGAAAACCGTATGATTACTTATTAATAATATACATGAAAAAAATTGTCAGGAAGTGATGTTGGCGAGTCATGTGACAAAGTAATTTATTCAGTCAACAAACCATAATAGTTCACACTTTCAAATTCATTCAAATTGTTCGAGTGTTCTCAGAAGTCGAAATTAAGGAAATGTTTCATTGCTTTCCAAAGAAATTTGCATCGTATTTCCTTTTTTCGGCACTATGTTTCCTTTTTTCTGCACTGTGTTTCCTAGCCTGCTTGCAGGTGGTGGAGGGCGTTTTTCGCGTAGCAAACGGATCATCGAAGCGGCCGCCATATTGGCCGAGCGTGATTAAGACCTGGGATCGAATGACAAATGGAGGGGGGAGGGGGAGAAGCAGAAAAAAAAAAAACTGGTTTCTGAATATCCGCCCACCACACACATGACTTCCGTTAACTTGTAACCCATTCTTAATTCATTTGACCAATAGGAGTCGACGTGTGACAGCCTGCCAATTTTGATTTGGTTTGATTGAAATGAAGCGTGCAATTCAAAACAAGCTTCGCTCGCTGTCAAATGAAATGCAAAATGAGGTACAAAATAGGCCCTTTGCAGCTAACAGTCGCGTGCTGATATACTTCATTAACGAATGAACTGAGCTCGTGATCCCCATGGGAAAGGCGTCCCATGAATACTGGAGAGCAAGCTATCTTCAAAAACGCAGTTTTAGAAAGATCGCCAATCGATTGGAGGTGGAAAATAGCATTTATAAACAGGTTTTGCTACTACCGATCTCGGCAAAGGGCCTATTGTCAATTGGTTCTCATATACGGAAATTTCAATAAAACCAGCTATTTTTTATTCAAAGTTCTCCATGGAAAGAACTGTGACAGTACCACTTTAGAATATATACGGTAGACAGTTCGGTTTTAGCTTGTTGCGTTCGCCCCATCAGTCTCTCAAAGAGTTTGCAAATCCTCCGAAATATATACCAACATTATTACAAGCTGCTTCAAAAAGCCATAGATAGAGAGCAGTCCAGCACCGCAGCAGCACAGTCTGGCGAACCAGAAGAGGTGCGTGTTGTAATAAGGAAGTTATTAACTCTATAGAAAGGATGCATTGTAGAGCGGCTAGGATTATATTTTATTTACCAAAGGACATGCCTTCTACTGATGTTTTAGAGCACGCCCAATGGTCCACTCTTTTCTTTCAATATAAATTAGATATCTTTAAACTGTTTTATAAGGCTTACGATGAACGTCTACCGAATATTTTAATTAAGGCGATTGTATTGAAACGGAAAAAGGGTTATGCCTTAAGGGCACGCGATTCGCTCCCGACACCTCGATTTAACACTAGCTATATAGATACATGAAGAATTCATTCAAAAACTCATGAATAATTAATGAGCATTTTGTCCAATCAGATGAAGCAAATCAGTCACGTGCATGCTCCTTTATACCTAATAAAATCTCATCATTCTAAAAGGCCCGCGGAGGGATTTGAATTCTGTCCCAGAGGGAAACGGGATTAATGATTGAGACAATGGAATTTCTATTGATGTTTCAGCTTTCTCATTGAATTGCTAATAGGATGAACGTTTTATATAAAAAATACTAATGAACATGAAATTATATATAAAGTTTCATCCTAATTAAGAATTCACTGATAAAGACCCAAAGATAGCAAAAAGTACACGGAACATAAGGTACCTAGATAATAAATTTTGCACTAAATTTACTAATATCAGCAGACTACCGAGATACACAGATAATATTTTTAAAATGAAGTTATCCAACTACCATTACTTGTTTACCGAACCAAAGTTTAGTTCCAATTATTAAACCAAACTCAAAGCCGTAAAATAATAAAAACGTGCATTAAACTTACATATTTTGTGCCGGAGTCAAAAATTTAGAGTCTGCCGTCATATCAGTCACATCGCCTTCCAAGTCTTGAACTTTATTGAGGTAAACCACGACACCAAATCCTTCAAGTGCAGGTTCTTGTTGCATTGCGAAACGCCGCTTCAAACAACATAATATGGTAATTTCTTCATGTCATTCCCTTGAGATGTTCGTAATTGCAGGCGGTGATTACTCGAATATTTTGCATGGCGTTGTGAATACAAAGGTTCAATGGTTCATTAAGTAACCATTCCCTTGAGATGTGCGTCTTTCTTTCATTGCATTCTTAAAGCATTTTTGAAGCCGTTTAAAACACTCACAGCACGTGTTTTATCAAGTCTAAAAATTCTCGGGCTTCGCCCTCGAATTCTTAAACTTGATAAAACACTGCTGTTCGTGTTTTAAACAGTACTTAACATATCGAGGTGCGGTGCTATGGAACACTATCTGTAGAGACTGACGTTAAAAGTACTGGTCTTAAAGAAACAATATCCCGTCTTAGCTGCTCGAAATCATTTGGGAATTTTAGTTTTGATATCACTTCAGCTACTACTACGAACTTTAGAGTTGAAGGATTTATATAGTAAGTTACTAACTTTAGAGATCAAATATAAAAGTAAAGATCTTCTTGCGCTTTGGAAAGAGTATGATATTTACCCGGGTATTTACAGTTTACGAACTTGCGAAAAGAGAACTCAACAACAAACCTCTCGCAGTTCGCCGATCACCGCCTTCGCGGCCCTTTCTCCGCGGGTGTTCTCTCTAGAAAACTTCTGGAACCAGAGTACTCCAGGCTTAGTCTTCAAAAAAGACAAAGATTTTTGTATTACTCGCCATATTTTATCAACTGCAAGCTCAGTACACAACACTTATTCTTTTCAGTTCTTGCTCAGTTTCAACACAGCTTTAATTGACACCGTTTCAGCCAATCATATTCCCCGTCCGCTGGTGGACGGGATATAAGTTCAGGGGTTTTCGGGCAGGCGGTATTTCAGCTTCTTCTCCCCCACCCTCCCACCCTCCCCCCTCCAGTTGTCATTCGATCCCAGGTCTCAATCACGCTCGGCCAATATGGCGGCCGCTTCGATGCTCCACCGCCTGCTAGCAGGCAATGTGTTTCCTTGAAATTGCATTGCCCTCAACCAATCAGAATTGAGCATTTTTTCATGTATATTATTAATTAGAAAAGTGAACGGATTTCAAGGTTTTGATTTGGGTTAAGGTTACCGGATACCTTCAAAACGAAAAAGATGGGAAAATATTTTTTTCCGCACAGAAATGTAGTTTTAGTAGTAGTGTGTCATATACCAAAAACTCCGTTCAAAAAAAATTAATATTGACGGAGAAATACCAAAAGGAAGCTTTTAACCGGAAGTAAAAGGTTCTTTTTGATTGACAGCAGATCAATAAACACATGACAAGTGCTCACTCGCCCGTAACGACGGTGTGGGGAGAGCACATATTTTAAAATTCATTTCATATACCAATGTTTTTGTTTATTGAGAAAAGACTCTTCTATACCGCTACGATTTTTCAAGTCACACACACAAAAAACATTTTCTCGATGCGGCGCGTAGCTTTGATCGGAAATCAACATTGGCGGGAAATCTTGATAGATAGTTGAACTGTGATGAGAAATGATTGGCCAAGAGCTTGTTAATTGTTGGAGAGGCGGGGCTTCAGATTCACGCACGACAGACGGGTATATTTTTTTGAAGTGCTATTTTCTCACTTTCGATTTTCAACCAAAATAGAGTTTTAAAAAAGCTCCCACTCAAGAGGAATTTATTCGATTTGTGCGAAATTGTCACAAAATGTCAATTGATATCTCAGCTGCAAAAGGGTGTCGGGGAATTGGGAAATTCTGAAAAGAGAGCTCTTGACGACGTTTCCCGCATATCTATATGAGGGGCCAAACCAGTCAAAAGTCTTGCCGGTTGAATTTATTTATATGACGTTTGAATTTATTTATATGATGTTTGAATTTATTTATAGACGTTTGAATTTATTTATATGGTCTTTGAATTTATTTATATGACGTTTGAATTAATTTTTTGGTGATACCTTGATTAATTGTTATGGTCTTTGAATTTATTTATATGACGTTTGAATTAATTTGTATGGTCTTTGAATTTATTTATATGACGTTTGAATTTATTTATATGATCTTTGAATTTATTTATATGACGTTTTAATTTATTTTTCGGTGTTACCTTGATTAATTTTTATGGTCTTTGAATTTATTTATATGACGTTTTAATTTATTTATATGGTCTTTGAATTTATTTATATGGTCTTTGAATTTATTTAGATGACGTTTGAATTAGTTTGTATGGTCTTTGAATTTTCATTACATGATGCCTTGCGCGGCCAACAGGCTTCAGATACAGCTGTCCTAGCGTAGGAGCATGCGTTACAAGGGGTGATGTAATGGCGGACGAAGCACGAGGAAATCTTTCTCGTTTAACAAGAGCGTGCAATGAGGCATATTAGATGCCATTCTTCAGAAGAATTCTTCAGAAGTGAGAAGCATCGAGTTGGATTTGGTTCAAGTTCACTGAATACAAGTGTGTCCAGTGTGGGAAATGAAATTGCCAGATGTTTTTCATCGCAGCGCCTAGACCTCAATTTTAATTTGAACTACTGGGCCGGGTTGTTCAAAGCCCGATTAGTGTTAATCCTGGATTAACTCTGCACAGAACCTATTGGTTGTCATGGAAATTAACCCTGGATTAGCACTAATCGGGCTTTGAACAACCCGGCCCTGATTATTAGCTTCGCGATCTGGACCTAACCCTTCAAAATGTGGCAGACCATCTACATTTATTACTGGACAACGCTTACGCATCGAGTCCAGGAGCACGATAGCACGATAGTGTACAAAGATCTAGTAATAATACCTGACCCTGAAACAATTGTTGTTCCAACGCATTCCAGTCGTATAAAACTTGAAAAAAGAGGTTTAGTGGTTCACGAGTTTTAATTGGGCTTGGAGTTCAGTGGAATTGCCGCGATTAGCAATCCGAAAGCAGCTACCAAAACAAGGTATGCCTTTCGAATTTGCAAAGGTAAGGATGATGGATCCTGGACTGATCTACTTGGGTACTATATCTTGCAATCGTTTATAATATATACGAATATAAAAATATCAGTATAACCCATAGAAAGTGTGCTGTGATTGGTTGAAGGTTTGTATGGAAAAATGACATGAATTGTTATTATTAATGCCATTTGATTCGTTATAATTCATTTTCTTCATACAAACCTAAAAGTGTAATCCAAACATATCCATTTTCGAGACCAAATCATTCATAGAACGACTAACTACACCTGTACTACTTAGAGTTTAATTTTTGATCCAAATTAACAATTGGATTAACAAAATTCATTCTGACAGATCCATGAGCACGTGATGAGTTAATGACATTGTGACTGTGTGAGTTAGGAGAATTTTATGGGTTATAATATTTTTATATTCGTATTATAAACGATTACAAGATATAGTACCCAAGTAGATCCAGGATCCATCATCCTTACCTTCGAAAATTCGAAAAGCATATCTTGTTTTGGTAGCTGCTTTCGGATTGCTAATCGCGGCAATAGTCCACTTCCGCGATATACTTCACTTGTCACGCACAAAGGATTCAATACGAGGCTCCGTGCTAAATTAAATTTATTCTTTTCTCTGTGAAAAGAATAAATTTAATTTAGCACGGGGCCTCGTATTGAAACCTTTGTGCGTGACAAGTAAAGCATATTGCGGAAGTGGACTATTCCACTGGACTCCAAGACCGATTAAACGGGAACTCGTGAACCACTAAACCTCTTTTTTCAAGTTTTATACGACTGGAATGCGTTGGAACAACACTTGTTTCAGGGTCAGGTATTATTACTAGATCTTTGTGCACTATCGTACTCGATGTGCACTATCGTGCTCCTGGACTCGATGCGTAAGCGTTGTCCAGTAATAAATGTAGATGTAGATGGTCTGCCACATGTTGAAGGGTTAGGTCCCGATCGCGAAGCTAGCAATTTCATTTCCCACACTGGACACACTTGTATTCAGTGAACTTGAACCAAATCCAACTCGATGCTTCTCACTTCTGAAGAATTAATCGAGCTTATGGCATCTATTAACGCCTCATTGCACGCTCTTGTTAAACGAGAAAGATTTTCTCGTGTTCCTTCGTCCGCCATTGCATCACCCCTTGTAACGCATGCTCCTACGCTAAGACAGCTGTATCTGAAGCCTGTTGGGCGCGCAAGGCATCATGTAATGAAAATTCAAAGACCATAAAAACTAATTCAAACGTCATATAAATAAATTCAAAGACCATAAAAATTAATCAAGGTATCACCGAAAAATTAATTCAAACGCCATATAAATAAATTCAAAGACCATATAAGTAAATTCAAACGTCATATAAATAAATTCAAAGACCATAAAAATTAATTCAAACGTCATATAAATAAATTCGAACGCCATATAAATAAACTAAATGACCATATAAATAAATTCAAACGTCATATAAATAAATTCAAACATCATATAAATAAATTCAAACGTCATATAAATAAATTCAAAGACCATATAAATAAATTAAAACTCCATATAAATAAATTAAAACGTCATATAAATAAATTCAAACGTCATATAAATAAATTCAAACGTCATATAAATAAATTAAATGACCATATAAATAAATTCAAACGTCATATAAATACTGATTCAAACATCATATAAATAAATTCAAACGTCATATAAATAAATTAAAAGACCATATAAATAAATTCAAACGTCATATAAATAAATTCAAACGTCATATAAATAAATTCAAACGTCATATAAATAAATTCAAACGTCATATAAATAAATTCAAACGTCATATAAATCTAAAAATAGCAAAGCCGACACAACGTAAAATTTAGAGGTTTATAACGATATTTCGGCTGGCCAAACCAGCCTTCTTCAGGTAATATGAAGAAATGTTATTACATTGGCGAACGTGACTAACTAGAAATATGGGTTACGAAATATAGGAAATAGATGACAAATGATTGACACTATAGAAATAATAAGATAATGAGATTATATATATACCAGCTAGTATGACTCGTCACGGATGTTGAGACCATAAGGTACGAGTGTTCTAGCTTGTGTAATGAGAGTAGCTTCTCTGGCCTTACGAATTGAGTCTCTATTAGAGACCAAACTCGTTGCATGGCACTACCCAACACACGCTATGACGTAGCTAGCGTCTAATACGCATGCTCACATCTTATTACCGGTAGAGTGGCAACAATGTGCAGCTGTTTCGTCCTTGTTAGGACTCATCAGCATGGCATAGCCCCCAAGACCGTCAGCCTCACTTTAGATCATAGGCCTCAGAATCTGGTTACTCTAGCGGCGAGCTCGAAAGCTGCTTTAAACCCCAGCCACCACGCTACACGTGTGGGAGCTAGAGATGTGAACAAGCGCTATAGCAATGTGGATCTCTCCGAAGAGGATCTGGTAGTGCAAAATGGAAATGGCACGGCCAAATGTTTTCGATGGGGATTAGTTGCATGTCATTAGCAGTGTGATTAGGTGTCGAGAGAAAATGTTCAGCAGCTGTTGTAGGTTTAGATATATAATAATAATAATAATTTATGGACTTATATTGCGCAAGTTTCATGTGTATATGATCACTTGCGCATTACATGATATGTAAATAACTTATGTATAGCTTAGCCTAAATAATATAATGTTAAAAATCCATACTAATGTTAATACTAATTTTACGGAAGCTAAACCTATACTAATAGATTAATACTAAATGTTTAAGAACTAATAAAATACTAAAAATGAGTAAAAACTATACATTCTAATATTAAAAAAATTATGTTAAAATAAATTATGCAGTTTTCTATGACAGAAATAGCGTTCTCCTGATTAGCAGCTGAGTCCGGCTTGAAAGAAAAGTAGATCTGAGAATCATCGGCGTAGCAGTGGACATTAGGGAGATGTGCATTCATAATATCAAATAGTTTCGATGCATAAATAACAAAGAGAAGAGGTCCAAGGCAAGAACCTTGAGGAACACCCCACTTCAGTTCAAAACTATCTGAGGGGGTACCATTAATTGAAACACGCTGCGTTCTGTTCATCAAATATGACGAAAACCAGTCGAGTACTTTACCAGATACACCAACCTTAGATTTGAGAGTGTCAAGTAGGATACTATGATCAACGGTGTCGAAGGCTGCACTTAAATCCAGAAGCACAAGGAGGGTTACTTGCTGCCGGTTCATATTCATCAATATATCATTCTTAACCTTTAGTAGCGCTGTCTCTGTACTGTGATGTTTCCTGTAAGAAGATTGTAATGCAGGGTACAGGCCATTTACAGTCATGTGACAGTGTAGTTGCTCACAAACGGTTATTTCCGTTAATTTAGAAACATAAGGGAGATTGCTAACAGGACGGTAGTTCTTAAACACAAGGTCAAGTCCATATTTCTTAAGCAAGGGCATGATGAGAGCCTCTTTCCAATCATCAGGAAATAATGTGGTATCCAGAGAGAGATTAATAATTTTAGTCAAGACGGGCAACAGTACGTCAATGCAGTCAATGATTAGAGGAGTTGGCATTGGATCCAGCGCACACGACTTTTTGGTCGACTTCATGATAAGTTTTCTCGTGTCCTCTTCCGTCAGTGGTTTAAACTCATCAAATGATGTGATAGCATTAAGGGTGGGATCACAGTTTTCGGGTTTCCTCACAGGTTCTGTATTAACTAGATCAGCACAGTCAAGTTTGTTCTGTATATCAACGATTTTTTGAACGAAAAAATGTCCCATGTCGTTAGCGAGCACATAATCATCATCATGAGGAGGGTAGAGTACATCAGTGTTCTGCTTTAACAGGTGTTTTGTAGCTTTGAACAATTTGCCTTGATCACAGCTATTTTCAGCAATAAAGTTCGTATAGAATTCTCGTCTTGCATTATTCATCAAGTAAGTTACGCGGTTTCTACATACTCTATATTGAGCATAGTCCAATGGGGATTTCGTTTTCCTCCATTTTCTCTCAGCCCGTCTTCTTGATCTCTTAGCCGTCTTAATACCATCGTTAAACCAGGGCACGCGTGGCCTAACAGTCACTGACTTGGTCTTAAGAGGAGCATGGTGCACCAACAGGTTAGTTAGAGTGGTGTTGTAGCACTTTACTAGCACATCTAGATCGTTGGGGAGGTCTCGACATAAATCAGAAGTGGCAAGATCAGCCTTCAGCGATTGTATATCAACTGTTTTAAGTTTCCTGTAAGTACATTGTTTAATGGTGAGTGATGGTTTAGGCGCTTTAAGTTCACACAAAACAGAAAAATGGTCAGACACAAGACGACCAATTTTAGGCAAACCAGTGACAAGGGCATCAGATTGGCGTGTAATAACTAGGTCAAGTATGTGGCCTAGTTCATGAGTAGGTAGATTCACGTGTTGTTCCATTCCCATTGATTCTAACAGTTCAAGTAGTTTAACTGCATCAGGGTCATTTGGTACATCAACATGTATATTAAAGTCTCCAGTTATGAGCAGCTTCTCAGTAGATAAGATGACTGATTCAAGGTAGTCGGAGAACTCAGCGAAAAACACACTAGTAGAAACCGGATGCTCAGAGCTGTAGGGTGTTCTATAGATGACGACCAGGCGTAAGCGAAATGAACCAGACATAACACTCCACTCAGAGTATTCAAACGCGTTCTTCTCAGCAGCAGCTACTTTACTAACAGTCAGACTATCTCTAAATAGTAGGCCAGTACCGCCGCCTATACGATTTTGTCGGGGATGATCAAGAAGTTTATAGCCAATGGGAGTAGCTAAGGCTCTAGCAGCGACATCATTGTCAGTTAGCCAGGTCTCGGTTATGGCAACAATATCAGGTTTGCTCTCGCACACAAAATCAACAAAATCTGCTGATTTATTCTTTATCGATCGGACATTTACAGTGCACAGCTGCATGCAGGATTCTTGAGACCGAGGTTCACTAGGTACAATAGCAGGGACTGTAATGTTTATGTTGAATCTTCGTCTCGGAATGTCCATTGAACTGTAAATGAGTTCAGTTCGGCGGGTAGTGATCACAGGTATGTGGTTTCGGCCAGCTCTTCTACCTCTAAACTTCCATAACTTGTGTTTCTGTAATTGCTGTAGAACTGTTGAGGACAGGTATGAGCGACTAGAAAGGTGAGAGCGAAAACTAAGCAGTTGTTCGGGGGAAAAATTTGTTGTTTTTGCATTGTTAACATGCAAATTAGTCATATCGGCTTGTCCAGGTAATTTCCATAATGGCGACTGCCAAACAGGTCCAGGATTAGTAGAGATATCATTGTAGACTGTAATGTCAGTAGGTGGATCATGACCAGGAATAACTAAAGACGTACATCCATGCTTAGACCATTTCGTAATCGGTGCTCGGGAGTTGTGGAATCCAGTAGAAATCAATTTCTTCTTCTTTAAAATTTCACCAGTAAGTGAAAGGTACAGAGAGTGAGAATCATGTTCATTGCATGATATCATGTGATATTGCCTTAGAGCAGTTGGAGCATACCAGGAGTTCGTCTTGGTGGTCGGTAACATTGTTAGGTCCACTTATATCAGCTCTAAAATATACTAAAACTAAAAAACTTAAGTAAAAATGTAGAACAACTGAGGAGTGAAATAATGTGGCAGCCATGCCGGCGCCTAATTTACCCTAATTTACAGATATGTTATTAGAATTGTCTACGGTCCGTCGATGTTCGTTAAATCTGTCTTTCAAACGTCGTTTTGTCTCACCTATGTATTGTAAATTGCAGTGGTTGCATTGAATCATGTAGATTATATTTTTTGTGTTACACGTCAAATTAGTTCTGATAGAGCGTATTTCACCGGTAGAGAAAAAAGTATAAGTAGTTTGTCCGTCGCAGATGTAGGGGCAAGTAGAACAGTTCTTTCCACAGCGGAAAGAGCCAGGTGGGAGCTGAGGATCAGTCGAGTTAGAAGGGAGTTTAGCTTTAACTAGTAAGTCACGGAGGTTAGAGGTGCGTCTGAAGGCTACAAGTGGCAAGTGTTGGAAGACTTTCTTGCAGCGGACAGAGGAGTGTAGCAGGCTGTAGTTCTTCTTAATTATTTCAGAAATATGAGGGAGTGATGGGTTATAAGTAATAACAAAAGGTATACGGTTAGAATTGTGTGTGTCTTTGGTTTGTAGAGCAAAAGCGCGAGGGATGTCGGCAGCGCGTTGTATTTGTCTAGCAAGAAAGGAACGGTTATAGCCGCGTTTAATGAGGTATGTGGTAAGCTCAGCAGTGCGGTGCTTAAAAGCTTCGTCGGTAGAACAGATACGTCGTAAACGGAGGGCTAAGCTAAAAGGGATGGCTTTTTTGGTATGTTGTGGATGGCAAGATGAATAAAGTAGATGTTGGTGCTTATCTGTGGGTTTAGAATAGAGATCAGTCTCGATATTACCATTGTTTAAAGAAACATTAACGTCAAGGAAAGGTACGTTAGTAGAAGAGTGTGAGCTGGTGAATTTGATGGTAGGGTGAATGTCATTAAGATAATCGATGAATATTTTTAGATTGTCTGGACCTTCGGTCCAGATCATAAAAATATCATCGATATATCGAAGCCAAGTATGTGGTTGAGATGGAGCGTTTTCCAGGGCGTTGGCTTCGAAAAAAACAAGAAACAGATTGGCAAAAGTAGGGGCCATTCTAGTACCCATGGCTGTGCCGTGAATCTGAAGGTAGTGGTTATCGTTAAAAGAAAAGTTATTCATGGTTAGAATCATGCGAATAAGGTCACAGAGTGTGCCAGTAGGAATGGTTATATGTGGGCGAGTACGTAAAAAGTGATCACATGCATTAATCCCTTCATTATGTGGAATGTTAGTGTAGAGTGATGAGACATCAAGGGTAACTAGTAGTGTGTTAGCGGGTAAATTATCGATGGCAAGGAGTTTGTTGAGAAAGTCATTAGTGTCTTTGACAAAAGAGGGTAATTTAGCAACTAAAGGTTTAAGGTGGTAGTCAACAAAATGGGATATACGTTCAGTAGGGTGGCTGTTAGATGATACAATGGGGCGTCCTGGATTGCCTGGTTTGTGTATTTTAGAAGCTACTCTCATTACACAAGCTAGAACACTCGTACCTTATGGTCTCAACATCCGTGACGAGTCATACTAGCTGGTATATATATAATCTCATTATCTTATTATTTCTATATTTATAGTGTCAATCATTTGTCATCTATTTCCTATATTTCGTAACCCATATCTCTAGTTAGTCACGTTCGCCAATGTAATAACATTTCTTCATATTACCTGAAGAAGGCTGGTTTGGCCAGCCGAAATATCGTTATAAACCTCTAAATTTTACGTTGTGTCGGCTTTGCTATTTTTAGTTTTATGTGTTCAGCCGATTAGATCAATCACTGATCCAACGTACACCAGCAGGATCGTCGTCCACGGTTGCTTGCATTCTATTTGTCATATAAATAAATTCAACCGGCAAGACTTTTGACTTGTTTGGCCCCTCATATATCTACTCGGATTATTTTTCGCCTTTTCACGGAAAGCATGATAATTTTTGAACTAAATCGAATTTTGAAATTCCCCGACACCCTTTTGTAATACGATTCCTCTGAAATGCGACAAAGCAAACAGATTTGATATTTTCGGAGTCGGAGCTTCTGAAAGCCATCTCACTAGATCCGAGAAACGGGATGGCGGAAAATTCGAGATTTTCAAAGAACTCAAAACTTTTTATGTATTCTTGTATCCAATTTTATAAGCTTTAAAATGATACATGAATGATTTATCTACGATGTTTCCTCGAGGCGCTACATAATTTAGACTGGAAACGCACCCTGAAGGTATCCGGTTACCCAAACCCTACTACTACTACTACTCAGGTTCTACTATATATATAAAATTGTATTTATCTTAGTTTTCTATCACGCCCTCTCATTTTATCTCCTAGTCTCACATTCATGTTTTCAAAATTTAAAATTTGTAACTAACGGTTTCTTGCCATGCCAACCGAAACTGATCGATAGTAATTATATATATTTCCCATTAACCGTACAATCAGCCTTTCATCTTGTCTTGATATTCGTATATATTAGCTGATTATATCCCATCCAAGGTGATCCGGTTCCCGCACTTCGTCCGAATTGGTCTACGATAATGGTAATTTATATCGGAACCAACAACGACGGCAGCGAGGACGGGACCTAGAAAAATGTTTTCTCCCGAAATGTGATGCTTACTATTTCCTTCGTTCGTCTTTAATTACTTTTCACATTCATATCTTCGAAAAATATGATAAGTATAGAGTTCCGTTCACGCCGAACGAAACACGGAGTGATTTACTTTTATACATTGGCGTTCGCTTGCAAACGTAAAATGTGGGGTTTTTACGTTGTGTTTTTCCACAAGTAGCCCAAGCTTGGAATCGGTCAGTAATATTTAACAGCATTTGTATGGGATTTTTTAGTTTTCCATGTACAACGTAAATCTTGAATAAAACTCGACAAAAACCGACTTGTGTTCCTTAAATTTTCAATAGGCTTGAATTTCATAGTTGTTCATGACGGTGACCCATCAAGCAATCGAGCAGCCTCGGTAGTTATATTCCTTGAAAAGAACAGTATTGTTCGCATTCGGCTTCTGAGAATTGCAACTATTAAATTTATCTGCTACGTCATCAGTATGGAATTTTCTGCCTATTATTATTATTATTAATCCAATCTCTAATTCGTTGATTGATTGATTGATTGATTGATTGATTGATTGATTGATTGATTGATTGATTGATTGATTGATTGATTGATTGATTGATTGATTGATTGATTGATTGATTGATTGATTGATTGATTGAAGCTCAAAGTTTGAAATCAGTGGTTTTGTATGGGAATCCAAAAACTCGGATTTTTTTCCCGTATTTTAGGTCCTCATCTCCTATAAGTACACATAATAAGAGAATAAACTTTTGGCGTTTATTCTCTTATTATGTGTACTTATAGGAGATGAAATCACGAGTTTTTGGATTCCCATGCATACAAAGCCTTGTAAGTCACTCGTAACGTGAAACTTTGAGCTTGGGCTGCCATATGTATGCATCCTCTAGAATTGGTTTTGGGTTCCCTGTGGCTACGAATTTCGTAAGCCACAGGGAACCCCAAACCAATTTTGAGGTCCAAACATAAGCTTCGCGTTTTATCTCCTGAAACGAAGAAAGCTCCAGCTGATCTTTAACTTTAAGATGGGGCAAGGAAATGTTCGGCTTCTTCAGCTTTTAGGCAGTGGAAGTTACGGCGAAGTCTATAAAGCGAAATGGAATGGTCAAATTGTGGCAGCGAAACGGATTCACCCGATTCTTGTTCGCTTTGATCCGGGTGGAAGCAATGGCGTTGTCGCAAAGTTTTTGCAAGAGTGCGAGCTACTTCGTCGACTTCGACATCCAAATATTGTGGAGATGCTATGGGTCGTTTGCGAAGACAATAAACCCCCAATCCTGATCACTGAACTCCTTGACTGCGATTTGTTGACTTACATTGAGAAATCTGAAACGTGTCCAAAAGTTCTAGTTGAAGAGGTCGTGACGATCATGCTAGACGTTGGAAAAGGTCTTTATTTCTTACACAATCATGAGAAACCTATAATCCACAGAGATCTCTGTCCCAAAAATATTCTTCTGGTCAAAAATGATTCTGTTTTGACGGCAAAAATTGCAGACGTTGGGCTTGCAAAGATAATGGGGAATCATGTTTATCAATCGCCTGTTCCAGGAACGCAAGCGTACATGGCCCCAGAGACTTTTGGCGTTTCCAATTCGCCTTGGGTTGTGTATGGAACAGAAATTGATATTTTTTCGTTTGGAATGACGATGTTGGAAGTGATTATCGGAAGTCCACCCTGCCCGACAGAGAATCCCTTGGCGGAGAACCAAGGTAAATTTGTTAATTATTCACATACTGTGACTGCCATGTTGAATACAGACAGCGGTTTTGAGATTTGAATATTACACTATTTTGATAACTTTCTGTGGCAACATTCATCATATTTTCCAACGTTTTCTTATGCTATTTCAAGAATTCTTTAGTACGACTTAATCCTGATTTCTTAGCACTGGCATGCACCAGTAAATCCAAATATATTATTTGAAGACTAAATCTAAACAAAAATATTACAGGATTATCTCATCAGTAATGGTAGGAAAACCCTAAACCTGGGATTAGCCCTAAACTCTGAGTTAGGGTTGGGGTTGGAGGGGCATAGCTAGGGGGCTAGGGTGACCTCCCCCCCCCCCCCCCCCCCCCCCCAAAAAAAATAAATTATTGAATGAATAGCAAGCAAGCAATATCCCATAGAGGTAAGCAGCTCAGTCTGGCGCTCGTGTCAGGGCCCAGTCCCTTGGCAAAATCCTGCATACGAACTCAGTACATTCTCCTTTTCAAAAAAGATTAAACAATGTACAATGTTGGTGGAACAACATTAATCCAACTACCCCCAATATGGTAAACAAATTATCTAGTACCTGTACTTGTAGTGCAAATAAGTATTACTTTAGTATTGCCTTAATTGTAAGCTAGAATATCGACTCAATTTCATTTGGCTAGAGGCTAGCTCGATAACATAATGGTTTACCTAGCCTCTAGGCTCTATTAGTATAGGAAATCATATGGTTTCGAGTGCAATTCGGGATAAATTTGAACAAGTGACTTTTCAAAGAGTATCAAAATTACATGAGCCTGCAGGGCGAGTGCAATTGAGCTCTTTGAAAATTCACAAGTTCGAATTTATCCCGAATTGCACGAGAATACCATATGATTAATTCATTTTAATCATGTACTCCACAGATTTACTTGAATCTTTGGACGATCTTTGGAAATATTGGAACAATTAAAGCACCGTTTACATGTATGAAGTAATGCTACAGCATCTGAAATATTAATGTTTAGTACTGTCAAATGAATTTTCTTGGTTAGACGAGTTTTTGCCACAACCGCAGACTGTGCAGTATGGTCAGTTTTAAGCATTCTGAAATGTTTGGAAACACTTCGGTAATTTTCGGAAAATCATCGAAAAAAATCCTTTACCAAAACATGACTGTGAACAACTTTGTGTACTTTGATTTCATTCTAGAGCTTTTGTTTTCGATTTATAGATTTTCAAATTCCTGATTTGGAGTGCAATTTCAGCCAAACAGTGCAATTTGGGATAAATTGCACTGCTCTCAGCCAATCAGAATCGAGCAATTTTGTTGAGTATCTGATTAACTTCAATTAACTTTTTCCCGAATATAAAAAATAATAACTAGCTTAGTAAAGTAACCTTGTCCTATCGTATTCTTAGTGTTGTAGAGTGAATAAAAGTATTGTATGTATTGTTATTGTTTTTAGGGAAAATTAATTAGAAATATGAAAGCAAAACTGAAAGCATAATTGCTATTGAAATTGTTTAACAAAACATTTGTTTAAGAGTCAACAACCTTCAGCAATATTGAGTAAGAAAATTATCCATTTTTATATAAATCTTAATTACCCCTGTTGGCAAATAAGGCATTGGATTAGGTTGAGCATGATAAGGTGCAGGAGTGTGGCGGAATGGGTTAGGCACATTGAACAAGCGGTCCCGAGTTTGATCCTACCACGGACTGGTCCAACTCTTTTTCAATAATCCAAGTAGTTTGTATACATGCATGTAGCTTTAAATTCCCTTAATGGGGAGTTCTAACATGGAAGGGGGGTAAAGCTAGTTCACCGTCTACCTCATGGGAGAACACTCTGATATAGTAAAGGAGTTATACCAATGTTAAACAAAGGACATTACTTGTTTGTTACTTTTATTTTGTAGGAAACTATCCCTAGTTTTACATGCAGCATCACTTTTTCATTTTTCTTCAGAAATGGACCGAGGACAATCCAACACATTAATAAACTTAATATACATGTATATACCGTAGCTATTTTTTGCATATGTATATATATGTGATATATATTTTAACAAGCCAAATACACTGTAAAATATAAGGCACTGGAAGAATGAATGCTGATACATGTACATCATAGTTAATAGAGTAGAATGGTTATGAAACCCAGCAACCTTCTTTGTTATACATGTATGTCTTCTTTTTTTATTATTTTTTATTACCATACACAAAACACAATAGAAATTCCAATATGTTAATCTATCAGCCAATTTTACACTGCAATGTTCAATCCACTATCTTATGACATCACAAAGCTTATAAACAAGGAACAACTTAAATTCTAAAGAACAATGTTATTAAAGAGGTCAGCTCTTTTAAAGATTGTATGAGTTCCAGACTTCCTTAATTGTCTGAAATAATTAAGTTCCACATGATACATGGTGAAAATGAAAATTTTCAAATCTATAATTTTTTTAATGTTGGCCATACCTGCTCTGTGGGGGCCTTGTTTTCTGAAGTCATTGAAAGTCAAAAATGAGGGAAATTCAGACAATATCATTCAAATGTATATGACAGAAAGACTAAAAGGATATCAATATCATTTCTGGATGAAGAGGTTGAAGATGGGAACACATCACAACCTATACTTTGCAGATCAGAATGAGTGAGAAGAGCCCCGAAATATTTGGATGATTATGCGACATGAATGTTATCTACAGTGATAATTCTGAAATAACAGTGACATTCCATTAATTAAGTTTTGTGTTTGAGTATATGCTGTTTCTTTGTTAGAGGAAGGGAGGGATGTAGTGTCCTTGCATGACACTAGATTGTGTTACAGTCATGCTAGAGTAGGGTAAAACTCCCACTAGAGTGGGAGACGGGACTGCATTGTAAGAATTAGAGCACGAAAGTGTGGGAGTCAAAGTTAGGGAAGAAACACCGGTTTCATTGAATTAAGGATCTTATAGTATGAATATAGTGTAATTACCCCTATCAGTCATTGGGCTATAAAAAAACACCATTTATTTACATCCAGTCGATGCAGGATCTATCCAATTTAATTGTGTTGCATTACGTAATGTCCACAACAAACCATTTTTTTTTTCCAAAATAACTACTCCTAGTTTTCTTGTGATATCGATGCTGCTCATTTAGTTTGATAAGGGCATTATTTTAGTCCAATGGTAAAATCCTGTCCACCATTTAAATACTGGAAGCCATTGTCATAAGGTATTCAGTGGAAGTGATGTCATACACTTAATTAACACAACAACCACATCACACAATATAGTATGCATAAAAAAGTAACCAATATTGCAAAGATAAATATAACTTTCTTCTTGTGTAATTAACATAAAGACGTTTTTAGTAGAAATATGCCTCTGAGGCATTGTACAAATAATGTACATGTTGTGCAGGCAAGCATTGAGTGTATGACATCACTTCTGCTGAATAACCCTTTGTATAAAGCTGAACAAAGGGAACAGCTAACAGTAATGGTGGACGTTTAGATTCAATATTCAGAGTTCAAAAAATAAGATTTCCTGGCATCGTATCGAAAAACGATTTGAACTGGTATTAATATATCAACTCTACTATATAAATATGCAAAAACATTGATATGTCAAAATTGGATCGTAGCGGCACTTTAAAACAGGGGAAAAAACAAAGATCAATATTAATGTACTTCATGTTGCTTTTATAGTGTGCTAGTTACATCCCCCAATTTTTGTTTGTTTTAATTTCTTAGTAGAAGGAGGATCAAGTTTTCTGGATTTCTTTAATACTGTGATAAAATCTAGTGCCAGTGTTGATAGAAATCTACATGTACCTATTCCATTCTGAGTCGGAAGGGGTATGATACTATCTTTTTAAGATATCAGAAGGAGGGGTCATGAAAAAAACAGCTCCTCCAAGAAGGGATTTTAACAATAATGTAACAGTTTGAAATGCACACTCTGATTAGGTAGTTGTTAGCCATGTGTTGTTAGAGTATTTTGCAGGAAATTGTTTTGTATTTATTTCTATTTTTACTAATTATTGTACGAATAGATGTCATTATTCTGCTGTCTCTCTCCTTATAGATAACGTCAAAAAGTGACAAGAACAAGTAACATTACTTGACTGCATCTCATTGCACACTTCTCTGTTGTCGTCATGTTTTAATGCTCTGTACATTTACAAGAGGACAGACGCACTGCAAAATGACATATATTTCTTAAGTATTCATTGGAAAATATAATATCCCCACCCCACCCTAATGGGTTTCTTTTCATATGCCTAGCTCAGTAATAACATTACAGAAGTGGGTAATATAGATATATGAATGAATGATTTACACAACAATGATGCTGTTTATGTTTTAGATATGTCAATTCATGCCCAGCTTAGAGGTGATATTCAGGCAATAGGAGATCACAATCCTTTAAGAGTGCTGGTGCTGGACTGCCTGGAGAAGGACCCAAAAAGAAGACCAACTGCAGCTGATATTGTAACCATATTACATGATCCAGAGTTGATGACAGGTAATTCTATTGCATTATTGAGTAAAAACTAACTAGTGTTCTATCACACATCCTACAATGTGATTGGCTATTAGTTACTCACTCTCTATTATACAAATAGTGTGTCCATCGAGGAACTATCAGCTGATACATATCTAGTTGCCCACAGAAATTTGATGCAAGGGCTTATATGCTAGTTTTAAGAACATAAATTTTCCAAGGGAAACTATCAGCCGATAGTTCCGAGACAAACACAGTCTATTTATTGTTATTGTTCATCACAAAATTGTGATAGTTGTCATCCACGGAGGAAAACTATCAGGCGATAGTGCCCGCTGAGAGCGGAAGACAATTTTGTGATGAACAATAACAACAAATAGACTGTGTCCGTCGAGGAACTATCGGCTGATAGTTGCCCACGGAAATTTGATGTTCTTAAAACAAATATAAGCCCGAGAACGAAGTTCGGCACAGAAATTTGATAGGAGGGCTTATATGCTAGTTTTAAGAACCTCAATTTTCCAAGGGAAATTATCAGCTGATAGTCCCAAGACAGAAACACTCTATTGTCTTTATTGTTCAACACAACATTTTTCAGTGTCGGTGAATAGTTGTGGATATATATGTTGTAGTTTAAAAAAATACTTCAGGTTAAGGTGGCTCGCCTGGATTTTCCAGGGACGCACCATACCCACTTTGAACGGCTGATACTCCACTGTCAGAGCTCGGTCGAGCTAGCCACTTTACCCATTTACTAGAAATAGAACAAACTTTCCAAAAATATAGGTTTGTTTGACATCGGTTTTACCATAGCAACACAGCGTTGACGTCATGTATTTTACATATCAACAATTTTCTCGAAATCTAGACCTAAACTTTTAAAACGATCTACTATCCCTTGTAGTCTAGATGTAGGCCTTCAAGACTGCAAAATAATTTAAAAAAAATTGTATGAGAGCATTTTCGAGAAAAATTGGGATGAATACTTTCGTTAAAATAATTAACAATTCGTCTTACTTCCTGTTTAGTTGTTGAAATGAAAATTTCATACCATTTGCTTTATTCGATTTCGATTTATGGAATCATAAGTAATGTCATAAATATGCTCATTTTACTCAAAATAGTAACGTATTTGCTAAGGAAGCTGTAATTCGAAAACTAGTTGATAAATATTTTTTTTAATCTTTTCACCTGAAATTCAACATGTACTACCCTGGTCCTGTAAATTTCAAGAGCATTGAATCATTTTAAGGGCGTGGAATAAAAACAAAAACTAGGGAACTTTTACATTCATCCATGCAAGCTTCATTACTGTATCATTTCGTTGATAGCTTGTGTCTTTCCGAAATTTCTCTTTTGTCTAGATTCTACATACTTGTGTGCTTTTGAACTAACAGGTTTACCATACACGCTTGCTACGCTTCGCTACTGCCGGACCGCTCGTGCAAATTATATTCTTAGTACAATGACATGCAATTATCATTGTTATGCTGCCAGTTGTAACGCTGTTATAATATAACTTATAATATTTATTTACAAAACCTTTTATAATATCACTAATACAAAATCTCGTTTTTAATTAATATTTAGAAAATGTGGTCTAGATGTAACGGGCACTTTTTCCCGATCTGGTAACTAAAAACACACTTATTCAGCATTATCATCCCGCACTGCCTAGCTTCATGGTTTAACTAATTTGCATGTCATTGTACTAAGAACAGAATGTGCACGAGCGTTCGAAGCATAGCAAGCGTCCATGGTAAACTTGTTAGTTGAAAAGCACACAAGTATGTAGAATCTAGACAAAAGAGAAATTTCGGAAAGACACAAGCTATCAAGAAAATGATACAGCAATGAATGTTTTTGTTTTTATTTCGCGCCCTTAAAATTATTCAATGCTCTTGAAATTTACAGGGCCAGGGTACTACATGTTGAATTTAAGGTGAAAAGATAAAAAAAAAATTTTACCGAGTAGTTTTCGAATTACAGCTTTCTTAGGAAATACGTTACTATTTTGAGTAAAATGAGCATATTTATGACATTACTTATGATTCCATAAATCGAAATCGAATAAAGCAAATGGAATGAAATTTTCATGGGAAGTAGTCCTGTGTGACAGGTATGAAATATGCTAAAAACATCACTTGAATCGGTCCGGAAAACACAGTTCTCAACAACTAAACAGGAAGTAAGACGAATTGTTAATTATTTTAACGAAAATATTCATCCCAATTTTTCTCGAAAATGCTCTCATACAATTTTTTTAAACTTTGCAGTCTTGAAGGCCTACACTTAGACTACAAGGGACACTAGGTCGTTTTAAAAGTTTAGGTCTAGATTACAAGAAAATTGATGATATGTAAAATACATGCCGTCGACGCTGTGTTGCTATGGTAACACCGATGTCAAACAAACCTACATTTTTGGAATGGTTATTTTATTTCTAGTAAATGGGTGAAGTGGCTAGCCCGACCGAGCTTTGACAGTGGAGTATCAGCCGTTCAAAGTGGGTTGGTGCATCCCTGGAAAATCCAGGCGAGCCACCTTAAATTTGTGCAAACTAGTTTATTTTTGTAAAAACTAGTTTTGTTTTTTTCAACTTAGTTTATTTTTGTCCAAACTAGGTTATTTTGGTTCAACCTAGTTTTTTTTGTCCAAAGCAGGTAATTTTTTTCAACCTAGTTTATTTTGTGTCCAACCAGGTTATTTTTTTCCCAAACGGTAATTTTTAGTGTTTTTTAAATGTAGGGTAGCATTATATTTATCTGTAAGTTGTTTAGTGACTAGCTATAAACACCCTAAATTAGTGAGCACCAAATTTTGATGGTTAGGGTGTTTTTAAATCTAGGGGTAGGGTTTGTATTAGTTCACAGGACCATTATATTTATCTGTTGTTTAGTGACTTAGCCGTAAAATAAAAACTAATGACTAGCTCTAAACACCCTAAATTCTTGACTACATGTAGCTCTAAACACCCTAAATAAGTGAGCACCCGTTGTGGACGGTTAGGGTGTTTTTAAATGTAGAGGTAGGGTTTGTATTAGTTCATAGGACCATTAAATAAGCATTATATTTATCTGTCGTTATTGTTCATCACAAAATCGTCTTCCGTTCTCAGCGGGAACTATTATACAAATAGACTGTGTCCGTCGAGGAACTATCGGCTGATAGTTGCCCGCGGAAATTTGATGTTCTTAAAACAAATATAAGCCCCAGAACGAAGTTCGAGGGCTTATTGCTAGTTTTAAGAACATCAAATTTCCAAGGGAAACTATCAGCCGATAGGTCCAAGACAGACACAGTCTATTTGCGTTATTGTTCAACACAAAATTGTCTTTCGTGCTCAGCGGGCACTATCGCCTGATAGTTTGACTCCGCGGACGACAACTATCACGTCACGTGATCGCTTTTAGCCAATGAGCGCACACCAAAATTTTGTGGTGAACTTTTCATCCCCGGACGACAACTATCACGTCACGTGATCGCTTTTAGCCAATGAGCGTGCACCAAAATTTTGTGGTGAACTATAATCTGATAGATAGTGAGTAGCAAAAAAGCCGTTTTTTAAATAAAAATAATGGCACCCAAGTTGTCAAATTACAAAAACGTATTCTTGTTTCAGGTTAAGATTGAACAACTCGTTGGTTTCTATTAAAACAATTAGACAACTGCATGACCAACACTCAATTTCTATGCCTGATAGTTGACTTGGAGCTATGCTCCTCATCAACTGTCAGCCGATAGTTCCTCAACAAGCACACTATTTGTTAAATAGTGTGAAACACACTCTCTGATTGTGGCAGGTCATTTAGCCATGCAAAGATAGTATCACTTTTTCCATAATATCATTTAGTATCGTACTAGCAGCCTCACAGGGCCAGGGGGTTAGTGGTATACCCCAAATACCTTTTTAACATGACCCAAATTAAGAGTTCTCAGACAGCTCCAGAAGACTTTTTGTGACATTCAAATCATATGTTGAGATCTTGCTGTATACTTTTTACCAGAAAATCCCCAAATGTAAATATACGAAATACCCATATTTCAATTGTAAAAATACTGAATTTGAAAACCCTTGGATACCAGTATGTACCCAAAACCACCCCTGACTCACCCTGTTTTGTCTACCTTAATTCTTAAAGAGGTAAACTGCATGGCAGCACATTGTATCACAATTGCAGTCCATAACTCAGTACCTCCCTTGTAAATGCATTTGAATATATTCATATAGACATTTGTGCACTGAATACAAATATTATTAATACGCATTCCCCTTTTCCCACTTTTGCATTCCAGAGGTCGTCAAGTACGACTTCCAAACAAAAAAGTGTCAAGTATGTGAGAACTTCCACTTATGGATCCCTGTCAGGAGGCGAACAATTCGTGAAATGGAAGAACTTAACCTCGTCGAAATTACGACCAAACTCGACAAACATCATCACAGAGCTAACATTGCCACGGCAGCCGGTGCAAGTACATCAGTGGTCGCCACTGGCCTGGTTATCGGCGGTTTTGTAGGCTCGTTTTTCACTTTTGGTGCCACAATACCGCTGATGGTCGCGGGCGGCACCATAGCCGCGGCTGGTGGACTCACAACTTTTGGCGCCAAAATGTCTGAGATTTTCATGTCGAGGGCTCAGATCAAGAAAGTGGAAGATACCATAGCTGAGGACAAGAGGGAAAGTGAAGTGCTGCGAAAAGGCCTCACAGAACTGGATCAGCTGATATCAAGAAATGTAGAAAGGTAGGATCATATTTGATAAGCTTGACCATTTTAGGTAAAGTGGAATTTCTCTGGTCGTAGATCCTCGCACAAGCATCCTTTAAGGGTAAAATACTTATTTTTTCAATATTATCCCCTTAGAGTAGTAATCAAATCAGCACTCCATGGACGGTTATCTGAAAAGTGATGGGGGTAAGCCTAACCGATATGCTGTAGGGGCAGGGCGTGTATAGCACAGGAGTGTTTTGTTCAGTTGTATGTAGACTTGAAGTGTTATCACGTTAACACAGTAAAACAAGGCTGTAAACGTGGTTCTCGGTGGCCTTTTCTATGATGCGCATATTCTTGGATGGATTCACGGCTAATCAATAAATATCAGTCACACCCTCGAAGTTAAATATAATATGCTAGTCTGTAACTCTTTTTTAGGAATTGAACAATAAAGCAATTATTGGATGAGGTTGTACTCAGTTTCCCAAATGGAAAGTACTTGACACCTTGTATAGGAAAGAAGTAATTCAGTCCCACTTGCAGACCAGGGTCCCCCATGAAACTTATCCTACTTCTGGGCCTGGCAAACGAATCTCTTATCCCACCCTTCCTTGTCTTGACATATGAACCTTTTTCCTAGACCTCTGTCTTGGTAATCTCATCCTCATCCAGTAATTGTTTATTATCTGAATCATTCAATTTCGACTCCGCGGCATCTTATTTTCTCTTTTGGGCTGTTTGTAATTATAGTTTTTTTTACTTTTACCTCACAACTAGGATTTTTCAAAACGAGGAAGCTTTACTCGACCTTCCGGCCGAAGGCATCCATAACGTCATGATTCATTTCCAGCAAATAACGGGCATGAACATAATGGACACTGAACAACTACACCCGGTGAAGAGCAGTGCACGGGGTCTTGGCGCTGTTCTCTCTGTTGCAACATCCGGTGTCACGGCCGGTACCGCCGGCGCTCGTATCGGATCAGCGGTATTCGACACTTTGACAGTCGCGAGCCGAGTTACGCACATCGCTGGATTCGTCGCCAGTGTTCTTGCTCTTCCAATCGATGCGTATTTCTTGACGAAATCGATACGGGAGATTAGGAACCATTCCCCTTCTGAAGTCGCGGAAAGGATTCGAGATATTCAAAGCAAGATGGTCTGCCCTCAAGAATTTGAGATCCCGACGCTAATAGAGGCCTATGTTGAAGCCAAAGTTGCGGAAGTGGCCAACCTTCATTTGGAGAAGACTGAGCACGAACCTTTCGACATGATAGATGACTTAGATGAGATTATAAAGTATGATGAGGTTGTTGGCGTCAGTAATCTGTAATCTGTGCCTATAAGCATATTTTTTAATCATTAATACCAGGAGCCCATGTTAATATTGATTATTCATCAAGTGAATAGGTGTATAGTAAAATATGTATTGATCTGAGTGTTGCGTCAATGAGTTACAGAGATTATGTGATGTCACAGAAGGGCAACAACAGGTCATTCTTTCTCCTTGTGAATGAAACTATTTCTAATTCATAACAAAATATTTGATAAAATAACTGATATAAGGCCCAAATATAACATGGGTGTGTAGAACATAATATTTATATCTGCCAGCACGTTTTTATATAATAAATGAGGCCTCCTGTGACATCACATAATTAGCATATTAGAAATAGAAACCTCTATAACTCATAGACGCGACACTCAAATCAAGATATATTTTACTATTCAACTATTCACTTTATGTAGAATCGATTTTTAATGATAACAAAATTTGACCTTATAAAAACTACCAGCTGTACTACAAGAAATGGGCTGATTTTAAGAGGAAAAGAAGAGTAACCTGTGTCCGTGAACAAATAATTTGTCTATAATTCACTGATCATGAACCAACTGAGGTTGGACGGAGAGGCTCGGCAGACTGCTGAGGTCTCACACCCAAGGGTATACGATTTAACTTCCTTGTCCTATAGAAGACGACGTTTTAGAATTTACGGTTTGAACTTTCGCAACTGAGTACAATATAGTAAACTTTATTAACGTGTCATTATGTTCTAGCAAGAGAAAATGTATGAGGCAAGAGAATGAATCTCCCATACATGTGTCTGTTCCAATGATAATTATTTGAAATCTATGCTTAGATTAACAGGACACAGCCTGGTTATTTTAAGAAAGACATCTGATTGGCGTAAAGTGGCGCTCTTGTGCTAATGGTGGTTTATAATGATGCTATGAGGACACAGGGGTATATACAATGGGTAACTAACGAGGGCCTACCAGAACGAGATAAAAATAACTTACATGACGTGTTGTAAAACTAAAAATAGATTTCACATAATTATCATGGGGCATGGGGATTCGTTCTCTCTTGGTTCTAGCACGTACATGTATGTACGCTCAGTCTGGCCAGGAGTCGATCTTATCAGTCTGCAAGTGCCTCGTGTCCATCATAGTCTAGCAGTACTTGCTACAGAGTTCTCTTCTTTCCCAAGATGAAGGGCTAGAGAGAGAAGGAAGAAGACTCTGCCGGTGAAGGATGCTTTCTTTATCGCGCATGCGTTAGCGTTACCTCAGTTAGCAACCGTATCATAATCCTCCACGTGACCCGCAGAGGAACCGGCATCCAAGCATTCCTCCACTCAGTCGCTGCGAACAATAGAATAGAATGTTTTGCATATGATATTATAATATTCATTAATAATTCATATGTGTGCTATTAACCAATCTAAACGCAACATTCAAGTCACATGGATACCCCTGTCAATCCGATACACGATTGTAGTTAGCTCTATTAGTATTATCTATCAAATGATACACAATACTAATAACCCTTAGTATTCTGTATGTCATAGAATACTACAAAAATACAATACAAAAATTAATCCGATACACGATCGTAGTTAGCTCTATTAGTATTATCTATCAAATGATACACAATACTAATAACCCTTAGTATTCTGTATGTCATAGAATACTACAAAAATACAATACAAAAATTAATCCGATACACGATCGTAGTTAGCTCTATTAGTATTATCTATCAAATGATACACAATACTAATAACCCTTAGTATTCTGTATGTCATAGAATACTACAAAAATACAATATTCGCGTCCACATTCATTGTATCAGATATACAATGGCTCGCCTATAATGATCGCCAGTATTGTAATAGACCGAGTTAGCTTGTACATTTGTTGTCCCAATTCATATCATGTGACAGCTTTCCAGAGGATTCAGTGCTTTGTTTTCCAATTAGAGAAATGTGTACATTTCCTCTTGGGATACAGAAAAACAAGAAAACATTACTCAAGGGAAAAGTCAGGTGACCTGAATTGGGACATTAAATGTACAAGCTAATTCGGTATATTAGTACTTACATATATAATACGTACGTTTGTAAATGATTTCTCAGTTTTCATATTTTTATTCCATTGTGTTAATGTAGCTGTATCACGGTGTGGAGCATAGTACATTTCTGTTCTGGGCCGGAACAAAATAATTTTCAGTGATTTTCGTATCACCTGACGACCGTAGCACACGTGTGGCATGGTTGAAATCAAATATACAAAGAATGACTATTAAACTATGCATAGATCTAATCTTGAAGGAAAATATTACATATCCTTTCAGTCAAGCATTGAAGTGCACCTAATGTTTATCTTGTCACAAATATCGATTTTACATCAAGTGAATACTTGAATGGGAGAATATTTATTGATTTGAGTATTGGATCTGTGAGTCATAAAGGTTTATATCTCAAATGCTAGTGATGTGACCTTTACTGTAATTTCTTTATCCTTGTGAATGAAACTAGTATTTGATTGTTATAAAATGTTTGTTAAATTACAATAATATCATAGATTACGAAAGGCCATTTATCTCTGCCACCATGTTTTTGTATAATAAATGATTTCTGGTTCGACGTCACATTCATTAGCGTTCATTAGCTCATAGACGCAACCCCAAACAACATTTCTACACTTGGTGTAGAATCCTTATTTGTAAACGTTAGGCATACCAGAAGTCCATAACCATCTGGTATTGGGGAGCGGCCCATCAGTTTACAGAGAGGGCGGTGTGGGCTGCGAGATGGCGGGAAAAGCTTTCTATAAATAGACTACTCTGTAAACTGATGGGCCAAACCCTATAGTGGGAGATGGACAGCTCTATAACTCATAGACGCAACCCGAAACAACATTTCTAGCATACAACTATTCACTTGGTGTAGAATCGATATTTGTAAACGTTAGGCATACTTATCAAGGAGCCAGCAGTCTACACCATGACACGGCTCCTTTAAGTAATTTCAGTGGTGCTTAATTTTTTAAACCAATAAGAGCTCGACAAAATTTATTGGTGGATTAATCATGAACTGTAGACAAAATTCTCAAGAATAAGAAAATTAAAGAAAGAAGAATGTAAAAAAAGTGTACATACAAAAAGGGAGCCTAGTAAAGTAAACTGAATAATCGGGCGACTATACTCCCAATAGAAGTATATTTTCTGTCTTACTGTCAATCAAGATCAAGGTAGAGGTTTTGATGATCTATTTCGAACAAAAATTTGAGTCTCTTATCAGTGGTTCCACATATTGAGAACACAAATGAAACCCAGAGGTATAACCTCGAGGATTTTATAGTTTTCGAGATATTTGGAATCCCCCGATGCATATAGACTCCAATTCGTGTTTGAAATGTCTTCACATGCGAATGGATAAACCGGATACGGACAAATAAAAAATAAAATAAATATTTTATTTGTTATAGCAGGCTGAGTATTACAGCTTATAGCTGGAGGGGGCCTGCTTTTACTCCTCACACTCCCCACTACATTAACTGTTTTGGACCAACACGGTATCTCCCTTAGATTGACTAATATCATCAATTGTCAAAATCGCTAGAATTGATTATAATCCTCAATTTAACCTCGAGGTTAAAACCAGTCAAGTATAAAGATAAACAATTGTCCAATTCCGAACGGCGGTAGACGCGCTTAGTGTAGTGGTCATGGCGTCTGTACTACCAAGCACTACACGCAAACGGTTACGAGTTCGAGAACGAGTAGGAGCGCTCAAAAAAAATTTTTCTCTCGTTTACCTTCCTTTCTTGTTTACCTGTGAACCCTAGCTCTAGGTGAGTGAGAAACCGTCGTTTACCCGTGAACTCGTCCGATGGTTAGGGTTCGGTTTGTAGTTCGGGTTAGGATTTGTCTTAGAACGATGATTATAATCAATTCTAGCGATTTTGACAATTGATGATATTAGTCAATCTAAGGGAGATGACGCGTTGTTTGGACACACTACACTCGACTCACGGTTGATTTTTACGGAGGGAGGAAAACCGGAGAACCCGGAGAAAAACCCTCGAGTGCAGATAAGGAATCAACAACAAACCAACTCACATAAGGTGCTCGAGCCGGGAATCGAACCCGGGACTGCAGCGGTGAGAGGCGAGTGTTTTACCACTGCGCCAACCAAACAAACAAGTGAAAAGAGCGCAGGAATTACCCACTGGCGATGATATTTTTGCTGTTGCTGTATTAAATACTGTAAAATAGATGTAATAGAAATCAAACTTGGGATACTTATATCAAATTGTTACCGAATTGTGGGGCGGCCTTCACCTCCTCGGAACCTGGATTAGTACTAGCTCTCCAAACAATCCCAAACCCTGAAACAATACAAACCCTAACCCTGAAACAATACAAACCCTAACCCTAAAACAATACAAACCCTAACCCTAAAACAATACAAACCCTAACCCTAAAACAATACAAACCCTAACCCCAAAACAATGGAATTCTTTGTCAGTGCAATCCAAATGGTGTCCAATAAAATGTAAGGTTTTGAGAGGCCGAAGGCCTCCTGGGAATTGTACTCAGGTTAATTAGTATCCTGTATCAAAATTACAGAATGCTAAAAGCTAATTACTATTATGTATTCATCAACCCCAGCCTTTCCCTGCTTGGGGATATACAGAGGTACCATCTGATGCATTGTTACCCTCTGACGTCAGAGTTTTCAAAAATTGTTTGTTTTGTTATATAGCCATAAGTTTTCCAGATATAACGTGCGCCCTCGGAATTAGTTGATTTATGATCACCTGACAAGTAACTAAACAAACTGTTGCCTGCGCGGGCAACAATTCCCAGTTGCTGCCCGTCACGTGATCACATCGCGATAACTGCCGCTAGCTAAAGGCGGGAAATATTTGTTGACGCTGGCAGCAGCTTCCCGAAGAGAAGACGACAAACCTCGCTTGTATCAAGTAGTAAAACTTATGTCTATATAACAAAGCACTTAATGACTGGTCGCTCGGGAAACCAGTGAGTTTTGTTTCGTCTCGGGAAACATCGAGAGTTGAGTGAAACATCGAGAGTTGAGTGAAACATCGAGAGTTGAGTGAAACATCGAGAGTTGAGTGAAACATCGAGAGTTGAGTGAAACAAAACTCACTGTTTCCCTCGGGGCCAGTCATTATAAGTGTAAATTGTTACTTGTCAGGTGACCATAAATTAACCAATGAGGGCGCACATATCTGGAAAACTTAAGGCTATATAACAATACAGCTTATTATACCTTTGTGACGTACATTTACCATATAAGAGGGCCAATAGACCCATTGCATAAATGGCGTTTAGGAATCTTTAAGGCCCGTGTACACTACACCGAATTTTTGGCACGGCTCGGATAAAATTGGTACGCGTACCAAAAAAAGGAGTTCGGCTCGGATAAATTTAGCAGTGTAAATGGTTTACGATCGTATTGGCAAGCGGTCACACTCAGAAGTTTACAATTCAAGATGGCGGACAAACGCAGTCACAGCCAAGAAAATGTGCGGCCATGCTTGGGACGAAAGCGATGTTAGAGAACTTCTTATAGTAATGAAAGAAGAAACCATGAAATGAAGCCTTGAAAAACGCAAAAATACCGAAGGAGGAGAGATTAGCGTAGCAACTAACCTCGTGAATAATTCGAGTCCCGTTTTCTTTCGGCCCTGGTTTCGCTAATGCCTTTTTCATACCTTTATCGAGTATAGAGCTTACGTTGATGCTGTTGGCAATAAGGCTTCCAAACTTTCTTTTCCGCCATCTTGGATGGACGAACAGCGCATGCGTTTTGAAGTAAATAACCAGTACCAAAATTTCGGCACCCGTACCGAAGTGTAAACGAGGAGCGAACCCATGCACCCGTACCGCTTTTATCCGAGCCATTGATAAAATCAAATAAAACATTTTGATCCTTGTAGAACTACAAAAAAAATACATTATAGTTATATCCCAAATTTTAGATTATTTTCAAACGGAGTTGTGGGCCAATAAATGTACTTTGTGGGTCGTTCTGTCATAAAATTCAAAATTAACTCCGGAACAATACACCCTATTGACATGATTTTTTGTGTGTAGACTTTTATTATCGATATCTGGAATATATACAAAGAACTGTAGGACTTATAGTTTAAATTTTAGAATACGAGATTAGTATGAATACAATGATGAATTAGAATGGCCTTCCTAATTGTTATATGTTTGTTTATAGAATGCTCACGATCGGCATGTGTGACTAGCAATTGCATCACTTGCAAATCGAGGTTTGTGAAGAATAGTAAAGACAGTTCACCCGAACTTCCACAAGAATATTACTTATTTTATTGTTTAGCGGTGAAAGATTTGACCTGTATGTTCAAGTTAAAGGTAAGAGTTGCACACATTTATATTGTAGTCATATTACTTTGTTTGTTGCTGATCATTATATATCCCTTGCCAAAGTTTCTAGCCATTTATCCTTTGTACTCTATCGATACTACGAATAAGTCTTCCTTATTTCAATGGGCTCCAAAAGGAGCTCATGGTATGCAAGGAAAATGTGATGATAGTAAATAAATGGAGAAGAGTATGGGAAGTCTAAATCAAGCAAACGCATACGCTTCGTGCTGTGCCGCCATTTTGAAAGTGTAGCCAGGCCTTCGCCACGCCGACAGTGACTTCAAACCTGGTTTGGAGTTTTACTTTACTTTGTGAAGCCAGAATAACCTGTTGGAGTCATTCATTAAAGAGAGTCTTGATCAGGATAGCCGGCTGTGGAAAGTTGAAGCCTAAATCTGATGCCAGAAAACGTGGTTACCTTACGAAATAACCGGGGGGGGGGGGGGGGGGGACAAAAGCTTAAAGTGCAAGTAGCGCCATAAAACAATAATCAATCAATCAATCAATCAATCTTTATTTAGACACGGTGTGGCTCATCAGGTATAACATTTGCAGTAAAAGATATAATAATTATATTAATTATAGTGATATAAACTACTACTAACATTATGAAACTAATAATATTGGTATACTAAAATATTACTTATAAAAAACTACTAATATTGGTATGCTAAAAATACTACTATATAAAAGAATTATAATTCTACTCTACAACTCTATAATCCCTATTATACTAATTCCTGTTTTACATGAGCGCCGTGTGATCTAAATTAATTATAATGGCGTATTTGTGAAGTCGTAGCAGTTAATTTTATTCTTGAAAGATATTAGAGATTTTTCCTCCCGTATATCACTTGGCAGGCTGTTCCATAGGGTTGCTCCACGATAGCTGAAGCTGCGCTTGCAATAATTTGTGCGTGGATATGGAACAGCAAGTTTGAAGGAAGAATCTCTTAGAACATAATTAGTAATCTCATATAACTCTTTTTGCCCCAAATTCGATTTCTGATATACTTCAGTTGTCTAACTTAGTTTTCTTTGAGAGGCAGGAGCATAAATTAAACTAGAATAAACGCACAAGATGAATCAATCCCGCAATTCGGGTGGATGTCACAATGAAAACCTACGGGATTTTATCGTAGTAGTTTTCTCTAGGGAGGGAGTTGATTCATCTGATGACGTCACAGGATCCACTAAAAGTAACCAAAATTAGGGATTAAATGGCATAAATGTTTCAAAATTTGCAAGATTAATACCTTTTTGTGAGAAACAAACAATAATACAATATATATATTTTAATTTTTTTGACATGATACTTGCAGTTTTTATATGTTGTTCGGGTATTCGGACTCAGTTGTTTGGAGCGGGAGAGGAGGGAGGAAGAGGGAATACAAATGAACTTGTGGTGGTTAATTGTGGTAGCTAATGGTAGTTTATGTAGGGCACTTGTGGGTAGGTAAGGAGTGTATGGAAAAATAAAATTAAGTGAAAATAAGAAAATAAGTGAATGAAATGAACGAATAAATATATAGCTAAAAAAATGAATAAGTAAAAAAATAATTTTGAAAGATGGTAAAATGTAAATGTGAAAAAGAAAATGTAAAATTAACCTGGTGAGGGGATGAAACATGTGAGAAATGGACTGACCAATGAAAAAATAAAATACAAAATAGAATTGAAAGAATAGAAAAAAAGGGGGGGGGGACAGATTGGTATGGAAATACATATGTAATGAAAAATATACATGAAAAATAATGAACAAGCAGAAATCTAATAAAAAGGAGAAGGGGAAACCCAGTGGTTAAAATATAACCCGATAAATATATATGCCTACATTAAGGATAAAAAATATTTCGAATAAAAATATAATAAAAAAAGTAAAGAGGAAGTGAGGGGGGAAAATGGTTGGGGAACCTGTGGTAGGAGGATGGGGAACTGGGGAGGACTGGTGAGTGTCAGGAAGTGATTGATAGGATAATAACGAGTTAAGCTAAGTAGGAAGGCGTAGTTTCGTTTGTGGTAACGGGTAAGGAGAGATAAGTACGTGCGTGAAAAGGATAGTGTTGAAAATCTAGGTTGTACATGAAGGAATGTGAAGTCGGTGGCGTGGGCCGAACAAAATGTTTTCCGAAAGCAATTTACTAAGACCAACTGAGGTATAACGATATTGAATGGAGGTACATAGGGTTACAATGAAAGGTGGAAGCTTAGGGCTAGCAATTGGTGTGGAATAAGAGCCGAGAAAAAAGGAAAATGTGCGGGGCGGTGGGGAAATGATGGAAAATATTAGAAGCGTGTGGCGAAGAAAAGAAGAGTTTTTAGGGGAGTAAAATGGCGGAAAAAGTGAGCTGCTAGGGTAAATGAAAAGATGTGGGGCGGGCTGGGATAGTAAAGGAGGGAAGGATAAACATGATCCAAGCAATTGGTGTGAATTAAAGAGCCGAAGATAAAGGAACATATGGGGCTGTGGTAAAATTATTGAAAAATGTGTGAAAAACGCGCTGGAAAAAATCGGGGTTTTGGGGGTATACAAAATGTGGGAATTTTGTGAACTGCTGGCCATGGTAAATGGCTAGAAAAGTTGTGGTATGGCTGGGATAGTAAAGGAGGGAAGGATACCGAAAAGATGAGCTCATACGAAAGCAAACCCAAGTAGAGTTCCCAAAGAGCACAAACACCGACAATTCTCTTCAGGGGTAGATTATCGGCGTGCCAACACGAGGTTGAGTGTGTTTCAAAAACATCTAGGCCCAGATGTATCTACCCTACACACTGCTCTTGGGTACCATGGTAGCTGGTTAGGTGGGATATTGTTGTGTGGAATAGGTGTACTATTGGTAGGGAATAAAGATAATTAAGGTTGGCACGAAATGTGTGTAAAGGATATTGTAGAAAACTGATCTAGGTGTATAGAGCGCTCAGTGAGAAGCGGGACGAACATCGGAAGAGAAATTGAGGAGGGGGGGGGGGAAGTAATATATGAAGGTAAAATGAGGCAGTACCGTGATAAAAGTAAATAGGTTTGCGAATGTACCTTTGTCGTCAGGAATGGGAGTAGAGAGTGGTGGACGAGGAACCCTGTTCTGGCGTAATTTTAGGACCTTCTTGGAGTGCATAGCGCGCCGAAAGAGGGAAGGTGTGTGTTGTGTTGGCTTAAAGTATCAAATGAGGAAACTATGTGATTGGATGGTTGAAAACAAACCGGATATTGTGGGGCAGCATAGATAAACCAGGGAGGAATTGATACTAAAGTGACGGCTAATGAACGATAGGTGGGATTGGAAGTGGGATCCCTGTGGTAACAACTGTACCATGTTGTCGTTTTGTGAGTGTTGAAGGAAATTAAAGTATATAATATCCGTAAAACTAGGTCTAGATAATGCTGTCTAAATGGGGCTGGGATGTAAGTGAATATAGGGACTGGAGATCTGGGAGTGGGTGTCAAACAGGGGTTCGGGAAAGTGTGGAGGAGTGGGGTCCCTGTGGAGGAGGGGCGTGTGAGATAGGGCAGCAATGTATGAAGTAGTCGTTTAGTGAGTGTATATCGAAATGATTGCATACGAGACCTGTTGGTGTGGGGATCCCTGTGAGGAGGGTGGGGTGCTGCTCAGTGAATGCGTACAAAATTGATTCCCCGTAGGGCTCGGTAAGAATAAAGTTAAACAATGAATCTGGAGTTCAGGGAAGTAGCATACCTGTGGAGGAAGTGCGTGTGGGATTGGGTACCATGTGAATGGTAATCTCGCGGGTGTACACCGAAATAATGTAACGTTTAAATAGGTAGAAGTAATACTTTTGGAATGGGACTAAACTGTGAGTGATCCGGAGGTGGGGTAAGTGGGTGTGGGCTTCCTGTGGCTTGTGTGTGAGACTGGGTACGACTGTGAAGAGTCGCCATTTTGTGTAGGTTGAGAGTGATGTGTGCGAGAAACGAAGTAATACCCCAAAATGTTCGGTAAAAATAATGCTTAGGTTGGGGAGTCGATGGTGTGTTGCGCGACACACTGGATGAGACAAGTGCTAGCTAGCTAGTGTAAACAACGCTGTTTTCTGACAAAAGTCTTAAAGATATGTTCGGATTGAGAAGAATAAGTGTAGCATATAATGTTTTATCCATTATTGATTAAAATCTTTAGTCTTTAATAAATTACGCACATTTACATTTCGTTTAGCATAGCATCTTGTTGTAAGTAAGCCACGTTTCAGACGGTGAACTTTTCATGCGTCGAATTTTAGCACTGAATTAGGTGCATGATTGGGTCGCCCTCGAGCCAAAGCATATATAATAATTGCTAAAGCCGTTTTTCTAACATCTTTCCGGCTTATTCAACAATAAAGTTTTATATCCGGCCACCACTAATTAAGGTGTACCAGGAGCCCATTACCAGGAGCGTCCATCTTCCCCACTGTGTCTGTATCCCAGCACAGAGGTAGATGAGGCTATTTTTAGCATTGCGTTTCTCGCGAAAAAGAACAAAGGTAGGCTATTCTTAGCCAATCAGATAGCTAACGTCACTTCTCATTATCATTCTTCTCACTTTCAACGCGTGAATTCGAATTGCTGGTTTTCACTCAATCCCCAGAGATTCAAATGTTGGTGCCCCAACAAAAGAAGCTAACGAGGAATCTATTGTTTAAGTGCACCAACATGGCGGCAACCTCTTTTCGCGGGAATTTCGAATCTAAAAATAGCCTCATCTACTCCTGTGCTGGGGAACCAACCCATAACAGAGGAACGCTCCTGGTAATGGGCTCCTGGGTGTACATGTTACAGATTCTTCCCGATTAGCTGAAAAGTATAGGAATACCACAATGTATTCTGGGTATTCTCACCTGAGGTTGACCGCCTCCCGGTTAGCTCAGTGGTTAAGCTCCGGTATGTCGAGCGGGAGGTCGCGGGTTCAAACCCCGGCCGGACCAACACTCAGGGTCTTAAAATAACTGAGTAGAAGGTGCTGCCTTTACGTAATACAGTAAACGGTTAGACCTTCACGTCTTCTCGGATAAGGACGTAAATCCGTAGGACTAGTGTCCCCAATTAGCTGCAAAGCTAAATACATTGACACTTAAATAAAGTCACTTACTTACTTTTACACAGCGATGGTGTTCGTCCTTCTAATGGAGTTTACAGGTGAGACTAACGGTAAGTTTTTATTTGTTTCACGTGACGTCATCGCCGCCCGTAAACAAAAGATCGCTGCCTAGTTCTGTTGTTGTTTTCTGACGACTGACTTTAGTGTTTTAATCAGTCTAGTTCGCAGTAGCTCCCACAATAGCCTGGGTGGCAGAGGCTCGAGAAAACCGATAAAAGGCGAGAAAGAGAAGAGGAGAGAGAAGAAAAAGAAGGGCCTCTGGTGTGAGCCATTGAGAATCTCACTTTCAAATCAAGAAAACACGTCAAACCGGTTTTGCTGGGCTATTTTCAGCTAGGGGGTTGTATTTTTTGTAATAGGCCAAATATCTTGTATGAAATGTCTGATTTTATTTAACTATTTTCAGACCTACCAAGAACGTCAAACGTAAGCCATCCCGAAAAGGTATGCGTGACTTTAGCTATTAATAATTATTTAAGGTATGCGTGACTTTAGCTATTAATAATTATTTAAGGTATGCGTGACTTTAGCTATTAATAATTCTTTAAGGTATGCGTGAATTTAGCTATTTTAAAAAAAAATTAAGGTATGCGTGACTTTAGCTATTAATAATTCTTTAAGGTATGTGTGACTTTAGCTATTAATAATTCTTTATAATTACGACGTCTTAAAAATCTAGGCAGTGCTTGGTGAACGTATTTTTTTTTTAATTATCGGAAATTCTTTTACCAATTCAGTGGTGTATAACGCAGAGGATCATAGGTAAAACTAACAAACCGCCCTGAAATATAAGAATGTTTATGACGATGATGGTGATTCTGGTGGTGTTGATGATTCCCACAGCTTCCTTTGTTTTCTTCCCACTTGCCTGAATGGATGTCACGAGTTGCAGTTATCGTTCTGATTGCGTTGATTGCGGTTGTTGGAATTCTTGCTTATATACGAATCAACTATCTAAAAGGTGCGTGGTGGACTGTGATGCATTTGTTGGATTATATCAACTTCATCAGTCTGAACAATAGTCCCCTTCGCAGCCGTTATGCATGTTCTCTGTCACACAACGCTCCGAGCCCCATATGCATCAACAACGTTGCGTGACAGAGACCATAACGGCTGCGAAGGAGACCATCTGAACAGATGTTATTTGCCAAAGCTGTTCTCTTAAAGAGGCACTGTCAATCGAATTGAACGTTGAAGTTTCTTGAAAATAAAACTACAAACACCCTGTAAACGAAGAGAAATACCATGTGAATGTTCTGATATGCTTTTCAAACGTTTTCGATAGAGGATGGCAAAGACTAAAGTGGATTACAAAACATAATTCTAGAAACTTGATTTCGTTTTACAGTGAACCGATTTCACGTTATTCACTTGAATCGATGCCATCCTTCGTCAAAATATTCTCAAATTTTCTCCAGTATACCTGGAAAGCATACTTGCTAATCTGAGTAGTTATTTGTTGGTCTTTGGTCACGAGAAAGTTGATTATTTGGAGGTTGTTATAGTGTCCCTTTAAAGTGCATGAAACATGAACACCAAAAACAACAGCAAACATAAGCAAATTAAAGAAAAAAACAAAAAGAATAACAGAAGTATTTTATTTGACGTAATTGTTTTTTGTATCCCACTCTATGTTTGAGAAGCTCCCCAGCAATCAACTAACCAAGAAAATGAGGTAGCCATAAAAGTTGTGACTATTACAGAAGAGCGAGAAGAAGACAAAGACATTCTAGTCAGTCCAACTAGAGAAGGCGTCAGGCAAAGGAGACCTTCATTGTCTCCTCAGCAAGAAAGTAGCGTGGTGTATAGTAACTCTACTAAAATAGAATCACCAGACAACGAACTGATTAGGACTCAACCAAGACTAGATACTGAGCTCTATGATGAGGTGATGCCGGCAAAAGTAGAAGGGACTGGTGGTAGGAATAACAATTCTTCAAGGGACGACGATCTTAAAAGAGTTACTGGTGATGCAGTGAATACAGGTAGAAAATATCGTAGCAAGCCACCGAAAGGGCAAAAAGAAAGGAGATCGGGAAAATTGCTGAGAAAGGTTTCATCTGATCCATATCACATAAGAGAGCCGTTGTATTGTGGCCCAATTGTACTTAAGAAAACAGGGCATCGTATTCAGTTGCCAGGACGCTGTCAAGGACAAGCACTGGGCAAGGTCACCTCTGCGCCTTGTGATGCCAGTGAAGCAATATATAGTGGGCCCATTATTACGGTTGAATTGCAAAAGCGTGATGATAGTAATATGTACAGCAGTCCAGTTAAATCAAAGGATTTGAAGAAAAGGGTGTCATTTAGCGATCTGAAGAGTCAAGAATCCGAATATCAGCTACCAAGATACCCAGTCGTACAGTGCACATCTACTGAATGCATCGACGATGATCAGCATGGTGGTTTTAAAGGAGGCAAGAAAAGAAAACTTCCAGAAATACCACAGGGAGGAAATTGCGATGACGTCACTAGAAAGGTGGAGAATCCTGGTGAAACGTGCAGCGATTCCGGTGCTTATGAATTAGAACAGACGAGATGTTTGTCCAGTTCGTTGTATGATTATATAGAACCATTCAAAAGGAAGGCGCAAAATACAACAGATAATGTGTCCAGATTCGGTGGTCCAGGAGTCGCCAAGCTGATGGAAAATCGTTCAACGTGCAGTGATGATCTAATCTATGAGAATATTGACTTTGTGGGACATGGTATTGAAGGGAGAGGAGGAAATAAAGAATACCCTGGTAATTTTGGAGAAAGAAAGAACTGGGACAGCAATGAAGGAAAAGGAATAGAAAGTGATGGCACAAGAATGAATAACGATGTCAAAAGTGCGAGAAGAAGAGAACGGAAAGTCGACAAAGATGAAGAGTCATCAGTGGAATGCTTGAAAGCTCAACATCGTTACAGAGAGCGTAGAGAAAAAGAGAAACAATTCATTGGAATGGCAGAAACAGATGCCACAGGACATGCAGATACACTCACTTTGGAGCAAGAACCACTCTATGAAAATGTGCCTTTCCAACAAAGAGATAATTCCATCGAAACCGAGGAAGGATCAAATATTTATGAAAACGTTGATGAAGGCATGGTAACAGTAGATGGGCAAGTCTATGGGTATCCAGGTAGAAGGAAAATTACCCAGGTAAGTGTCGCAAAATCTATTGCTTCACAATTAACAGTGGTGCTCCAATGTTTTGTTGGAGATTTTCCTATTAAATAGTATGTAACGTAAATTGAAACTCTACTTAGACTGTAAAACAGTACCTTTGATTCCGTGGAGAAACAGGCCGGGAATGACAGCAAGAATCCACGCGACTAAAAAAAGTGGATCCAATTTGTTTCTCTGCCGGTGGCGCAGTGGTTAAGCGCTTTTCCTCTCTGTAGCCCAGGTTCGATCTCCGGATGCGGCGCCATATGTGAGTTTAGTTTGTTAGTATTTCGCTGTTGCTCCGAGGGATTTTTCCGGGTTATCCGATTCAGTTTCCTCCCTCCACCAATTCGATCTGTGGATTAGCCGGATCCTGGCTTGATCTGCCTCTATAGTTACTTTAGGTCCCATTAAATAATCAGAGCTTCTCGACTGATTTTCACGATATGAAAGGGACTGTTTTAGAGTCTATACCGGCTCGATCTACCTCTCTTTTCTTTCTATTTCCTGGGTCCGGTTGTTCAAAGGATTGATAACGCTATCCACGTACTAGTTAAATACCTATTCAGCGGATAAGTATTAACCAAGCTAGCTTATTTTATCCGTACTGGATAAGGATTTATCTGGTGGATAGCGTTATCCATCCTTTGAACTGACCCCTGATATTATGGGTAGACACAGATGCGGCCAGAACATCCCTTAAAGTTGGTTGATAATTATGATAATAAATAAATAATACTGAATAAATTATATACTTCCCAGTCACTTCATGTTGGTTATGCATTGTTGCGGAGGATTCCTTTAAATATTCAAAATACGTGTGGTGTTCTTGTATTCGACAGCTTCAGAGTTCATCTGCTAACGATGCTGTGGAAGAATTCGAATCCGAGGAAATCCATTACAACTGTGACCCTCATCATACTTATGAACGAAATGACCGAATAGAATGAAAGTGACTGAAGAAAATAGACATAAAGCAGATATAGAACACTTTAAATAGTTCGTCACTAAAGGTCTGGGCCCGGTTGTTTGAAGCAAGGGCTAACTTTATCCCAAGTATAGCGCTACATATGTAATTGCAATATGTATAGTTTACCCTTGGGTTAGTTTTTTAACCCCGGGGTAGCGTTTACCCTTCCTTCATTACAACCCGGCGGGCCGCGGTGGTAGCGAAATGTTTACGAAAAATAACATTTCCAAACACCGTTTACTGATCTAACAGGAATTTCAATCCCTTCCTTATTCTGGCATGAATAAGAAGAGCAGGAATAGACGGTAATCGTGTTCTTTTGGGACCTATTCCGTTTTCGGAATGCACAGAATAGCATTCTTCTCATTCTACTCGCGATAGCAGAATAAACAGAATACGGTTTAATCGGAAGATACAAAATTGCTTTCTTTTGGGAATTTCAGTTGGCGGGAATTCTGTGGCGTGCGCGCGTCCAGCAGGAAAAGACCTCGCTTCCTTCTAATTCAAAGTAGCGGAACTGTTAGTTCTCAGGTCGGCATCCGTCAAGATAATTCCGTTCGAATTCTCAACAAATCTCATAAAAGTATTATGCGTATTCTGTTATTCCTGAAGCGGAATAGGACTCGTCAGAATAGTCCCAATAGAATATTAAAGCGCCCTAAATGTAAAAGTGAATGTGAAAATGGCGATCGAGCAATCGAAAAAAATTGCGATTTTTCGTCCGCCCGCCCCACCTCTACTATTTGTAACACCTCTCCGAACGAGATGCCAGGAGCGTCGTAGCCAGCGAAGGGGAGGGGGAGGGGGGGGGGGGGGGGGGGTTCCAAGTCTCGCGATCCATCATGTTAGTGCTTTTTTACCCTTTGGAAATTACGAGGGGGGGGGGGGGAACCCGGAACTCCTGGAACCCTCCCCTGGCTTCGCCACTGGTTGTGATAGCTCTGCCGACAGCGCGTGCTTTCAACTTAAAAGGGATCTCGGCTGAAAAACAATGCTTGCTCTCAAATGATTGTTAATGCATGCCTAAATCTGTTTCTGTGTTGATCTCCAGTAAATTGTACACTCGATGTCATTTATGAACCGATTTTCTCGATAAAACTCATTTGCATATCCTGCGCGCCGCCATCTTGGATTTTATGACGTTACAGTGTTGCCATATTGTCAGAAAACAATAGCTCTTTTGTTGTGCATCAATAGGGGCAACACTGTGACGCCATGAGATCCAAGATGGCGGTGCGCAGGAAATTCAAATAGGTTTTATCGACAGTAAAATCGGTGCGAAAATGACATCTAGTGTACAATTTACTTGAGACAAACACAACAGAAGAATTAGGCATACATATATAACAAACACTTGAGAACAAACAGTGTTTTTCAGCCGAGGTTCTCTTTAATAGTTCCCATTTCGTAGGGTTCAAGTCCACGACCGAGACATTGTTTTTTCGCCTCTTTTTACCCCAGATATTTTATTTAGCTCTTCTTCCTCATTCTGAGTAGTTTTGTTTTTTTATAAGAAAAAGAAGAACAAGAAAATATCACCCACGTCTGCTCGGGTCTCGGACCACTTGCATGTGGGATGCTTAAAATCAAAGCCAATTTCCGAAAATGACTAACTATGTATCGATATATCCTTCAAGGAACATTGTATTCTATTGTATACAGGGGGTAACTTTAGCTGTTTGTAGCCAATTAACAGCCACCAGTCGAACACTGACAACAGAGAGGCGCACCACCCTTTAACGAATAAAATGAATGACATGGTGGGCGTGGCTCTACTACATCCCACAACAATTGGCAATACCAGTATTACAAATCATTTATTATGTAATTTCATGCAAAAGCAAGCTGTAATTACATAGCATTCAGGTACGTTAGTATATTAGGCGAGCGTTACCGATGAAATGGTGAAAGTAAGTCACTTAAATATATTAGTACCAATCAATCTTTCAATCATTTACTTCATTTAACTTCCTTTTATTTCTTTTCTTAAACACAACGCAACGAACGTTCATTCGGATCTTCAGTCAAAAACAAAACAATTCAGTTACCCTTACAATAGCGGCCTTGACCAACAAGTATTGCACGCGGGGCGTCACTTTGTTTTAGTACAAATCCATTACCTTTTACTAATATTTTCAAGGGCAAACGCATTTTTTTTTCTAACTTGCAGTCTTTCAATAGCTTGATCACTATACTATTTTGTCATATTTATAAAATATAACAAGGTAGCAAATTATTTGGCCGCAAAGTATTCTCGTTGGTTTTGGCACTTAAGAGTGACGTCATTCAGCCAGCTGACTTGTGTGTTTTCCTTATTTGGAATCGCACTTAATCTAATGTTTTCTAAAATGTCCATATTTGGGTAATGCAGCACGTACATGTATGTATACAAATTTATGTTAATGTTCTGATTTGGATTTGGATAAATTAGCATAACCAGTCATGCAATTTAATCCAAGTTAAAGAAAAACGAAGGAGTGTACAGCCCGGGGCTAAGCATTCAAACATTATTATAAGTTTAGCACCCCAAGTTGGGCCAAAAACAATTGCTGGACGAAAGTTTGTATTCGATCAAACATTTCGCCCAACAAAAACATATTGGCCCAACTTCGTCCAACACAATGTTTGAACGTTTAGCCCCGAAGTGGTTACATTTTATGCCATGACGTCATACGAGCGGCCATGACATCACACGTATATGTGTGCCTATAGAAACGTTGCAGCTTGTATTCAACACTGAATTACAAACTTTTGATAAAACCAAAAGATTACCTCCTTTAAGAAAATTACTTATGAACCCATTTCAAGCAAATGGCTTTCTATTTTCAACGCTATTATCCTAAGGCTCCTACCGGCGTTGTAGGCAAGACTATATTCAAAGGGACACTGTCAATCGAAGTGAACCTTCAAGTTTCTTAAAACAAAACTACAAAAATATCACCCGAGATAGAAGAGAAATACCATGTCATGATATGCTTTTCAAACTTTTTCGATAGAGGATGGCAAAGTTTAAAGTGGATTACAAAAGCCTATTCTTGAAACTTGATTTCGATTGCTCTAAATTAAATTGCTCTTAAAAGCAGTATTTTTAATCCAATTGAATATCTGCCATCCTTCATCAAAATTGTCTCGAATTTTCTTCAGTATTACTGGAAAACATCCTCTGTTAATCTGAGTAGTTATTTTTGTCTTTTGTCGTGAGAAAGTTTATAATGAATGAGGGTTGACAGTGCCCCTTTAAGCCGGTGGAAACGTTCGAACATTTAGTGTACAACATAGATGTTGGACAAGTGGCTAAATGAAAACAAACTTTCATCTAACAAAAAATGGTGGTCACATACAACATGTGGTGCTACATAGTCTAACATTTACAATGTTGGCTTTTGTTACAATGTTCGTATCCCCGGCTTTAAACAATCCATGAGACTCGAACTACACATTTTTTCTATAAAAAATGATTGCTGCGTAGCATTATGATGTGGGAAATGAAAATGATGGACATGTGTTCGATATAGGTTGCTATTTACAATCGGGTGTTTGCGACTCCTTTTTCTCACTGTTTTCCACTGAGAAGTGGTCGAACATTGTTTTCAATTAATGCCAAAGAAAACGATGTTAAACTGATCATTGTTCACTACTTTCAGCGTCTTTCTTTTCTTCTATTAAAATAACTCGGCGAGTGAATGCCGATGTTTACTCTCACTTGCAATCGCATAATGGCATGCATTGATTGCCGCGGGAGAGTTTGAACGTCAACATAATCCAGCGTGTGACTAACATGATATACATGTACAATATCTGTGCACGACATGCAGACGTCATCGGTCCATATATGTACATAAGTAGTTACCATAACGACCGATCATTCCTGTACCAGGGTACCAAGTAAAATACGGGTTATGACTACGTTCTACTGTAAACAATTTCAAAAGTTCCACTGTCTTTTTCCAGTATCGTTTACATCCTCCTCCTAGTCGATGGTTATAGCCGCTTGTGCTTCCCTTGAAGGAACAAGTGACTAGTTCGACGGCACGCACTTCCGAATTTAATGCTTTGTCTTTAAACAATGCATATCGCAAACACTAACCTCGTGGATCATAAACATAACATCCTTATAAGATATTCAGGTAGATTTCCACGCATGCTCGTGTGGGTTCATTCGCATGCCAACTAAAATTCAGGATCTGTTGTCGCCTATTCAACGATTTCAGGAATAAGATCTCATGCTATCGATCTCCCTCCAAATAATCACCCCAATGGATTTCCAGTAGGTATTCTTCTATCTCCATCATCAGCTGCAGAGTAGGTATGATATGCTCCACGCCAATATTAGACACACCTGACCCAGGTGACGACTGGAGTGGACGTTAGAAGAACTTGATCTGACTCTACTTTTGACAGGATCTACAGAGAAACAAAACATCAAAGTGGTGAATGTTTACTCGGCAATCCTGAAACCAAATTTGTATTGTTATATCAGAGCCTTGAAAAATAACTTTAACGAAGATAATTTATGTGTCTGTTTACAACATGAGCGGCCGTGGAGGCGAGAGATTGCCTATACACTGATGTTTTATTATTAATCAATTATTTATCAAACAAACGCTAATCCGTTCTGAAGGTGAGTTTACAGAGATATCCATGTGACTTGAATACTGCGTTTGGATTGGTTAGCACCCTTATGAGTACCCTGCCAGACAGATTCCTTCCCTTCCTTTTACCGAGAGAGAAAGGAACCTCTGCACGGAACTGACCGCCGCCGTCCACAACTGTGAACGAAGATATTTAATAAGAAACTGTTTATGATTGGTTTAAATTTTACGCATGTCACGTAGAATTCAAACGCTGGCCGTTTTACGAGTTCGGTCAAGAATTTGCTCGGAGGAGGTTGAAATGTCAATCGAGAAGCGATATCGGGTCCAGAAAGCGTCGGAATGCGAAATAAAGTTATCCGTCCACCAAACTCGAGCTCTGCACCACTTTGTCTCAGGAGAAGTACATTTGCCAACAGAACAGGTTTGAACATAAACATTAGACCTCGTTACATATATTGGTTGATTTTCGTCTCTATCTTCCAATGGTGAACACAGTCTACTTTCTTGTGAACTTAGTAAATATGCATGTACTTTTGAGCACTAAATAAAGTTTTGATCTCCCGCTTCAGCAGTAAAGCATTACTAGCTAGCTAATAGCTAGCCATCCTCAGTGTTCACATGCCCTGGATATTTGCGCATACTCGATAGAAAAGCTGTCGGTTCCGCGCAAAGGCCGGTTCCTTTATCTCTCGGTAAAATGAGGGGAAGGGAAGGAATCTCTGTCCAGCAGGGTACCTTATGAGAGGGTCTGGATGGGGTCAACTGACAACTGACAAATAAAGATATTTTTAACTATTAACTGGTAATTGAAACTTTTCTGTTAGCTGATAAATTGGAGATCCAGCTTTGAAATTCAACAAAATAATGCTAATTCTCGAAGATTAACTGTCAACTGACAAATGGCCCGGCTAAATTTTAACATGACTTATTAATGAATTTTACAATTATTATAGTGTTTACATACATTTGCCTGCTTCAACTGCGTCCGATCTCGGTCCAACTACGAAGTGATCACTGCTGACCACTTTGAAGGCAGCCACCTGGAATTTGTAAGTATTCCCGTTTTCCAGCCTCGATATGGTTCTCTCTTTCCGGTCCCTCTCGACGTCTACTCTTCTAACAATCCCATCTTCTCCCCAGATGTACACCTGCGGGAAATAAGGAAACGTGATAATGTTTAAATAATTCCTAAAAAATTCCAAATGCTGAAAAACCGAAAAGCACATTACCAGAAATATCATACATAATCATTTTTGTCCTTTGCTAACATGTTGCTAAAGGCTTTTAAACGAAGTTTCGACGATTGGCTGTATTTAAGAAAAGTAAATGTCAAGTTCATTTCCATGGTTACCTTGTAGCCATCCACCAAAGTTTGTTTGATCCTGTCCCACGTGACCAACGCCTCGCGTTGAAACTCGTCATAGGTAACTCGGACATTGGTGGGCCTCTCTTTTGGAACTGAGAATAAAAGTCATGAATGAGTAAAAAGGCTGTCTGCATGCATGAGTCGCCATTTTTTTAGAGTTAAATACTTGTTCTTGTTTTATTTTGTGAGTGAGCAGTTTTCAATTAGCCATTACTGGTCTGCGCAGTGCCTCATGGGCTGGGTGTTGCAGGGCATGCGCAGTGCATCATGGGTATATCTCTTATTCAGCAATCCAATCGACAATTTACTTTGAGATTTACCTATTTTGAGGTCAAAGTTGGCAATCACAGGAGGACCAGCTCCAATCCTATTCCTCGCCAGAACAGCAAACTGATATTTAGTTTTCAAGTTTAAGTTGTGAACACGGAGCTCAGAGGATTGGTTGGTTGTTCCTTGTACAGTCTTGCCATCTGATAACCTGAAATCACAACAGTAATAGGTTGTATTTCTCGGTTTATTAATTAAGGTGTCAAGATCGAAACTCCGACGCCACTTCGCGAATTTAAACAAAATGACATAACTTTTACGTGTTTTGCCTGATTCTGCTCAAATTTTCACAAACCGTACATAATTTATTAATATATTTCTAATGTCAATGCGTTGTTTACATCTGGAGCTGTCACGGCTGTCTAACGGAATAGGCACGTGCATCATAATGACCAGGGAGTACAATGCACAACAAGTTTCTGTGACAAACTACACACATTTTTTACAGAAATTGCTTATCCCTTTTTTTCTGTTTGTGCTGGCACAATGGTGTTTGCCATCAACATTTAGTATGCTTTGGGAAATACTTTTAATCAGTTTGGATTCTAATCACTTCTATTGACAAAAGGCTACGGTCCTTTCAACTTTCACAACTTTAGTAAGGTGAGAAATTCATAACCCGAATTGTTCGCTTCCGCCCAAGGGATTCTGATAAAATTTGCACTGGGTACATGTGTTTTTCGCCTTGAATAATTTCAAGTTGTTTGAAAAAAAAATCCGGCGTTGGACTAGATTTCTAGTACTGGCTCAAAAGGTCAAAAAGTGGGGTTGACTTATAGGTCACAATACGTCATCAGTATGTGTGATCAGGCCAAGATTTTGCCGACATTATCAGTTTATTATCAGTCGGTATGCCGCCATCTTGGTTAACCAAGATTGAAATTCATGATCAAGAACTGTAGTACACGCTTCTTGGGTCTTACTTACCTTTTAACAGATACAGTGTAACCTATAATAATTCCGTTGGTCTTTCTTGGTGGTCTCCAACTGAGAATAATGTACGTGCTATTCTGCACACTGAGTGTAAGAGAAGCTGGAGGCTGTGGTACTGGAGATAAAACAAGACGTTAACCAAGGAACTGTGAGAGCGGTAAATATTACCAACAAAAAAAGGACAATAAAAGTAATCAAAATTGTTCAACAAAAGGCGTATGAACGGTGAAAATAACTGAAAAAACGTAAAAGAAAAGTGATAGGATAAAGCATGGGGGTTTATTTGGTTGTCTTGTTTTGATTAATTTATGATCAGTACGGTTTTAGTCATATGGTATGCCAATTTTATTTGAGTGTCTTGTTTTGCACAATTTATGCTCAGTTTTATGCCAATTATAGCCGACTCGTTAATCTCATTGCACGTTTATGTTTTTACATCAATGGCTTAATTAGCAATTAAATCCATTTTTAAGGACAGTCATACGCTCAATAGATATGAAACCGACAAAAAATATTCTCACGTTTTTGAACTAAAGAATATTGAAAGTTAAAGTGTATATATGGTCAACATATTTTATCATTAATATCGATTCTGCATCAAGTGAATAGTAGAATATGTGTTAATTTGAGTGCTGTGTCGATGAGTTATAGAGGTTTCTATTTTCAATATGGCAATGATGTGACGTCATTTCGAAACTTTATAGTCGTTTCTTTTTCCTTTTGAATGAAACCGTTTTCTGATTTCGACAAAATATTTGGTAAAAAATCACTACTATAAGCTTCAAATATAAAAGGCCTGAATATATTATAAATAGAAACCTCTATAACTCATGGATGCAACACTCAAATCGAGAAATATTCTACTGTTCAACTATTCACTTGATGTAGAATCGATATGATTAAACTATTTGACCATATATACACTTTAAATCACTGAATAGACTTGTTTCGCTGATAAAAAAATTGTCAAGCAAATGGCAAATATAACAGTTTATAATAATTCAAAGTTCAGTATTCTTGGGTTGCAATTACGTCACAAAATATTAATTTTAAAAATATATATATTTCCAAATGAAATAAATGGTTTTTGAGCTTGAAGAGATCATATCAAAACTACACCTCTGGGTCAAATTTTGAAGCAGAAGAGCATTTCGTTTCTGAGTTATGGGCGAACAAATATGAGAGACTTCGAAGTCTTAAATAAAGCAAACGTTTCATCAGTTTGGTTTCACTGAGCCAAAAACCTTTAATTTGGCACAAATTTATTGATTTTCACGACTAATCTGTTTAATTTGGACACACTCGAAACTCTATAACTCGGAAGCAACATACCGTACAGATCTGAACTTTCGTGTAAGAATTTAAACCATGGACATCTAAGCTGAAAGGTCCATTGGTAATAGCAATTCTAATAAGTAAACCTCAAAAATGTTTTGTTGCGGGAACAACGTTACTAGTCATTCAGTGTTTGAGAGTCTTCGTTACAAGTTAAATGGAGGGAAAATACACGAAGACAGCTGAAATACACTGGCAGTTCAGTTTCGTATTGTTGTATTCCTTGGCGTGGAATCGAGATTTTGATTAGTTTGTCAAATATTCCCGCCATTTTCTGCTAGGACGCGCGCGCTTACCCTGTAATCTTTTCGCTGATTGGTTAATTCAATTACAAGCAGCCAATCAAAACCACGGATCCTTGAGAATATTGTTGAACCTGCCCGTGTGAGTGCAGCTAACCTCAGACATGTAAATCATGCAGATCGTTTAGACTTTAGATTTTGAGAAGATTGGATTTGAAACATTGAACATTTCAATATTTAAATAAAAGTAAATGAATTTTGAAGAGTTTCTCTTTAGAAATTAGCAAACTTACATGCACATGCTCTTACTTGGTAAGCATGCAGTGCTTTTATTCTCAAAGTAAGATTTCATTCTGTGATTGCCTACTTTCCTAGAGTGCCTTGGATTTTGTTACCTTTCTATACTTAGGTTAGCAAGCGATGATTTTCGAGTGCCATTTTGCATTGCGAAGTCAGTGTACAACCATTCAACTTTTCTACGAAGCGGCATGTATTTTAAAAACCCGCCAGGATTTCACTTATCGTCGGTTTGTACGGGTTTGTAAGCCAAAAGTCAATAGTGTCTGATGTACCAGCACTTTCAGTTATTTAAGATATTGTGCATATTAGCTTCAGCAGCATTGCATGTGTTTAATGTTTTAGTTAATAGACCAATTCGTAGTAAAGATAACCAAGTCTTAGCCTTGCATGAAGGATGGAGTTGACCCTGCACTGATACAAACCCTCTTTCTATGAATATGGATAAATTTTGATTATCATGCTTACCTGATACAAGGCCCTAAGCTGAGTCAACTCCAGCCTCGATATCACTAAAGGCTTGGTTACTTTTCAAAATGGCCGTTCAAGAACTACGAGTTGGACTATTCTGTTTCCTTGTTGCATTGAATATAATACAGCATTAGATCAAATTAAGTTTCCGCAAGTGCAGTCAGTTCATAATACTGCAGCGATAGTCAAACACTAGCCATTTCCCCGTGTTACAGTTTATTTTGGTTATGTTGCGTTACATATTTTATTACTCATTCAAAGTCCAAGGCTTGCTACGAAAACAGGCAATCTTCAATTAAAATTAGATTTCCATTTTACGTACTTCCTGCACAACTTACATTTAAACAGTACTCGTGAGGGTATACCGGTACTTAGAGTGGAGTGTCTCTTAGTCGATTTTTTAGCTTGATCTACACCTGGGAACGTGAGAATTGCCACCGACTTTAGAACATTCAATTGGTGTAACAGTTCTTCAATCTGTACAATACTTAAACATTCAGTTATGAAATAATGGTTGTCAATTGTTATTGTCACCAGTGTTTATCGTGTATTAATCAGTTTTTTGTCATTAATTACACTAAGTAAAACATTTTTGTTGGTTGTTGCTTGTGTTTTAGAAAGTTTTAATCAGTGCTGAACATTTTATTGTATTGTCTTTTTAAACGTATTTGACAAATGTTTTAAGTTGATGTTTGTTTTAAGATGTCATCACGTTGTTTAGAAACGACAATGATGATGATGATGATGATGAGGACGATGTTGATGATGTTGATAATGCTGATGATGATGAAATAAAGAATATGTTAATGACAATAAAATTAATACAACAAAAGTTGTTCACATTTCAATTCAGACGAAGATATAACAATATTTAAAAACAGAATAAAATAATGGATTCCTTATAACGACGTCACAGGTATGAGTTACATGTCGCGGGCAATGTGTCAAGATAACAAATCTAACTCTCTTCGCGCAGTATGTTGGGCCGGGTTTTCTTATCCAGACGAGTTGTTGTGAAACCTGTGACGTCACAGATTCGGAATCTATATCTAAAGCTGTGTTTACACTAGATTGGTTTACTGAAGTATATTGGGTAACCATGGTTAATAGTCACTGAATGCTCGAATAAAAGTAGTCTAAGGTTGTTTAATATACCTTAAGCCTGGTTTTCACTAGCGACGCAAGCACAAGCACAAGAGATAGAGCGGATTTCAATTGAGTGTCGGAAGTGTTTTGGTTTTGCGTTTATTAAGCTCTCCTATTGGCTGAGAAAGTAAACCAACCAATCAGAATCCAAAGCAAATTGGTTTTGGTTTTGCTTTGGTTTGTCATTGGCTCACAGGGAAGCCATTTATGAGTTACTTGTGATTACTCGCTCCTATGATTGGCTGGCTGTGGGTAATTTGCGTTTGGTTTTACTACACTCAACTGAAAACCGCTCTATGCGTCAAGTGAAAACGAACCGTGCAATAAGCGCAAGACTCGCTGTTCCCTTGTCAATGTCAATGTCCCAACTCCCGCCATCTTGTTTTTGCACAACGCGCGGTTACGCGAGAGGGACCTAGAACGAGTGTTTTGATTGGTCAAACATAATTAGCTGTCAAAGACTCCCTTGTGCTTGCGTTGTCTTCCGTTTTCACTAGCACAACGCGAACGCAAGCATAAGCACAAGGAACAAATTTGATCCTTGTGCTTGTGCTTGCGTCAGTGCTTGCGCTTGCGTCGAGCTCGTTTTCACTGTGAAATAAGGACTCTTGTGCTTGCGTCGCTAGTGAAAACCAGGCTTTAGTAAACGACTCGTGTAAACACGGCTTTAGGTAATTACCATCAAATAACATGATGTCTATAAATAGGCATCACATCCCGACCGTACCTAATGAGGTCCAGATCAGATAAGAGGAGCTTAACATGCATGTATTTTAAACTGTGCTGATAGTAATAAACAGTTAACTGGTGGTGATTTTAACTGATTCCATTGGTACTATTACTCGTGTTATATAGTGGTTGCAAATAAAGGTCAGTGCTACGTTTAAGTGTCGTTACGTGGATTAACGGTTAGTTTTGTTTAACTATTTTATTTGTTGTGATTTGTAATTTTATCCAATGCAGTTAGTAACAAAAATGGTTAGTATATAAAATTCAATATTATCATAAACAAGATATAACGCCCCCCCCCCCCCCCCTGATTGGCTTAAAAAACATATATAAAAATCACACACAAACTTGATTGTTTATTTAAAAAGCATAACATTTCAGGAGACTACAATGAATTTGTTGAGCAACATTTTCCACTAACAATGTGGCCCGTAGCACCGAACCAGCGATGTGTTCAATCCAGACATATTGAAGCTGGAATCTGGGAGTAGCAGCATGCAGAGCGGAGAAAAGAGGTATCTTAGTTTAGTTGGATTAATCATGGTTTCTGGGAAACCCCCACCCACCCCTCCCCCTGTTTCACCCCCCACCCACCCCTCCCCCTGTTTCACCCTACATTTAATGGTTAATCGTTAATTACACAAGAGAGGTATAAACGTATTCATGTATACATTATGATATGGATATTTTATCGATTTTATAATTTTTTTGCATAGCAACGAAAGAATAGAACTACCAGTTCACGAAGAGACTTCTACTTTCAGGTATAGCACGTTTAAAATAGCTATTTTATTTTTCGGAAGTTAAACATGAAAAAGCTGGTCTAATAATGCATTTGGTCAACTTAATATCTCTTGAACTGCGGTTCTTCAAATCAACGCTAAATCCGCTAAATTTTACTTTGCGCATTTTTATTTTAAGTTTGGTGCAAGAAAGAAGCACCTGCATTCTACAGTTGCTGCTACACTTAAAAACACGTCACGCAACATTGTCACGCAATGGTTGCCATGTATGGTACTTACTTGCTACACTTAAAAACACGTCACGCAACCTTGTGACGCAATGGTTGCCATGTATGGCACTTACTTGCTACACTTAAAAACACGTCACGCAACATTGTCACGCAATGGTTGCCATGTATGGTACTTACTTGCCATGGGAGTTCTGATAGGTCCTACGATTTTACTTCCCGGTCCATCTCCTCTGCTGTTGTACGCGACGACCTGGAACCGATAGGAAGTGAACGCGTCTAGGTCCATCATGGTCGAGGTACGGATGGTGGACTGGTAAGGAGCTTTGCCTGGTCTATTGTCAGTGACATCAGTCCAGAAATATATCTAAAAGATAAGAGAGAAATAATAATCAATTATTGGATGATGTTGAGCGAAATATCGTGATTTGTTAGTGGCGAGCAATCAATTAGTTGTTTAATTGTTTTATCATTGAGGTAATCGGCTAACGCTGTTGCCACCCAATTCAGATCATGTGATGTAAATACACATTACTCTGGAGAATTGACCATTTCAAAATTAATTTTATTCAGATAGGCATGACTGCATTATGATTAGAATGAAAAAGGAATAATTCCCCAGAGTAGCATCTGTTTATATCACATGATCTGAATTGGGTGGCAACAGCGTTAGCTGATTACCTCTATTCACGGCATTCAGAGCAACGTTAGTCGCTTTTTTGTGTTTTCGCTGTTTTTACTTTCTATCAAACATGCCAAGTCATTTTCCGACATCTCAGGAAAGCGAGCCATGTTGACAAATGCAATGTTACTGCGCATGAGCAGACCATTATTTACAGCAAAACGGCTTTGCACCGTAATGCGCATGAGCAGACCAGTATTTGTAGGCAGTTATTTGCAGTTATCTCGGCCAATCAAAAACGACGGAAAAATAATTTGAATGATAAAAATAATTATCATTCGTTTCTCTCATCCCGAATTCAGATTGGTTGAAAGACCTGCAAATAACTGACTGCAAATAACTGTCTGAGCATGCGCACTATTGACCACTCCGTTTGGTAAACAAGGCAGAACGAGTTACAGAGCTGTTGGTGACTCAAAGTTCCAGTTTAGAAACTCTGTACGTAAAGTTATATTTTGTCGAATGATAAAACAATTATTCAACTCGACTATCGCAAAACATCATGATTTGTTAGTGTCTCGCTGTCAGTTGTCTACCTCTGCCTTCGTCATCGGCAAATAACTGACGGCTCGCCACGAACAAATGATGATGTTTTGGCTCAGCCTCGTCCAACAAGAATACCATCCTTGCATGAATACCATCCTCGGTATTCATGCAATTAGCTTTGCCGATTATTAAACGGGAAACAGTAACTATTGCTTAACACTGAACAGCCGACTTCGGGGCGAGATTAAGGTAATTTCTTGAGAAGTGAGTATGACATTCCTGATGGTTTCAATTTGCTGGTCAAAGCATTCATGTTCATACGGGTTTCTTTTATTTTCATCAGAATTGAATTAACAAATGTTTACGAGAATCCAGGTATTCCCGATTATACAATGATGTCGCTCAATTATTTGTTTTCATGAAAAGGATGACATCATACATACGACCATTCAAATCTCTCTTATATAGCTATATTTGGTTTTGAAATAGTAACGACATACCTTGTATCCTAGTAATTTCCCGCCAACAATCTCTTTGGTGTTAGCGATAGCTGTCCACGTGGCGAATGCTGAATTAGGTGAAGTAATTTCCACTTTTAGGTCTGTTGGTTTGCCGACAGGATCTGGGAATTAGCGAACGCAGGTGGATAAGACTTTGAGGTCCTATTTGCGTGTATCAAGTACGAGTCTCCAGTACTTCAGTTATGTTTTACCAGTTTCATCAGTACAAGTTTATCAGTTTCACACAAGCCGCCTGGTCAGCTTAGTTGGGAGCCCGCCAGTCTGTTGTGTTTTTGGATTCTCAGGGTCTTAAAATAACTGAGCCGCTGCTGCTACTTTGTAAAACAATCTACGGAGATGGCGGCTTGTACAATTACCCACAATTCTTTGCGCGCGAAAATCCTTAAATCCGTTATGAAATCGAGGTAGAGAATTTTTAAATCTCAAAAACAAGCCAGTACAAGTGCTGTTGCAAATACACACTCATCGAAGAGACCAGAGGATTGCTAGGTGTTATCCTAATAACAAGCCAGTACAAGTGCTGTTGCAAATACACACTCATCGAAGAGACCAGAGGATTGCTACGTGTTATTTTGGCTGTGTTAGGTTCGCAAGGGATTGTGGACAAATGGCTAGCCGCCATCTTTTTCGTTACGGTGGATTAATTTCGCTCTCGAACTGGAAATGTAGGACTTTCACGTCTTCTCGGGTAAGGACGTAAATAGTAGGCCATCGAAGATATTGCTGGGCATTGAGCCGTCAACTTTCGACTGTTACAGCGATGTTGTACAACTTAAAGTGCAAAACATGCATATTTGGTCTTTTGTGCTGTCACTGTATCAGTTTGAAGCCTTTCAAGTTGTCTATGATGTAATGAATGATCAGACTACAGAAATGATGGATGAGAGACTGGTGTGAGTATTGACAAACACAGCACGTGCTGGCTGTACGATGAAAGAAACATAATGAATACTGATAGATAGATAGATAGATAGATAGATAGATAGATAGATAGATAGATAGATAGATAGATAGATAGATAGATAGATAAAAATAATTATAAATACTGCCTGAGGAAGGCTGAATGAAGAAATGTTGAGTTCATCGTACTGAGTCAGTAAGTGCCTGTATTTGTTAATAAAACACAAACATAAAGTCTCTAACAGCATATTGTGGTCACCAATAAAGCACCGGCTTGGATTTTGTACTGTGCACAAAGTTGGAATATTCATAATTAACAAAATATGTATTAAAATCAGAACTCACATCTCTCTCCAGAGAAACCAAACATGATGGTGCTCTTGGGTCCGAACCCTCGGTCGTTAGCAGCCTGAACCTGGAAGGCATATCTAATGTAATAATCTGTTCCTCTCACTGTGAACTTGGTCTTATTGCGCACTTCATTTCTTTTCATCTTATCCTTTGTATCTGCTCGCTTGTAGTACACGATATAATAGATACCAGGACCATTCTGATGCAGGAGAGACAAAGGCTGTAGATCGAGGGAAAAGAGAAAGCTATGTTGATGCAAGGGCTTGAACTAAACACTCACATTAAAATTATAAGTACGCTAGCGCAATCATATATATCGTTTTGACGTGCATCTGTTCGTCCTCTTTTAGATGCACAAATGACGTCACAACGTGACGAGAACAATTTTTGTTTTCGTGACGTTTTAACTTGCGTCATCTATGCATCTATAAAGAAAAGACCCAAGAACGAATAACATCTATTAGTTTTATACAATAATTAGCGAAAAAAGGAGGATATACGAAATGATGCCATGCAAGACGTGACGTCATCTGTATTCTAATAACACATGGCTATCGACCAATCAGAGCGTGCGTATCACACGGTTTATTGTACAAATATGGTCCACGCTATTACACGCTGTGTATGTGAGATCAAAAGGTGGATGCACGATCCAAGCGGCGAAGGGCTGACATCTTTTGACACCTCAAAGTGTTTCAGTTTTGTAGAAAACAAAAAAACATGATCTTCTGTTTGCTTTATATTTTAAACCCGAATAAAAGAGTGTACTCCTTGAAGTATAGGGAGATTTTTGGTTTACATTTTGCCTCATTGACATAAATCATACTTGAAGCTGCGATTCAACCGACTCCACATATCAACACCTTATCAACACATATCAACACCTTATCAACACATATCAACACCTTGCCACACCATATATTGTTTGTAAATTTTGCACTTTTGAAAAGCCGTTTTCTCAAAAACTATTCAACATATTAATCTCACATTTTCGGTAATTACTAAGTGTGACATTCTTTTTTGATTTATAGAGTCGGTTTTGTTTGTAACTTGAAGTGTGACTTATGCTAATGAGGCAAAATGTAATTAATGACGTCAGCTGAAATCGGCCAATAGCAATCGGTATAAAAGGTTTTACCTTCCACATTATTTGCATCTCATTAGGGTTCTTTCCCTTGCTCCTAATGTCACTTGGGTAAACTCCGGGAGCTGAAATTCAACAATGTACAACGTCAACAATTATACTTAACAAATAGATTCCATTCTCCCGAGCGTCTGTCCTCTTATATAAGCAAAGACAATACAATACAATACTTTATTGACAACTCCCCATAGGGGTTTTTCAGTGACAATTGATCCAATAAATAATAAATTAATTATATAATTATATATGTACAAACTATTAAAAATATACTATATAAAATACAAAAACTAGAATAAAAACTTAAATATATATAATTGGCCTAAATAAACTCAAGACAAAAATTGTTTTAAAAGATATGATTTAAGAGTACGTTTAAAACTCAGTACAGAAGGACTTAATTTAATTTTAGGGCAAATAGCGTTCCATAAGCTGACAATACGATAATAAAAAGACCTCTGGCCAGTTGCTGTTTTACAAAGTGGTATATTCAGCTGTTGTGAATTACGGGTCACTCGACCACTGATACTACCTCTAGAAATAAATTGATTACATAAATAATTAGGTGCAAGACCAGTCATGCACTTAAACGCGATAACGGCGTCTCTTAAATATAGGTTGGATTTTACAGGGGTCCATTTAAGGCTCTTCAGAGCAGGTGTTACGTGATCATATTTTCTAGTGTTATAAACTATACGAGCTGCAAAATTTTGAATGCCTTGCAGCTTCTTTATATTAGTGTCAGTGGTGTTTGCCCAAACTGAAGAACAGTAGTATAATTTGCTAAATACTAAAGAATTAATTATAGTAATGAGTGTATCTTTCCTAAATGCATGTTTTACACGACTTATTTGTCCCAATGCGGACATGCATGAGGAGACAGTTTTAATGGTATGTTCATTGAAGGTGAGATTTTTGTCAAAAATCACTCCGAGATCTTTTACAGTCTCTAAGGGTTCAAGGTCTTTTCCCAATAGTGATAGGCGAAATTCCGGGATTTTTGCTGTCATCTGTCTACTCCCATATATAATTAGCTTGGTCTTATCAGGGTTTAAAAGCAGTCCATTATCAAAGCACCAGTTACGAATGCTGACAAGGTCTTCATTCATAGCAGCTATGGAATTTCCAGAGTCCTGAGGTCGAAATGACATATATATACGTGATCCCATGGGAAAGGTTTTACTGGATGGCAAACAAATTAAAAACGTTTTAAAAAGATCGACAATCGATTGGAGGAGGAAAATAGCATTTACAAACGGGTTTTGCTAACAACACTACCGATCTCGTACAATTAAATGAAGTCAGATGTTTTTGCCACCCAGTACATCCACGTGATTTCATTCTTTAGATGACGTCACAACGTTTGCGCACTTACCCTCCGGTCTCGTGCTGACAGACATAGAAACCACACTAGGAGTACTGTTCCCAATCGCATTCACAGCCACCACTCGGAATCTATACTCTGCCCATGGCGACAACACCATCTCTGTTCTCGTCTGTAATGGATCATCGATAATTCTAGCCATTGCCCAAACACTTGATGCGAATTGGATGTTTTGCTGTACGATGATTTTTGTTATTGGACTTTGGTTGTCCTTGCGTAATTTCCACGTAATGTTCACGCGGTGGGAGCTGTGGCTGTTAGGTAGAATGATGACAGTTGTAGGAGGATCTGGTGGACCTGGTTACATAAAAATCCGGGATCAATCACGGTTCTCCCTCCCTTGGGTATACATGTGTAATTAACGATTAACCGTTAAATTTAGGAATTGAGCTTTGCACAAGAAAATGATGATTACCGATGATTTTTCTAAGCAATAGAACCTATTCCAAAATGGCGAATCTTGTATGAAGAGTATATAGAGCAGTTGCTACCATGTGAAAGGGTATGCCAAGATTAGCGATACTCTGAATTCTAGGAGTGATAGCATAAAATAGTACAAATTTATTGAGATTTCTATATATAGGGTTTAAAATGGGTTTGAGCCAGTTATTCCTAACTAGCCTCGTTTTCGTGTTTTTCCCTGTATTTAAATGTCAATAACTTCACAGCAATGAAAGACCAAACTCTTAAACTACTTAGTATTACTTAATTATGGCATGCTTTAACACAGGCGGACATTCACTCCACCTAATATCCTACGATTTTTGGCATTATGCAAATTAGAGAACCCATATATAGATTAAGTCTAGTACGAAAGTGCGCTGAGTGCGTATTACAAGGCATACAAGGCGCTGTATGTTTACCAGTCATATGTATTTTGGCGAGTCTTTAGCCGGCTACCCTTGTTCCAGAGGCCCTCGGCGCTAGGAGAACTACTGAGCCAGGAGAAACTACTACATACAAACGAGACGAGCGATCGAGAAGAAAGAGTTCTTTCGCTTCGCGCCTAAAACTAGAGAGAGAGTGTGAGAAGTTATCCCTCTGGTACCCAGGGTATTAGCCGGCGAGCCAAAATGCGAATGACGAGTAAAATACACAGCCGTATTATCTGGTTAGCCGCTTACTAATAACTAAAGTTGTTTATTACCGATATAAATCTGCAAAGAAACTGCACTATAGCACTATGAAGCCATTTTACTTCCCCAATACGGTCACGTATTTCTTGCGTTATTGTGCATTGTTTATGACGTAATATATATGTGCAGCGGTACCGGGTCCGGGTTTGTCCGGGTTTGTCCGGGTTTGTCCGGGTTTAAACCTAATTCCGATTTCTGTGTCTGGGTTTTTCGTAAAAATACGTGGAATCCCGGTTTCGTTTTCGTAACAACTTGGAAATCCGGGTTTTGGAGGTTTTTTCTCGTAAAACTGAATCTAGACCCCATGGCTGCACATACCTACCATGTATCATACAAGTGGATTCTATGTAGCATTCTATAATAAATCCAAAGAAGCTTACCTTGGACCTTTAACATAGCATGAGCTTGTGAGAAGGCTGTTGTCTTCTGTACTGATCCTTGGGCTGCTGTAGCCTTACAAGTGTACAGCCCAGCGTCCGCAAAGGTGACTCCACTAATGTCGAGAAATCCTGTTTGCTCTCCAATCTTTCCCTGCGTTATCCGTTTGCTTGACGCGACTCCCATGAAGAAACGGGTCCACTCAAAGGTCACCTCTGTCATGCCAGCCGTTGTCACGCCACAGCTAAACCTCACAGTACTACCCACCGTCGCTCGTTTACTGTCGGGGGGATTTGTAATGGCGATGTTGTCTAACAAAAAGAGAATAACGCTTCTTTTTTGAGCTGCTATTCAGTCGTTCATAGTCTACTAATATGTACCCTGGGTAGCAGAGGTTCTATTTCCTTTCTTCGTGAAAGATAAGACGGAAAGCAGCGCAAAACGCCTGGGGAGCCTTTGTAACCCACGGTAATTGATATATTACATGATGTCTGAAGCGCTTTTACATTAGGCTCCATGTCCACTCGTGCCGAACGCAGTTAAAACAAAGGATAACAATTGGGCGGCTTTGTTTATTTAATTAAGTTCGGCGCATGAGTGCATCTGAAACGGGCCTAAGATTACACGTGGATATATTTCATTGTAGAATGGACCAAGCAGGCTCTCCTTTCCCTTTCTTCTCTCCCTCCCACGAGCCTATTCGCTACTCTGGCCGGGGTTCAATTTCATGACTCGACGTCATATGCGAGTTGAGGTTGTTGTTTCTCTCCCTTGCTTCGAGAGTTTTTCTCCAGTTTTCCTCCCTCCCACCATTAAAACCAACCAGTTTACGGTTCACGGTTCTGGCGGGTCACCGTTGTTTAACATCTGCCCACCAAATAAACAAACTAAGGCTTTGTACAACTGCGCATGATTTTTGCCACGAGCGAGACTTGAAGAGTGTAAAAGAAAGACGAGGACTTAGTAAAAAGTAAAACATTTCGTTGCTTACCTTGAACTTTAAGTCGTCCACTTCTCGAGGCGGACCCAAGTCTATTAGAAGCCTCGCACGTATATCGACCGCTGTCCAACTTGGTCACGTTTATGATCTTAAGATCTCCATTCGAGAGGAACCGATAACGACGGCCTTTACCGAGGAATGTGGAACCTTTTCGCCACCGTACCACCGGCTTGGGATTTCCAGTAGGGTTACAAAACAGCACCACCGTAGAGAGGACCAAAGTGTTCTTGACTGATTCAGGGACCTTACTTCCGGGACCGAATCTGGCAGGGGTTTCTGTTGGGATACAGATAATCCTAGTAAGAAATTGTGGCCCTTCAATCCAGCGGCCATTTTGGGATCCATAAGTCCATTTAAGTAATTTGAAAATCTCTCCTGTCACTCCTGTCCAAATACTCACAGGGAATTAGCCTGCTAACGGGTCTTTTCGGGAGAGTTAATTTCTTAAAGTGCAAGTATCATGTCAAAAAAACTATATATTGTACTATTGTGTTTGTTTCTCACAAAAAGGTATTAATCTTGCAAATTTTGTAATATTTCTGGCGTTTAATCCCTAATTTTGGTTACTTTTCATGGATCATGTGACGTCATTATATGAATCAACTCCCTCCCTAGAGAAAACTACTACAATAAAATCCCGTAGGTTTTCATTGTGACATCACAAGATGAATCAATCCCGCAATTCGGGTAGCGTTTATTCTAGTTTAATTTCTGCTCCTGCCTCTCAAAAAAAACTAAGTTAGACAACTGAAGTATATCACAAATATAATTTGGGGCAAAAAGAGTTCATGTTGTTTTATGGCGATTCTTGCACTTTAACTCTGGTATTTCTTCGAGCGCGTTTGTCGAAAAAAAGATCTAAATTGCTTGAAATAAACACCAAGAGCCGTTTAACATTTCTCCTATTTTTGCTACTTAATAACCGATCGGTAGCATAAGTAAGTAGTAAGTAAGCGACTTTATTTAAGTGTCGCTTTGCAGCTAATTGGAGACACTAGTCTTACTATTTTACGTCCTTATCCGAGGAGACGTGAAAGTCTAACCGTTTACTGTTTTATGTAAAGGCAGCACCTTCTACGCAGTTATTTTAAGACCCTGAGTGTTGGTCCGGCTGGGGTTTGAACCCGCGACCTTCCGCTCGACATACCGGAACTTAACCACTCAGCTAACTGTGAGGCGGTGTTGGTAGTATGGAGTTAGCGTTGGCCCTTACAACGTACCTGCCACTGTCAATTCCGCAGACGATAGCAACTGTCCGTGCTTGTTAGTAACCACACATTGGTACATTCCTCCATCACTGTACTGGAGCCCAGACAAAATAAGGTCCCCACCACTAAATGTGTGCTTAGAAGACCCGATGATAGGCCTACCGTTATAGTACCACTGATAATGGACGATTGGCACCGCGTATGCCTTACACGACAGAGTCGTATTGCTGTTCATACCCGCCACTGTGTCTTGTGGTTTCGTTCTCCATTCAGGTTTGGCTGTAAAGCAAGCAGAAGGGTTATAGAAATTAGCGAACACAAGCTAGGTTAAATCGGGTCAAACGACAGGTCAGATACAGATACAGATACAGATATTTTTATTAGCTCCTTGTACAGCAGATAGTACATTGAGTATTGCTATAATTTTTACAAATCATGTTTTCAGTATACCTTAATATATAGTTGCTTAGTTAGAGATATGACGAGATTAGAATCTATTATTGTAAAATTATTATTTCTTCTCTTCTTTTGAAACAGTCGTAAACGTATTTAGCTGATACTTTTTGTAGTGTTTTTGGTGGGTTCATTATTGTGAAAAATAGTTTTTTGTCCATCATAGTCTCAGGGCATTTTTGGTTTGTCTTATTGTTATAAATAAGGCTTCTCTTAATTCGTTATACATTGGGCATTTTATCAGGAAGTGCATTTCGTCTTCGATATCGTTTTGACATTTCAAGTAAGTTCGTTCTTCCGGTTTTTTGTATGGTCTTGCATATCTGCCCTTTTCTATTGCCAATTTATGATTGCTAATTCTTAGTCTAGTTAGGGCAGTTCTATGTTTCAGATTTTTGACTTCTGTGAGATAATTCTCATAGGTATAAGTTGTCTTAAATAAACTAATAAATAGTGTTTAACAGTTTCCTTTCCTTGGTTAATTGATTGGTTGGTACCATTTGTTTTTACGAATACAGGCGGCTAAAAGACGTTTATTGTAACATAATGATAAAATAGAAAGTAATTATTGAGAGAAAAAGGTATAATATTAGAGATACAATATTACCTGAATGGTTTATCTTAGTCAGAAAACTACAATGACAACCACAACCAGAACAACAACTGCAACCTCAACCACAACCGCATAACCACAACAACAGCAACAACGATAATGATGAAAATGATAAAGATAATACTTACCCTCCATTTTGACAATAGTACTGACGGTGTCTGTTCTACCGGATGAATCAGTTGCTTTGCATTTGTACTTGCCAGCATGAACGCTGCTAAAGCTGGTTATATAATGCCGCCTTGCGTTTCCCGTCACCTGGCCAAGAACACTCTTGACACCTTTTTTTCTCAAGGATATATTAGGAACAGGCCTGTTGGAAAAGCATCAGTTGTAGGAGTCTCTGTCAACATATTTCTTTTCGAGACTTTGTAAACACAAAACAATAGCTTTGTGGCCTACGTAGCCTTTTACTCCGGCGATACCAGAGGTCCAAGAAAACAACAAACACTGAAGGAGCCCAAAACACCTCCCAGTCGATACTAATAGTGGCTCAGCTCACACCGTTGAGTAAAACTATAGAAGTCCATAACCAGAAGTCTCGATAAGCAAATGAAACGCGGCCCATCAGTTTACGCTCGTGATCCCCATGGGAAAAGCGTTGCCATGGATGCTGGGTGGCAAGCTATCTAAAAACGCTGTTTTAGAAAGATCGACAATCGATTGGAGGTGGAAAATAGCATTTACAAACAGGTTTTTGTACGACCACATGATTGCATTCCTGCAAAAGGTCTATTAGGTGCAGCAATACGCATCAATACGCAGCAATACGCAGCAATACGCAGCAATACGCAGCAATACGCAGCAATACGCAGCAATACGCAGCAATTCGCAGCAATACGCTTGGCTATTGATTTAGCGAGAATCGTTTTCTAAAAATAGATTATACCATAAACTGATAGGCCAAGACCCAGAATGAGAGATCGAGACTTCCGGTAAAACTGAATAGCACATGGAAATCTGTTTTTTTATACTTACATTCCATATACGATGCATTCTAACACAAATCTTTCTCCTTTCAAAGCAACTTTTGGAACAGAAAACTCTGTTGAAACCTTGGGTGGTTGTGAAACAAGCGGCCGAACTGAAACACAATATATTACAAATATTTTAGTACCATTGTATACGAAGGAACACTGAAGTTATTTGAATACAGATGTTTTGAAAACACTTTAGAATTTTGCTGAACAAAACAATAAAATGGTCTGCGTCGGCGGGGAAAATAAACACCGGTAAAATCAATTAAAAGTCGATTAAAGTACGCTAACTGCCGTGGGAAGCGAGTAGCAGCTGACGTTTCGAGTGTTAGCCCCCTTTCCCATAATCGACTTTTAGTTTCTTATCCAGTGTGTACAATACCACGGCGTTTCCACGAGTTGGACTATTTTTAGATTTTTTTCCAGCCAATTAGCAGGTTGCACCAGTGGCGAAACAAAAGATGTTTCATTAGCTACTTTTGTTATAATAGGAATGATAGCAACCCAAGAAAAGCGAAAACGCTGTGACATGACATAGGCCAAGTGTGCGGGGTGGACGCCCCTGCAGGAGCCCATAACCTAGAGCGTCCATATCTCCTATATAGCTGTCACAGCGTTTTCACAAGCTGGGCTATTTTTAGATATTTTTTGCCGCCAATTAATGGTTGCACCAGTGGCGGAACAAACTGCCTCATTAGCTACTTTTGTTATACCAACAACATGGCTGCTACGCTTTTGTGATTTTATTCCCTTAGAAATGATTGCAACCCAAGAATGAGCGGGAAACCGTTCTAAAATTAACTAACTTGTGAAAACGCTGTGACATGGACCTAGTATGCGGGATGGACGCTGTGACATGGACCTGGTATGCGGGATAGACGCTGTGACATAGGCCTAGTATGCGGGATGGACGCTGTGACATGGACCTAGTATGCGGGATGGACGCTCCAAGTTATCAGGGGCTCCTGGCTCCAAAACACAGAATATCTAGACCTGATTTCCAGCAAACCACAACATACGTACAGTTTCACACACCTGGCATTACATTGAGAACCACTGTCCTAACCATGTGTTTATTGATGTTGTTGTTGGTGACCATACACACATAATCTCCTGAATCTGATTGCCGTACATACGCGAAGTGTAGATCTCCTTTGGCGCTGACTGTGTATTTTGAGGACTGTGGCAGCGGGCGTCGTGTGCCGGGAGACTGGGGATCAACCTTAGACCACTGTATTTGTTTTTCAGGGTAGGAGTCTGGGGCGAGACATTGCAGCACGATTCTAAGTGTCTCCTCTTTACCTATGACCCAGTTCCCCACGGAAAAGGGGTTCAGAACTGGAAGTAAAAACAATAATGGAATGATTAAAGTAGAATATAATAGAAAACTATGCAGACTATCTGAGAGGACAAATGGGTCAGATTTTATCAATCTGGTCTTACCCAGCATAACTGGAATATCGAAATCTACATCGTTTTTAGCCTCTTTATTACGAATGTTCATATATAGCACATGAAAAAAAGTGCCAAGTTGACTCTACTTTTTGGAACATAAAGCTTTTCTTCTCTCTCTAATGCTTATAAGGAAAATGTAATACCGATCTAGGTTTACTCGACGCCGATTCCCGAAAATGAAATATTTAGCTAGGTTGACCCGCAAGGCATGACGGGACTAGGATACTGAGAGAGGGGCCTGGGAACTAGTTTTTCTACTCACATGGGAACCTAACATTGGCCTGTCTACTGATAATAGATCCTCTGCTGTTTGACGCAATACAGCGGTACGAGCCCTCGTCTCTATGTCGAATGCCATTAGAAACATGCAAAGAGCCGTCCAATGTCTTCTGCATGTCGGTACGCCAATTAAAGTCTATGAGATGCCCTTGGTGGTACCACGTGACCGTCGTGTTCTTTGAGGCGATGCACATCAAAGTGAAGCTGAATCCGATTACTACAGTGTCCTGAGGCTGCACTAGAAATACGGGCTTCGTTATTGATCCTGTTTTAAAGGAAAGTTGCACGAGTGATCAGAGACTTGAGCCGGGTTTTTTTTGGGGGGGAAAATTGAAGTTTCCGGTCTGAAATGGGGTACCAAGTCTGAGATGGGGTAGGAAAATTATTATTTTTATGTCTGAGAGGGGTAGGGTTTCTTAGGTCCCAGTGAAGTACCCAACCCAAAAATTGTCTCCCCATGCACGAGCTTTGAGCAAAGTCTGCTATTTGGTGTTTTTAAAATATGCAGCACATGTACAGCTCAAGAGCTGTTACCTCAAGCATGCAACAGGATCAAATCTACCCTGAGTGTCAGAGGTTAAATGTTTTGCCTTTTGTTGGCAAGAATGAATATTAACCAGCTACAGCAGCATTCCTTTGGAAAACAATGTCTGCATGGTTGACATTTTCATGCAAAGTATTATATTTATACAACAACGATGGAGGTGGTTATTTATATTGATCAGTACTACAGCTAGGATGAAAGTTCAAAGATGAACAGGTTTCAAAGAAAACGAACTTTGCCATTGTTTTATTTACTATATTAGCATCAAGTAGGCCATTATCAATCATATATTATATACTTCTCACTACACTTCACCAGTTTAAAACTCTAACATAACGCACATGGATACACTCATATTCACCAGAACTAACAACAGAGCCAGTCTACGACCTCCGAAGCCATGTGCCGTATTTACCATGTCTACAGTAGCAAACCGAGGTACTCTTTTGTAGCCGATTCTAGAATGAACTTAAAAGACTGAACTTTCTATTCATTGAATGAAACAATCTTAGACTACTTACCCAGAACTTGGAGGCTCCCAAGAAGTAGTAACAAAGGAGATAAAGCATTAAATTGTGATTTGCGCACAGACATCCTTGAAACTCTTCACCATTCCAAATAAACGTTGCTCAAAAGCATGAAGATTTTATCTACGAGGGGAAAAGATAAAACAAAAATACATTGCTCAGTGTGTCTAGCGAGATCTTCAGAAAAGTAGCCATTTTTGTCAGCAAAACTGAATAACATTATTATATTCAGTCTGGCCGTGTATTAATACACTCAGTTTACGTAAATTAAGAATGAGTTGCTTGTCTTTAATTAGCTCGATAATAGGCAAGTTTCGTATTCTCACGGACGAGCTGGAACGAGCACTCAATGGAGGCTAATATGGGGGATTCTTTTCTAATGTTAAATAGCTTACAGTCATTCCCGCGCACGAGCCTCCATCGAGTGCTCGTTCCAGCTCGTCGGTGAGAATACGAAACTTGCCTATCCATTATTGATAAACTATAGCCTATTCTGACCTATTGCTATAGTTCCTGTCGATATGGCTGTTGTAATAAACCCGTATTTTGATATTCCAATAAGGTGCAATTGAAGCAAGTGTATCAGTCAATAGATGTTTGACTATGAACGATTCCTTGGATATTTTAATGAAGGGAACAGTTTTACTCAACCTTTCATAATATATATTTTAAATAAGAATCAGCCTTTAATCTAGAACCCAAACAAACAAAGAAAACTAATCACTCGATTTTTCTTCATTTACAACAAAGGAATGGTTTTGACTGTAAATTGGCTACTATTTTGTATATAAATATTACTAATGCTTTACGCAGAACACTCGCTAAGTTCGTCGATAATAACAATGTTCAGCGCAATTCGTCTGTTATCATTTCTAATCTGCCAACCAGAGAGTCATGGATCGTAAAACAAAGCAACCTTTTCAATTAATGGTTGAACGTAAGCATTGCTATTACTAATACTAGTCACTAGAACAACTATCACAGCGTGACCGTGTAGCCGAGCGGTGATATCAAAGTTACTGCAGTTACTGCAGCGCTAAGCAACTGAAAATTGATTTTTATTGTTTCAAAATGGGAGGCATTGCCTTTGCAACACATTAGATCAGAATTCACTTGAAAAAGACAGCTAATTTCAGCAACTACAGTCTGGTAGACTCCGAGAACGAGTCAATCCTTATATTCTTGTCCATCAACCGTTTCCTTTCCGATCTCTTTCCTTTGAAAGCCGGGTAAAACCGTGATCTTAAAAGACCGACTTGGAATTTTTGGATGTTTTGAAAAGGAATAAAGTGGCAAAACACACGTTTTTAATGTTCTTCAATTTATATGATAGTGTGCTGTTTTGGGATTTTACTATTTCTAAAAAATATTGATAACAATTTGTTATTAGAAACATTCCTTTAAACAATCCAGTTCTGATCGCAATGAAACTAAGGCACTTTTTACTGAATATTCTTAGGACTAAACATATCTACATCTACGGTGATTTTGGTGAATATTAAGGCGCTCTTCATGGTTGTAGAGATGAAACATTAAAGACTGAATTGAATCGGGGTTAAATGTCACAACTCGGAGCTTTAGTTACTAAGGAACCTAAGAACTTGTGAAAGAAAAGCATAAATAATTCACAACTAATAACAGAGTAAAGAAAAGCATGGGTTAAAGCAGGGAAACATATTCGTTGCTTGTTGAGATGAATAAACTAACGATAGAAAGTGTTATCAGTTACAGATAAAATATGGTTTCTGTGCACGGTTTTGCGCGCGCGCAACTTTTTACATCATTGAGAAGTTCATGCACAGAGATTAAAGCTGTCCTAAACTTTTGCTGCATGTGAACTTCATTGCATGATTTGCTTAATTATAAGGGAGACGGATCGGAGTAATGAATATCAAGCAGCTAAACAACGAAGTAACCCTTACGCTTTCAAACTGAAACAAATTTAATAAAAATCCGATAGAATTTTGTGTAGCATGCATGTTCTCGGTTTCAACAATTTATATTGACTGGAGATCTATATTAGCCTCAAATCGCGAACTTTTGAATTGATTCCCATGACTTTTAAGTCATAACCCGCTATTCTCAGCTAATTCTGCTGTGAGTATTTCTCGTTAGATACGATTTTGTTTATGGTTAGAATTATTATAACCGGACTACCAATTGTTAACACCTGTAAGCAATACCAGAACCGCCGGATGGCATGATTTGCTATGGCTATATTGTTGACGACAGAGATTATCTTGAAAGACAAGAATGATATTCGTTGGAGTAAATTTGTAGTCTCAGGTACCTTAAATGACTCAGTCTTGTAGATATCTCATTTCTTATCCTTGTTGTTCCTCACCAGATACAAGCAATCTCTTAAAACTTTCGTATTTCTCGACTTATTTCAACTATAACAGCCTTTGAAGCCTACAATAAGAAGCTGTATTGAATGTCGTGGGTTATCGCTATCGTACAGCGAGCTGGAGGGTCTGAACAGATCAATTATTAAAGCCGTGTGTGTTGTCTTTATAAACAAGCACATTGGGTTTGGAAAACTATATATTGGTAAGCCAATAAAGTTGAATGATGTTTGCCACTCTAATCAAGAATTCCATAATAGACTGTGGTCTAATTGGTGGAGACCTGAGACGTACAATTACCAGCAGATACAGTATCTATATAACACAATTTCTCCATCGTGGGCGTTTTCATTTGCAGAAATATGAGGCAGGTTTGTTTTTCACTTCTTTTGTGGTCATAAAATGAGCGATTGTGTTAAGAAAACACAATGGAGAAATTGCCCAAGGCTAATCTCCTCCTAAACCTTAATCTTGGGAGATTATTTTAGTTATTGAACGGAATTTTGTTGACATTGACTACTGAGTTGTAAGGCTTTCGCAACTCTTTACAATTTACCCAAGTTAACACTTTGAACAGTCAAACGTTACATTTGCGGTATAGGAACAGACGGTAAATACGTATATTTTTTGGGAAAATGTTTTGACGCAAAAGGTAGTTCCCCGTCCGTAGTCAATTATATGCCTCTTTCTGCAGAAGGTATAGTGATTTGCTTGCTCATTCAGTCAATTCCTACACAGAGGTAGCGCAACTGGACATTTAACTAACAGTTTTTAATTAGTTTTATTTTGACCAGAAAGAAAACAGTTACTTATCCATAAGATGTCGTCATAACATTGTAATACTTTTTTATGTCGTGACAAAACGCTTAATTAAGGCATGTAGAGCGTAATACGATACGGTTATCGCTTTTAATCAAAACTACCAAGCAGCACTTAAAAAAACTAATTTCTCAGTTTCCCTGACACGGAAAAAATTATGGTTGCTGTATTGAAAGTTACGGATTGTCTAAAAGTTTATAGGCTTAGAGTTGTCAAATTGGTTAAAAGAAAAAACATTCTGAAATAATTAAAGAGAACAAGTGACAGTTTTACAATTCAATTCAATTCAATTTTATATTTATTAGCCCCTTGAAAACATGAGTTACATTGGTGTATATCTAATAAAATACTGAAAGAAATAAAAATGAAAATATACGATTTAGGGCTTAATCTGTGTAGTATATAACTCTATAATATAAAAAAATATATGGCACTAACATGTATTGTTATCGTCTTTCATAGATAATATGTAGTAGAACAAAGTAGTATGGCTAAAGAAGGAGAGAACTGGGTTAATAGAATAGAGTTTATCAAGAAAGGACGTTCTAGTCTGTAACATATTGTAGTTCTTACATTGAAATAAATAATGAAACTCATTTCCCACTTCTCCTGAATTACATAAAGTACAAATTCTCTGATCTCTAGGCAGTTGTACATATCCATCCTGTTCTATAGGAAGAAGATGCGCTGAGATACGCAGTTTTGTTACGGCTTTACGGGCATCAAAGTCTTTGATTTTAGAAACGTATTTCTCGTACGTATAGTTGCCCTTAACTTTAACAAACAATTCAAGCTTGGAATTCTTTTACGCCTACAAGTGAACAAAACCGCATTCTGACACCTTTCCAAGAACTAACCGTTTCAGTGAACCATCTGGAAATTCACATTACTTCAAAATTTAAAACTTTTTCTTGCACTTTGCTAACAAAAGTAGTATCACTTTTATACTTCAGTGAAAAAGAAAGATTATGCTGAGTTTCAATCTAAGTATATAAATCGAATTTAAGTCAGTTAATGTTTATATTTGCGAGCTGTTGTAGCGTAATCACATATACTTCGAATTCTTCTGTCAAAACTCAAATTTGTTTGAATGCTGGTGCTAAGAGCACACATATTAGAATGTTAGAATGATTCAAGAGCACTTGGCCAAGATCGAGCTAGTAGTTAGCTCGACAATCCACAGTATTAGAATCCGAAATATATTGAAGTTCGATAAATATTGATTCTTTACCTGTAGCAAATGGTTTGACGCGGCAGGGGTTAGGGTTTTCCTCACACCACAGGAACATAATTTCTACCACAATTTCAATCGCGAAGCACGATACAACTGAACTCGAGTCTGGTTTTTATCGGCGACCTTCAATGTCATGATTGCTTGAACTGACACAGAGTCGAACCTAGTGAGCCAGTTATTCATAAAATTTTAAGAACTTAAGTCTGGTTCGTTAAGGTTGTGGTTAACCGTAGCAGTTAACTAAGAACAGACCAAAAATAGAGCCAGTCTTGATGACACAGTATTCATGATAGCACTATGGTAATAGTAAGTTTGCTTTCAAGAATGAAAAGCAAGTTAAACGGCGAAAGTGTACAGCTTTTCTGAAAAGAAAAAGAAATGCACAAATACGACACGAAACATCCGAACGTAAAATTTCACTTCGAAGCTCAGTTCGTCAAAAACGAAAACTAAAACGAATAACATCGCGGAGCAGAAATTCAAGGTTAAAAACCACCAAGGTCAAACTAAGTTCTATTGTAAGCCTGAAACCAGTTCGGAAAGAACGGTGAGACCAACAGCCTTATAATTCAATTCATAAAACGTCACGTGCCATGCCTAGAGCATCTTTCTGTCAATCCTTCTATTTCTTGTTTTCCTTCCGATCATCTCTCACCTCAATCCCGTTCACAAACGTTTACCTAACGAACGTACACTTTTCATTAGGTATGAACTAACATGCAAAATACTGGACCCTTACTTCCAACCTAACCAACACCAACGTTCATAGAGCATATTTCGTATGAGTGGGCATGGCCAAACTACGGCATGTCCGTAACCGTGCTCTACTGTAACTCTGTGATTTGATTGGATCAGCAGGACAAAAACAATGGGAAACCATTTCAACGTCACGGCATGCCGCACGGTAACCGTGCTGTAGTTTGTCCCATGCACTCATACGAAATCAGCTCTACACGTTCACAGACATACACGCATGCACGAACACGCACGAACACGCACGAACACGCACGCATACCACTCACATATACTTTTGAGGCTCGTGGTGCAACGGTTGTGCATGTCACTCCTTGATTTCTATGGCCCGAGACCTTGACGTTTATTGTTAATTTAAAAGCTGGATTTTCACTTGGTATAAGTATATTCACACTGAAAACTGCACTATGTAAAGACACTACACCATCGAGGAACAACTACCAAGGTCTGGTTGTTCGAAGCCAGGGTAATTTTATGCCTAGGATAGCGCTAAATCTGTAATTGTAACTTGTACAGTTTACCCTCGGGTAAGCAAAAACCCTAACCTAACCCCGTGGTAGCGCTTACCCTTGATTCGAACCCTTATGTTTTCTCGTGTATCATATCTGGAGAGCGCCTATATAATGTCAAAATTTATATTAATGATATCGATTCTACAAAAAGTAAATAGGTGAACAGTAGGCTATTTATTGATTGTTGCGTCTACGAGTTAAGGTCGGCACACACGAAGGGACAAGTCCCAGGGACAAGTCCCCTCGTGTGAACTAGGAAAAATGGGGGGGGGGGGGGATTTGACCTGTGACGTTTCTCCGTGGAAAAATCGATGGTTTTCAGAAACATCACCTTACATATCTCCGCGGCGATATAAAGACTCCTGAAGAGAAATGGCAGATTGCGGTTGTCCCACAGCCGCTAAGATTTTGAGAACGGAAACCAAACCGGACCCAGAGGTTATGACAAGTTGTTTAAGTTGGGATAAAAAGGCGGACATGAATAGAAAGAGGTAGTGAATGACTTTTGAAAAAAAAAAACGATAAATCGCTGATGTTTCTTAGGGGGAGGGTGTGGGCTTGAGAGGGGGTTGAGAAAGAAACTTCGCTGGACGTTTCTCGTGGAAAAATCAATATAATAGAACAGGAAGTGACTTCATAGAATTAAGTAATTGAAAACTGTGATTAATAACTAACAGAGTGATTTAACAGGCATGGCAGAGTTGGAATCATGCAATCAGTTATCATCTAGTATACATGGATCAGCATGCCTGTCAATTGAAACCTGCTCTAAGTATGAAATCAAACTAAGCCTATATTCATACTAAATTCGGTGCATGTAATATGTAAACACAAACTGAAACATATCAAATAAATCTATAAACAAAGCTAGCTAAATAGAAGGTCAAGTGCTTAGCTTAGAACAAATTTACTTAGATTTGCATACATCTTATTCGTAGATCTGTTCTTTAACTATTTTCCATAACAACTTGTTTACCCTATGAGTGTTAGAACTTTCTGCCTGAATTCTGAGTCGATTATGGTTCTATTTAAACTGAATAAACAAGTGGAAAATACCTGTTTTTTGAATAACTAAGATACCTTCAACCGCAATGAGTGGGAAACATAATCAGGTCACGTGACAGTCTGACTTTATGTAAATTAGTTGAGCACATGGTGATCGTCCATGTCACTCAGAACATGAAGTTGTTTTGTTCGTTTTATGCCGTCTCTGTGTAGTCTCTTTGACATATAACTCGGCTAGCATACTACATGGCGGCAGCGGTGGCTCTTAAGTTCGTTTGGAAGGCAATTCAGTGAAGTGACTACTAGTTAGTTAAAACTTATGGTTGATTACTTGGTACAACTCATCAGAAGCTGCCATCGACAAGATGAAGAACCAAATGTCCAGGTATGGAATACCAGATAAGCTTATCTCGGACAATGGGCTAGTTCAGTTTGCTAGTCATGAGTTTCTCAGTGTACCCGTAAATCTTATTAAATTTCGGAGGCCTTAGGGAGGACGCTTATTGGAAGAGGGGCGCTTAATAGAGAGGGGCGCTTATTTAATTTCCTAAACCAAACACTCAGATTCTCTTACTGTATTTCGTAAACTTTAGTATCAACAAACAAAGCCAATATGAAATGTAACACAATGGTATGTCCGATCGTTGAAATTATCGTAGTCAACGCGCCCGCATTTATGGTATACTTTTTATACTATTGTTCTTTGATTGGGAGAGGGGAGGGGGGGCGCTTATTAGAAGAGGGGCGCTTATTAGAGGGGCGCTTAGTACAAAACGGCTCCAAAGGGGGGCGCTTAATAGAGGGGAGGCGCTTATTTGAGAGGGGGCGCTTAATAGAAGATTTATGGTATTTTCAAACAAATGGTCATTCAACCACACCACAAGCAGAAGCGCGCCTAACTATCCACAGTTCAATGAAATGGCGGAAAAGGCTATACAGTAAAGTGCATCATGCTTCCTAAGGCAAAGAAGGATGGTAGTGATGCCTACATGGCACTGTTGACCTACACCACGAGATGGCATACTAGGAAGTCGGAGAGTGCAAAGGGTGACTTAGGTCACTTTACTGCCAACATTTGAGGAGCTCCTAAAGCCGCGTCAAGTCATTGATCCAGTGAAGGTGAAGTCAAGACTACAAGACTGTAAACTGCAACAGAAGTAGTATTATGACAAAGGTGCTAAGACTCTCCAACCATTGAGACAGGGAGATCAAGTAAGAATGAAGACAGACAAGGGTTATGCATGACCAGAGAGCGGTAGTCACAAAGAAGACATATCAGCCAAGGTCCTATGTTCAAGTAGGAAACCGAGACGGTATCGGCGAAACAGGAGGGATGGCTTCTGAAGGTAAAAGAAGGATCACAGGAGTCCCTAGAATCAACAAAGGACGTCGTAAGTGGGACAAGTCCTCCAGAACGTGTTGAGGTGAAACACCCAAGAATGTGTCAACTGCAAGTCTGAGCAGATAACACCGAATCGTGAATCCCTGAACGACGGCACATTAGCAACAACTCGTACTAGATCAGGACGAGTTATTAAGGTCCCAGAACACTTGAAAGTTAACCACGACAGTAGTCAGCAAGTTACACATCAAGCAAGGGCACCCAACGAGTACTTTTTGAAATTCGTTTGAAACCAGTTGTATGCAGCTCATCTAGCCATTTTAAGGCGCCTACTATGTCTTTTGACGTATTCTAGAAAGCTATTAGCTGTTCGGATTTTCTAGGTGGAAATCGCGTCAACCGAAAATACTATGGCAAAATATTCCCGGCCTACAAATTTGTTAGTAGTCTAGAACATAAACAAGAATTTTCTAGCTCAAGTAACTTCATGTTGCAAAGTTTTGTGGAGGTACGAATTTTTTAGGGGTCCTTTTTCCCATTAGGCAATTCTTTTAGGTGACCTCCATTTGCTAAAGGTTTATTCTTTCGGATTTTAGATGTCATAATTTCTTAGAGAATGAAAATGTGTTCTCGAAAACTTTAGGTGGCCGCTTCACTAAATGATTTGTGCCAATGTTTTTTCCGGTTCGTTCTGACTCTATTGATCAGACGAAAACGTACGAATATTTTAGGGGAAACCTTTTAGTCTCCCTTTTCTTCTATAATTTTCTAGGGATTGAAAACAAATTTTCTAGCCAGTATTTCAGAAAACAATTTTCTAGGGACAATTTTTTCAAATCCGAAAGTTTTAGCCTAACTTACTCTCCCGAACAGCTTTTTAACCGAAAACTTCGTTGGGTGCCCTTGACTGATCAAGGCACACTGACTTTATGTACCTTAATTAGTTGAGCACATGGTGATCGGCCATGTTGGTTAGTTCACTCAGAACATGAAGTTGTTTTGTTCGTTTTATGTAGTCTTGACATATAACTCGGCTAGCATACTACACATATCTTAATCTAGTTACCCTGTCACATATGAGGCCCTGTTAAGGGGGGGGGGGGGGGGGGGGGGGGGGGGGGGGGGGGGGGGTCTGAATAATCCGTAATCCTGGCTAACTTTTGGAAATAATCCGTCAGTTATTTTGTAAACGCAAATATCCGTAAGTCATCGAAGTGTCAGAAAATTCAACCCAAATAATTCGTAATACTTTTATTTAATAGTTGCCAATAATCCGTATCCCTTCTCTGAAAACCCTAATAATCCATAATTCTAAAACCCTAACAGGGCCCACATATCTTTAACCCTAGTGCTAGGGTAGCCCAAGGGCTAACCCCCATTCACTGGTACACGGGCCCTGAGTGTCGGTGAACCCGCGCCGCCACGACGTCTCAGTCGGAGAAGTCAGTCTGGTACGGTACTATACTTAGCTAATTTTGAGGCGGTAAAACTATTAAGCTTGACTGGTTTCTTCAGCAGCGGATGAATAAAACACTGGACTGGTTAAAATGGTATGCTAATCTTCAGGGGAAATGGTTGGTGATATTTCTAACGTGTCTCAACAGAACAGCTCTAATAATTTCGAGTTTAGTTTCTTGATCTCCCCCCCCCCCCCAAAAAAAAAATCAAATGCGACCGGTCTCACTCGATAGCTATATACTTGTATTTTGTAAGTTGTGTTTTATTAGCACGGTTATTCTAGGCCTAAGTGTTCTACATTCCTGTAGAACACCTCTAATCTGAACCCAATACAATTCGACACAAAAATGCGACCACTCTCACTACGATAGCTACTTGAGTTTTGTAAGTTGCGTTTTATTGCCGCACAGTTGGAGTTACAGTTCTATAGAACGCCTCTAACCTAGCCTTATAAAACTGAAATTATTCTAACAATGACAATTTTCGGCGCAAACACTGAGAAGTTTCTATTTAAAAACTGCAGTGCTATTCCATATCTGGCGTTTAATTTCGGGTTGTTTCATTCATTCAAGTATCACAGCTTTTTTGAATAAATCTAATACCTCGAAATCCTTTCTTCATTAATAATTGAGCGCTTAAACTCTTTGGCATTAGGGCTCGAGAAAACATTGTGGTTTTATGGTTGTACGAGAGACACAAGGAACTAACTAAACATACACCTTCCAAATGCAAAGTGCGTTTACTTATGCTTATGGCATTCGCTTTCTAGCAAAAGCTCACATGATGTTAAAACAATACTATCTCATTTTTGATAAAACTCGTCAACACAGTTAGTTTTGGCTAATTCTAAATGTTGTTATCTGAGAAGAATAAAGTAGAGGCTTTTAAGGGTCGATGAAAAAACATGAGAAAACGGAATTTGAATATTTCAGGAAAATTTGTTTCAGATTCAGCCTAATAAAAAAATCAGAGATGAAAGTTGACATAGAAAGAATATGCCGGCCGATTGCCGGTAACGTGAAAAGGAGAGTCAAAAGTAACAATTTTAAAGTTAATTACGAATAGGGGACAAACCAGGAGTCGAGTCGACAAATAATAATAGAAGTTGATGATGATCACACGACAAATGCTTACTTTAAAATTTATTCGCCTCTAGAATGAAAAACAAATCGAGAAATTACATGAATACGAACGTGGAAATGTACAGAAAAACTATGTTTAATCAAATCGAGCAAAAGTGGCTCTTGATATGGGAAAAATACACAAGAAAAACAATGAGAATTTTCGTTCCTTTTACTTTTGAGTTGAAGTATAGAGCCCTTGGCGTTGGATCTGTCCAGTCTATTAACAGCGTATCTAGGTGATCTCACCGCTGATATTTCCAGCAACTGCATGGTCTGACTTTCACTTCCTTTCTTTCTTCCTTTCTTATTTTGCTATTGTGTTTCTTATTGTCGAAAGTATTTTGAAATTATGGGAACTTAACTCAACGTCATATTTACGTTAGAATGAGGCACAAGCGAAAGCGTAGTAAAAAATCAATTTACGCGATAGCTGAAGCCAATTCGTTGTGAAACGAGGTTTGGTTAGCCAAACATTCATGGAGAATCCAGCTCCGCTCTGAGCTAAACCCGCAAAACAAATGCCAGCAACTCACCTTAATTTTTTTTCCGGTTCGTTTCACAGAACATGTACACACACACATTGTAGCCGCTATGCGTTGATTCTAGTCAATTTTTTAAAGAAGTTCCAAAAATCAAAATTAATTTGATACACTTTCGACCAACCGGAGCGGCGGTAACTAATTCAGATTTATCTGTTCGCAAACTTTCGCTGTAGGATGTCGGAAAATGTGTCCGTTCCACTGATCTCAGCCCAAAAAAACATTAAAATTGTCGCCCCGGGTGGCTAGATCTGGTAAAAAATTAAAGTTAGCTCGTCAGTTTGGAATTTGCATAGTTTATTAACAACACCGTTGTGATCCTTTTGAATCGAACACAAAAAGCAATGTGCGCCTTTGTGTCGTCCTTTTATCACTTACAAAAACAATCTCCTAAACTCCTTAACGAGATTTAAGTGAATTCGCATAATGTCAAGAAGGAACTTCTAATTAATATTATAGCTTTTTCGGCGTGTTTCTATTTGTGGGTAAACTGTGCCATTAACACTTTGAATACAAGCCACGTAAATGAGTGCCATATTAACGCGATTCTATGTTTCTACGTCTAGCTCCAGGGCTAAATAATAAATTGTAATTTCTCGACAAGCATATTGTCAATGGGCATAACGATAAATGTACCGAAGTCCTAACTACATTTGTTCTAGATTTCTGTAATAAAAAAATTGATTACAACCAAATAAACTAATTTACCTAATATACGCGAGGGTGCAGCGAGATAAGGACGTAGAACTGACTTTAGAAAGAATCATCGTAAACATTTTATCAAAATATATTAGTAACTCATTGATATGTACAAAAACGTACAAGAAATACACTGAGATATTACATTTTTAGTGATTTTTTCCGGGGAAATCGGCTCTGAATCATCGGAAACTGGTACCTGTTCAATTTAATTGAGATCTCCTAAAATATGACAACAAAATGTGAAAATATTTCTTTCCCCACCCAGAGATGATGTTTATATGAGTGGATTTCTCTAGACCACAAATTAATTCTGTTCAATCAGTTCACAGTAAACTGTTAGATTTCACAAAGAAACAACACGAAATCACTGAGAGTAACTAAAAAGCATAAGCACATTTTTTTTACAGAACAGTGATCTTTTAGACGGATCGAACTGAAAAATCAAAGGAAACATTTAGGAGACTTACCGTAGTCGAGTTAACTAATACGGACCATACTTCCCGCGAGTGAATTCAAGACTAAAATGAACGCTACGCGCCGGGTAGGCGTCCTTTTAATACGATGTTTGTGTTCGAGTTTTCACTTCTGTAATTCTATTGTACTTTAATTTCGCGTAGACCTGCATATTTTGATCTATTCTGTTAATTTGAAAGGCGCTCGAGCTCAATTTGAGATTAACCGGTACATCTGTCACTTCTTTAAGTTCAGGGAGCGTGCCAAAAGGTGACCTCGTTTTGTTCTGCTCCGAAAGTTGGGTAAACTGAGACAGCTGTTTCCATTCAAGCTTCGCTAATTTCTCTCAAAAGTTTTCTAAGAGCTTCTAAAAAGATATTTGAAAGAGAAACTCAGGATAAACAAGTTGAAGAATTGTGTTCTTGAGTTAATATAGGAGCTCTTATCTTCCGTGGAATTATAATCTGGCTGACTGGAAAAGCCTACTTCAAGCTGATTACCAAGCAAAAACAGAACGCAATAAACGCTACAGAAATAATCTAAAGAGGAAAATGAAGAATGTAAACAATTCTATTGACGAATTTTGGCTCAGCTATATGAATGCTACTATGTAGAGAACTTGAAAGGAAATTGAAGTTATTTTTAAGTGAATATGGTCAAAATAAAGTTCAGTGTTTCACTAACCAGGCAACATAAAGTAAAAGTCTTTGAGTTTTCTTGAGAAGAGATTTTAATCTATTCATCACTTTAGAGCGTCGTTTCCCGCTCTTAAACCAGGCCACGTGGATCAGTTGATTAGTTTTCCATCGAACTAGAATGGCTTGTTTACAAATATTTGTACTGGTCCTTTTTAAAATTGTACTAAGGTGTTAATGACTTTGAAAACTCAAACAAAATATTAGCAAACTGTCTGTACAAAAGAGAATAACCAGGATACATTAGCGAAGACTGAAAGATAAAAGCCAATTGACTTAGGATATTAGTAGCCCGTCGAAGAAAGTTACAGAGACTTTCATATTCGGGCGATTTAATTTACCCACCAAAAGCAGTAATTTTAGAAACATAATCATTTTCAGAATTAAAGTAGTAATGAGCTTTAAACTTAAGGTAAGGGATGTTAAATTATCTAATCAGCGACTGCATTATATAGTTAACGCCCATAACCTGGTAAGATTAATACTCGGTCAATTTACAATGATTTTCATTTTCAATAACGGGCTTTCACTCTGACAGAATATGAAACATTGGCAATTAACTTCTACAGTTGTAGACATGCATGCATTAACATAGTTGATTCCGTTTCCGTGTACGTGTAGGTTCAGACTAGATATGGAGCGGTCTTTTTATATAAAACCTCCTACGATAAAATAAGTTGGGGAGACAACCACAAGCACCTTCGTCATTGGACTACACTAATGTTCGGCTAGTTTGCAGACGAAGTAAACTACTTTGAGAATAATCTTTCTTCATCTACATTTGGTCTTTTGGTGACAGAATGGTGAATTCCTAAATTGAAGGCAACTTGAGTATTCAAGAGCAGTTAGCAAGACTTCCCATAATCATTAATTAAATATATATGCTCTACGAAAGAACTATGTACTGATTTCAAAATCATCATAACTGAAAGACGTTTTGAAAAACAAGAACATTTTTACTTTGTGTTAGCTCTTTGAAAATGTCACGAGCTTCTAGTAGTTTTTGTTTGAAGTGGTAATAAGCCAAACCTTTCGGCGGTTTTCAAATAACTGTTGATAATTAATGGAGGGCACAGTAATGCGGCGTAGGCGTCTTTTACACCAGGTGATTCGATTCACAAGTATTGAAAGTGTTAGAAAATAATTACAAAGAAAACAACGTTTGTATTTGCAGGATTTCGGCTCATTAGTGAAAAGCTAACACAAGTTCAGAAATAAAGTCTACCGCTGATGCCTTTTGTAGGACGCACGAGTCCTTTTGACAGCATAAATGTTCATGTTCTATTGCACATGGTAACAGTCTCATTTAAATGTACCAATAATTAATTACCCTTCCAGGCTTTAGAATCGTGTTTTTTCTGGTTGTATCTTTTTTTAGGCTCTGATGTAACGGAAAATGAGCGGGAAATAAGTGAACGAGAAAGAGGAAGACAAAGGCGGCAGAACCGGAGTCCCAACTCTTCGATCTTTACTTGTTCTCTTCTTCTTATTTTTCTTCTCATAATCCCGGCATCACCTGATCTGTGTGCCTGGGATAGTTTACCCTAGTTAGGGTGAGCGGTCAGATAAGGAATTTATGATATTAGCGTATTGGATTCAGCATTGGAACTTTAAAATATTTTGCCGGTCCGTGCACCGTGCACCATGACAGAGAATAAGTGGAGGAGGGAAATCACTGATATATTGCACGCTGAGCATATAACATTTGTTAGAAACGACTAATATTTTTATTTTGCTGCTCTGCGTATCCACAACATAAAAAAGTAATCTGAGCAACTCATGATACTGACGAACTCTGAGACCGTAAGTTCGAGCTGATATCACAATAACGAATAACTCTGATAGGGAAATAAATCGACAAAGAGGATAGCAGCTGACCATTCACAGTTCGCGACTGCAGTAGCGCTACGTTTTTAAAGTGGCTATGTCATGGCGTTGCGCACGTATGGAGTCAATGTTGACTGGTGGCTGTTGATTGGCTACAAACAGTTAAGTCCCCTCCCTCAATGCTTGATTGAAAAGATACGCAATATTTCGCTTGAAGACTACGTCTAGATACAGTTTGTTGGTCACTTTTGTATATTTGCTTTGATTTTAACTACCCCACATATATGTGCGCGCGAGGTTCGTCAGTTCATATGAAAATCGCTGAAAATAACCGTCTCCGGCCCGGACCGCGAACATACTGAGGTATCTTACCGGGACACAGCCAATTCAAAATACTGACAGAAATGGCAGAGGTCTGCAATGTGAAGTTCAAAAAGTATTCCAGGAATGCTTTGGCTCTACCAACTTTCGCTGTTATGCGAGGAAATAAAGCTAGTAGGAACTATAGGTCCATTTAAACGAGGAAACTATCCGCGGTTACCTAAGCCGCGAACGATCGTATAAATGGGTCTGTTTGGAGTGCTATGCCCAAGTTAGGAGTACTTGTCGTGTATATGAGGTTTTAATTAAGCTCTCGTATAAGTAGCTGGAGAAACGGCGGCTGACTTCCTCTCGTTAAATGGCCATTATGTGTCGAAGAAGTATTTAGTAAAACACAGTTGAACGGCAAAAAAGGAGAATATCAAAATGACTAAGAATTACTGTAAAGGGTTTCGAAAATGGAAAATGGACCCAAAAGAAAAATACTCTTCTCCAGTAATTAGGTATAAAAGGCTTTGCGAAAACGCAATGAGATACGATCTCAGTTTATTTAGAAGCCTATTGTTTTGGTATTTATAATGGAACGTGTTTCTCTCTATCTAAAACACTTCTGACAAGAGAAACAACATTTAACATACGACTCCCTGAACACAGCTGGGGAGAAATGGTATGCTTCTGGATCGTTATCAGCAAGATAACCTCTTGCAGACTAAACTACAAATTTCACTTATGATTTTTTGCTACAACGGCACAAATTGGGAGCAAGGAATTGCTAGTTTATCTATTTACACATTTCGACTGTCTTGTTATGGCGTTCTATATGGAAGTACGCGAAATTTATTATAAAAACACCCTCAGATTCTTTCTAAAACAGTTTTTATTTATTTAATTTCATAAACACAGCTTGGAGCAAAGGCGTTCCTAGATTGTTCACAATCTTGCGCGCTGCAGACGAAATATGCGCTCCACTTAGTATAAGGTATATGCCACCACGGCGTCGATGTATAATGAAACAGTTTACGTTCGGACCTGATGAAAAAGTCATAAGCTTCATGGGTTAAAGTTTCCAGCATTTGAAAATTTACCATTTCGATTTGCCACTTTTTCAGTGTCTAGAGGTCAATCAGTATTAGAAATATCCGAAATAGTAAAAAATATTCCCAAATGGGCATCTTAAACCACAAATTTTAGGAGAGTTTACCGGTAAAATCCTGTCCGCCATTGCTGGAAGCCGTGCCCTTTGTTCAGCTTTAAACAAAGGTTTATTCACTGGAAGTGATGTCATACACTTAACACGACAACCTCGTGGCGCGAAATAGCGTGCATAAAAAAGTAGCCAACCACGCAAAGACAAATATAACTTTCTTCTTATGTACGTGAAGACGTTTTTAGTAGAAATATGCCTCCAGGCGTTGTGTTCTGCAGGCGAGCGTTAAGTGTATGACATCGTTTCCGGTGAATAAACCTTTGTTTAAAGCTGAACAAAGGGCACGGCTTCCAGTAATGGCGGACGTGTAGATTCAATATTCGGAGCTAAAAAAATAAGACTTCCTGTCGTTGTATCGAAAAACAATTTGAACTGGTAATAATATATGAACTATACTTTATGAATATGCAAAAACATTGATATGTCAAAATTTGATCGTAGGGGCACTTTAAAGTTTCCAGCATTTTTAGCCATTTTTCTCAGTAACTTCAAATATAATTCTACTAAATCCGGTAGACATTCAGTTTGGTATGTGTATATCAGTAATTCGGTCGCTCCCAAGTGTGTCGTCCTTGATCACGACCCGGCCCTGAATTGAAAATCAGTACAGAGATTTACCAATGTTTGGATCAATATCGTTATAATAACGTTGTCTACCGAATTTCTATACTTGTAAAACTGCAAATTTAATATCAGTGATCATTTTCCCTTTATTAGGGAACTTGAGCTGCGCATGTGTTGCATGAGTACGGCTAACATCTGACCGCTTTGGTTCAACTGGGCTCGATTCCAGAACGCGGTAAAACACGCGAGTTGAATTTGTTGGTATCTTTCCATTGCTCCGACGCTTTTCTTTGGCTTCTCCAATTTTTCTGCACACAAAAACAATAAAAATAACATTCCAATTCCATCCACCGTTTAGCCGTGTCCTTTGTGCATTAGTTTTAAGCCCCGTTCTTTTCTTTTTTCAGGCCAAAAAATACCGTGGTTAAATAACTTACCTAGCTATTCACTAGGAGCTGCTATGTGGCCGGGTTATTTCTCATGATAATTGTTTAGCAAGTTCAGTAGAAAAACAGAAGACAGTTCAACTTTACTTGAAACGAAAAAGGTTCATAGACGGTCATGTTACACGAAGAAAGTCCCGGTGAAACCTGTCTCGCAACGCCGTTGCAGACTGCAAGTTTCACGTTGAAGTTTCACCGTTTAACAGGGCCTTAACCAAGTGTACCATGTATCTGTACCACTGATGTACTTATGCCCTGCGAGCAGCGATTCTTCAAGCGGTCTCTTTTCCACTCCACCAAGAAGGTTGTTCTGGGCAGGTAGGAGAAGACCGAGGGAGAGAATTGAAGAGTTAGTCTCTATAAGCCGCGTGCTGGACCTGCTTCCATAAGCAATAGCAGTAAAATAATAAAGTCCACGGTAGCTAGCTACACTGTAATATCTTCTAAGCAGATCTATTAAAACTGTTGTTATTTCTTCAGGACAGCTGTTTCGTACTGATTGTGAAACAGCTGTGGCAGGCTAGAAGCGCAAAACAATGATGTTTTTCTTCTACCCGTCACCTGCTGCGATTTTAAACGCTTACATAATTTACTTCACTTGTCATCAAATCACACTTGATGCTGATGGGTGACATATGGCAAACATGACCAACAACACTAATTTCCCTCAAATTCTACCTAACACGCACGCGAGAAACAAGTCACACTGTTACACAGATAGCACTCTCGACATAAAAATAGAGGTTTTGTTCACCTAGTGACCTGAGCGATATCTTCGAATTCAAAATCATTTATATTTTAATGTTGCACGACTCGTGTCATAAAATTAACACCTCACTCTAATTATGTACAACTCCATATACTTAACACCCTGGCGTAGTTCTGTGCTTAATGTTAAGCCACAAAACACTTGTAAAGGCAACAGATATTCTGTGGTGCTATTTGGAATTACTATAATCTCAAACGGCTTGTAATGAGAATCGTTATCTCGTTTATTCACCAGCCACAAAAAGCTCGAAGTCGGTAAGCTAGTTGCCAGTCGCCCCATACAGTGTTGATTGTCGTGGTAACATGGAATCGACAAGGAGTTCGCGCCACGATAGCAACTTCATGCACTAAAGTGAAAACACCTCGGACACAGCTTGCCCCAGAACATTCGACATAAATATAACCGCGAATAACAAAAGGCCAACTACTTGCGTAGTTACATCACCGTAAAACGCGGAGTGACACGCGAGTTCGATATACTCAGATATATTCTTGGAAACGATTGAATTGCTTGGCAAAATTCGAGCGTATAAACCACAAACAAGGAGCAATCTGCATAATTTAGAATGAGACCTCTTAAAAGATCAACTAGTGTATGGTTTAACTTCTTATAGTAACGCACTCTTGGGAGTGGTATTCATATAATTGTATGCGTACAGGATACGTTAAAAGTTTAAGAAAAGTAGGACGAATGCCATTCACGGAAAAAACCACTTCACAATGCCATAAGTTAACAGAGATTTATATTAAAACTATTAGGACTATAAAGAACCCCAGATCAGTTTCGCTCTAGCTGTTTAATTTCAATTGATTTTATAAGTACTTGAGCTTCGACGCTGTTTGAGTCTTGGAACACAATAAATCACGAGGATTCTAATACACGGGAGCTAGAGATCAAGAAAACAGTGATGGAATGTCTCTGGAAATCAACTTTGATTATTAAAACTTCCTGTCACGCCTACGTTGACCTCGACAAAACCCGACCAAAGGCACTTCTCTACTTTTATACTAGTAGTTGAACCACCCAGTTTTCAAAGTGCCCGAGGCAACAAAACTCGTCCTGTTCCGACGAAGTTAACCCGCTTTTCCGCCGTTACGAGACAGAACGAGTAAACATGAATGTGACAACAAATACTTGAATACAACGAATCGCGCTTTGTTCTGACAAGGTTCAAATATGTGTACATTTAGTTGTTTGAGTAAAGTTAATGGGGCTTATTACGTCGACCTTTTGAAAGATGTTTGGTTGTATTTTAGATGCTCCTTCTTATAAAAGGATCTGGGTTAAATGAGATGAGTTGTTTCACTACTGCTCCAATGACACTCCGTAATGCTCCAGGCCTTCGAATACGGTTTACCACGCGAAACTAATGACATACTCCGATCTAGAATTGTATTGTAAATGGCATTCTTTCTTAGTAATGTCTGTTTGAACACAAGATCGATTCTAAAGTTCTCTCTCACCTCTGATTTATCCTTGGGTTATATATCGTCTCGTCTTGTAGGAGGTTCACATTTGCTTACCGTATGTTCTATGTCCCGCGAGTGTCTGTGTGTGTAATCAACAACGAAAAGTACAACGGCGCTATACGAATAATAGAACAATGGGATGATTGACAAGCACAATGAAGCTCGTCAGTTAATTAGATCGGAATGCATTGAACGCCAATAAGGTCACCTCTTGTGGCAATATATTATTCATTTCTTAATGCCCATCAACGTGCAAGTTCAATTTATTGACGAAATTGTTGGATTTTCTTCACTTTGTAATACTAATTTACTTCAATTCATCTTGTGCAATTAATTACTCACTCTGAACTGAGGTCATAGCCTTTTGAATATGCCTTTCCCTGTAGTTAGATCATCGGATCCCCTGGCTCTAACACGCACATGGAAAACTATTTGTCGTACATAATTTTTACGCTAAATTCGTCTAATCCACCATCAATTACGAAACGGCTAGAGCATTCCTTAATCCAATACAATACAATAGTTTATTAGCATTCCCATATACATACATGGTATTGCCTAATTAATATACAATCACACTGAGATTAGAGAAGAGAAAAAAAATTTATACAGTTCTTTGTAACAAGATATTTCTCCTCTCAAAAGCTTCATATATAAAGTGACTCACTTGTTTGCAAACAAATGGATCGACATTACTAAAGAAAAAAGATATTCGATCTTTATCTCGTAATCTCGAAAAACTCTTACAATATTTACTAATTTCTTCAAACATAGACTTCCTTAGGTCGGAATGAGAAACACAGTCGAAAAAGAAATGAGACTAGTACGTCTCCGATAAAAAATAAATCGTTTAGAAAAACACACTTCTCCTCTCATTTATACACAGTTTTTGTGATGTCTTTAAAATGCCATTAGTATTATTCTGTATGGCTTTACAGCGACCTATCGTGGCATATGTCTTGCCTACTCTGGTTCTATCTAGAACAGATACAACTGGCTTTTACAAATTGGGGATTGTCTTCGCCTCCAGATACCACGGCTAAGACTCCTACAAACACGTCAACGCCATCAAACAGCTTGTTAATCGATAAGGCTGTTTAAAAGAGAAAAAAGACTTGCCGATCAGTTTGAGCACCTACATCATAGAAGGGTCAATTTTTAGAAGTAATGAGAAATCAAGGCGAGTCTCTTGACGCGGACAGTTTTCAACACAGAGAAATGGATGTAGTAACTGATCATAAAATAGGCTAAACACAAACATTCGTTAGCCAACTGAACCAAGAACCTTTTAAATGCCAAGATACACGAAACAGGCTATAGCTACTAGCCGCTAAAAGCAATGAAGGAAAATAATGCTGATTGCTATAATATGTGTTTGTTGACCAAACCAAAATCTAAACAAACTTGAAACGAAAATAGTAATGGTTTCCAAATGCAAAAAGGCCATCCCATTAACCTGACCTTCCTGTTTGGTCTCTGTCAGAGACAAAAGAAGTCCTCCCAAAATGTAAAAATTATAAGCCGAATAATCATTTCATTGCATATCACTTTCCCGTCAAACAGGGAAAGGGGAGCCAGGGTGGCACAGTGCACGCCTGTGGCCCAGGATCGAATCCCGGTCGCGGCGCCATATGTGAGTTGAGTTTGTTGGTATCTCGCCCTTGCTCCGAGGGTTTTTCTCCGGGTTCTCCGGTTTTCCTCCCTCCTCAAAAACCAACCAAATTCCTATTCGACAATGGAGTTCGACGGAATACTTCATAAGCCTCTGGCTTGGGAGACCCGGTAACGGTTTCCTGTATCTTCCACGTAAAATAAACCATTTATTTATTTATTCAACATTGTTGACAATACCTTCCTGCCATTTCTAAATTATCCTAAGTTGTACCGGGTGACCCTGAAATCCTGCTTGACTGTGAGGCCTATTAGCTCACGCTTTCCATTTGTCCGAAACCCTAATCTTCAAGAAACAGGAGATAAGATCGATATTCTACCTTTCACCGCCAGGATCAAATTTACGTTTTAGATGTTAACTTTAAACATCTTGAAAGCATATGGTTTGCAATTAAAATATTTTATATAACCCAGTTGTGGAAATGTCGAGTGCGCTGCTAGCTAGATAATCGACTCGCGATCGTAACATATTCATCTTACGTGAGTTTAATTTTGATGGATGCGTTATCGACTGAATATAATCTGAAAATATAGGAATTTGCGGCGATGAATCTCGTTCGCGTTCAACACCGTAATTACAAAACGTCGTCCTACCCCCTCTCCCTAGCCCATCCATCCCACCTCCACCCCTCACGGGGAGTAATGCAACAAAGCTATTACTGTCTTCTTCTTACAGATAAAAAGCGCTCACTTTTGAAGGGCAAAAAGACACTGAACTGCCTGGCTCGGGGCTAAATGACATCGTACCAAAGTAGATTACATACTGATGCGTTGAGATATTGACAAAAGTTACTTGACAAGACAAGACAAGACAAGACATATTTTATTAGAGTGCCAAGCAACAGACTGTACATAGGCATGCTTCTCCAATATTCTATACAAGGATGGTTTGCCTAACTTTAAAACATTCATAGATGTATTTTGCTATTTCTGGCTTATGTTTTTTTGGTGCGATTAAATCTTTATAGTTTGTTATTTTTTTGTTTATATCTTGAAAAAGAGAGTTTCTCAGATCAGAATATAATTGACATTTAGATAAAAAATGTTCTTCATTTTCCATAATTTGACAATGTGGGCATATTCTCAATTCAGGACTCACATAAACTCTGTTATAACGGCCTCTTTCAATTTGTAAAATATGGTCGCTTATTCTTAACTTAGTTAGTGCTCTGCGATGATCTATGTTTTTAACTTCCAATAAATAATCTTCGAGTTTATATTCTGTTTTGAACTCACGAAATGTTCTTAATTTGTTTCCTCCCACTGATCTGGATTCATCATCGAAGATGCTTGATCTCCAGTCTTGAGTTTCAATATCCTCTAGTCTTTGTTTGGTATATTTATAAAACCGCTTGATCTCGTTTTCATCAATAACGGCATCTTGTTGGGATTCCCAGCAATAGCCAAAGCCATTCTGAAATAATATAGCTTTAATTTGCATTGCCCAGTTCTTCGAATTTGTGTGACTTAGCATATCTAAGTAGGCTTGCTTTGCGATTCTATTTTCGTCTAATGTTAGAAGGCGGGCCCAGAATGATAATGCCTTAGATTTTACTTCAATAATGATGGGGAAACGGCCTAATTCTGCACGGCAAGCTTTGTTCACCGCTCTTTTGCTTACGCCTAGGATTTGTTTACAGAACTTTGTGTGAACTTGTTCTATTGGGTCACGTGATTCATTATATTTAACAGTATCAAGACCCCAAATTTCAGAGCCATATGTGAGAATGGGTTTTATTAGGGTATCGAATAGATGTAAGGTAAGTGACAGGTCTCTTCTAAATGAGATTCCCATGTTCTTGCGGAGTGAGTAAAAAGCTTTTAGTGCAACCTTTTTTAGCTCTTGTTTTGCTATAATAAATGATCCAGAGGCACTTAAAGTCAATCCTAAATACTTATATTTAGTTACGTTCTCAATCAGTGTTGTCCCAACGTTGAATAAATAACGATTTAGTTTTCTACCATTAGGGTTAAATATTATTACTTTTGTTTTATTTTCGTTGATGTAGAGACTGTTGGCTTTGCCGTAATCCAGTAGGCATTTTAAATTGTTTTGTAATCCCAACTGAGACTTTGAGATAATTACTAAATCGTCTGCATATAGTAAGCAACTAACGGTTCTGTTGTTTAGTTCGGGGGCGTCTTTGTCTTTGTTAAGAATGTTTGCTAGATCACTTAAATATATATTGAAAAGGGTAGGTGACAACATGCACCCTTGCTTGACTCCTTTATGGCACGCAAATTCCTCCGAGATGTGTCCGTCAAGTTTAACACACGCGGAGTCTTTGTTGTACATGTCTTTAATAATGGCAAGAAAATTTCCGTTTATACCAATGTTGTTTAACTTTGTGTATAATTTGTCGCGTGATATGTTATCGAAGGCTTTGCTAAAATCGATGAAGCAAGTGTACAAGAAATTATTCCTGGGTTTTGGCTTGTTCTTTATATATTTGTCGATCAGCGCTTTTAATACTAAAAGATTGTCAGTACCTCTAAATGTTTTCCTGAAACCTGCTTGTTCTTGAGGCAGGATATTGTGAAAATCTAGGTAGCTAACTAGCCGTGTATTTAATAGCAGAGCAAAAAGTTTTCCTAGGTGGGACAGGATTGTAATTCCTCTGTAGTTTCCTGGCTCTGATTTCGTGCCATTTTTATATATAGGAGTTATGTATCCAAAGGCCCAAATTTTAGGATATATTTTCGAGTTTAGAATAGAATTAAATAACGTAGTTATTGTTTCCGATAGTAGTTTATAACTGACCTTCAGGAATTCGTTGTTAATAAAATCGCTTCCGGGTGTTTTGCCGCTTTTAAGTGCTTTAATTCCATTTATCACTTCTTCTTTCGTAAATGCGAAGTCAAGTGGACCGGCTTCATTGTTTTCGGCATGCGTACTTGTGTCGTGTGTTTCACCAATGTTGTCTTTTTCGGCTTTGTTAAGATCTTTGAAATATTCATGAAAGCTGCTTAGATCAACATGTTTGGTATCATCTGCTCTATTGTTGTCGGTGTTTAAGTTTCTTAGTGCTTTCCAAAACTGCCGTGGGTTGTGTGATCTTAGCTTTGATAGTTTATCAAATTCACTATCGTAGAACTTTCGTTTTTTCCGTTTTAGTAGTTTCCTAAACATTTTCTTATTGCTATTTAGCAATTCTCTTATATCCTCCCTGTTTGGATGTCTAGTCCTAAGTTTACCTAAATTAGTTAAGTTGTTTTTTTGTATTTTACATTCACTATCGAACCATTTATTTTCTTCACGTTTTGTTTTATCGACGTCAGTATTTTTTAGTGCCCCAGCATTGTCAAGAACTTTATGTATCAGCTTATTAAAGTCTTCAACAAAATTTTCAGTGTTATCGTTGAGCGGCCTCTGGTTCAGGTTACCAATATCGGCTAATGTTTCTGGTAAATTTAAATATTCTACAACTTTATGGGAGACATTATCGTTCCAGAATAATTTTGAGAGCAGACGCCTGCCCTTATTTTGACTTTTGTCGTTAACCGGAAGTGGTACTTTCTTTACCTCTATACTATATGTAATATGTGAGTGATCCGAAATATGAGGTTTTAGATCTTCTACTTTTAAATATTGAAATGAGTTTAATGTTTCGTTATCTGAAATGACGCAAGAATAACGAAATTTCACAACCCCCCCCCTCCCCCCCCAAAAAAAAGTGCAAGGGGTGAGAGTCAATCAATAATCTCAGGAGCCCCTGATAATCTTTATTAGACACGGTGTCCATTCGTTGTACACTATGCTCTTCCAGGGGGGTGTTTGTCAAACGAGGATACGGATGGCGGATGACGGATGGCGGATATGTTAAAATTTATATATTTAAAAGAATTAAGAAGAATTGTTGAGCAGTACATCTACGAGAACTCTGGTTTCGTCTGTAAATATTTTGATTCTCTTCTACGCGTTTTGCGTGCTTCACTCGGGATGTATACATAAAAAATGTTAACAGCTAGCGTGCCGAATTATGTTATTACGTGTTGATATTTTTGAGGTATATATCTGGTTGCCGCTAATAAAAATATATTTAAATATAATGATTAATATTAAAAGCAATTGTTTCGGAAAAGTAAATGATTATACCGTTTGTACACAAGGTGACACAGGTTCTGTCTTGTAGGTATACTCTTGAGGGAGTAACACACAACGAGCGATATATGCCGCATAATACAAGTCAAATTTTCCTTCGATACCAGAGGAACCGGCAATGGGGACTTTTTCTGAGTTTTGCCGCTGGTAGAATCCAAACCGACATATAGGCCTCGTATATATAAAAAAGCATTTACTGATACGCTGTACGGTAATGGAACAAACTAGCAACCGGCCGTATTAAATAAAGATAGCCCCAGGTGACGTTTACAATATTTTCGAATCTCTATGTCATCGAAATCATTATCAATATAATGACTTATCGGGAAGGAATTTGAAACATCACGTGAAGATTATGACGATAAAAACTTGTCAAAATGCTAGGGTTTACAAAATGGTAAGGTCCTAATGATTTCGACCTTGGAAAAAAAGCGTGCTGTACTGGGCACTTTTGTTAACTTATTATTTATTCACGTTGCGTTTTACTTCCAATGCAATAGACGTCCGGACGACGAAGCATGTGTCGTAGAAATAAAAGGCGTTTTTTTCTAAACAACAAAAAAAAACATGAATGTATACCAAACAACGATACTGGAACTCCTTCAATCCTATCATAATTTAGATTCCGATAAACCGGCACCTTGAATTTAGACATTGGTCTCGAAAGGTATAAAAGGCGATCTGACCGCAAAAATGTCATATGTATTACTAACAGCACTACTTGATTGATTAATTGGAATGCAATCTATCGGATATTTAATCTATCGGCGCCAACTAGCTGTCACGTATGGTGGTCGATCATAAGTACGGTACAACAATTGCACTTGTCCCACTCCCGGTTCCCGCTCAACACAATAAATGATTATACTTGCTCAATGGTTGTGTATGTTTACAATTTAATGGGTATTGCCAACACTTCAAACGAAATTTGCCGAAAGGGTAGACAAGTAGACTTTGGAAGTTGATATCGTGATGCATGAACCCCCCTGACTGCATCCAAATTAAACTCAAATCCTGACCCTGATCTGCCCAAATCAGGTCAAAACCCTGACCCTACCTGCCCAAACTGAGCTCAAAACCCTGACCCACCCCCGCGGCACATACATAATACGTCACAAACAGGAGTACCCCCCCCCCCCCCCCCTCCCGGGACATGAACATTTCTTTCTCTTTCTCAGTTGCACGTGGCTTTTCTCGGACTACATTTTGGTTTGATAGGCCATACTGATTTCGATGACAGATAGCTGAGATTTAAAGGTATATTAAAGTCAATGAAGCTGAACATTCCTTTGTTTTTATCATGCCGCCTTTGAGATATGCTAGGGAAACAAAACCTGCAATCGAGGCAAGGTTGTGAGGTTGTGCAATAATGGTTTCCAAGAGCGGCTTTCGTACTTTTGTGAGAAGAAATAATGTCGAGAGGTCACTGATACCTGTAAGGGATTAATTATTTCTCCTTTGGATTGAAATCACATCTTACGTTATTTAAAACAGACAAAAATCGTGAGACTCACGGAATCGTGATATCGGATAGTAGGCGGATCTGCCGCGCGCTGGTTCTCTAACCCTGATAAGATCTGCTGGTCGTCGGATCGATATCATGTGAGGTCGATTATCGGTTCAACTTTTCACACGAGCTCACCGACTTCATGCTCAAAAGCATTTTTATTTATTTCATGCTCTTTGGTACATAAGAACAATAATTAATGAAAACGTCAGGTCCCTTACTGAAAATCGTGAGATCACGTGAGAAACGGACACAAATCGTGAGACTCACGACGGAATCGTGATAATTGGCTAATCTGCCGGTATGTACTCTAACCCTGATAAGGTTCTCTCTGATCGATTCGGTCGGTTCAGCTTTTCACGCGAGCTGCCCGACCTCAATTCCAACTGTCGATCGTACCGACTCTCTAAAGCATTTTGATTTATTTCATGCTCTTTTCGGTACAAAAGAACAATAATTAATGCAAGCATGTTTTTTTATACGTGCACTGTTTTTTTATAAGTGCATGTTTTTTTTATACGCGCATGAGTTTTATATAGGTCTTAGTTTTATAGACACCCCACTTTTGTTAACTTATTATTTATTCACGTTGCGTTTTACTTTCAATGCAATAGACCTCTATTGTAACACTGAGTTATTAATATGTCGACGTCCGGACGACGAAGTACGTGTCGTAGAAGTAAAAGGCGTTTTCACTCATACCTAACCCAATGCCCGGTCACCTAAGACTTTTAAGAAATTCCGATAATTCATTAGAAAACATTGGTTTAATTTGTCTTCCAAATGTTAAAAACATGCGAATAAAACACTGTGTGTGATTTTTCCGACCAGTCCCTGATTTATCTTTTTTATTTTTTTATTAGCGGCAACCAGATATATACCCCAAAATATCAACACGTAATAACATAATTCGGCACGCTAGCTGTTAACATTTTTTATGTATACATCCCGAGTGAAGCACACAAAACGCGTAGAAAAGAATCAAAATACTAGCAAACGAAACCAGAGTTCTCGTAGATGTACTACTCGACAATTCTTTTTAATTTTTTAAAATATATTAATTTTAACATATCCGCCATCCGCCATCCGTCATCCGTCATCCGCCATCCGTATCCGCGTTTTACAAACACCCCTTCCAGGGAGCCGTGTGATAATAATTAAGCTATAAGTAATTTACAGTAAGAAACATATATATATTTTATTAAAACACGAATATACTATATAGAGTTTGATGGAAAACCTTTGTTAGCAGAGTGTTCATACTGATTCAGAAGTCAGACTGAGAAAATAGCCTCAAACCATCCAAAACTAACTGAATACTTACGGGGTGAATCTTTCACTTGAATACTTTCAAGGAATGTGACGGTACTCAATCAATTGATTTAGCGGCGGATCGCGGAATGGCACCGAACCAAACAATCAGCGAGATCACAGACATGCGCAGTAGATGTACATGTCGGCCTATTGTTGTTCAATTCAAAGTTGAGATGAGTGCTGTTCGCGCGCGGTTTGGGCGCGGTTCACTGATGTAATACGCTTGTTCGTTGTATCATCAAGCGTCCACAGCTGGTTAAAGAATGCCTCAGAGAATGCATTTGGAACTAGACACTGACGTTTTTACTTTGTCTTATCAGTATTAAGTGACTGGGGTATTAAAATATCACGTTCGAGGAATATATCACCAGATGTTTTTTGGGGTGTGTGTTCTAATTCTGCTTTGCGCGACTCAAGCGAATTTTGTATGATATGAAATGTCAGTATTCCCAGAAGGTATGTAACAACAACTACTGGATATTGAGAATGTTAAGAATTCCTAGAATGTGCCGATTAGCCGATGAATATATACAGACCACAATGAACCGTTAAACCGATCCTTTGAATTATACACTGTCTTTACTGAGTGCCAGCAATAGGGCTTATCGTTGTTGTTTTTTCTCTCGGTTCTTTTAACTGATGAAGCTTATTAATAGTATTAATAGTATTAATAGTATTAATAGTATTAATAGTATTAATAGTATTAATAGTATTAGTGAAGTGGATGGGACAGATGCATGACGGGTAACCAAGAGATAGAGTTCCGCTTAGGACACACGGCCGTTTTTCCTATTCTCATTAATGTATCAGTCAATTCCAAACCCGTGCATGCCCCCCCCCCCAGCCACCCCCGGGCATTTGAATATTTTGGGGAAAAAATTCGATCAAATGCCCCACCATCTGGGACCGGATCAGAAAATTTTACAAGGCAAATTGAATATGTTAGCTTATGTTCTTGGTATATAAAGTATGCAACAGGCACCAATCGGCCCGTCTTTTACCGATATAATAATTAAGTTTTTAACTCGCGCGCTGTCGAGGGTCGCAGCAAATTCAGCTTATCACAAATCTTGTCACGCACTTAATATCACGCAGTCGGTCAAAGTTCATGAAGCAAAACGTTTATAGGTTTAAACATAAGCAATTTACCTCTGAAAGTGGCCTTCAAATTTGGTAGGTTTACTCTATTACTCTATTACTCTATTAAGCGCAATCATTATCCTGGAATTCCTCGAAGACACATACGTTCGCCATTTCGACGCGAAGAATGTATTTTTGAACACCGATCAAATGCCCCACCCCCACCCCCACTGTTTGTCAAATGCCCGCCCCTGAGGGCTTAGATACTCGAGAGCAAGCCTCTGATCAAATGCCCGGGGGTGGCCCGGCCGTGGGAGGGGGGGGGGGGGGGGGGGGCGATGCACGGGTTTGGAATTGACTGATACATAAATATCAGTACTTGTCCGTACTTAAGAGCGGCCGTCTGTAAATATCGCCTAAAGTGTTTAGGATGAGAAAAAATGAAATTCCTTAAACTTTCTCAGAATAATGGCCTGGGTGAGTAATTCATATAAATATAACTTTTAGTTGAATCTGATTTTTATTTTAGCCAAACGGCGACAAAATCGGTTTTACGGCTCTCAGACCGGTTTTTAGGAGCTCGATACCACACATCGTTAACGGCTCGCCTAAAAATGAAAATAGAAATTTAAAGCAATACTGTGCAGATACGTACAAAGAAAAGATAATGATTTCTCTTTTCGTGGGTTGTTTATTTAATTTGGTTACAAATTAAATATTTTAGCGATTTTTCATTATTTTGTTAATTTTAGACATTTTTGGTACGCAAAATAATGACCAAATCGAGAAGCCAAAATCTCCAATGATACATGACCTGGCAATATTAGAGTATAACCTAGCGAAAGAGCAATGGTTCTTCTTCAAATACGTGCAATAAAATTTTTGGGCAATTAAAACTACGAATTTTCACGGCATCAAACGCAAGTAACACCGACGTAAGAATACTCTCTTTTCTCACAGCGTTCGAATGCACAGAATCTGAGATGAACATATTAAAAAAATATTATATCAACTTCTATCGGCTTAAATTTAATACTAAAGAAGCCTGGATACTTTCAGATAGATTATATATCGGTTTCTACGAATTATGTACAAAATCAGTGGCTTTTAGCGGTATTTTGCGATGACATGTTGTTGAATCTTTACTCATGCCGGAGCGCGCCGACAACTTTCAATTGATAGCCTACCTTTATGAGACTTCTAAGTCAATCCGAATGATCTACAGTTGAACTGTTCACTGTTAGGAATGTTAAAAAGTAATTATAATGGCTTAATATGTACCTTTCATGTGATTTCGTAGAGAATTGGTAGCTTTATAAACAGGTCTGCCGTAGTTCAACTGTCAACAGCTGAGATTGCGTTACACACAGGAAGCCCGCTTTTTCGGAACAAATGAACAACGTGTTCACGCAGAACTCCATAACTGTGGATTTCTGATTTACATCAGTTCCGATCCGGGGAACTAGTTATATTCGATATAGGATCTCAGTGTAACTGGATTATGATTTTATTTTTGTCTATGAATTTCAAACTGTATATTGGACGGCAGGGTACTTGCGCGGCGTCGGCTAGGTGTACGGAAAATAGCTATAAAACTGTCAGAACTCTTTTTCCAAAATGTCGAAGAAAAAGAGTGCCGGAAGTAACAAGTATCTACCTCTCATTATCTGAGTACGAGGTCCGTACCATACGTTATGGAGAATGAAATGAAAAAGTCTAAAAATATACAATCTTACCCGGACAATAAGTATGAAATACATTGCCCCTCCCCCTACAGCCAACCCTTTTTCAGTTGCCCATTTTTTACGATCCTCTATTTTGAGGGCTTTGAAAACGTATGACACTCCCCATGCTAAATTTTATCCCATATGCCCGTTTCCCCGATCGCAGCGACCGCTGAAAAAAAGTACTTGTCAATCGTAGCGAATATATATTGCTATCAAATGGAACTGAACCGAGCTATCGGGTACAACAATAAATTCTATCCTGGCGATCGTAATCGCTATGACCGCTTGAGAGTAGATTCCATGTTACCACTACGATCGCTATAAGGGACCGGACATTATTTAGCGGTGGGGGAGGGGGACTACTAGATTTGTATTGGAGGGGGGGGGGGGGGGGTGGGTCACGATTTTTTATGCTCCCATTTAAGGGAGGAAACAAATTAAGAACATTTGGTGAGTTCAAAACAGAATATAAACTCGAAGATTATTTATTGGAAGTTAAAAACATAGATCATCGCAGATCACTAACTAAGTTAAGAATAAGCGACCATATTTTACAAATTGAAAGAGGCCGTTATAACAGAATTTATGTGAGTCCTGAATTGAGAATATGCCCACATTGTTAAATTATGGAAAACGAAGAACATTTTTTATCTAAATGTCAATTATATTCTGATCTGAGAAACTCTCTTTTTCAAGATATAAACAAAAAAATAACAAACTATAAAGATTTAATCGCACCAAAAAAAACATAGGCCAGAAATAGCAACTGATACATCTATGAATGTTTTAAAGTTAGGCAAACCATCCTTGTATAGAATATTGGAGAAGTATGCCTATGTTCAGTCTGTCGCTTGGCACTCTAATAAAATATGTCTTGTCTTGTCTTGTCTTGTCTAAGGGAGGGGGGGGGGGGGGGGTCAAATTCTTATATGCTCCTCTTTTATAGGTTAAATATATTTATAGGCTTATCTAAGAGGAAGGTCATTATTTTGTGAGACCAGAGAACTACCGCTAAATAATTTCCGGTCACTAAAGCCGATTCACCTTTACAGTGATCGCAGCGAATGACCAAATGAAAAGCAGCCTACATTCGCGATGAAAGCAAACAATACGTATGGCATTATATATAAAATCTAAAAATAAACGAAAAAGCTCCGGGTAATGGTCTCCTGTTTATGTCTAAAGGATGATTTGTTTCACTAAACACGCTGGAGAATGCAGGCACCGACTGGCGGAAAAGTGTATCATGTGCCAAGCAATACTAGTAGTAGTATATAAGTATTTTTCTGGAAGTAGCTACTCGGTAGTCTTTATCAGCAGTGGATATATTACTTTGATGTTAAAGAGATGTTGATTTATGTTCAAGTTCCGCCCAAAAAGACCGCAAAAAAGTATCCGCAGGCGCTTAGGACTTAGTATTCTGTTCTTCGTTCTATCTAGGCTCTTGTGGGATCGTTTTGCGTTTTTTTAGCCGATCTAGAGTCATCTACTACTGATGAAGAAGACAACTCATTCAGGGACGGATCCAGGATTGTGTAAAAGGTGGGTTATGCGAGTCATACGGGGGGGGGGGGGGGGGGTGCAAAATAATAGTGTCATACTAGAGAACTATACTTACAATATGTAACAGGTTTCATATGATATTTCTATGATAATTTTTCATGTCTGGGTATACATATATTGAAATATGTATTTAGCTATTCATTTCTGAGTGAAATCCAGTAGTAAGGGGGAACCCACTCCCTGGATCCGCCACTGTATCATCTCTCATTTACCAATCATAAATGCGACATGCATCTGTTTAAGTGTAGTTCTTTGGTATCTTACCTACAATGTAAGTCAATATTCTTGCAAATTCCATCAATATTTAGTCTTTTGGGTTCGCGAGAGATTATCAAATTCAGCAAGTTTACTATCAATCAGCTGTTTTAATACCAGGCATGGAAATATCCCGGATGGGGGAAGGGTAGCACTTGCAAAATTAATTAAATGGTAGAGGTGTGTGAAAATCGTAGCTGTGTTGGCTAGAAATAACGGACACCATAACTGTACTGATGGTATACGCGTTGGTATAGAGCATGGGAGTCCGTTATATGGCCATGGCTGTACCCTTTTTATTGAATTATAATTATAATAATTTAAGGGGACAACATAAGAATGAAGTTGACCACAATAGTAATCCGTGTAAGGCTCAGAAGACTGAGAATGATAGGCTCAGAAGAATGTCTGTAGACATCGGACGATTTAGCCTTTGCTGCTATCTATACCATTTTGGCAGAGTCTAAACATAAATAAGCGTCCCTTTTTAAAATAGCAAAGTAATGTATCTACTATTGATGAAGAATATTTTTTTAACTAGTCGGGTACGAACTCAGGGGTTGTCACAACTTGATTCATTCAGTCTGCTTTATGCTCAGTTTAGTGCTCTCGAATCTATATATTGTTTTAGGATATTTAGTTCTTCCCATTTTCTATTTAATAGAAATTGTAGCATTCAGATGTAGTTTAATTTTAGAGACATTTTGTATGATGGCATCGACAACAACTAGACCTTCGATCTACATGCATGCAATATGGTGGCTCAACTGGCCATGGTATAAAATTCGAAGCTAAACTGATAAATCAGTGATATGTGAACAAGATATTCGTCACAATATGGGTACGTACGTATGTACCGCCGTACGTATGTACCGCCATGGGATCCAGACCCGGTTTTCAATTCCGAGTCGTCCATAACCTGTCTTTTTGTGAAAAACTCGTACCCGGAAATCATAACCGCCACACAGTTCTCCTCCCACGGGCTCTATGGATTGTACAATCGACAGGATAGAACTATAGACCCCCCCCCCCCCCCCTTGTGGAGCATTTGACTTTTTGGAATCAGAGCGTTGCAAATACCTAACCGTGGGGCTTAGGAACGAGTGCAAATCTCTAATAAATATTGATGTCAAATCCGCAACCTTGACTCTCTTTCACCGATACACCACTTTCGATATATGCTCCACTCGTCACACACAAAGGTTTCAGCATGATGATGCTCCAGGGTAATTAAATTAACTTCTCTTGTTTGGTCAACCTACATCGCCATGGCTGCAGCACCATCTAATCATAAAATTACGCTTGTGATAGGCAAGCGAAAACTAAACTCACGGAAACCGCACCATAAATAACGCGGTTGCATTCACTTTTTTTTCACTCGTTGGCCATATTGCATCCGATGCGAGGTTTTGCTTCGCTAAACTCGTTCTAATATCCCTCAGTGCGAGGTTATAGCGTTGCTAAAAACAAAACTGATTTTCTCGCTTTGAATCCAAGATGGTCACTGGGTGAAAAGATTGAATATACGTAATTGCCGTTTTAGAACTCCCGAGAGATTATTATGCGGCCGGCGTCAGCTCCAGAACCTGACCAGGTGTGCGGAAAGTAGCTATAAAACACTTTTTTTCAGAACCGTACTTGGGTTGCTAATTATAATAATAGGTCGGGCTCGCCAACTGGTCATACCAAAAGAGCATGACATAAGTACCCCCGTCTCCCCCCTGAGGGAGATAAGGTTACGTGTAGCTTTGATTTCAATTGGCAACCAAACTCAAAGACAAAAATTAAAAACAAATCCAGTGATACTGAGATCCTATATAAAATATAACTAGTTCCCCGGATCGGAACGTAAACCAAAAGTCCATATATAGTTATATTACGCGTTCATATTTCCTGATAAAGCGGGCTTCCTGTGTGTAACGCAATCTCAGCTGATGACAGTTAAACTACGGCAGTCCTCTGTTTATACTACCGATTCTCTACGAAACCACATGAAAGGTACATATCAATCCATTACAATTACTTTTTAACATTCCTAACAGTGAATAGTTCAACTGTAGATCATTCGGATTGACTTAGAAGTCTCATAAAGGTAGTCTATCAATTGAAAGTTGTCGGCGCTCCGGCATGAGTAAAGATTCAACAATATGTCATCGCAAAAATACCGCTAAAAGCCACTGATTTTGTACATAATTGGTAGAAACCGATATATAATCTATCTGAAAGTACTCAGGCTTCTTTAGTATTAAATTTAACCTGGTAGAAGTTGATATAATATTTTTTTAATATGTTCATCTTAGATTCTGTGCATTCGAACGCTGTGAAAAAAAGAGAGTATTCTTACGTCGGTGCCACTTACATTTGATGCCCTGAAAATTCGTAGTTTTAATTGCCCAAAAATTTTATTGTATGTATTTGAAGAAGAAACATTACTCTTTCGCTAGGTTATACTCTAATATTGCCAGGTCATGTATCATTGGAGATTTTGGCTTCTCAATTTGGTCATTATTTTGGGTACCAAAAATGTCTAAAATTAACAAAATAATGAAAAATCGCTAAAATATTTAATTTGTAATCAAATTAAATAAACAACCCATGAAAAGAGAAATCATTATCTTTTCTTTGTATTTAGCTGCACAGTATTGCTATAAATTTCTATTTTCATTTTTAGGCGAGCCGTTAACGATGTGTGGTATCGAGCTCCTAAAAACCGGTCTGAGAGCCGTAAACCCGATTTTGTCGCCGTTTGGCTAAAATAAAAATCAGATTCAAATAAAAGTTATATTTATATGAATCACAAACCCAGGCCATTATTCTGAGAAAGTTTGAGTAATTTCATTTTTTCTCATCCTAAACACTTTAGGCGATATTTACAGACGGCCGCTCTTAAAGAGTATGTAGAATATAGTAGTAGGAAAGTGGGAGGGGAATATCTCGAGGGCCTGGGGAATATGTTGTGAGATTCCCTCTGCCTTTGGAACTGGGTTTTTCGACATATATATATTCCCCCGAAATGAACAAAGAAAAATAAGGTATATGTCATTCCGACGAGATCATTGTTCTAAATCGGTCTCAGAACTTTAGTCGAGTGACTTGGTTTTTGTCATGCTGCACTTTTTGTTCCTTTGTACCAAAAAGAAAGTTACATATTTCAGGTCATAGTTTGAAGATTTTTTTGCTTGAAATAGGCAATATTCATTATTTTCTCACAGACGAGCTGGAACGAGTACTCAATATATGGAGGCTAATATGGGAGATTCTATTCTAATGCTAAATAGCATGAGCCTCCATTGAGTGGTCGTTCCAGCTCATCCGTGAGAACACGAATTCTTGCCTGGGTTGCAATCAATCCCCAGAGATTCAAATGACAAAGCCGTGGCGGCCATGTTGGAGGACATAACAAGAGACTAACGAAGAATCTTTTGTAAACGTCCTCCAACATGGCGGCGATGACGTCACGTGCAACCCAGCAATATTGCCTAGTATTCCGCAATGTAACAAGCTTCAACCTCGTTTTGAATAGATCAATATAAAAGTCCTAATAAAGCACCTACCTACCCATATCTCGAGGTCTCAGAATTTTGAGCAAATCCAAGGCGCGACTCAAAAAGAGAAGATGCTATGCAAAAAGGCATGGAGTCCACTTTAATTTGTAGTCCAAATTACGGCGTCAATTGACATGCCTTTCATCCACATTTGCAATCGGTACTACTTTAAATACCAGGTCATTTTCTAATTCCACCGTGGAATACTTTGCCCTAGGCATATTGACGATACGAACAACGTTTACACGATGGTAATCCTCGCACCATGATGTAATTATATCAGTGTAGAGTCCCTATCAAGTGCACACCAACGAAAATGATAAACAGATGTTCGAGGTAACCTGCTCTTCAGAGTTTGACTTCAATGCCAGTTGCTCTTTTATAAGCACTGAGCCAGTTATATAATATATTATATAATTGCATGCTAGCTTTGGTCTCCCAGATATCAGTAGATTTTATTCTTGAGCCGGCTGTTAAATGCCATCAGGAGCCCAATGCCATTCAACAACAGGTTACTTACATGCCGTGTCTTTAAAACGTTTTTAAAGTGTTTATGAAACCAAATTTTGCATCTTTATTTTATTGCAGAATAATAAAGTTCATTCTTTTCTGATTATCAAGAGTATATTTATTTTTCAGTTCCTCCTTCGGAAAGGTCTCTTTTTCGCCATTCCAATTGACTACTTTATGCTAAAAACTGTCCGGTTTGTAGCCTGGGAAACCAGCCGACTCTTATCCGGTTTGCCGCGCGGCAAAATGAGCTGCGTGACGTCACTTTGTTACAAACATGGCGGACTCCAGAGAGAAAGTTTCAGAGAAAGGTAAAAATAACCGAGGAGGTGCAAGATATTGTGTGGCTAGTGGCCTTGGTTTTCTTCCCGTATTTAACTTTATCCTATACACCAAAATAAAATGGACATTGAAGTTCTAATACAGTCTGTGTTACTTCATTCACAGTTTGATACAACACAACTACAAGAAATGCCCGGGGGGGGGGGGGGGGGGGGGGGTACTTACATGAAAAATGGGTATGTATGTGAGGCCAAGAGGCTCAAACCCTGACCCTGTTTGACCCAATCCGAGCTCCAAAACCCTGATTGCCCCCTTTTTGGGAAAAAAAACCCTGATTGCCCCTTCTTTAAATTGTTTTCAAAACACGGTCGGATATATATCCTGGCCGGAAGGTCTTTTTTTGACATAGTAGCTAAAAAAAATGAACTGCCTAAAAAATACTGAACCCCGACCCTGGCTGCACCCAAATTATACTCAAATCCGGACCCTGATCTGCCCAAATCAGGTCAAAACCCTGACCCTACCTGCCCAAACTGAGCTCAAAACCCTGACCCACCCGGGCGGCACATACATAATACGTCACAAACAGGAGTAAAACAGGAGTTAAACACTGTTCCTTGGGATAATGAAAATATCCTTCTTCAGACCACAGAATAAATAGCCAGTGTCTGACAACGATGCAGTTGTCGTAGAAAATATAGTCGGGAGCCTCGAGGCACGTAACTCAGTCTCAGATGCCGCTAAATTCTCTACGAATGTTTTTCCATCAGGCATTTTCAACACTACCACAATGTGCAGATTAACTTCTCCTGTGCTGACCATACATTGTAAAAAGAAAGCACTTTGTGTTTCCTGCAACAGTTTTCATCAGTTGACAATTGACCTATATCATTATGACGTCAAATCAAAACAATCTATTGTTTAAACGCTAAGGATCACGGTCGTGGGAGGGGGACAAAACAGCAACAACACAAAGGAAATCGCTATCAAATGCATTTTGTAGAACGTAGAATAGCGGTAACAGCCACCAAATACGGTAAATATTGTGGGATAAACATTGATACAGCTGATATCTGGAAACCAGACAATTCGAAGTTAAATTTTCCTCAGCAGAGCAGATTTAGTTCAAAACTCTATTGTTCAGGTCGATTCTGTCCCCCTCATAAACAAGCCGTGACGTCATAATGATATAGGGTAATTTGACAGCCCGTTTACGGGCGGCAGTCTTGCAATTTCTGTCTTAATCGACATGTTCTTTTTAAAGCAGGTTATTTCATCCAATAAGAAACGAGCTTTCAGATCGTCAATGTCAAGCTGTCCGAATTAAACCAATCAGCGACGAGAAATGTTGTAAACAAATTGGAGTTTTCGCTGTCAGTCAGTTTTGCTTATAGTTCTTAAAATTAGATAGCTTACATTCCTTCGTCTAGATTGAAGTTTATATTATAAAACAAAAAGATGGTTCTCCTTGTTCTATAACAAAATAATGTACTTTCGAGGTCTTGAAATGCTGCTAAATGCACCCGCGTTCTTCTCGTGCATCCGCAGTTTTTCAAGACCTTGAGCGTGCAAATTATTTTAATAATAATAATAATAATAATGGTTTATTAACAGTACTTCCACTGGGTGGCTCTTCGCCTGTTAATCTAAATAATGTAAAATATTAAGGAGAACCATCTTTTATTTGTTAAGTATCGTGTTGCGTTCTACTGTATTTCATTTTTTGTACTGAATTGTATTGTGCTTTATTCTATTGTATTTTTTTTGTAGAAATGAGTGTCGTCCTACATGATCATATGAAGGGATTGTCACGAGAGTCCTCACAGTGACGTCATTGTAGTGAGGATTCGGTTCCAGGCCCCGGCAGTAGTAGTAAATAAGAGATCTTTTCGAAGGCGGAACTGAAAAATAAATATACTCTTGATAATCAGAAAAGAATGAACTTAATTAATTCTGCAATAAAATAAAGATACAAAATTTGGTTTCATAAACACTTTAAATTAACCACATTATCGAACATTAACAGGGGGAAAATATGAACGGTTTATGGTGAATTCAACGTGTGCAGAACAAGAAAGAAGCAAACGATGTTTGCTTGCTATTTGCTTGTCTCAGTTACCAAAAGCGAGGATTCGACATGTACTGACAAAAAGCTCACTCATTTGTTTTGGAACCGACAATTGCCCAGCTGTCCAGTCATTTACGCCAGTGTTAATTTAAGAGGGCATCCATGTGAAAACCATGCACCCTGAAAAAATGAGTCTACATGGTACATCTCAGATTTTGTTCATATTTTGCACATATGTTACTATTGGCCTGGCATTAGACTTGGTAGAATATTTTGGAAAAATTCCAAAAACTGTAAGAGATATGGGGGTCAGTACGAACTGTCTCGGTTTGAGGGGCATTTCCACTATGTATTTTTAGTCATGTTTACAGAATATTTTTGAACAAACCATATAAGCTATATACACAAAACGTTTCTACAGCATAAACACGACCAATTGCAATTTAATTATGATATAAGTGCCAACAAATATTCAGTATTCAAGGAGTAAGGCCTTCATGTACAAGTGACTTCCGAAATTATTTTTCAAAAAGTCAAATTTTAGGGTAAAATGACATTCGAATACTATCGATGCGGCGAAATTGTAGAAGATGAGAGAGTTATTATTTTGTAGATCAGTCATTTGGAAATACAACTGGGGACTAAAAAGTTTGTAAAGTTTATTCAGCTTAGGAGCAGTGAGGCCAAAGTAACATACTCCCAACGCCCGGGTCCAACGTAAATAAACAATCAACGCCAGATGCAATCTGTACAATCTGTATCGTGTGCAGAATAACGGGACAAATAACGGACAGGAATGAGAAACATAGCCCTAAAATAACTGGGTGATAAATTTATTTGTCACTTATGCCTATGGTTTTGCAATAAACAACAACTAATTAACAATCAACTTCAAAATAAGAGAAATTAGTAATACGAAGGATGAATCAGCGATAAATGCATACCTGATTCTAGCCTTATTTGTGCTCTCCTCCCCAGCCCTGTCATGGTCTCGAAGCCACAACTTACGATAATTATCTTCTTGTCGATTTTACACCGAAAGAACATTTACCCATTATAGTTTATACAGATGGCTTTGTAGCATCCGCCATTTTATTTAGGACTAGAACCCAGTCTGCTGTTGTGCACCACAGGTAGCCCGAACACATATGTGTACATTCCATGTGGAATATTGGAAGAAAAAAATCTCTACCGTTGAATCAGCCTTTCCTTTCTTGTCTATTTATATATATATATTGCTGATCAGATCCCTACACGCTAGGAGATCCGGTGTTTTATCATTTCCTCTGTGGTGCCCAACATATATACCAGAGTGGGTAATTTATATTGAAATATTTATGAATCTCATGAAACAGAACTGAAAATAATCATAATGCACTACTTAATACATCTACATAATTTTGTTTGCAAAACATTTATTTTTTTCAAGCTGATTATAGGTTAAAATTACCCATGATGCACCTGATATATGTAACTGTTATGGGGTCAAATGTTTGCATACATTCATACACAAGGTCACAACAATAAATTATAAATGATTTCTAACATCCCGTGCATATATCCTGTATATTCACACGACCCACATACGGCCATCCCAATAAAATGTTCCGTTTCCAATCGCCAGACCGACCCAATTTTTTTTGTAAAAGTTAACAAAAATACAAAGCTTGACATTGACCCAATTTTTGGGAAAAGTTTTAAAATTTTTTTTGAAGAACATACTTTCAACTACACCTCTTTTCCTAGCTCTCTACGTATTTGCATTTTATTGGGATGGCCTAATCAGCTGTGTCGGTGCCGAACTGGAGCGCAGTGCCATCCTGGAAAGCGAAGTTCAGAAATGTCTGACGTATGTTGCTATTGCTACAAACTATCTTAGAAAAGGGTTCAGAAAACATCTGGGTGAACGATGAAACATATTGTGTGGATCGTGACAGACTTTATCCAGACCTGAATTACGCTGGATTTACATATACATGTATGTGCGGGGCGCTTGTTCAGACACACGGTAAGCCACGCAGTTTACAAGCATGAGTAGTTATGTTAGTTATCTTCCCATTAATGCGGCTGACCAACAAGCACTGAGGGTGGTCACTGCCAGATATTTGTTTAACGTCCAAAGTGGTTCCTTAGCGTCCTGTGATACACAGCTGCTGATGAATACGAGCGTCGTGAGATGCAATCTCGTTCCCAGAGCCCGCGATCATTTGACCAGCGCCAAGATACTGGCCAAAAGATCGCGGGTTATGAGAACGAGATTGCGTGAGACGGGACCGCCATTTTACGTGATCATCCGATCGAGGCACGAGGGATCGAAAAGGCGTAGGCGCGAACACTGCGCTTCTCTGTTTCTCTTAATGTTGCCTGGGTGGCTAATTGAACGAGCAGGAAGCATACAAATGTTTTGCTGCACGGGTGGGTATACGAGGAAACGTTGTTGCCGAAAAAAAACTAACGAATGCGCACTGTGTCAAATTGTCTTGCCGGGGTGGGGTCTGGGTTTGTGTTGCTAAGAAACACATATGCTGTGTGTCACTGGAGCCTAGTAAACATTGCTTTCCTCTATAGCCAACGTGAAAACATTGTTGCGGAAGCAAATTTTGCCTCATCGAAACAAAAAAATGTCTTTGAAATGCTTCAGAAAAATGTTTTCCTTCCTGGAAGATTGATTTTTTTTGCGCAAATTTTCCCGCGGACTTTGACTCGTTTTTACAGACAAATGTATGGAAAACTAAATCCACGATTGCATGCTTCCCAGCACAGCTACATCCCTCAAATTTCGATCAATTAATCTTTTACCTGGTATCTTAAGTTTGTATCTGAAGAATATTTCAGAAATTCGATTTTACGGATTTTATTTGTCATCAGATTCCCATACAAACACTGTATTTCGCGGCATGTTTACAACCCTTTCAAAATGTCGGAATTATAATAAACCGCGAACTGGTCTATTACCTTAAAACTGTAAAGAAATACGTTATTCTTTGTGTACGAGGTTTGTAGTTTCTCAGCTGTAGGATGTCCTGTGTCCGCGGGGAACAGGATATCAGGACACGTGACTTGTCCCTTCGTGTGTACCGACCTTTACGTCTGCGAGCGGGCGAGGCGCGCGGCGTGATTTTTTTTTCACTTGTGTGGGTTGTTCTTTTATCTTTTGTTTTCCATATTGATTTTTTTTTTATGCAACGAGCTCCGCTATAAAGAGATACGAGGACGACAGTAACAAATCGCATACAAGTGTATCACAGGCAGCTTTAAGCAGAGAGTGAGCCATTATGCACTAGTCTAAATCAACCCCCCCCCCTCCCCCTCCCCCTCCCACCCTGTCCCGGGTTGGGGGAGGAGGAGGGGGAGGAGGAGGGGGGGGGGGGGGGGGGGGGGTTACTTTGACTAGTGCATTACCTAAAATCAAAAATGAATAAAATACCCTGTCAAGACAGTACAGTACAGGTGAAAATATTTATAGATTTTATGATAATTTACTTGACACGCGCCATCAACAACATCCGCGCCAAGTGCCAAGGCATTTCATACAATTCTTAGTAAGGGGGTCGGGACATGCCTTCAACGGTAATATAGTTGTTTTTCCCTGGTAACGACGAGAAGATATGCCACATTCCCTCGTTGAATATACACAAAATGAATATACAAATCCATCTCGTGGATAGGGCGGGAAATACACGTGCAGACGTTACACGCAGTTCCTGTCACGCAATTCTTGAGATATCATTATATCACTGAAGTGATTTCATCTATTTCGGTGATACCACATTTGATTTCATGGATTATACACACATTTTGGTATTTCAACGGAACGAACAGAATATTATGCACAAGATTGAAACAAATTGAGTCCGTAACAAGGTAGTAACGACATCAGAATGGCTTCCCGTTGCTGAATCTAAACGGTTCTAACTTGGCCAACTATTCGATGAGCATATAATAAAGGGCTTCCAAGAAAACGAAACCATTAGGTTTTTTTTTATTATGAAAAGAAAACATCGTTTCTTTACAGAATAAAAACTAAAAACTTGAATAGAGAATCGGCTGAAGAACCTAAAACGACTGTACGTGCATTTCTACTTGTCACTCATTCACCCCGCTACAGAGGCTCGCAAAATTCAGAGTGACTCGCCGGATTAGAAGCTGTATTTAAAGCGTAGCGTAGTTTGAAATCCTCTATATATCATATTCAAAGAAAATTTATTGTCTTTGATCCAATCAAACAATTTTAAACGAAGATACTGCCAAAAACTATGAGTACCTATTTTTCAGCTTTGACTCCGTCAAACTCGACAATAATTCAGTCACTTTAGACATCTGCATATCGGGTGATGGACTTGGTCACCCTTCAAAACTAAAATAATATTGAAAATGAATGTGCATTCGAATTCTAAAAGCAATTATTGGCAGAAAATCTGTGAAGTTCACCCTATTTTCGATTTTAATCGGAAAAAAATCGCCGTGTCGCCATATCGTCGTTTGTTTAATAACTGAACATTGCGGATTTTGAGAGTGCGTAATCTCTAACCCAGCATTAACTTTACAGAGATTTTTTTTAACAGATGCAAAGATCTATTGTAAATCAATCTAGGAATATTTCTAAATTCAAAGAAAAGAAGGCCGCAACTCTGCAAACGGCCATTGCCAGACAGCATTTATCGGGTTTTAAAAAGACCTATTAAAGTAGCGTTAAATAAAAATTCGACAGAAGCGACAAAATATAAATAAAATTAGTTGATTTTGGTTTTAATATGCTGACGTGACTTAGTACTAAAGCAGGTAAAAATATTATCTTTCTACTTAAAATCATTTGCGATTGCGACATGTTACAACATAAGGTATATTTTGCTCTGATTTTGAGCATTTCTGGGGGTCAAACAGTTTGATTGTCATATCTCAAAGGCCTTTTACATTTCAGCCAAACTATTTCACATGGGACATTAGCTAGTTAAGATATAAATGTGTGCCAAGTTTAAAGGAAATCGGAGAGGTGCACTGTAGACTCGTCTGCATGGTTTTCACATGGACCCTCTCTTAAAAAAACATTTTTTACGAAAACCGATCCGGCTTGTTTTGAATGAACGAATTATTGATGCCGTAAAATTCTTTGCACGTTCCTAAAGTCAGATAACCCCTGTCAATTAATGGATTGCGGTGAAATGGTAAGCCAGATAAGCAGTCTTGTTTCAGCCGAAACAGACCATCCACTTTAGTGCATTAGATTAGAAAACCGGCTGTAGATACTCTTCCAAACAATACTGTCTACCGTTAGCTAATGGTGTAATACGAACGGCGCTCAAACTGCAGTGATGTTCAGCCAGTGGCATGCACATTTGTTTCGTCCTTATTAGGCCTCAGTTGCTCGGTATGCAACTTTGCGCTTTTCGAGCACAAATGGAGTCCAATTTAAATAGGTATTGTCCTGGAGACTTGAGCCTCGTGTCCACGTTGCCACAAGTGTTTTCACATGAATGTGAGGCTAAAGATTCCGAAACAATGGTTATTCAAATTGGACGCATTTATGCAATGGTCTATTAATAGATAGTCATTTTATTTCTGAAGGAGTTTTAAATTAAGAAATCACTATTATAAAAGTTAACTTATACATACATGCATGCATACATCTACGCAGGTTACGTTTTGGCCATACGCCGATTTTGGCCCTGTCCTAATCTCATCATTATAATAATAATAATAATAATAATGGTACATAAATTAAAATAGAGGAAAACAAACGGATGTTTAATAATTATTGACATAGTTCTAGAGTGTGAAAGACTAGATTAAAGACTAATATATATACTAATAATAGCACAAACTTCTAACCGATAAATATTGTGAAAATCATAACTAACTAAAGTTTAAACTTGCTAACTAATAAGATGCTCAAGATGAATAGTAATAAATAAGATGAATATATAATATATATAGTTGTAAAAAAATGAAATCTAATTATCCATTTAACATCGGAAAACCGTATTTATATATGCTTATGTTCATTCGTCATCCTCTGGACAGGCTGTTTTTTTTAGGTGCATCTTACAAAATTTTGCAAACTTGGTACATTACCAGTCCTGAAATGTTCCTTGCACTATGGGTACTGTAAGTCTGGTAGTAGTGGTAGAGCGTATAGATTACGAGTGTTTTTAACAATACTGATTGGGAGATACGATGTATACATAGCCTTAAATACTAATTTAAGAAGATGCCAGTCCCTTCCGTTTCCTTAACGGGTAACCACCCCAGTTTCACAATTTCACTTATTTCTCTCACATATTTATACAAGTAACAAAACTGGCTGTGCATTGAACGCGTTGTAGACGTTTAACAAGGAGTAGAGGAAGAGAATAAAATACAGTGTCGCAGTAGTCTAACTTAGTAAGTACTAAGGTTTCAACAAGATGTTTATGTAGTACCCCATAGCAAGATTTCGATAGTTGGTTAACATGTTCGTCCCAGTTAAGATGTTTATTTAAATTTACTCCCACAACTTTTGTCCTGCGAACACGTTCCAGGGGTTTGCTGATATCGTAAGCTTAAGTTCGCTTTCCTGCAGTGGGAGAGCTCGAGCCATTTGTGGTGTGGAAAACAGCATTGCCTTAATCTTTTTGGCGTTGAGTGCAAGATTGGATTCTCTCGACCAAGAACTTAACGCTGTGATGGAAGAGGCCGCACAACTTGTGTAGATGGTTGTATCATCTGCTTACTGGAAAGGTAACGAGTCTTGAAGGTCTGCCACATACAAATTAAACAGCCTAGGTCCTAGAATGGAACCGGGGAATGCCAAACTGTGGAGTAATACAGTACCGCTCGAAACCTATATTATATATCTTCTTGACAATCCGATATGAATTAAAGTCGATATGAAGCGAAAATCAAATTGATCTAATGTTAAAATGCTTTCGAAATGAAGAATAATGAAATTTTCTGTTTGTCAACATCCCATCTCGTTTCAGAGATATCAGTCAGGTTTTTGTAATATGCACACGTATGGCACTATGGAAAGTTCACATTGTGCAAATCATGGTGTTGCCATGGAAACTCTCATGGCCCCACGCACCTTTCACCTTGAACATAAAATTGCAATTTCTTTCCTTGTTACAAAAAAAAGAGTTGCTTAAACTCCTGACATACAATACCTACATTGTTCCAAATCTTATTTTGGACCCACACCAAGCAAATTGTGTTTGACAAAGGAGAAATTAGGGAAGTTTGTGTTATTTGTAGTGGAAGCCTGGGGCCAGAGTGTTTCCATGGCAACACTATAATTTGCACAGTGATGTGTATTTTCCATAGTACCACATATGTGCAAAGTTTCAATAGTTTTTATCCAATATTTGTAGAGATATTCTTCATTTTGCGATTGTCTCCCAAGGCTGTGCAAACAATATGACGTCATGTCATCTCATTTGCATATTACAAAAACCTGAATATCTGTGAAACAAGACGAGATGTTGACAAACGGAAAATGTCATTATTCCTCATTTCGAAAGCATTTTAACATTAGCTCAACTTAATTTTCGCTTCATGTGCACTTTAAAGTTGAAGGAAAATAATAAAAATCTGGAGCTAATCGAAATATATATGTAAAGTATAAAAAATATAATAGAATCGCCGAGTATAAAACGTACTTATAATATGCATAGATTGCCATACGAAATAGAGTTAAACAACGTAGTATCTCTCTCTTTATTTACCCAGTCTCTTCATATAATCATGCTCTTCCAGAGAGCCGTGTCTAATATATAAATTACAATATAGCTAAAAACCTATTCTAAATATTAAATACTTATACTGTAAAAAAAGCGATGAAATTGATAAAAGTATAATAAATTATCCTACATATATAACTATGGCAGCGATTTCGTGAATTTAGTCTAGGTCCGGCAGTGTACCTTGGCACACCCGAGGAAGTGAATTCCACAGCACTGCACCCCTACAGGAAAAGCTCCTTTTCCCTGCCTCACTATTTGCAGTGTATTTCGTCTCGGTACAAACAGAGCTGAATCCGTATTTCTAAGATTGTATTGGTGGATATAGTTTGTTTGTGTAAAAAAGTTACTAAGATAGTCTGGCACGCTATAATGAGTGCATTTGTAAACCATGGCCATTGAAGCAAGTTTAGACTGCCGTCTCTCGTATAGCTTCTCCCAACCCAGTTGTTAGTAATAATAACAAAGATCGTCCTTGTTTGAAACCATGATGACCTCTTCGTGAAATAAAAATGTGTTTATCTGTTCATGATTAGAGGAGCCAGGGTGGCGCAGTGGTTAAGCGCTTCGCCTATCATCTCTGTGGCCCAGGTTCGATTCTCGGACGGGACGCCATATGAGTCGAGTTTGTTGGTACCTCACCCTCGCCCAGTGGGTTTTTATCCGGGTTCTCCGGTTTTCCTCCCTCCGCAAAAACCACCACGCTAAATTCCATTCGATCCGTGGACGAGACCTGGCTTTGATCAGCCCCATGGTTGTTTCAGGTCTCGTTAGGAATTCAGAGATTGGATTGTTTCAGTAGATTCTTAAAGGGGAATTTTACACCTAAAACGAGCGCCAAGCACCCCTATCAATTCAATATAGGCTCTGATGTGCTCCAATTGTAGACATTTTTCAGCGATAGGATTTGGTGTATTATTCTTATGAACGTTTTAAAAATTCTCTTTAGCGGCTTTTTAGAAAACCCGAAATTTTTAGATTTCGAGTTTTTGCCATTTTAAGACTCTTACTCTCTCAAAAGAAATATTCACAACTTTTTTTCTGTTTTTGCTAGCACAATTTTATTTGCCATAAAGATTTAGTAAGCTTTGGTAAATACTTTTAATCAGGTTGGATTCTGATCATTTCTATTGACAGAAAGCTACGGGCCTTTTAACTTTGAGAACGTTAGTAAGGTGAGAAATTCAGAGCCCATAGGTATAGAAAGGGGGGGGCTGCCAATTTTTTATAATTTTAAGACACCTCCAATAACGTTTAAAATATTTATTAACAGAAAACGGTATCAAAAGGTGAACCTGACAAGGTAACCTTTCCTAAATTGCTTAGGACAGGTCCAGGCATTTTAATTTCAGCTATTGGATTTGTATTTCAATCAACATTGAAGTAAGGAAACTGATTCTCATATTTATTTTAATACAGCACACAGAGGCAAAGTGTGAGGGAAGCGAGTTTCGGGGAGGGGCTGTATCATTTTACCACTGTGTGCTAGGGGGTCAGGATGGTTTTGTTTGGTTTGGAAGAGGGTCAAAACGTTTCGTTGTTTACAAAACGAGCAGCGAGGTTTTATTAGAGTGTTTTAGATCTAATAAAACACTGCTGCGAGTTTTGTAAACGGCTTAAAAACTTTATCACCAGTTCACTCTTTTCACCTGGTGGCCAAAGCGAGGGATAGTCAAAACGAGGCTCAACTGGCAAAAAAAAAACCAGGATTGCCTCGCTTTGAACCCAAGATGGCCACCAGGTGAAAACAGTGAATTGTAAGTATTCCAAGGAATTCTGGAATTGCAATAGCTAGGAGAATAGAAAGTACGAACGTATCTTTTGAGCATCTTTTCGAAGAGAAGAAACAATTTCTCAAGGATTTCGACGACCTTTTTCAGAAATTTGGAGCACCTACTTCAAGCCGGGGGTACACGAGCGATTTGTTTGCTTGCACAGGCAACTACTTTCTGATAAACTGTCGCATCCCCAGCGCGCGGTGAAAATCGTACGCGGTCGTGGCGACGCGACAGTTAAAACAATCCCGAAAAGGTCACGAGAAATTCAGTAAGTTGCTTTTTTTTAGCGACAAAACGTACGGACTGTTCACATGTGTAACCACCCGAACCCTACGACGCGACAACGTATCTAACTATCCAGTATTCAATGTCGCGCGGCCTCCTTGCCAACATTTGTCGCCATAGTTTGCATATCGCCCGTTTAACCACCGCACGCTGGGTCAGTGTACAAGCAGATAAATCGTTCGTGTAGCCGCTGCTTTAGATGATTCGGTTGACAAAAACGGTAGCAGTTACACGAATATTTGTACTGATGATTACAGGTTTATCCCCCCTCCCTCCTCCACACCCCGGAACAACAGAAACATGAACAATATTCTGAGAACTTGTTTGCGGTTTATTTGAAATAGTCCTACCTAATTAGAGGACGCCGGTACCCTGGCCCAGAGCGAATAAGAAGGTACACCGCTACACTTATCATGAGACAAGTCATAGACTCCAAAAGCACCCGAGAGACGTATATTGTTTAGTAAAGGTTCCCAGCACCAAGGTACAAAAACGCGAGGATTGGCTTGGGAACACGATACCGAGGCTGTTACACATCCGGGCACTGTCGCTTGCAGTCTGTATTTATTCGGAGCGTAGCGCACGTAACTACAACGAGATTGCAGATGCTGTCGTTTTAAAACTGATCTCGGGACTTGGGCCATACCGACTCTCGGGTGCAAGTGCAGTCACACATATTTCACAAAATAGTATTTTTGGAATGCCTACTCTACAAAATTACAAAACTTTAGGAAGAAAAAATTAGTCTTCTTTTGCTGCTTTTTTCTGAATTCTACAAAGTTGACCTATATTGGTGATCATGTATTGCTTTTAGGGTCACACTTCAGTCCTGAATACAAGACTTTAATTTTCTACTGTAATATTTTAAGTTATTTGCTCAAGATTAGATAAGGAAAAAATTAGTCTACAAAAGGGTACAAAAATTACTGTTTATAAATGTCGGATTTCGAGGCTTTCTTCTGCCCTTATTTTACTTGTCCATAAGAATGACTCTGTCCATGCGACTATGTGGCTTTTAACGATTTACGTTTACGGGAAAATGTTCTTCTTAATTTCGAGTTCTGACATAACACCTTACTCTCCCACTACCGACCACATTACTCATCAGACAGTGACATGGAAAGGACTTCCGGGAATGTGCTTTTCTCCCCACAGCACCTTTAGAATGTAGGTTCCAGGCTCTTCGAGGGCGTAGTTAACAGCATACACATTACTTCCGGTGTGTTTTACGTTGATTTCTTTGGCGGGGATAGCAGGACCTTCGACACCAACCATTAATGATCCTCGACCTGCATTGCTTGCGTTGACTGTAAACGAATTAGGTTGGCCAAGAACAGCTCTCGTGAGACCAGTACCCCTTGACGTGCATTTGGATGCATCTCCCTCACTGTGGGGCAAAGCTTTACCGCTTCCCGGGAAGATGGTGACATTGTAAGAGCTTCCTGGAATATGTTGGCCTGCGAACTTGATGCTAATGGTGTACTCTCCTGCGACAACAGGGTAGTAGGTGACCTGGTAGGTTCCGTCTTGATTTTCTGTGCAGTTCATCTTAACTTTGGCGGGGCCGTCCACGGACAGAGCAAGCGCACCCGAGCCGGCCTCTAAGGCGTTAACCGTAAATTCAGCAGGCTTTCCGGCTTGTCCACTGCTCAGACCAGGACCATATGCCTTTACCTTCTCAGGATATGCTCTGCCACCGCCAACACGAATCTTGAATGGGCTGCCGGGAATATGAGTCTCGTCGAATTTCACATTCACCAAGTGGTCGCCAAACTCTTTGGGCACGAAACGAATGGCGTAGTTCCCATTACCGAGGTCGGTTATTACTGCCTTAGATTCTGCTCCCGATGGGGCTATCACTGTAGCGGAAACCTTACCGACAGGAGCATTAGTTTGGACAGAAAATGAGGCTGGTTGACCAACCTTGAGGCCTGACTCAGCCAAATCGGACAGCTTAAGGTCACGGAAACGGTCCTCGACTTCGGTGGTGACGAAGACCTTGAATGGACTACCGGGAATGTCTTCATCGGCAAATCGTATGTGGACAGTGTACTCTCCAGGGGCAGTGGGTAGATAACTGATGTTGCATGAGCCATCTCCGTTGTCTTGGCAGGTAATCTCAGCCTTTGCTGGCCCTTCCACTGCAATTGCAAGGCCTCCTGGACCGGCATCCCGCGTCCAGACAGTAAACTCACCAGGATGGCCGACAACGCCTCTCTCCAGCCCTGGTCCCGCAGCGGTGCATTTAGTTGCACCTCCCCATACAGGTGCTTCGACATAGACCTTAAAGGGACTACCAGGAATGTGTCGGCCTCGGAACATCACATTAATGACATGGTCACCACTTTCCTTAGGCATAAAGCGAATCGTGTAGGTGTTATCTCCGCTCTCTACAATGTCAGCTGGAAGCTTTTCTCCACTCGGGCTGACAACAGTGGTCTGCAGTTCCTCCACTTTGTAACCTTTCAGGTCAAACACAAAGTCGTGCGGTTGCGGTGATGTAGATCCGAAGCTCACGAGATCCTCAAATACTTGGGAAACCCGTTGCGTTGGTTCGGATTCTACGCCGTCTTCCGTGTCTGGAACTATCATCTCCTCTTCTCCGGGTCTTCGGATGTATGCTTTGAAGGGACTTCCCGGCACATGCTCATCCGCGAACTTGATGTTTATAGTGTATTTTCCAGGTTCTGTTGGCAGGTAGTCAACGGAGCATGTTCCGTCTTCGTTATCTACACAGTTGATCTCAGCTTTGGAGGGTCCTTCAATGGACAACCCTAGACCGCCAAACCCAGCATCACGCGTGTTCACGGTGAAGCGAGAGGGATTGCCAACAACACCAGTCCTCAAACCTAAAAGAGATATTTAAATTTTGATTACTATTTCAGTTGATACGATAGTTTTGGTAGTAGTTATGAAGTAATGTCGGTGTCTGGATGTTCATCACTGTGAGCACGTTAGTCACGTTAGTCTTTCAAACGTTCCGCATGTTAGGCTAGTTTATTTAATTATTCACACGTGTGAACCATATTTTGAAGTAATGCAATTAGAGTAGTTACACGAAGATCCTGATTATACTATTTTGTTTGTCTCATTACCAAAACCGCCAAAGTTGCTTTCTGGCATCTTTATTGTTGCTTACCATTTCCTGTAACCTTGACCTTTGAGGCATCTGCAGGTCCAGGTCCGCTGACCATAACAGAGAACGGGCTTCCCGTCACGTGACGGCCAGATTTCTTGACACCCACAAAATGTTCACCAGTTTCTTGGGGGACGAAAGACACACTTAACGTGTTGTCAGAGTTGAGGATTAGCTTCATAGGCTCCTCGTATGTCTTGGAGGGTCTTCGCAAGCTAGCGTTGAGGAGGTCGAAATCTTGTGGCAGCTTTAGTCCAGGAATCTCAAGGCCAACACCACAAGGTCTTCCGATGGCATTGGCAGACTCAGGTGCTACTACCATGACTGCGTATGGACTTCCTTCGATATGTTTACCAAACTTCTTCACGCTGATAATATGTTCACCTGTCTCTTGTGGGACAAAAACAGCACTGAGGGTTTTGTCGGAGTTAAGTTTCAAATTCAGCGGTTCTTCTGTCTTATTTGAAGGTCTCTTTAGTGTAGCTGCGAGTCTCTTAAGGTCATCTTCCTCGAATTTTCCAGGCAGGCAGCAGTCGCATGGCCTTCCTACGGCGTTAACAGCTTCTGCAGCTTCTACCATAACGGAGTAAGGACTTCCAGGGACGTCGTGTCCAGATTTCTTGATACTGATCTTGTGCTCCCCAGGCTCGACGGGAACAAAAGAAACCCCTATAGTGTTGTCTTTCTCGTTGAGATCAAGAGACAGGGGTTCTTCCTCGTTGCTTAATGGTCGCTTGAGTGATGCAGTTAGCTTCGTGAAGTCATCAGGTAAAACAACTCCAGGGATATCTAGACTGAGATCGCAGGTCTTTTTAACTGGATGTATCTCCTCGACCTTCTCTTCCTTGCCCACAACCATAATACTGATTGGACTGTCTCTGAGCTCACGTCCGTCCTTCCTTACGTGTACAAGATGTTCTCCGACTTCCCTTGGAGTGAATGCTACACCAAGAGTGTTATCTCCGTTGAGAAGTAGGCGTAGCTCCTCTTCGGCTTTGCTTGATGGCCTCTTGAGCGTGGCAGAGAGGCGCGGGAAGTCTTCGGGAAGGTTAACGTCATCGAAGTCCAAGCCAAGACCATAGGGACGGCCAACCTGGCTTACAGCTTCTGGAGCGGTAACATTGACAGGGAAAGGACTTCCCATTACATCACGCCCAAATTTCCTGATGTGTATTAAATGGATTCCAGTCTCGCGCGGGATGAAAGAGCAACTAAGAGATAAGTCGGAATTCAGCTTTAGTCCTACGGGTTCTTCCTTGTTGCTGTTTGGTCTCTTGATAGTAGCTTTCAGTTTCTCAAATTCCTCTGGGAGATTTACGTCGTCTTTAATGTCGAAGCAGTAATCTACTGGACAGCCGACAGCCTCAACGGGTTCCTCTGCCTCTACAAGGATAGCAAAAGGACTGCCAGGAATAGGCTGTTTATCCTTTTTAACCGTCAGGTAATGCTCGCCTGGTTCCCTAGGCACAAACGAGACACTGATGCTGTTGTCGGGGTTCTTATTCAGCTTTACTGATTCCTCTACCTTGCTGTGAGGTCGGCGGAGGGTGGCGGAGAGCTTCCCAATATCACCATAATCCTCAAGACCAGGGATTCCAACATCGGCAGTGTGTCCAACAGGGTAAACGTCACCAAGTCGCTGTGCTTGGACCATGACAGAGAAGGGACTATTTTTGACGTGCTGCCCTTGCTTCTTGATGCTTATCAAATGCTCTCCAGGTTCATATGGTATAAACGTAACTCCAATAGTCCCATCATCATTCACACGAATGTCCAACGGTTCTTCTCTATTGCTTGAAGGTCTCTTAATGGTTCCTTTGAGAACGGAGGTATCTGCGGGAAGATCAGGAATGTCCAGACCCACATCGCACGTTTTACCAACAGTTGGGCGGGGCTTAGCGGCATCAAGGTCATCCCAGTTGTTATATATCTGTGCAATGAAGGGACTTCCGGGTATATGTCTGTCAGCGAACTTGACATTGACGTTGTACTCGCCTAAAAAATACATTATTGCGTTGTTAAAATAAATACTCGAAGGTAAAAAAGTATTATTATTTTAAGCTTTACTAAAAAATACTGAGTAAAAACAGGATGGGAGCCTTTTTCGAAGTTGAGAATATTGCTGTTTCAACCATGATGGACTAACATTTTCACGCTCCTTGATGTTATTTCCCAAAAGCAGGCAATCTTTAGATTAAACTATGAAAAGCTTAGCAATCCTAATTTTCTGTTATGATATAACGAGAATGTCAGAGTTAAGCCTATAGGAGATAAGATAAAAAAAGGAAAAGGAACTCGCCTGGTTCTTCGGGTATGTATGTAACTTTGCATGAGCCATCGCCGTTGTCTTGGCATTTAATCTCAGCCTTACTGGGGCCTTCTACAGCAAGGGATAGTCCACCTGGTCCTGCGTCTCTCGTCACCACAGTGAACTCACAAGGCTCTCTGCAGAGGCCACGTTCAAGACCTGTAAGAACATCGAGAAGATAAGTGTACGATTAACATTTACTTAAAAACACAAAGCCCAGTCCTCTGTACTAGCTCCCTAACTCTACCCAAGCAGTCTTCTTTTAAACCGGGCTAGCCACCACACTATAGTCTCACCTTTTCCGTAAACTTTGACTGCTCCTGGGCCACCTTCTACAGCATTAAATTTAAATGGACTGCCAGGAATTGGTTCGTCATTATACTTCACTACCAGCTGATGTGGCCCGGGTTCTTTGGGTACACACATAACATCATATGTACCGTCTTTGTTGTCCTTGACGCGTACAGGCTCCTTCTTTCCTGAAGGAGTCAGCAAAGATCCATTTACCAGCCCTTGTCCAGGGACTGCATCTGCTGGTCTTGCATCTACGGAGTACACAAGCTCTTGATTCACAGCTGGCTCATCGACGGGATGTTTAGGGGCGCATTTGATTTTGTTGATGTCTAGGCCTTTTTCGGCCTTGACGGCGAATGGACTACCAGGAACGTTGTCACCGGCGAATTTGACGTTCACTGCATGACGACCCTCGTCCTCAGGAACGAAGTAGCAACCAAATGTACCATCTTTGTTAGGGACAACGTCGACGGGGATTTCTTTCTTATTTGGACCAACACATGAGCAAACGGGAGTTCCTGCGTATATCAAATCAAAAATCCGAATTTACGGACCATGAATTCAGAAACTTTTCTAATAATCAGTAATCTTAATTTTTTTAAGATAAGTTAGTTCTATAGACGGTCACTTACAGTGCGACGACTGTAACCGGGGCCACGAGAACTAAAAATACACTGCAAAACGAAAAATATACGTTCCAACTTACAAATCCTAGCATAATCCACGACGTGGACTTCAGAACTAGTCCAACTATTTTTTCCTTTTACTGGATCGAAGCTCGAGCAAGTTAAAATACAATTGTCTAGTACTCGACATTGATTGGCTCAAATAACCACAAGTTGGAACGCTGTGTGTTCGTTCTTCAATGTGATTGGTTCTCGTTGTATAAGTAGTCCCGGTTATTGTAGTCCCACAGTAAAACATTAACTGTAATCGGACGTTATTCAGCTATTTGGCCCGTCAAAGTTCATGCAAATTCTACCCACCCTTTCCTGCGTTTCGAGTGTCAACGGTGAACTCATTTTCTTGACCAGTATAAACACGATCATTAGGACCCAGTCCCTTGACCTTGACTTTAGACGCGTCTCCGCTTGGTCTAACAGTGGGCCTGAAAGGACTCTTTGGTACACGACGATCTCCGTACTTCACATCAATGGTGTAGCGACCAGGTTTCTCTGGAAGGTAAGTTACAGCATACGTACCATCACCGTTGTCCTTGATATCGGGATGGAGATCTGGACCAGTTGGTGGCGAGACGTTAACTATTGATGAAACAACACATAAATTACATTACGAACGTACTGTATGACTTCACCAGTAAATATATGAAAGATAACGTTCATCCACACTAATCAATGCACCCGGCCAGGACTATTGAAGGCAGATGAAACAACACGTAAATTACATTACGAACATACTGTATGACTTCACCAATAACTATCAAAGATATCGTTCATCCACACCAATCAATGCACCCGACCAGGATTCTACCAGAGATGGAATATTCTACCAAATATCTCATTTAAAGATCCTTTAATTGACAACAGTTCTGCTTTTAAAAATTAACCCGTTAATTCGAGGTGCTACATTGCACACATCGATCTTTTTTATTGTACCTGAGAGAGGAGCTGTTCCAGCTTGACGGCAGTCACACAAGAACTCGACGGGTTCTGCGGAGTATGGCGTCTCGTCCACCCCGGGACCTGAAACCTTGACTTTGGAAGCGTCGAATGGTGGGCCAGCTCGAACTCTAAACGGACTGTTGGGTACATGTGTCGAAGCATACTTCACATTTACGTTGTAACGACCTGTTGAGATCAAAGTGGCCAAGTCAATCAACTTGTTTAATTTCTCACGTTATTTCGAGATACTTGATAATCTATTCCATATTAGTATAAACATATTAGATAGTATTCTATTGCAAATCCAGCGATTCGATTGGCTCTTCTACTCACTCTATCCTGTGTTTTTGTCCACCACAATTTTTTGGCGCGTGCTCATTGGCCAAAAGCGATCACGTGACGTGATAGTAGTTATCCACGGACGACGACTACTATTTGTGGCGTCGAAATATGACCTGTTATTTCGTCCGTGGACATTATCTGATCCGAGAAGATAACAGTTCCCGACAACGAAGCTCGATGGAAACTGTGAGCTTCGAGGATCAGATAATGTCCAAGGACCAATATCAGGGCATATTTCGACGATACAATGTAGGTTATTGCTGTTATCATCCTTCAAATATTTTCTTGGACGCGCGCTTATACGCTGACAGGGGGTGTATTCGCTGATATTTTCCGCTCGCGGAAAGAAAATATCGGGTCACGTGACGCATTTAACCAATCACGCGCGAGAAAGTACTTTATGGGTTATAACAGGCGATGAACAATTACGACAAATAGTGTGTTTGTCTCGGAACTATTATACAAATAGACTATGTCCGTCGAGGAACTGATCGGCTGATAGTTGCCCGCGGAAATTTTATGTTCTTAAAACAAATATAAGCCCGAGAACGAAGTTCGAGGGCTCAGTTATATGCTAGTTTTAGGAACATCAAATTTCCAAGGGAAACTATCAGCCGATAGTTCCGAGACAAACACAGTCTATTTGTCGTTATTGTTCATCACAAAATTGTCTTCCGCTCTCAGCGGGCACTATTATACAAATAGACTGTGTCCGTCGAGGAACTGTCGGCTGATAGTTGCCCGTGGAAATTTGATGTTCTTAAAACAAATATAAGCCCGAGAACGAAGTTCGAGGGCTTATATGCTAGTTTTAAGAACATCAAATTTCCAAGGGAAACTATCAGCCGATAGTTCCGAAACAAACAGTCTATTTGTCGTTATTGTTCATCACAAAATTGTCTCCGCTCTCAGCGGGCACTATCGCCTGATAGTTTGCATCCGCGGACGACAACTACACGTCACGTGATCGCTTTTGGCCAATGAGCGCGCGCCAAAATTTTGTGGTGAACTATAACAGCTGATAGTTCCCCTTGGACATTTGATGTTCTTAAGATTAGCATATCAGCCCTCCAACGCTTATATTTGTTTTAAGAACATCAAATTTCCGTGGGCAACTATCAGCCGTTATAGTTCACCACAAAATGTTGGCGTGCGCTCATTGGTCAAAAGCAGTAACGTGACGTGTTAGTTGTCATCCGCGGAGGCAAACTATCAGGCGATAGTGCCCGCTGAGCACGAAAGACAATTGTGTTGAACAATAACGCAAATAGACTGTCTGTCTCGGAACTATCGGCTGATAGTTTCCCTTGGAAATTTGATGTTCTTAAAACTAGCATATAAGCCTTCGAACTGCGTTCTCGGGCTTATATTTGTTTTAAGAACATCAAATTTCCACGGGCAATTATCAGCCGATAGCTCCTCGACGGACACAGTCTATTTGTATAATAGAAACTTCGAGCTCGTAGTGTAATTGTTAATTAGAATTGGGCCGAAAAAGGCGGTCAGATATGTCGCTTTTGAAATAACGAGGCTGGCATGTATTTTTACACAATGCATTATTTATGTTTGACTTTAAATCAGGTAATCTGCGTCTGGCATTCAATAACTTTTTTATACCAGTCAACAAAATACACAAATATAATACAAGACTTGCTTCTAGGTCCTCCTACTCTCTTCCTTCAATAAGAACAAATTATGGAAAATTTAATATTAGATTTCAAGGTGCAAAAATATGAAACTATTAATAACAATACAAAATCTCTTAAGAGATTAACTTTCAAAAAGAAACTTAAACTTGATATTGTTAGTACATACTAACTCTGCATATTACACTACCTCCTTTCTCTCTCATCCTCTCTATTTTTTTTATGTCTAAGTGTCTTATCTTTATAATAATTATTTTTCTTCCGACTACCGGTTTGTTTGTGCCCTTGTTCGCTTTGACCATAAATCTTGTAATGTAAGATAATTAGCTGCCTGACTAGTCTAGTCCTATATGGTTATTTCAGGTAGCTAGTACCAGATTTCCAGAATTTCTCTTTCTTTGTTATGTTCACTTTGTAAATTTGCTATTTCATGGTACAAATAAAGCGTTGTTGTTGTTGTTGTTTTTGTAAATGGTACTACAAGAGTAAATAAATAAGTGATTTTGGAAAGGGTTGTCAGAGTTTTATCAAATTAAATAGACAAAAGGATTCCTGTTTGCTCACCTTCATCCTTGGGTGTATAAGTGACGGCGTAGATTCCAGGTTTCTCCTCTACAATACTCTCGGGCTTCACGACCTTCCTATCCGGAGTCTCTACGGTAACATCGAGAGGTGCAACTCCAGCCTCGGTTGTATCTACGGTGAATTGCTGAGGAGTTTTCGAGTACAGGGGATTGACACGGTCTACACCAGGGCCGTAGCACTTGACCTTGGTTACATCAATGGGACGACCAGCCTTGGCGGTGAAGGGGCTGCCAGGGATATGTTCATCTGCGAATTTAATATGGATGTCGTAGTCGCCTTCCTCAACTGGGACGTAGCTCACGGAACAAGTACCGTCGCCATTGTCTGTGCAAGTGAGTTTAGCCTCGGATGGTCCTTCGATTGCGAGGCTCAGGCCACCAGCACCGGCACCTACGTAGGAATAACATTTTGATTACACGACCGAAAAAATGTAGGTCCAAGAGGATTCAAAATCTCCTTTCAATTACGCTGGAGAGTGTAACTAAACTTTACTTAAATAGAAGTTTATTATTCGTTTGCCACAATGTACATGTTAACATTATATAAATAGGTATTTAAAAAAATGAATTCATTGGCGAGAAGCCTGAACAAGTGGGTTACCCGTATTAAATCAGATAGCAAAGATAATGGTATTAAAGTTTGCAGTTACATTATTTGTTATACACATATCGGTGACATTGGATTTGGTGTAGTCGCCGAACAACCTCCCCTCCCCCTAGAGAAGTATCAACGGGCCCACCCAGTGTAGTGGTATCCTTTTCCCGAAATTATATGAAGTCAGCAAACCTTTTGTCTCGACAGTGAAGTCGGAGGGTTTGTTCAGTGTAGAATGTTCCAGACCAGGGCCGTATGCCCTGCACTTAGTTGCATCAGTTGGAGGAAGGACATCAACCTTGAACGGACTGCCAGGGATGTGATCATCCGCGAATTTGACTGACAGGTTGTGAATTCCTTCTTCAAAAGGAGTGTAGGACACACTGTACGAACCGTCCTCGTTGTCTGTCACCAAAGTGTCTGTGTGGGCACCAGAAGGATTGTCTACTGATGCCATCAGCTGTCCGTCACCTAAATATAATTAACACTATAATTAATTTCATCGCTTAATCAAATCAACCCTTGAAGTAAACTACGTGTCTTTCACATCACAAACTAGGCTTTCTTCTTTTCCAAAATCTAAAATGTGTACCAAAATCTAAAATGTGATTGGATAAATCTGTATTTTTAGTACTTTTGGTGTATTTCTTTCTCTGCTTTCTTGTTTGATTATTTTACTATATCGAATTTCATCAGGGAAAACGCTCAATCACGTGCTCTCAACATTGGATGAAATAATTCCTACTATCGTTACATACCACACAGAAGCTAAACGACTAGGCTCGGTTTCAGCCGTTGGGGTGTCGTTTCTCCAAAGCCTCCCCCCACTAACGGCTGGGCGCGCGGTCAACACACCATGTCCGTGACGTCATCTGATTAAAATTCAATATTTTTCATTTATTTGCGTGTTTGCTGTTTACCCATACGGTGGTTCGATTTCGCGTAAACTTTCAAAACACATTGGAATTCTTTAAACTAAAACTCCTGTGAAATTAATTCTCAAGAACAAATGCCATTTAAAATCATTGAGAAACCAGGCTACTTTATTTCAGTTATTTGTTACTCTTAAAGTGCCGATCAAGACACTCACTGACAGATATTAAAAGCCGAAATTTACGGGGATAAAGTTCAGAGATCTTCAGATGTTATCTTGGAACTATTCTGAGCTAGAGTCGAGTATTCCCGCCCAGTACTTGTGTAGTATGTCTTGGAGACTTTAACTGAAAAATTGTAGAAACGTAGTTATAGGACATGAAGAATTGTAGTTATAGGACATGAAGAATTGTAACACTCGTTTGATGCAGCGATTTTCAAGTGAGTTAAACGCGTAAAGTTCAAGTTCAAGTTATTCACACTTGTTTATAGGTAACTATTATTGGTTGAATATAACAAGCCATAAGAAAGAGAAAAATAAATAGTAGATAATAATTACAATCTTTAGATGATAGTGTGTAGTGGTCAAAGGAGTGGAAGCTTTCGAGTTAACCACTACCATGTTGACAGTTAATGAGGGGAGGAATAAATAAACGAATAGGCTTGATTGTATCTTTACAGGGTTTTAAGTAATGGTCCAGATAAGAACTGTAGTGGAATCCATTGTTCTGCGGCAATGAGCCTCCCCCACATACGATTTTGCTTGAATATGCCTTAAGTGCTTTAGGAGGTATCTACAGTCCAAACTACATCTCGAAAATAAAGTATTTTTTATGCTATTGGCTCTTTTTTCTGTGAAAACGCAGAGAAGCCACCATCCAGCCAATCGGATATAGAGAAAACAAAGGATTTTTCAATCGCAAATTTGAGAACTTTCCCCACATACGATATTCTTCGAAATTAAACTATAGTTAGTTTGATCAAAAATAAATTCAAACCGCAAAAAAATATCGAATGAAAATGCATTATTTCGATGGGTTTCTATTGAATTTATAAGTATCAACCAATGAAATTACGAGAAAGAATAATAGAAAATTAACACCTTTTAACATTCCTTGCCGTAGACACTACAGTTCTTATCTGAACCATTACTTAAAAACTAAGACTGTTGGTTATAATGAGAGAAGAGGAAGAAAATAAAGGCTGTTTACATGTACAAACTAGGTTTGGGTATATGGTAATTTTACAATACAGAATAATGTAGACATTTACAGTAAATATTTATAAATAATAATTTTACATCTGGCTTCCAAGGAGGAAGAGCTTATATTTTTTTTTTAAACTGTTATGAGACCAACATTTTATCTCGATTGGTACTGTTTCCCATATTTTTGATGACATTACTTTAAATCTTGTAAGCCATAATTTGTTCTTGAGGCTGGTCTGTATAGGTTTTGGTTAGAGGAGTACCTGGTGTTATAATTGTGAACTTCAGAAATCTACTAGTAATTTATGAATATTTTACGAACCTACGAATTAAGGCGCATAAAACCGAGCATGCATTTGCCATTACGACAAAAATAAAGATTTACAACACTTCAGTCCAATTTTTAGCTTTTTTGGCGAATGAAAAGCCGTAACTTTGGCATTTATTGTCGGTTTACAAAATTCATGCTCAATTTTGTGGAGAACGTGGTCAACAACATTTTAACGGGAAAAAGTTTGGTGTTTAGTGAAAGCGCGCTAAATGTTTAGGATTTTTAGAAACCGGAAGTGAAGAAATTAACGCATGCGCAAAAGTGCCTATTTTGTGGTCGTGAAATACGCAGAACTGTTGTTGCAGTAAAGTCTAGAATAATTGGTCGAACAAGATTTGCATTTTCTCCTATTTCCTCCGACAATGGCCAGTTTTGGGACTTGGCTGAATACTCCAGTCTGCAATGAGCTAGTTTGATTGTCTGCAATGAGCCGGCTTCGGCTGCCTCGTCTCCAGGCGTCTTAAAAAAATTGCGCGAACACGGAGCGCTCCGCGCTCGACCCCTTTGTACAAGAACGCAGGCAAGCGGACAGAACCAACTAATTATCGCCTTATTTCAATAATTCCTGCGATTGCGAAAGTTTTCGAACGTATAATTTACAATCAGTTATATAATTAACTTATTGATAATAAATTACTCTCATCCAGTCAGTCAGGTTTCCGCTCATTGCACTCAACTGTCACTGCCCTATTGGAAGCCACGGATACTTGGTCTTTGAATATTGACCGCGGCTGCGTAAACGCTGTTGTCTTCCTAGATTTAAAAAAAGCTTTCGATACCATAGACTTAAACATCCTCTTATCTAAGCTAGGACACTGCGGTATTCACGGCTCAACATTGCAGTGGTTTAGCTCTTATCTATTAGATCGCACTCAAACGTGCCAAATCAATGGCCATAAGTCATCTCAAACAGTTGTGAGGAGAGGCGTTCCACAGCGGACCATACTGGGACCGTTACTGTTTTTGCTCTATATAAACGACCTACCCAACTGTTTATTACTCGGGCTGCCTGTGGCAGCACCGAGTCTTAAAATGCAAGCGGTTATTTATTTTTTGTTTCATGCAACAAAATTTCACCTTTTGACCCATGTGGTTATTTTTTCTTTGTTCCCATGTATTAAATTTCAAGCGAACTTTTCTACTTTCGACACACGGCGGGCCCTCGCTAAACTGTACGAAATCTCCAAGAATAAATCCCTAATGTCCAAACTAACGGGAAAAACTGATAGAGGAAATCCTTGTGAGCAATCGACGTACATATGAAGCTATATAAGTTATCATCGACTATATGAGAGTCAAACATCGAGCTGCTATGAAACCGCTTGTAGACTGCTTGTGACAGTTTGTTTACGCACTTTCGTGACAAGCGAACGTTTCTACTTTCGTACTGTACGAAAACGTCCGTTTAAAAAATTCCTGATGCCTAAAGGACCGTAGCATTTAAACAAGATATCCTTCTGACCAATCGACATACATATTAAGCTGTGAAAGTATGTTTCCATTCCATAACAGCCGATAGTGCAAACTAGTAAACTGCCACTAGTAAATTAACCTTGCGTACTTCCGCGAGTACTGAACTTTCTAGCGTCAAATGCATGTGTTACGTTTCCAAACTTTAGGACAAGAAATCTTCCATAGAATGTTCTATTTTTTTTTACAGCTGAGAACTGTATTATTAAACATGAGAAATAAAACAATGGTGCCATTTGAAGAATTATATCATGTCAAAAGTGCAAACGAAGAAATATATATCTACGGACGCGAGCAGCTCGATCGTTTCACTTTGGTCAAATTCGGACTGTTTACGACTGGAACCTGCAGTTTTACCGGACCGGCAGACTAAATTGTAAACGTGTGTTGCATGAATAAGTAGTGTTTACAGTAAACGATCAACTACTTTAATTTACATACGAGAAAACAAAAATATTAAATTACATACATGTATATATACTAGGGGAGCAGAGAATGAAAGTCACCGCGCTACCGGCCACTCCTAAAGACTGCTAATAATACTTCCCTTTGGTTATTACTAAGAGGATTTCAAATGAAAGTGTATTTCATCTTCAATCTCATGTGGCCCGAGTGAAAGCCCAGATGGGCTCTTGTTACATTCTGAACCAAGGATGTACGCAGATGACACCAGTTTAACTTTTGCCGGTAGTGACATGAACATCATCAATGAACACATTAATGAGGATCTAAATAGAATCAACGTCTGGTTAGCAGCCAATAAGTTGACATTGAACATGACAAAAACTGAATTTCTCCTTATTGGCTCTCGACAGCGGTTAGTGCATATGAATGAAGATCCCAGTTTTGACATTGGTGTCCCTGTTAAACAGGTGTCATTTACCAAGTCTCTTGGGGTTGTCATAGATCAGAATCTGAACTGGGAAAGTCACATTAAAATGATTTCACAGAAAATTGCTTCGGGTATTAGTGCAATTAAGCGCTTTCGCAGTTTCGTCCCACGTGAAACGCTACTCACTGTATTTCAAGGCCTGATCCAACCTCACTTTGATTATTGCAATGTTGTCTCGGGAAATTGTAGTAAGACCTAGTAAAGGCCTTTCAGAAAACTTCAAAAACTTTGCCACTTATGATAGCCACGCGGACGAACTTTTCCAAACCCTCAATTGGGAAAGGTTAAGCCATCAGCGGGAAATTGCTAAATTTCCCGTTGGCCTTGTCTCCTTCCTCTTCTATACGAGGGGGACGTGAACTAACCGGTTGTGTTATTTCGAGAAAGAGTAGGGGATTGTCTCCCGACACAACAGAGATACTAACAATCGCAACTGCACGGCAGTACATTGCGCCATAATAGCAGTCCGTATCACAAAAATAACCTTGTGAAGCGCAATTGGATATATTCATATAGAATTTGCGCTATATCAATGAATACCTTTACCTTTTACCCTTATATAACGTAAACGGGGGCGTGTCGCTTACATTTTCACTATGTAGCGTCTGGAACAGGGTTATAAGAATACACTATTCATCGTTCATTAATCTTGAATAGGGTATCGATTTTATCACTTTTACGGAACTTGACAGTTTTCGCCTTGGGGTTCTGGCACTGACATCCACGAGTTAAGAGTCAACACATGATTCTCGTTTTTCAGTTGTATACGCTAACTACTTAGGTTGTAATCTTATAAAGGGTGTGGAATAAATTTGCAAACATAAAATTAATTTTCAAGATATGAAGGTAAATATTTCAAACTTTCTTCATTACTGAACTAAATGTGCCGTTTATGGACGAAATTTTACACAATTCGTCCGAGCACGAAAGGAGACATTTACTTACAAACCCTTGCTCTAATTTTCAAAATGGTGAAAGAGTTGAGAGGATTTAGTAGCAAACGCGTTAACGTGAACACTCCTTGGTACTGGGCACCAGTAGTCTGGACGACTCACAGCAACGCATTCTCCCCGTTGAATTAACAATTATCCTTAAATGGCAAACACGCTCGAAATAATGATAATCGTTAATTCTACGACAAATCCTAACCACAAACCAAACCCTAACCATCGGACGAGTTCACGGGTAAACGACGGGTTCTCATTCACTTAGAGCTAGGGTTCACAGGTAAATAAGAAAAGGTAAAGAGGAAAAAAGTTTTTTTTTTTGAGCGCTCCTACTCGGACTCGTAACCCTTTGCGTGTACTGCAGTGTAGTGCAGACGTCATCACTGCTACACTAAGCCGGTCTACCACCGTTCGGAATGTAACAAATTTGTATCTTTACCCTTGAATGGTTTTAAGAATGTCATTAGAATTAACGATTATCATTATTTCATGCGTGTTTTCCATTTAAGGATAGTTGTTAATTCAACGGGGAGGATGTGTTGCCCACAGCAACGTGCCGGTGCTTGGGTACTGTGCCCCGTTCAGACTTGGTGCGGTGCCAGGGTACGGGCACTAATGTGAACATAGTTTTTCCATGGTGCCGAACCAAATTTTGAGCACCGTTGCCCGGGCCCCAGCACCAAGGGCAACACTCAGGCACTGGCACTTGGGTGAACAGGATTTTATCAGTACCCATGGGCACGAGGTTGGCCAAAGTTCTTATTCCGTCAAATTTCAAAAACAAAACAAATGGTTCAAAAGCCGTCATTATAATTACAAATTAATCAATTATTATTGTTTGAAGAAGTTTCATAACTAAAATGCTAGCATTATGCTCAAAATAACGTTACGGCATATTAATGTACAAAAGCCTACCACGCTTGCTCAAGCAGAAGTGCCTCAAAGTGAAAAATGATAAAGCGAAAGTGACCGAAAGTGCTCGAAGTGAAACTCAAGTTTGATTTTCTGCACTTCTTTTACACCTTACTAGTAATGTTTCTAAGATGAAGGAAAAAAAATGTCTTAAATAGTCACAATGTAATCACAGGCTTACCATCCTCTTGGTTTGTACCTCAAAATTGGTTTTGGGTTTCCTGTGGCTAGAGACCTCTACCCGAAAACTCGCTAAATAGAAAGCTTTTCCCCTAAAAAAAACACCACACACACTCCAATAACTACTAATCTTTATTTCTTGAGTATACTTAGAGCACAGTATCGCTAAAGTTTCATTCCAGGAGTGAAAATCTAACTCGTCCAATTCAACTCCTTATCATTTCTCGGTAATCTTTCAATTCGTAGCCACAGGGAACCCAAAACCAATTTTGAGGTACAAACGTAGACAGGATGTTTTTGGGCAAATTTGTTTGATTTTTGGGTTTTCAAGGAATTTGTGAATTTGGTGATCTTCCGAAAATTAGGAATGAAAATGTTTACCAACTGGTTTTCATGTAATAAATAGTAAATCACATAGCTACTACTTGGATATATAGAGGATATTACATGGCCGCGCGGAGATACGGATTTTATCTCCGAGTATTGATTAAATATCTTACGAGTGAGCGCCGCGAGATGAGCCACAGGAAGCCCGAGCTATATGTAAACAATCCTGAGCCACAGGAAACCCGAGCTGTATTATGAGCGCGCGCTAAATCAACACATTCACAGCAGAATCAAGTGAAATGGTATTTAATTTACAATTTGCTAAGAAATGATGGATTATTAAAACATCAGTGACAAATACACAAAATGGGAGGATGGTTAGCCTGTGGTATATATATAATTTATCTGCTCGAATCCACTATTTTTCGATAAACTCCCAGGCGTCACTGGCTTTCATTCCGCGTGAATGACAGTTGGCTGTGATTGGTTACCTGTGACACATTTCCGGTGTGAAGAGTTGAAGCGCGCGAAAAAGCGAAAGAAAGGTTTCATATCTACAAAATCTTCGGCAAATTTCTGACTCAACCATCAACATTTTCGAGGTAAAACTTTGTCTTTGTGGAGTCAAATATCAGTACAGTGTTGTACCTAGTTTTGAGGCAGAAATATGGCTTTAGCGGGAAAATCTGATTACTAAAAAATTCAAGAAATATCGGAATATCATACCTGCTTGAGAACAATCGACGTCGAATTCGGCGAGCTGGTCGATGATAGCCGTCTCTAAGCCATCACCCTGTGCTTTGCATTTGCCAGCATTCCCTGCCTTGGCTACGTTGACCTTGAATGGACTTCCAGGGACTTGTTTGCCGCCGAAAGAGACGTTGACATTGTATGGACCCTCGGTAGGTGCGACGTACTCGCATTTAAAGTTGTCTTTCGACTCTTCGTTGACTGTAATCTTTTCCACTGGTTTACCTCCGCGCGCTAGAACGAATTTAGAGAAAATTGTTAACGCTTGTTTGCAGGTATTTACACTTTTTTGGGAATAAAATTTCCCGTGAATTTGTTGAGACAGGACGAAACTCATTAGAGTTGGTTCACTTGATATTTACCAAGGGGCGTAGCCAGGAATTCCGCAAGGGCAGGTTCGGGGGGGGGGGGGGGGGGGTTCAGGGGGGCAGAGGGTCGGGGGGGGGGGGGTGTTCAGGGGGGCAGAGGTTCGGGGGGGGGGGGGGTGGGAGTTTTAGGGGTCTGGCGATCCATCACCTTACAGAGCTTTTTACCCTTTGGAAATCACGAAGGGGGGTCCTGGAATCTCCCCCTGGCTACGACCCTGAACGAGTGTTTTAATGCAACTATCAATGTTAATCAATTTTAATTTAATGCATGTAGCTATAGTATATAATGTGTATTATTAGTACAGTTGTGTTTATCATCAATTGCTTGCTTACTTGCTGGCTCAACACTGACATGCACATCTCCTTTTCCAGCATTCTCACACCCAATAGAAAACCATGTAGGCTTTCCAGGATTGATGCCAGTAGGTTGAACTCCTGGGCCAGCAACTTTGACCTTTGATGCATCTGAACTTGGAGAGATGGGCACCTTAAAGGGGCTACCAGGGACGTGTTTGCTGCCATATTTAACATTGATCTTGTGACTACCTGTAGGAATAAGGTATTGTTTCATTTGAACAAAGACAAATGAAAAGGTGTAAATAAAATTAATATTGCAACTTGTGCACAGTACAAAATCCAAGCAGGTGATTGGCTAATGACAGTCCTTTGTTGGTAACCACAACACGTTGTGCACTCAATTGGAATATTACAAGGGTTAGAGACTGTTTTATTGACAAATACTTGCAGACTCAGTACAATGAACTCAACATTTCTTCATACTGCATTCAGTCTTTGGCCTCACATTCATTATTTTTCGTTCATCGTATATTAGTCAGTGTGTGCCTGTATTTGTCAATTAAATTATTAGCTTTTGGGCATGTATCCAGTGTAATGTATCAGTCAATTCTGAACCTGCCCAACCCCTCCATAGGCAAACATAATTATAGGGCATTTGACAATTTATCAGTCTTGGGGGTGGGGCATTTAACAGCAAAGGTCAGCTGGGGAGTGTGGCATTTGTCAAAGAGAGTCGAAGACAGCCAAAAAAATTTTTTTAGGAGGTTTGCACTTATTCCAAAACCCAATGGTGGGGCATTTCCAAGGTTCCAATTCAAAAACGGCAAATGCCTCTCAAATAGCCACAGGAAATTATTAACTGATACTGTATATCAGGGTTTTCAATAGAAGCCAGCAGCCGGTGAATCTCGCCGGGTATTTTACATGAAATCGCCGCCTACTTTGATTGAAAAATTCCCCAAAATTATATATTTGCGGCAATGGCGCCCGATGCTCGCCGCCTACTCTTCAAGTTTTGCCACTTCAAATGTTATTGAAAACCCTGGTACATACATGTAACTATGCCTTAGGCATAAATGAATTTACATTGTGATGTACAATAATATAATGAAGGTACTCTAGCTCACCATCTTTCTTTGGGAAATAAGTGATAGCATGAAGTCCAAATTCCTCCTCTTCAATATCACAATTGACTGGTGTGTTCAAGTCATCTACTACACTAACCTCCAGCTTAGCCTCACCAGCAAGTCTAGTATCAATGTCAATATCAGCGGGTTCACCTGCACGAATACCAGGTTCAATTCCAGGACCTTCCACCTTGACTTTGGATGCATCAAATGGATAATTAATTCTAGCCTTGAAGGGGCTACCAGGAATATGTTTATCGGCAAATAGGATATTCACCATGTAATCTCCAGGTTCATTGGGCCAGTATTTTACATCACATGAGCCATCGCCATTGTCATTGCATTCAATCCTGGCTTCTGATGGGCCTTCAATTGTTAAGCCAAGTCCACCCTCACCAGCACCTTTTGTTTCAATCTTGAAGTCATTACGCTGGTCCACAAAACCTTTCTCCAACCCTGTGCCATAAGCACGACATTTGGCCGTGTTTGTTTGACAGATGTTGACTTTGAAAGGACTCTTTGGAATAGGTTGTTCATTGAAGTGCACCGCAACTGTGTATGTTCCTGGTTTATCAGGATAATAGGTTACTGTATAGGTTCCATCTTTATTGTCTTTTATCTCAGAAGTTGCCTTCTTGCCATTTCCATCCATAACGTTAACATCAATATCCCCTGTACCAGCATCTTGGGTATACACAGTGAATTCAGCAGGTCCACCTATTTGAAGTATAACACCATTAATGACAGTGATAATACAATAACAATAACAACTATATTTACAGCAGTCAACCAGAAAGAATTATGCTACATGTACTTTGGATTTTGCGCATTACATACAATAACTTGTACAGTTTAATATCTAAATAGTCTCATTTTATACCTTTTTCTTTGTTGTGTTGTTCTGTAAATTGTGTGAAATAAATTGAATTGAATAATAATATTTAATAATTATGAAACCATGATTTTGTTACCTAAATGCATTCTGTATTATTTACACATAAAACATAAAGAAAACCAAAAGATGCAAAACTGCCTAATTTAATGTTTAATTTTTAAGCAATTTCTACCCAGTCCAGGGTAAAAATTGTCACATCTTGCCTCAGTGACAACATTTTGCAACTATGATCGATTGATGATTGTACATTTACGATTGTAGGATTCTAATGACCCTTCTGAAGTACAGTTGTAATAAGCCACTGGCATTGATTTTACATGTATCTATTGTAAACAAAAAAAATTTTGCTCAATAAATGTTCAAAAAAATGTTCAACAAAGCTGAGAGAAAAGAAGATGATAACCACTTACCGTAGATAATTTTTCTTCAAATCTTTAGTGCTTTTCTATTATCAACATTTTCACATACAAGAATTGTCACAATCTACCTAAAATTTAACTTCATAAAATGAAAAGCAAACTCAAATAAGAGCAGAGTGTCACTCCGACGGTCAAATTGTCACTTACTCCATTTGCATACAGCCCTTCAATTTTCCCAAAATACTACTACGCAAAAACAAAATCAAACCATTGCACTAGAAAATTGGACAGAAAACATTTATACCCCATCTCAGACTTAGAGGATGAAACATGGACCTCATCCAGTGGCACATACCTGTATGTTATAATTATAGACCCTCACTGTAACAGTGAAGGCTTTATAAAGACCCTTGCAGTCATGCAGTGTCAGGGGAAATATTACCTGCACAAACACCCTCAGGTTCAAGTCCAGGTCCCTTGGCGTAAACCTTGTTAGGATCACCAGCAGGAGTAATAGGAACCATGAAGGGACTTTTGCTAATATCAACATCACCACAGGTCACGTGTATAGCATACTTGCCAGGGACATTAGGGAAGTAGGTAACCTCACAGATACCGTCGCCTTTATCAACACACTTGATCTCTGCCTGGGAGGGCCCCTCGATAGCAAATCCCAGGCTGTCAATGCCTGCACCCTTTGTTTCTACAGTGAAGTGGCAAGGTTTAGAAACTACGCCTGTGTTGAAAAGAACAAATATTTTTGTCACTTGGTAAATGTAGAGAAGAGAAAAGTTAATATCATACAATGTGTGCATGGCCAAAAATCTCTGGTGGTAAAGCACTGGTTTTGAATGAAGCAGATCATTGGAGCAGCCTTAGGAGAGAAATAATATTATTTATGAAATGACAATATATTAAACTAACTAAAACCCTACCCTGAACCTTAAAAAAACCTAACCGGACAGTAAACAAGATCTTAGATGATGATCCTATGCCTTGGTATGACAGATTAAAGAAATTAATGCTGTTAAATTCCTAGGCATCTACATGTACATATTGACAACACTTCTTGGAAAGTTTACATTGAGCACTAAATCCATTGGGATTATTTATAGATCTCCATTTTACCTATATTCTCAAACATTGGTGTCACTGCCTTACAACACTGCAACATACAGTAGTATGACATACATGTACCCTTCTAATCTACATACATGTACACTACAAATGTATTCCACGTGCTGCATGAATACCAAGCCCATACTGGTCCTCTTTATCACAATCTCCAAATTCTTCACATTTTCTGTATTCACCCATAAAGTACAATGTAGAAACTGGTAAATTTATCTACAGCACTTGCATCATAACAGACTCCTTCCTTCTTCCCGTTTCCGTTATTTTTTTATTCACTAATTCTCAAGTTTACAATTCCTGCAGAACTAATGTCAAACATTTTTCTGTTCTAATGTCAAAGGTCCTAAATTATGGAAATTATCTTCCAAATTACATTAACCCATCCAGCTTGAATACTGTCAAACAAATAAAAAATAATAGCATTTATTTAAACATGGTACTGGAGATACTGCAGCATTCAAAGCTGGTGTGGCTGTGATAATACAAAAGGAAAGATCTAGCTAATTGAAAGGCTGTGTGCAAAAAGGGCGTAAGTGATTCTTGATCACATTCTAAATTCTCCCTTAGAAAACAAATAAATTGAAGGAGAATTTAGAATGTGATCAAGAATCACTTACGCCCTTTTTGCACACAGCTCTTCAATTATAACCTTATTGATTAATATGTAAATTACAAGATGTTGATGGAAAAGAGACTATTGCATTATAAGATATTGAAATGGTACTAACTGACTAACTAGTTGAGTGACTAACTAGTTGAGTGACTAACTAATTGACTAATAACTTAATTAGATGAATAACTGAGTAGGTTTGTAAATGACTAGGCGAATGTCTAATAATTATGTAAACACTTGGATAAGTAAACATGAATGAGCATGCACGAAACATAAATAAACATACATGTATTGGTGGTATAAGAACTCATTGTTGATCCTTAAATATTTGGTTGCAGTGGAGTGGAGTTAATGGCCTTTTTGACAAGTTTTTTTAAAGCAAAACTCAATGAGTACTCTATCCTCCAATTCTTTGTTATCTATAGAAACAATTATTTTTATGCATTCATATTACTTTAGTTTCATTTTGCAGAACTCAATGATCATAGGAAGCCACTATTTAATTTTGCAAATCTAATTATTTGCTTCATTTTGTAACTACACCTGTACATTGTATATCTTCTAATCTGAATTATTAATAAATCCCTTTTCAACCCCCCTTCTTTAAGATATATATTCTACAATACTCTTTGGAACAATACAGTACCTCTTTCTAGTCCAGGACCATAAGCACGAATCTTGCTTGCATCAACAGCTGTTGCTACCTTAACTGTAAATGGGCTTTTGGGAACTTGTTTACTACTCCAGGTCACTGTAATCACATATTTACCAAATTTGGAAGGAAAGTAAGCACATGCATATGTGCCATCACCATTGTTTCTGATTTCTACTTTTTCTTCACCAAGGGGTCCTTCCACAAACACATCAAGTTCACCATCACCAGCTCCCCTTGTATCGACAGTAAATGGAGCACGCATACCAGCTTTGAGTCCAGTAGGCTCTACACCTAAAAGAGAGGAGTGATTGTGTTATACATATTGCCTATCCCGGGGCCATGCAACTGTCTGACCATTGTTTCTATGCCAGAAGGTGTGCAACAATGAGACAACAATGGATGGCCCTTACATGTAAGTCATACCAATACTTAGGATTGAACATATACATTTATACTTTAAAGTTGATTTCTACACATATAAGGTGGAAGATGTTACACCTTACCAACACATTAAAGCAAATCTCAGTGCATGCATTTTCAAAGTGTTGGCCTTAATTCATTACTCGGGCCAGGCTTTTTTGTGATGCAAGTTTGCTCAACATGCGACAGGCTCAACCAATCAGATTTGACACTGCTCGGGACACTGGCAGATCGCGGGTCATCTGTACAATCGATCTAAGATGGGTACAGCAGTCGATGGGGAAAGAGGTTAAATTTCATCAAATTTGCTTTAAATCACCACCAGAGAACAAGAATAATATCAGCTACATGTACATGTATGTACTCTTCAAATCAGCGTTTTACAGAAATCTTCTTTTGGTGTTCCCTGAAATGACTACAACATATGCATTGCAAAAGGATCAAACAACACTGAAAGCCCATACTGGTGCGAGATCTGAGAGCACAAGTACTGTGCACAAGCTACAATGCAGCTTCTGCGCATGGCCTCTTTTACTCCTCTCCTCCTTTAGAGATCATTGAGAAGCCCTTATTTTGTTGCTTTACTTTTTATATTGTTTTTTCAAAATGTTCTGACTATGGTACAGTGACTGATCTCGCTCCACACTCTTTTCAAGTGCCTACTCGCAGCTACATAAAAGTGCCAAGATTTTGAAATGGTTTTAGTTTCCATGGTCTAAGCTTCGATACTGTATACAAAGCTATGACATTTACATGCATATATTATTTTCAGAGGCACTGAGTTTTTGTGTATTCTAATTATTTATCCTGTGTTGCTGGTTTCCTTTTCATTTGCCGGGTCATTTGCCCACAGTTGCTCTCAAGGCCAGCGATTATGATTTAAATTATCCTACCTAAATAAAATTTAGGGCTTCCAATTTCTTTTTTAAAAGGTGTTGGTATACACTATCACTATCACTATCACTATCCCCATCCCAATCCCCCCCCCCCCCCCCCCAAAAAAAAAAACCACACAACAACAACAAAAACCGGCAAAAATTAATAACTAAAAAGAAATGGCTATAGCATGAGGTATTCCCAGGTGGTCGCCCATCCAGTTACATGTACTAACCTTGCCCGATTGGGCTTAACTTTGGGTGATTGGACAAGAATGTGGTTTTGCCATCTGAGCTAAACAGCCAGAGACCACAGGGAAACCAATTAGGTCTGTCTGACCTAGTGCAAGTTTCTCTGACTACCATAGGTTTTTTTTCAGGTACATCTCATTCATTTTTTTATACTTAGATCAGTGTTGTACATATGTAAATTATATTTTAAGATTACCATCTAAGAGTAAATAAAAGCTGTTGTTGTTAACATTTTGGCAAAGCTGCCTTCTAATGATATATATTGGCCTGAGTTCGGTTGGCAGTGCCAGCCTCTCGTTCAGATTAAGATTCTGGAGAAGACAGAATCATACTCACAGAAAGTATATTAATTTATTTCTGACTACTTACCAGCACCAAACACCTTGACCTTGCTTGGTATAGGGTCGATCTTTGGTGGGCTGACATTGACGTGGAATGGGCTACCATGGATTGCCTGGCCTCCATACTGGACTTTGATTGTGTGCTTGCCAGTATTAACAGGCTGATATTCAACTAAGTACTCATCATTCTCTTGAAATTCCACAATAACATCAACATCTTCACCTCCACGAGGATCAATTACCTTGACAGTAACCTTGCCTTCTCCAGCACCCTTTGTGAACACTGTAAAGTCTGTATACTTTCCGGCCATCACGCCTGTTGGTGCAAGACCAGGGCCTTTGGCATAGGCTTTTCCTGCATCAAGATCAGATGCCACTTCCACACGGTAAGGGCTCTTGGGGATGTGTCGACCATTATATTTAATATGTATGTCATATCTCCCTGTAAAAAAATGACAGCTTCAGGACATTACAAAAAATGTACTTCCCTTTCTTTCTCTAAGGTGGATCAATAAAATGCTATTAATTTTGAATACATATGCTCTGCATAAGACTATTGGTTGTCCATGTTTCTTGTTGATGACAAGTTTAATATCCACTTTAGATAACTTGAGTATAAGGAAAATACACAGTTGAAAGCTGGCTGTTCAAACCCAAACAATAATGTAAAACCACATAATTTAGAGAAAATTGTAATACACTAACAGTGGTATTAAATTATAGAATGAGTACCTTGTTGTTTTGGGATGTACTGACAGGAGTGGGTATGATCCTGATTATCTCGAACAAACACCTCTTGTTCAACCTTTCCTGGTGCATAAGCTTGAACACTAAGTTTGCCTTTGCCTGCTCCTTGGGTGAACACTGTGAAATCTGCTGGTTTCTTGGCAACAAGCCCCTTTGGCTCAATACCTGGCCCTTTGGCATGGCACTTGGATGCAGGATGGACCCTTGGTCGTAATGGGGCACCAGGCTTGCATTTGGCTTCTGGGAAGTAGGAGATGTAGGTCATCATACTAAGCTCATCAACTTTTGGATTCACCATGTCAGCCGGATCCAAGACCTAATAAATAATGAAATAAAAATGTAAGAGATTGCGAGTGAACTTAATAAGAGCTGAAATTATAGCTGAACAATCTACACATGAACATGTGGCTTTCCGATTTCCTGCTAAAAAGGTGCGAAAAATGATTGACAGCTGATGTCATTTAATGGGCATCTTATTTCATTCTCCATATCCTGTAATTTTCTGTGCCACTTTTCGTTCTTAAGGATTTCTACGTTAATGCAATGCCCAATAAAGAAAAAGTAGATTGTTCTTGGTGGTATTCAAAAAAGAAGAAGAAAAGAGAAAAGCAGCATGATTTAGTTGTTATAATTTAGTTTGTGAGTAAATTTGGCAGTGGGTGTAAAGTTCTTAGGACCAAGAATGGCTGGAGGAATTCATATTCGAATTTCAAGAAGTTAGAATCATTGAAGGTCAAAAGTCCACAAAGAACCAAGCAATAAAGTTTTGTCATATTCAATCAACCAAAAAATTTCAGCAAATTCGTTGCAGGAAGCGAAGGTTTGCCAGTTTTACTTCAGTGCGATGAAATTACATATAGAATGTGACATAAGAGCTACATTGTATGTTTCTTTTTTGAAATTAAACTGGAATCAACACTAGTTTGTGTAGAAGCATCAGGCATTGGTAAACTTTTCTAACTTCTCAGTCAAGCCAGCTGTGTTCTGAGCCAGCTCGTCTGAACTTTGTAATTGGCTGAAATACTGAACACAACATGGTTGTTCTGATTGGCTAAAGTTAATGAGATTATCCTTGGAGGCAGGACTTCTTAGTCAATCGTGAAAGCAACTGAAAACCTTTATCAGCCTGTTTCTCAGCTCTTTTTGGCCAAAACAAAACTTTGTTGAAATCCAGCCTTTTCGCATTTTGTCCAATTGTTCTCAAATTTGCATGAGTCATAGAAAACAGCCGTTTCTAAAATATCGTGTTGGGGAATTTTTAAATTATATTTCGTTCAGGTTTTATGACCTGGTTTGTATCAAAATGGGATGAAAAATTTCTCTGAAAAGGGATAAAATCTGTAATATGCAAAATACATGTATGAAAAATCCCAACACTAATATTTTAGACAATTTAGATTGGATTTGAATGGGATAATGATTTGCATTGAAAAATATACTTTTAACTTTTGTTCAAAATGGATTAAATATATTTTCTTCAATACCTTTAAAATGGTATGTAGTACATGTATGGCTATGTGGCTTTCACTGCGATGCTGCAAGAGCACTTTTCTAAAATGACACCTCAAACCTTTATCAATATCTTTAATAAACCTCACTGAACACTTGCCCAGCACCAAGCCATTCTTTCTACATTACCATTTCACTGCAAGATCAATTCAACCACCCTAACTGTAAAGCATGCTGGGAAACTAAACATTCTTCACTTTTGAAGATGATAATAAGCCTGACTCAGTTCTTCGAGAAAGTGCTGATTAAAGCCTTCAGACTTTAATGATGTCCTTCAGCCCTCCATAAAATAATGAAACCAAAATGCAGACAGCTTCAAAAGCCTTATGTTCTGAGTGTTTCCCGAAAAATGGCTGACTAAATACTGTGAGCCCTTTTAACCCTACCCCTTTGGGGGGAAGGGTTACCAGTAAACCATTTTCAAAAACTTGGGCTTAAAGGATTAAAAGACCAACAGTAAAATGCTCTTGTACTAAATGTGTAAGGGTGTGGTATTGGTTAGAACTGCTGCAACATATTAATGCAACATTTTGCAATGAATTTCATTGATACAGTTTGATTAGCTTGACAAAACTTCAATACCTGAGGGATGTCCAGCCAATCTTGAGCTAATTTCATGGCCTGTTTTGCATTCTCTAATGCATCCTTGGGGTCCAGATCCTCACACTCTGGCAGCAATCCTGGTGCAATAGCATCTACTAGGCAGGCTATGGCACGACCATCATTCCAGTGATTGGTAAAGTTGTCCATTGGCACAGACTCTGGCATCTTACTCTTGACCCAAGCCAGCAGTGCCTGTTTGGGTGTCATCTTCTTAACTTCTTCATCATCATCATCCAGATAAGGCATACTGATCTGATACTTTAGGATAAGAGTCCATATCAGGCCAAGAATCAGCTTCAGGTTTCCCTTCACAATGTCACTTGCATCTGAAGGAGGAGATAGTACCAGTTTCAAGTTGTGTATATGTTGTTGTACATTAAAAAAGGGCAAATGTACATTTACATACAGTACATACCTTACTTTCAGTCACCTAATAGAATCTACTTCTAATTTGGAGTTTTAAAATAGCATGTTCCAAAGGTCAGGGTCATGGTTTTCTTTCACAACTCTATCCAGGATTATTCTTAATATATCAGCAGTTTGGATCATCTTTAAAGCTATTTTACATTAAACTGAAACATGAATATAGTACAGCTCAACATTGTAGTATTGGTAAATTAAAAGCTGGAAAGTTAATACCTTTAGAGAAAGCCTTGAAATATTTTAATAAGTGAGTTTGGAGTTTCAGTAAGACATGCACAGGACACACGAGTCAGGATCAACAAGTGGTAGATAAAACATGAGCGGACGATCTTTATGGCCATTTACAATGGCGAGCCACTTTGGCAAGCCATAGTAAATGATCATAAAGATTGGACGCACATATTTTATTGTGCTTGTGAAATGAAACAATAATTGGAATGCACAAATTATTGTTATGTGATTCTGTGTTATTCTAATTATGGAACTTGAAATGACCATGTATGTCCCATAGGAGTTACAGATCTTTATCAAAAGTTATGCATACTTATTAGCCAAGTACGAAATCTTTGTCAAAAGTTAATTCATTCATGAATAATTTTATTGGGATTTACAGTACTGTGCATGTGATCTGAATACTGAGTTGGGATTGGTTTGCATCCTCATTAATTATTCATGAATTTTACAATATTAGGTTCTCACACTTAGCTTTTCAAGGAGAGAGTAAACATTTTTTTATTATTCCTTTCTACCAATAATTTATTATTCACGAGGATAATCACCAACTACAGCTCTAAACTTGTACCATCACCTTTAATTAAAACCCCCATGTTTTGCGAGTGTAACAAAATATTTAATTCAAAACCCTCCCAGACGTTTTAGTTTGCACAGTACGAGCATAAGAAAAACAAACATGCAAAGATGTTTATAACATGGACCACACCAAGCGAAAAGGGACCTTGTGACATAATTTAGGACTTAATTTCGAGAAAAAAATGTGAAAACAAATCAGTTTGAATTAATTTAGTAGAACAAGCATTTCACAGGCTACCAAAGAATCAGTAGAATCAAAATTACTTCCATGTATCTGTTTAAATCGAATAAAAATGAAATAAAAGTGGAAGAGTAATATTAGTAGCACATGTTTTCATTCATTAGAAAAACATTTTATAAGAAATGGCTTTTCAAATGAAGAATAAATTTGTAAGAGACTTCAAACTGGCTTGTGAACAATGGAAGTGCTCACAGGTGTGAATGTCTGCCATTGTTCAACTTTTATCATTGAATATTTAATTGCAAAACAACTGCAATAGATGCTTTCTGTGTAGATGAGAGGAATGATGAGGAGATCATTGGACTGACAGAGCATCTTGGAAGATAATTTTAAGTGAATATTGCTAATTTTAATGCTGCAGAGAATGAGAGTTTGAGAATTGAGGTGATGGCGAGTTGGTACAGTACTTGAGTTGGATTGTAAAAGGAAGCCACGAGGAAGAGTTCGCAATCTAGAGTAGTTTTTTTTAACTAGAAAACAAAGTTTACCATATTTTCCTCTACTATAAATTTGCAAGCTACACAACAACTCGTGTAGATATACATGTAAGATGGTGAGATTGCTATAAATATTACATTTATCTCATGTTCTCTCTTTTCAAAGGCAATCAAATGTCAACAAAATGAGAACAGTCGTTCAAGTAGCATCTTTTGAACATAGATTGTTTCTACTTTAGGAACTGAATAATTTATTTTTAAAAATCATTCTTATCTGAACCAGTTGTCCAACTGTTCCAAACTGCCCTTAACTCACAATCCAATATGTCATGAAGCTCCCTTTTTTGCTTGGTGCGGCCCATATTATACTCATCTATGGGTTTGCCTCAGCATTCAAAATTTCAGGCAGATTTTGAAACTTCCATAGAATCCTGTGACTCATGTGTGAAAAAATCCTTGGATTTATAGGTGAGGAAACACAAAGGAAAGATTTGCATGGTACATGTAGTTAGCAAAGATTATAAGTTTCTAAATAGTTTATCTGAATAGTTTATCATGTGCACTCCAGCTGAAATTTCTAACTTGCTTATTGAGAGCACATTTTCAAATAGAATTCTTTCATGACCTAAACGAAAAATAATACTTTCACTATCATAATTATGACAGTGACCATTACTACTCAATCTAAGTTGACTGTGGAAGTAATTGTTGAATGACCTTTACATAACATGTTTTATAATACTGGGGTATATTTTGTAGCCTGAAATACAGCCACCTCCTCAGCTCGTTACAGGGTCCACACCCTGGAACGAGCTGAGGCAGGCTGTATTTCAGGCTATATATTTTGGCGACATTTTTGACATCTGTAATCAAGGAACAAATACATAACCTGTGATAACTGCTACACCTTAGATTATAGGGGCACTGAACCTTCAAGTTTCTTTAAACAAACTACACAAATAACACCCTGAGATAGAAGAAAAATACCATGTGAATGTCCTGATCTTTTTACAAAGGATGGCAAAGATTAAGAGTGGATTTTGAAACTTGATTTCAAGTTGTGGTAAATTCAGTATTTTTCATCCATGCACTCAATCTTTGCCATCCTTCATCGGTTTTCTCAAATTTTCTCCAGTATACCTGAAAAGCAATTACTCTGCTAATGTGAGTAGTTCTTGTCTTTTTTTTCTTGAGGAAGTTTATCATTTGGGGGATGACAGTACCCCTTTAACAAGCAACAATAACATACCTGTATTTTGCTGATGTCATGATAAGATTAACTAAATAAATTCGTCAATTTTCACTGATTAAAAATGTAAAGTACCTGTGTATTACATATACTTGTATCAATATTAATACTAGTTCACTTCAAAGGCTTCATTTGATAATAAATTTGAAATCCAGTAGACAAATTAACACTCAGCCAAAGGGTAGAACATGTATAAACAGGCACAGTCTGCCAGACTTAATATGACAACATGTGATTGTTGAAATAATGAAGCCACATGAAATTGAAAAAAAATAACAGGTATTTTCTACATGTATATGTTCAACTCAAATGCTTGTAACACTTTGGCAATGCTTGAAAGTGCACTACAGTTGCTGGACATTTGGTAATAATTTTTAATTGCCATATTTTGCACTGTTTTGCATTATAGTATTCATTTGCATGTGACAACATCAAAAATCTAAATTATATACAACTATACATGTACACATTGTAAACATACACATTGCACTTGCACGTTGTAAATGAGCTTATAAAATGCTCATTAGTGACTACGTACGTGGTTCAATAAATTACTACTACTACTACTGTACAACCTATAAAGCAGTTTCTTTACCATTTTGTACATGTCCCTGATTTAGGTTCTCAAACAAAAGTCCAGGTCAATACAATGTTTTGCTCATGAGATACAGACTGAGAGGTTCAAATCATGCCCAACTAACATTCACCTGTCACGAAAATCAACAAATTTGTGCCAAATTAAAGGTTTTTGGCTTTACGAATGTTTAAAAGTTATGTTTAATGGGACTCATACCGAAACCCAATGAAATGTATAAATGTTTGCTTTATTTAAAACAAAGTTTTGGTGGCCTTTTTGCAGCCAGCATACATTTTACAGTAACACAAATGTGTTGTATTTGTTTGCCTATAACTCAAAAACAATTCTCTTCTGCTTCAAAATTTGGCCTACATGTAGATGTAGTTTTGATCTCTCTTCAAGCTCAAAAACATTTTATTTTATTTGGGAATCAAAACAATTTTATGTGACATTGATGCTAACCAAGAATTTTGTGAACTTTAAATTTTAATAATAAGCTTTGTATTTGTTTTTATTATTGTTCAAAAACATGCTAAATAAAACATTTGACTTATGGTACAATAAAGTCTCAATAGAATCAATTTCATATTGGAAACTAAAAGAAGAAGCCGAAAATGTTGTCTTTATATATGTACATGTACATGCAATTATATTAAACCTCTAGTGCCATTGAAGCATTATTAAAGCATAATTTTGGTTTCCTTTAGTAATTCAAATTTCACTAAAATTAACAAGGTGACCATGGTTAACATGTTAAGATAAAATTATTATACAGTGTGGATACATTTTCTGAATTTATTAAAGTGCACCTAACCCCTTTTGCGATTTTTATACATATGAATCTTTGTAAGGTTTTGAGTACTTCTGCAAAGACATTTTTGGCTTACAAAGAATACTTTATGTTCTAGGCTTGTTTGAAATGGTGAAAATTTGACCTTTCCTGATCCATGACTGCGTAAGAAAAAGTCTCGGTCGATTCTGGATCTTACGTCATCTAATTCATTCGACTTTGCAATAAGTTGAATAAATGTTTAGCATTTTATCTAAAATAACTGTTTTCTTTACTAACAACTCACAGACCGTATAAATTCTCTATATATCGATGTTGTTGTAATAGAAAGGCGCAATGGAGAATAATGCATTAATGAGGTGACATAAGATCCAGAATTGACCCAGGCTTTTTCTTACGCGGTCATGGTTCAGGAAAGGGCAAATTTTCACCATTTCAAACAAGCCTAGAACATTCTCTGTAAGCCAAAAATGTCTTTGCAGAAGTACTCAAAACCTTTCAAAGATTCATATGTATAAAAATTGCATCAGGGGTTCGGTGCACTTTAAGTGATAGCACTCTAAAACTGTTGTTCTGCAGCACCTATGGCATGGCATTTGCACTCTGGTTATGTGGTAATTTTACTTAATAATTGTTCTAGAATATCTTGAGATAGCACTAACCAGGTACAATATATTACTCAGAATCAACAGTAATTAAGAAAGATAATAATTGGTTCATTAGGATTATTTAATGGAATAATAAGTACTCACTATTGGTTTTATGGGAGAGTAAATAAGTTTAATAGATCTAAGAACAATATAAATTATGTACTGTACATATAATATAAAGACTTTTTCTGTGGCAATTAAATAAGGAAAAGGAGTTGCCAAACCATGACCTAATAGTTACATTTTCGTATTGTTATCTGTGAATTCTGAGAATACAATTATATAGTTCTAAATCCTCTCAGTCAGTGTAGGATGCCCAATATCACACCCTATACTGCTAAACAAGGTAATCACAAGAATGTTTTGTAGATTTGAAGAAGTAGAATAAAGATATCTCAAATAGACTTATTTTTAACTATTTGTAAATATACTTTATACTTGTAATTTTTAATATTCTGAAACTAGTATGTAAAATTGATATGTATTTTATTGATTTAATAAAGACATTATTATTATTATTATTATTATCAGTAACATCATAACCCTTGGTAATTATATAATCAATATATTTGTATAAGATATAGCTAGGGAATTGATTACTTCACTAACGTTCACCAAAGAGACATTTTGTTCTTATATGCATGAAGGATTGGTACTTATGAAAGAGCACATTGAAATAAATTACTACATAATACGATTAATATTAACTTTCTAAACTTGGCAAAGATCTCACTCAGTACACTCTATTTTTAGCCTAATATTTCACTCCTTTATTTGCAATGTGGGTTTAGCAGTGCTTTTCGCTATAAATAATATCCGTAGACGTAAACCTAAAATATTTTAAATTCATTTCTAAAATGGCAGCTATTCAATTCAGGAGATGCCACCTCATCCTGTCGTGGTTTAACAGAGGCCCAGCATGTACACGAAACTATTGTGTTTCAACTATTATTCTTTCTCTACAAATGATAAATAAATGAATTGGCAACATTCCTTGCTGATAAAAACACAAATACAGATACAAGCACAACACAAGTTCCTCTGACGAGTTCTTTTATGAAACCCTGATCAACAAATTTATACTAAAACTCAGCTGCATTGCATGTTATCAATCCAAGAAAAGAAGAATCGAAGTTCGAGCCCGGTTTGAACAACAGATCCGGGAGCACATCAGTTGATTTATCACATATGATCTGCACCTTTGCGTGAACGTCTGTGTGCTACTCGCTTTCCACGGCGGTTAGCATACCTCAATCGACTTTAGTTGATTACATACCATTGTACTATTATTCAGTTGTTTAAATTACCATTATTTCCTGATTTTGAACTGGTAACTATCTTCACACTAACAAAGCAGATGTTGCAACCCACTCTAGCCTTAATACATGCACTTGATCGCATAGGAATATTAAATCAAACTTAAATTAATATAAATAGGGGTATGAATCGTAAGCCTCTCTTTACTCATTATGTAGAACTGATATTATGTAGTCTGCTCTTCATCACTAACAATTTTTGTATTTGTTATAGCATATATTGCACATAACGAGCTGTTATTAAAACCACAAGAAATTTGGAAGAACAATTCATCTTAAACACTGATTTTTAGAAAACAGGCAAGTCAGCATGACATGAACGGGCCAAATCAGTCAAACAACTGTGTAACATACCACACTTAATTGTACCGACAACACTACATCTAGAATAAATTGTCGACCTTATCAGGGGTAAATGCTCTTTTGTTTACAATTCGCAAGTTTCGCATATAGATTTCAGCAATAAAAGAGTCGAGATAATAAGATCGAAAGGAGCGAGGGTATAATATGAGAAGAAGGTTGATTAGAATGACTGACTGACTATTTCGACCATTTTTTATTTTTAAATCCATAAATGCGAATGGGATGGCACTGTAGCATCCCCGCACGAGTTCTCCACGCATGTTTCGCGGAGTTTTAAAAATCGCTTTTCATATGTATGTACAACCAGCTGTAATTTGAATGAACAGCTCGAGAACAAATACACGAAAGCAGTTCTAAGAGCCAAATGCTATTCATTTCTGTCACCCTTCACTAAGCAAAAACAAACAACTAGAAGCCGCGTCGGTCCCATGGAAAAAATGGATCTTATATTCGAGATTAATCAGTTTCCGTAGCTTCCAGACCGTTCTACCGATTTTGCTATTTTAAGTAATTAAACTCAAATGAAAACTTCCTACGCTCCGTAGCAACGTCATGAGCCTATATCGAGTATCTAGCATAGCAAAGTGGTGGCGTAAACTAGACGTGAATGTATCGAGGTCAACGCCCAAAAAGCGCTGTCAGAGAATCATAAAAAAGTAAGCGGGCCGGTGCATAGTAAACCAGATATAATAGAGAGACTCATTCAGAGACTATCCCATGCACACACTAACCCACAACATGTGATACTACTCAAACTAATTTAACTACCAACCAGAGACCGCATTAAATAATAAACATATGGCGTTTAAAGACGCTCAATCATCTACGTTAATATGACTAAATATGGAGACCGCGGTAGGATACGGAATTCAATTTATTACCCACTAGTAAATGTTCTATCAAATTGACGGTGCGACCGTTAGGTTAAAACCAAATGGAGCAGTTGCTTACGAGTGACTATGTGGAGGAGTGCACTATGTATTCATGAGTTTAGTTCGAGCTGTGTGCCATAGTTTGGAAGGAACACTGACGTTAGCTGGCTTCTCACGCCTGATCTCCGTCATGCTCGCGGTCAGGGATAAAATTACAATTCAGATAATATGCATGCTAATGTGATTGCTCCTCTACTATCTCGCCACAAGCTCAACTTGCACATACACAGCACTTCATACTGTTACAAACTTCACTTACCGATATTCACAAGTCGAATATTCTCGTCCTCTATAAATTTCAGCGAAATCGAGACATTCTCAATCTTTTGTGACTTGAAAACCGGTTTCTTGTTGAATCTTCCAACCTTCTTGTGCGAGAGGACTTGAAGGAGAGCAATGAGCTTCAGACCATCGCATAAATCGGTCTCCAAGCTGTAGATGTATTGGTTCACACCTTTTATATGTTCGTTACACCAGCGAGTAAATGTGTTTTGCTGGATTTTCTTCCACTCGGCGTCTGCCGAAGTAGGGTCGGTATCGGGCATAGCGAAGTCGAAGTCCTGAAACAGATAGTAATAAGGTTTAGGGCGAACACTTCGAGTTTTCTAAGCCTGTCAGCTAAACCGAGCTTCGTACAAACTTTGTGAAGCCGCCTACTTTTCCTCAGTGCAGCGTGAACACTATGCAAACAAGAGTTTGTCTAAATAAGCTCTCGAGTCCACTGAAACTCAGGCCAATCAATGTTTGTATGAATTATTCATGTTTATACAGAATACACGGTTCGATGGACGTACAGTCAAAACAAGTCCTAAGAATTTAACACCCTTACTTGACTTGGATCCATGTTATGTTGCTGATGGTGAACCCAGCAGGGTAAATCCTTTAAGTTAGTTAGTGTTCCAGTGTTAATCTCAACCCTAGGCCTAAGGAAGTCCGTAGCAGCCCTTAATCGACGCTCCTTTAGGCCAGGGTACACGAGAACCGGTGCGCGAGAGTGAACGAAAAAAGATTGCGGCAGCCTCTATAACTATTCAGTCGTCCCAAAAATGCATCCGAAAGCCAATTGGAGTAGAGGGTGTGGAATTGAGGTGTGGAATCTGGATGACCATCAACCTTTCAACTGACCCCGTCTTACCTTACACGTCGAAATTGACGCAAACACTCTAAAACTCAAAGCGAGAAAAGCAAGCCGGCGTCACGCCAGGGTTCAGACCTACCGATTTTCTATGGTCGCTCGGGAAGGAAGGTATCCCACGGATTCTACTTTGACTCTCAGATCCCTGAAACTTAAACAGAGGGGTTTTCATGAGTCAAGTAAATGAATATTCCAAGTGGTTTTTTCCTGGTGCAAAGTGTAATTTCCTCGTCACGATTTCACACTTTATCGATGTTACAAATCCGTTTTGTTGTATAAACTTGATTCGTCCGTATGAATGCGCTATTCCTGGAAAAAACCGCACCGCGAAGGCTCAAAACTAACCCAGGAATCAAAAACAGAAGGGGAAAGAAATGGAGTGCTCGTGTTTTTATTGGAATGAAAGCCCAGGAACGATTCCTAGAGAAAACAGATATAAAGTCACACTGATGTAGAGTTGTGTTACGCTGCCATATCACGACGGGGTTTATGTACACAAGATCGAGACAACTGAGAAACGGCAATAAGAAAATATACAACCAAATATACGTGATATCTTTTACGGTAAAAAACATTCGATGAGGAGGCTAGAGCGATGTTGATGGCTGTTCAGCCGTACATCCATCTCTTACTCTTTCGGTAAAGCAAATTTTATTAAGAAATCTGCAACAGAACTTAGAAGAGCTGTTGAGGTACTTCAGCATGTTCAGTGTGACCCAAATCTGGAGTAACATTAACCACAGGAAACCCAAGCTCTGTGTTTCTTCATTGGGCTCTGTATGCAATTTCAGCGAATTCTGTTGAATATTTTACCCCTCGACCTCTCCAACTATTAAAGATAAAGACTTCAGGGGAGTTTTCATTGATTTTATTTCAGCATTTCTGGTCTAACGGATACAACCAAATACTCGTTAAAAATCTCATACAAACCCTTATAATTTAAAATACAGAGCTTGGGTTTCCTGTGAATTAACGAACGCTTTTTCACTTGGAATATCATCGTTTTTCACGGATCGCCGTTTGTTCATTAAATGACAAAGTTGTGTACACTTGTGATTCGGCGTACGACAGGTACGGTTGAAGGTAAAAAGAAACTTGTTCTCTGCGGGAAGTGGTTCGTTTTATCCTTTTTGTAAGAGTTGTCGCTCGGCGCAAGTCAGGGCGTGTACAATTAAATATAGTTTATAAAGAACACTAAAAGTGATATTGATTATATTAATTTAATTGTTCCCAAAACGAGTCTACATAAATACCGCTCATCATGGAACTTAAAATATGACAATTGGAGTTTGACTTGTTTCGGCACTTGGTCACATTCTACTGGTCTTCTACTTTGGATAATTACCGACTAATGTTTGCGTGTTCAGTGATAATTAGACATCTTCAATTCGCGTTTGTTACTATTTTGTCTTGTGTCAACAAATGTGAACTGGATTTTCACGTGTGACTGCAATGGCAATGTATAAAATTGAGCGGTTTTCAATTGAGTGTAGTAAAACCAAACGCAAACTACCCACGTGCACGGCCAGCCAATCATAGGAGCGAGTAATCACAAGTTACTCATAAATGCTTCCCTGTGGGCCAACGACAAACAAAGCAAAACAAAAATCAATTTGCGTTTGGTTTTCCTTTGGATTCTGATTGGTTGGTTTACTTTCTCAGCCAATAGGAGAGCTTAGTAAACGCAAAATCCGCTCTATAGAACGCGACATAACGGGGTAGCATGATCGTGCTGTGAGTTGTGTTCGTATTACAGTATATTACAATACAATACAACATGTTTTTATTGGCACTTTGATACAATTTATGTACATCAGTGTAAATCCAATAATTGAAATAAACTTAAAGAAAACACAAGTAAAACCGTAACAAGCGAGAAAAATGTATATATATACATACGATTACAAAAACGAAGTCATTTTGTAAAAGTTGTTTTGCATGACAATTTCGTATGATGCAGGTCAGAAAAAAAAGTATAAAACGTAGCTATCTTATACCAGAGTTCCGGTCACCCTTGCAATTGTCCTTTTCCAATTTTGCGCAACACGAGTCAGTTTACTCAGTAGCAAATGTATAAAGTTAGCAAGTTTCGTAATATTACTGACTGATTCAAATCAAAGACGATATTAGTAGTTCATCACCAGTCCTGCTAGCACATTGGATGCGTACACTGTGGCTTAAGGAATATGTCCAAATCTAGTCGTTTACGTGGCTTCAAAATGCAACTGTTTAGCCTAAATTGAATGAACGTAGAGGAATTCAACAGACAAACTTTCAAGAGCGTCGTTAATAAATAAGGGGTATTTTGGCTATATTTTTAAAAACACAAAACTGATAACCAAGTTATAGTTAGCAAAGTAATGGTACCGGTAGTGTAACTCGATACAGCTCCCGCAGAGTAACTGCAGAATAACCCTGGCACTTGATTCATTAATAATACATTTTCTCAAACCTTCTAAAACCTACCCCAAAAATAAAAATAAACTATAAACCATTTCCAATCCCTGGGCCCGGGATAGCGCTAAATCTGTACAGTTTCCCCTCGGGTTAGTGATTTATCCCTAGGATAGCCTCTAAATCTGTAATTGTACTCTGTACAGTTTACCCTCGGGTTAGTGATTTATCCCTAGGATAGCCTCTAAATCTGTAATTGTAATCTGTACAGTTTCCCCTTGGGTTAGTGATTTATCCCTAGGATAGCCTCTAAATCTGTAATTGTACTCTGTACAGTTAACCCTCGGGTTAGTGATTTATCCCTATATAGGATAGCCTCTAAATCTGTAATTGTAATCTGTACAGTTTCCCCTCGGGTTAGTGATTTATCCCTAGGATAGCCTCTAAATCTGTAATTGTACTCTGTACAGTTTACCCTCGGGTTAGTGATTTATCCCTAGGATAGCCTCTAAATCTGTAATTGTAATCTGTACAGTTTCCCCTCGGGTTAGTGATTTATCCCTAGGATAGCCTCTAAATCTGTAATTGTACTCTGTACAGTTAACCCTCGTGTTAGTGATTTCATGATCCCTAGGATAGCGCTAAATCTGTAATTGTAATCTGTACAGTTTACCCTCGGGTTAGTGATTTAACCCCGGGGTAGCGCTTACTTCGAACAACCCAGCCCTGACTCGGCTATTATGGGAAATGTTAAGTGGCATGGTATTCTGCAGTTAAGCCGAAAATTGGAAGATCGTCCCGGTTAGCTCAGTGGTTAAGCTCCGGTCTGTTGTGCGGGAGGTCGTGGGTTCAAACCCCGGCCGGACCAACACTCGGGGTCTTAAAATAACTGAGTAGAAGGTGTTGCCTTTGTGAAACAATTTCGTTCACGAGCTGCAAATGGTCAGACCTTCACGTCTTCTCGGATAAGTACGTTAAATCGTAGGCCCATCAGTGGGTGAAGAGTCACCTCGTGGAAATGCCACTGATTAATCCGTTATTATTATTATTATTATTGTTGAACGAATGTGAATTGTTTAAATACGACATCACACATATTTACGCCTTGTACCTTAGCATAAAAGTACAATATCGTCAGGTGTGGAAACATTACCTGGTCTTTATTCTGAAAATGTCTGAGTGTGTTGCAAAAGCATAAACCAAAAGTAAAACAAACAAAACACCCCTTCAAAAATAAATTACATGCCTATTCCAACCAACGTTCCCAGGAAAAAAAAAAGTAAAATACGATTTTAATAATTGGTGACCAGCTAAGACAAAAGGGTTAGAAAATATTCAGTAGAAAACCACGACGGACGTGGCCTAAAAAGAAGACTAATAAAATGTAAGAACTAACGGACGAAGTACATCCCAGCACTCTATGTTAGTCAATTTTAATTCCGTTCAGGCCAAAAAGAAAGAATCTCTGGTGCTTCTATTCTTGCATTGACATGTTTAGTATTAATGAGTATATAGACAGTCATAGCCACAATTGAATTGAGATGCTCAGAATCATAAAAGGGTTAATTAGTTCTTAATCGTTTTTTTTTTTTAATATTCGGTATAAATAAAGTATGTTGTTGTTGTTCATCTTGAACAAAATCGAAAAAAGGACGGGCCGAGTTCGTAAAGTTAATACATTGATTTGGTAAATAGAAACTGAATAGCAAACTTTCAAAAATCCGCTCCGAAATAAGGTTCAATTAATCCATGATACAAACAGCCGTCTTATTTCAGCGACTTGAAAGCTCACCAGTCACCACATGTTAAATATCCAAAACGTACTAGTTTCGATGTGCCCTTTCTTGTGATGGAGTTAATTTCTTAATTATATTAGCTTTACAAACTCGAATCAGTCTTTTCTTCAATTTGTTAGTGATCGGAATATCGACAAACAACTATTATATAAATAATCTCCCATAAAGAGAGAAATGCAGTACATGATGTCATCAGGCCGAAGTAGCGAAGAAGACTTCCATTTTAAGACAAATCTGCATACCAACCCGACAGCTACCCTCCCCTCCGGAAAAAAAAACTGTATGGCACTTGTGCTTTCAAAATTAAAAGATATCAATTTATTTGGCATATCTCGCATGTAGGAGTTTCAATTTCTGTTCTATGTATGACCCATTTGACCTGAATGATCAATACATCTAGACATGGTTCGGCCCTTGTAGGATTGTAAGCAAGATTTAGACATAACTGGCTGGTATTAACAGATTAGATTATAGGCTCGGGAAAAATGTTCTTCAAATGTAGCCAATGGCACGACCTGACGCAAAGACGCTTTCCAGTAACAAACGTTGACCGCTTGGGAATCGTTTAATAGTTTAAAAACGCCGTCAATGTCGTAAAAATCGAAATGGCACTATTCGAATACGTTACTGGTATGCATGTTGTGTGTGAATGACAACTACCTAAAGACTGTTTACCCAGAAGCAGTCACTCAAGTTGCGTTACAATGCCAGTTCATCAAAATCACAGTTATTTCGGTTGAAATGAAATGAAAAACGTAGGTTCGGTTCACCAAATGAAATTATTCAAAGGCAAGTAGCGAACATTGGTTTAGTCCTGTCCTATACTAAACCGGGTGGAACGAGGTATAACATGGTTTCAGGAAATATTGCACCATTTAGGCAAATCTCGATCAAGCCGGCCTGTCGATCGAAGGTTATGATTAACAAATAACATATAAAAGAAATAATGAAATCAAAAATGATAACGCATTTTATCGTTATTTCCATCTTATTACATATCAAGTCCAATATGTTAGCCTTGTACTTAATTGGAATGACAGCTCCGCTTCTTACTGGGGTATTCTTGTTTTTATGTTGTGCTTAAAATTGTATAGTTTGCCAATATAATACATCTGTGTCCATCGTAGTAATGGCATGCTGCTGGTTAAGTTAAATTTCTTTTGTAGCGAGCGTTGCAACTACGACGGAAATCTGAACATTTAAAAAAACATCTAGTGTGTTACGTGACATCAAGATTGTGCGACGGTTGCATGGTGCGTGTCTCGTGAGACGTGACCGGGAATCGGAACAACAAGCTATTTTAATAGACGAATAGAGTATTTGATATTTCCTTTACGTGTTCGAATTTGATCTCGGAACATTTAACATCACGCATAACGGAAAAAGAAAGACTAATAAATTGATAATAAAAGTCAGACTCGCGTACCTTTCAGTTTGGTAACAAATTAGTATTTTTACCTAACGTTGGTTTAAATTAAAGCATTATGTTCTGTGGTTTTCTAGATACGTACAGAGGGCTAGGGAGAAAAGCTAATCATTTATAGACTCAAAAATAATCTCTCTTCAAAATACCTGATATCGACACCTATTCATTTCACAATTCTGCACTGCATTGTAATTGATGAAATAAATATGATGATGATGAAGGTCATGAAGTCTCAGTGCATGTTACGTCATCGTCATCCAACAATGGCGGCTGCGTCTCTTGAGATTGATTGCACCCCAGCAATTACAACGATTTGTATTCCAATTTCGAGGTATTTTGTGTAATGTACATTCATACATATTTTTATCCAAGGCGTATTCTAGATTTTTCCGGGAAGACCATGAATGCACGGAATGAATACCACAAGCGATCACGCCCCAAACAGCTATCCATATAATTAGATACCAAATGAGCATTTGACGCGAAAACAAAAACATTTCCTCGTAATTGTTTTTTGTGATAGATAGTCTCGTCAAATATAGTCTTGGAGTTGGCAAAATTAATAAATAAATTGTTTGGTCACAAAGAAGCACCGGCGCATGGAACCCCCTGCCGCTGAAGACATCATAGGTATTTGGTCTTGCAGGAAGTTATCTGCGCGTAGTAACTTTCATTAATCGACTGTTTGACTAATAAAATTACCACTTATTTTATGTATGTTCTGATCTTTCATTGTACAGCGACTATCTCGTCCGAGAAATCGGTAAAAGAAATAATAGTTCACAATAATGAATAATAATTAAGATTCAAACAGGCTATATTACTATTACTAGATGAAATATCTTTGTAGATGTCCATAATTTTCTTGATGTAATAGGCACGACACTGTGATATTGTTGTCTTTCACAGATAACATGATGAAATAGGTTTTGATCGTCAAAAGAAATAAATGACGAATCTGACGATAATAAAGCTAGAAATACGAGAAATCTCAAAAGGAAAGAAATGAGGGTTGCATTATTTCTATGAAACAGGAAACCAGGCAGAGGGCGTTTTAACCGACGGTGTTCTAAAGAATTGCAACGGGGCAAGGAACAAGCGAATGTTCGACTACGATGTCCATCCGCCTTTACGCACGCCCTGTAAACATGACCAAGGATTTCTTCGACAAACAAACCGCAAGCCAACATTTTTTTTGGTGTGTCATCCTAAATGAATATCTAAGCCGCTTGTTAGAACAGTCAGACTGCAGAACAACACAGATTAACCGGCGGTTCTTATGACGGCACTGATACGTTTATTTTCTTGTAAAGTCGGGTGTAAAATAAATAACATGATGGTACTAAAGTACTTGTAGACTGCGAACAATCCCTCCTTTTCCCTCCATTGATAGTAATTTGCGAGCGGAGCGAGCGAAGAGAAAATATGGCAGGGACTGTTCGCAGTCTAAAGTACTTGAGAAAAGTTGGTGAAACTGTTCCCTTCACATTGTTGTAAATCAGCCTAGAGAGCAAACTAATGACTAGGATGTGCTCAACTGTGATTATATCTACTTCATAAGGAAATAACTAGTGTGGTCTTCCTGGAAAGGTCAAATAGGATCATACCAATCAACAGCCCTTCAATATCCGGAATATCAATCTTATCAGTTTTCAGCTCCAGTAAGCTGTGTTCGACTTTAATAGTCATACAGGAATCAAAGCGAGCCCAGCTTGTCACAGGAAGAGAAAAATCTACAGTCGATGGTGGAAAATAATGTTAATTTCCTTATGACGCAAAGGAACAACAGTGTGGTACGACAGAAACTAAGCCACAGGCAGCCCAAGCTCAAAGTTTGAAATCAGTAGTTTCACGTTACGAGAGAATTACAAGGCTTTGTAAGGGAATCCAAAAACTTGGGATTCTTTTTCCGTATAAAAGAATTGAAGATTTTTGGGTAGGGGTGTGACGCGGAGACCTCAAAACCCAATCCCAGACCTAAAAATGCCGTTTACCATACCCTATCCCAGACTTGAAGCAAAATATCTATACTCTAGCTATCCCAGACTTGAAGCAAAAAAATCTATACCCTATCCCAGACCCAAACCATAGATTCATACTCAATTACACTAGGAAAGCCGTTGTTTTGTTAAATAAAATATTTTAAGCTGTAGTGTGGTCGATACTCGATAGAGCGCTAAGCATGGCGTCAAAGACAAGTATATCAAAATCCATACCCTTTCCCAGACCAAACCCGTAAAAAGGATACCCTATCCCAGACCTCGGCAGCTCAAAAACCATACCCTATCCCACAGCACATACCCGTATAGCCCATATAAGGGAGTACTCCTCCCCCCCCCCCCCCCCCCCCCCCCCCCCCCCCCCCTCCGGTTAAGTTCTCTGCTAAAACACCGTAATACTCGAAGGTAAAGTTTATTCTCTTATGTGTAGTTATTGGAGATGACGACCTAAATCTCGAGGTTTTGAATTCCCATACAAAGCCTTGTAATTCTCTCGTAACATGAAACTACTGATTTCAAACTTTGAGTTTGGGCTGCCTGTGTTCTGACCGACTCCAATTTTAATTACGATCTTAACAATGGTACCAGAGCGAGGCCAGTTGTCCCTACCAGACTCTGGTTTCAGAGGCCACAATGACCGAGTGGACCTGGGGTCGATAGCCGGATGTGGCTCGTCGCTTTGCGACTTGCGACTCCTTCGGACTCGTCGACCTTAGAGCATCTGGTAACCAGGGTACTTCTCGCGCGGGTATGAGATATGATGGTAGGATAAAACTGTGGTATGATCACAGGGAGCCCGAACGATGTGTTTGTAAACGTTAGTTGAAATAATTAGGTCTGGTTAGATAGTTAGATAACTAGTTTGATCAAACGTACACCAGCAGGATTGTCGTTCATGGTTGCTTGCTTGAATTGAACAATTTGTCATATATTTTGGTCTGAAATAGGGTCAGGGTTTTGAGACCCGGGCGGCACACTCCCACCTAAAATTCCTTGGAGTAACCTCCCTCCTCCCCCCCCCCCCCCCCCCCCTTTTCTTTGTGATATTACGAGACACTTCGATGCTATCAGTAGACCTCTAGGCTCTGTACATTTCAACAATCGGTCACACGCAAATTATGTGGGCTCCCTGGCCACTGCTGAACGTCGGGATAAACGTATTTTATTTTGAATCTCGGAAATAATACAACCTGTTAAGAACAGCATTCTCGGTACCCGATTGTCCAAGCTGTCTGGCGGTTAACTACAATGCAGTGAGATGTAAACTGGTCCACAGGTATCCGTATACCGTACGCGAAAACAACGTTAATGAGTACAAACATGCTGATATCGTGTGTGATGTGAGACTGCGCAGTGAGGCAAAGAAAACGCAGTGCAACTCAATCTCGTTCCCAGAGCCCGCGATCTTTTGGCCAGCGTCAATCGCTGGCCGAAAAATGTGCGGGCTCTTTGAACGAGATTGAGTGCAACTCGTGTATGACGGATATCGAGACGATAGTAAGAGGGGCTGAATGGGGGAGTACCAATATCAGTTAACAGCTAAATTTTTAGCTATTTATCAGTTATCAGTTAAATTTTGCTGTTATCAGTTAAGTTATATAAAAAGACTACCCTAACCTGATTTGAATACATATTTGCTGGTATGAAATGAATAATAACCGCTAATTCAACATCAAACACTACATTTTGTCTATTCAATAGATTTTTCTAGTATAAGATAACTCTGATGTGTCATGTTTAATATTTGACTATTTTCAACTGGATCAAATCTGTCGAAAACTGATCCGAAAAGCCAATAATAGCATGTGACGTTACGTCATTTTAATAAAAAATAATGAAATATCAGGTAACAGCTATCTCACAAATATCAGCTAACAGCTAAAAAAAGGTAAAATTCTCAGTTAACAGTAATATTTTTGCCCATTTCTCAGTTATCAGTTAACCCCATTCAGCCCCCTCTAGTAACGTGAGGGATATACTTCATGGTAGTGTTTCGTCATTCCATATAGCTCCCTGCATAATCATTTTCTCTACTGTTTTACAGTATTTAATATGCAGGGAGACTATATGGAACGAAACACTACCATGAAGTATATACCGTAACGTGGCACTTTCATGGCTACCATCAGTTCCGGTTGTGCGAGCTTTGTTTCATACATGAAAGGTAGTATGTCACCGGCTAGGTATCTTACTAGGCTTTAACTCTTTCAAACGCCTGAAAGTATCCATATTGAGTTTGCCTACCCTCTCCCCTATCTCTCGTCTCCATTTATTTCCCTCGACTGCGAGTAGAACCCCTTTTCCCTCCTGAGTCAATGAAATGTCGTGCTCGAGCGGGGAGTGGGGCGAGAAAAAAGGGAAGTGTGAGGGTAGGGAAAAGGAGGCAGTCCTCCTCTCTTCTTGCCTCAGATCCCACTTGGACGAAATAGCATCCCCACGAAGTCGATTCGTTCCATGAACTCAGGATGGAAGGGGAGGGGGAGGGGGAACTTCACATGTATCAGTGTCTGCGACAAAAACTTTAATAAAAACATCAAAAAGCATAAAATGTGAAATTTACCTCTGAGACGAACTTCTTGTAGGAACGGGCCAAGCCGATCCCCTTTCTTCCAGTCCTGAAGGTCTCTGGCAGCCGTTGATTCTGGCCATCTTTCTCTCTGACATCTTTTGAGCTTTGCGAACGAAGTAGCGGGGTGTCCACCGCTGTGATGACCCCCTCGTGTCCATTCAGTGCTCTCTCTGATTTACTCCTAGATAACCCCCCGTCCGTTCTGTCACTCTTACTATTTTCCCATTTTTTAACCGATTAAAAACGCTCCCCTCCGCTCGTGCTACTACGACCTTGACCACTCTTGGGTCGTGCATATATCGGCACGGCCATGAATCCGTAATCCTCGTTGTCATCGTTAACTGAGGTGAGACTTTTCGACCGTCGGGGAGGTGGTGTTGGTTCGTAGCTATGCGGTGTGATTCGCTGGCCCAGCCCTTCCGTATCCTTGAATGTAAAGTTGTGATTTCTTGGGTCATCTTGCTGATCGTACATCGAGCTGTCGTCTTCGCTTAAGTATTTTGCAGGTTGATCCACTGAAAATGGAGAGTGGTTGTTGTCCTGGCTGGCATATAAATCGTACTGCTTTGAATACTGTGGTAGAATGTCTTGCCTAGAGTATGCGGGCGAGCTGTCCTCTTCCCTCAAGTAAGGAGATCGATCCCCTGATGGTCTTCCTGTCTCGCGTATCGTTGTGCTGGTGTTGGGTCCTCTTTACTAACGTGTGTTGAACTGCTGTTCCCGTGTGATGTCGATGAACTATACTGAGGATGTTGTGCCCCTACCGGGCTGTGTGTGCGTTTGGCTATTAATATTTCACCGGACTCATCCGAGTCGTAACTGTACGTCCTTCTCCACGGCTTTTCACTGAACCCCGACTTGAGAAAAACATCATCCTCCCCTTCGCTGAGGTAGAATGTCTTGGATTCCATTCTATGATAAACAATGTTATTAGTCGTTTGTTGTTTAAAAAAAATGACTTAGTAATCAATCATTATATAGACACTGAAGAATAACGGAACACGAGAAGGTGTAACTGCATACATCGATCGGGCGGATATGCAGTTCACACCTCGTGTTCTGTTAGTGAGTAACTGTCACCACGTGTTCTGCCTTGTACAAAGGGTGCCCTGTCCCGGAGCTCGCTTGCTAGGTAAAGAAAGGGGCGTGCGAGGAATCGGTGATGGGAAGGGGGGAAAAGCGAAGCGACTCTTCTTTTCTCATTTTCTCCTTCACGTCGACTCGCGCGCTTCGCGCTCGCCTTTCAAGAGCCTGTGGATGAGGCAGCCGCAGGTTGTCGAAGGAGAAGAAATTCCAAAACAATACCTCCAACCGCCTATGATTTACAGCATTCCTGCTCTTTCATCAATCTTTTCCTCACTGATTTAATGCGCAATCTGATTGGCCAAAAACCGTGACCTTTTAAAATACTTTCTATAGCGATACTTAACTGTGACGTCACACAGGCCAGTCACGCCTCATTTGTGGTTGGCAGAAGCGAAGCGTGAACGCAGTCAGTTGCTTATGATATCACAGGTCGGTGCTTATTCATCGCCAAATTACTTTCTTGTTCTTCCAAAATACAAGCAAGCCCTTTCATCGAAGCTTATATGCTCTTAACTTATAAGTCATATAAAGGAATTAAGATTTGGAATCAGAATTGAGACTTTAGATGTATTTTGTGAGGCCTAAATCGCAAGTTCCCATACAAGTCATACAAACACGCGTTTTTTTTTGCCAATACATTATATATACAATATATAAATGACGTCAGTGTTTACAAACAGTAAGTATCGCTATTTTAAAACTATGAGATCGGGGAAAGCTCAAACACGATTCAAGTTTATTTTCTTGTGTCAGTCGAGCATTTTAGTCATTTTATAACGGAAAACAAAGACATGGAAAACTGATGGTTTAAAGGAACCACCCGCACTGGAAACAATGTTTGCTCAAATGTTTGTTGTGGATACCTAAATCTAATGCTGTGTTTGTTTACTGTAAATTGTACATTAGATGTCAGTTATGGACCGATTTTCCTGTCCATAAAGCTCATTTGAATTTCCCAGGGGAGTGCCGCCATCTTGGATCTCATGACTCTATTGTCAGAAAACTAGCTATTTTTCGTATTTTGTCGTGTAACTTGAATCAGGAGCGTCCATCTTCCCATTGGGTCTGTTTCGAGCACAGGAGTAGATGTGGCTATATTTAGAATTGCATTTCGCGCGAAATAAACAAAGGCCATGTTGTCTTGGCCAATCAGATAGCTAACGTCACTTCTCATTATTATTCAGTTTTCTCACTTTCAACACGGGAATTCGAATTGCTGGTTTTCACTCAATCCTAGAGATTCAAATGACAAAGGCATGGCGGCCATGTTGGTGCCCCAACAAAAGAAGCCATAAAACGAGGAATCTATTGTTTAAGGGCACCAACATGGCGGCTATGACGTCAAGTGAAAACCAGCAATTCTAAATATAGCCACATCTACTCCTGTGCTGGGGCCCCAGCCCATGACATAGGAACGCTACTGGTAATGTTGAACATGGTATGCGTGAAGAGACCCAAAGCCCTACTACTTATGGTCAGATCAAGCGATCGTGTAATTTTTTTAACTTTTCATTTTCCACACCTGAAAATATTTTTTTACCGGAGTTTGTCTAGATATTATAATTTGTTGCTCTCGATGTAAACAAATTACAGCTTGTTTGTCACTCTATACATTTTATAACCAACGTCTATGATAGAATTTATAGTGAGGATTGGACGTCAAATCTTTTATAAAAAACAGGCTGGACCAGATTGGACCATTTTGTTTCAGCATTAATGTACGAAATTCATAGCCGAGTATTGAAACAAAAACCCATTCAAAAATTTGTCTAAGTAAATAATGAATTAAACCACATGATTGAGCTTGGGTCTCCTATCGAGTATGGTAACACATTGGTAACAAAGAGTAGAAAAGCTTCAAGTTGTGTCTATTTGCAAATGTTAAAATATACATGGAAGAAAAAATAGACGCGCGAAAATAAAAATAAAGAAACCTGCTGGACATCAGTCAAATTAGTTTCCTGGCAGTTTCCTGGCATTTCAATCTATTCTCCTAGAGTCGAGTACATACCATACAATTTCCGTCACACATCTAGCGGATCGATTTAAAGTTGTTTGTTTACTGACAAGTTCTCGAAAGTTTAGCATTTTCGATTCTGGTACCAGATATTTTGAAACTAGAGCCACACAGCTTCCAGACATCTCTGCAAACTCAGAAACTGAATCCGCTAATTAATGTGTTTTAAACAAATATCCGTGTAAATATATTTTTAACGAAATGTTTTTAGTTTTGAACAGCAGTTGAGTATCTCTACTGTGTTCGTGAGCTTGTTGACCACATTATCATAATATATATCTATATTTGCGGTACAATAGAAGTAGTAACAGAATGGATATATGGATTTAACATCGAATATTACTTGAAATCAGCCTAAGCTCATTGTTCCTGGATAATAGGAAAATCCCCAGCCTAGCAAACAACAATAGAATACAATCAGTCCCAGAGCTCTTTTGGATCATCAAAGCGTCGTTTTTTCTACTAAAAATCGTATTATTGCGAACGTCAAATTAATTCGAAAGGCAATACGCCGATTTTTAACGCAAATAAACGCTATTGAAGCAGTGAGTGATGCACGATATTATATTATTAACAGCACTGTAAGCATTTATAGTAGAAGACATTTGCGCACTCGTTGACCAACTGAATAACGCGTAAAGCTGACATACCCGTAAGATTTTTGGTTAGAGACGGTAGGATGCACTTTGGTTGGAGAGTTAGCTCATACTGTTCTGTGTTCCAAAGATTTTCAAATGTCCTTCAGATCGAGTGTAGTTCGCCATATAAATACGCCCTGGAAGCCTCAGTCGACTATTTTTATTCGTGACAACATGTTTCTATGGATGTAGTAGTTAGTCATTGAAGAAGAATTTTGATTGGCTAAAAAACATGAAAGCAGAGCTCGTGATTGGCTGATAACTATTACCACCTGCGCCCTCGATATTTGCCGTGACAAGAATCGCTATCGCTAATGCTGCCGCCACAAAGACTGACTTGTATTTTTAGTCTGTCAAACTGTACAATATTCGAAAACGAATATTTCCTTTTGCCGAACTCAATCTCTCAGTTTAGATGCCGTATCAGACTGTATTATAACTGATTGTAGAATAGATGTGCTGTCAGATTTCCAGCAGTCTCGAAGTATATTATATTCGAATGTGTATGTCTGTCTCTTAACACGACCACTGATATTTCCTGCTGCCTGACTCATCCTCCGGCTAACTTTGTCCTTTTTAGATGCCGTGTGCAATGTATATATTACTTTTCGAACCTCGGTACGTACCGCCAATGTCAAATACATTTCAGAATTTAATGTATCCTTAGTCACCGCTAATTCTGAGAATGTTAATTGTCATAAAAACTAAAATTAAAAACTAAACACAATAGAAATAATTGTGTTACGCTCCTCTTGTATTATCCTGTTTTTAGTAATCTAAATGTGATTAGTTGTGATAATACGGGTTTAATTTTGCTATGTGCTTCAAAGAACTTTAATCTTGTCCCCGAAAACTAAAATTGCATACACCATGCATGTACTAACGCGCATCGTTCAGAAATAGCACGAGCAATAAGCAAAGACGGAGTTGACTTAATCTCCACGCTGTGTGTATTTATCTTTTTCATGTTTTATTGAATCTACTTTAGCGTGACGACTGTCGTCGTGTTATGGTAACCAAGGACTCGGAAATATCCAAATGCAAATAGTGGGAGATTAAATAACAACAATATGGAAATACTGAAAATTCCTTTCCGGGAAAAAGATTGAAGAAAGCCGAATATTTTTGCGTTCTTAGAATACTGAAAATCTTACAAATATTAATAGTCCAATTCGTTGTTCTTGACCGCCATTTTGAAAGGTAACCAAGCCTTTGGTGACATTGAGACCCGGCATTGAGACATTTAATTATACTGGTCAGATACTTGGGCAAGTAATCAACTTTATAAGTACAACGAATTTTTGACTGTTTTATTGATACTTGTAAAATCATTATTAATGACACCACATGATCGCCTCTGTATACCCCCGTACAAACCTGATTAATAAAACGTCAGGTTCTGTATCGATATAAGAACCCCATGGTACGCGATACAGACAATATGGTCCGTGATACAGACCCCGTGGTCCGTTATAGCGCTAGTAGTATTCTGTATCAGGTACAGAATACTAGCAAAGCTAGTGAGGGAAGTCTCACGACCGATCACTGACTTTTCCTATCCCGGGAAGGGTGAAATGACAAAGTACATCTGCTCTCTTATTTTGTACACACCATCTATTCCATGTGGTACCCATTTTTCTGCAAGCTACCCTCTGCTGTCTTATTTCATACTCATTGTCTCTTCGATGTGGGATATGCTTTTGTGAGAAACTAATTCATCCCACATCGATAGCAAGGTGTGCATATCAATGAATTTTAGTTATCTATTCATTTTACAAGATAAAATATTCGCGTCCGATCTCGCCAAAGCGGCTCGCCATTGTAAACGCCCATACAGATCTCCCGCTCATATTTTATCTAATACTTAAAAGTCAGATCAATAAGTATGTAAGCCCTATAATACTTGTATTAATGTTGCGCCATACGTAGACGACACTACAGTGTGTGAGACTATTGCCAAAGGTGAGCAAAGCAAAGCGCAGCTTATAGCCGACCAAGTTCACGATTGGTCAAAAAAGAATTTGTTTCAGCTCAACTGCGACAAGACCAAAGATCTTATCATCAGTTTCAGCCGCTCAGCTCAGGAGGAATCTCTCCCAACAGTTTTCATCGAGGGGAAACCTATCAGCACCGTGACCAGTACAAAGCTACTGGGCGTAACGATTAACTCCAAGCTAACATGGAATGATCACATTGAAGACCTTGTTAAAAGAGCCTCTCGGAAACTGTACTTTTTGGTACAGCTTAAACGTGCTCGCGTTCCAACGAACGATCTTGTAGCTTACTATTGCGTATGCATAACGGGTCATCTATAGATTATGCTTGTCCTGTATTTCACCATGCTCTCCCTAAATACTTACAGGAAGACTTAAGGCGTATCCAGAAGAGAGCATTGGCTTGTATTTTTCCGGGGGTTTGCTATACCGACGCACTAGCTCAGGCAGGAATTAGTTCTATTCATGACCATCACGAAATGTTAACTAGGAAACAGTTCCAAGCTATAAGCAAGAATCCTGAGAATAAGTTGAAACATCTCCTACCCAAAGCCAACTCCAATATTAGGTATAACCTCAGGAAACAAAGGCTTTTTTCGGTCCCATGCACAAAAACCAAACGGTTCTCTAAATCGTTTATTATTTCCAGTTGTAATGCCTACAACGTGTTATAAGGCTATAGCTATCATACATTCAGTAGTAGTTATGTAGGAATTCGTTTAATGCCATATATATTTTTTATAATAATTCTAGCTATAGTAGTTCTCATAGTAGTACCTAGTTTTGTAGTAGTTAATTATATTATTCAGTATCATTTAGAGTTGTACACAATTTGTAATAGTTACGCAATTCAGTTTTCTTACTGCGAAGTGACTCAAATAAACCAGTCTATCTATCTATCTATCTATCTATGCTGACGTCCCTATAATTACTCGGGCTGCCTGTGGCAGCAACGAGTCTTAAAATGCAAGTCGTTCTTTTTTTTATTTTTTTTATTCCGTGTAGCAAGCGTTCTGCGCATGCGTTAAAGGTCAAATTCACGCCAATCAGATTGCACTGTGCTGGTCACGCAACAATCGCCAGGTTAATTTATTTACATAATTGAATACAGTAAATCAAAATGGTCGACCCGCGAGGGCGAAAGCCTTCCAACAGGCTCAGGATATTTCAACTGGCGCTCTTGTTGACCATAAAAATACATGAACAACCAGGAGCCGTAATACATTCGATCAGCGCTGTCTGGGCAGATCCAATGTACATTTAGAAACGTTAGCGAAATACAATATCCAAACACGTTTGGATATCAACGGGTATCGAATTATAATCAAAGGTTAGATTTCGTCAGGCGCGCTCAGATAAGAAAGTTCAAAGCTCTCAGACTAGGCGAGACAAGGAGATATCAATTTCAATGAGTCATTGTCAGAAGCAATTATGCAATACAACCTAAATTTGGGTCAGGTCTTGTATAGCCTGCTATGCAGACATATTTTTCACTAGGTCTTGTACAGCTAAGGCATGTTTTACGACAGAATAACCAGAGTCTTTCGACTGGATTGAGAGCTCGAGACATTATACATGTCTGCTAATATGGGGAAAACTGAAACAAAAAATGAACTTTGACGGCAGAAACCCTCATTGAGCCAAGCGGAATATTTACATGATCCGCTAAGATTTTTACAAATCTTAGTTAAGCAGATGTTTTCAGTGTATGCCAACTGAAATGCTGTGCTCGTTTTCTGGTTACGGCTCAGTGGGGCAACTACACAAACAAGAAGCATGAACTGCCAGCAAAGAGAGTGGAGAAAGTACTTGAAAAGCACAGCGCTAGCTGAAGTAGGGAATATATATAATATCTGAGACGTTAAATTACGTTACTGTGAAGAGGATCAAAATTCAAGTTTCTGTCTTCTGCCGTGACTCGTGAGAGAAATTGGAAAAGATCTAGCTGTTTCATTCAGACACTGGCAAATTTATTGAAAGCTACGGGCTTACTTTATGAGATTATTATTCATTGCGGAATGAAGGAAACAGGTCAGCTGAAAGTTAAGTTCGAGGTAGGCTTCGACTTTCATTCCGATTCAGTGCATATGTGCACGAAGGTGGGATGCTGTCAACAACACTACCAACAGATCCTAAACGAAAGATTCAGTTACGTAAGTACTGTAAGTAAACTCTTTTTGATTTGAATAAATTTCCTCTCAGTTTGTCTGTTAATGTACTTTTTCTTCTAATTATCGCTTTATTTAACATCTCTGTGATTTAGAGTATGCGTACCTCAGAATAAATTTATATATTTTGAAAGGTCAACTGAACTCTTGTTACTAAGAGGATTTCAAATGAAAGTGTATTTCATCTTCAATCTCATGTGGCCCGAGTGAAAGCCCAGATGGGCTCTTGTTCAGTGTAATGTATCAGTCAATTCCAAACCCGTGCATGATCCCCCCCCCCCCCCCCCGGGCCACCCATGGGCATTTGATCAGAGGCTTGCTCCCGAGGGTGGGGAATTTGACGAGTATCTAAGCCCTCAGGGGCGGGCATTTGACAAACAGTGGGGGTAGGGGATGGGGCATTTGATCGGTTTTTAAAACATACATCGCTCGCGTCGAAATGGCGAACGTACGCCGTGTCTTCGAGGACTTCCAGGATAAGGATTGTGCATTTGTAGAGGCCTGGCTTGAAAGAGTGAACCTGCCAAATTTGAAGGCCACTTTCAGAGGTAAATTGTTGGTGCCTGCAGTTAATAACATGCCGACCCAGCTGCTGAGTTGGTCGAACGCTGTTACATACGCTTTATATGCTTTATATACCAACAACATAAGCTAACATATTCAATTTCAAACCATTACGTTTATTATAAAGTACATAACGGAAACCAAGAACGATCGAGCCGGTAGAAATGATTGTTCTTATCCCTGACCTGCTGAAGGTGGTTTTCACCGTCGGTGTTTTCTGTGAATTGCTTGAGTCAGTTTGTCAATAAAACAATGATTTCATTTATGATTTGTCAATAGTCTTTGTCGAAAATTGTTGGAAAATTTTCTGATCCGGTCCCCGATGGTGGGGCATTAGAACAGCCTGGATGAAAAACTGGTGGGGCATTTGAACAGTTTTTCTGCCTTGGTAGTGGGGCATTTGATCGAATTTTTTTCAAAATGTTCAAATGCCCGGGGGTGGCCCGGGGGGGTCATGCACGGGTTTGGAATTGACTGATACATAAGACCGAAAGGGTTAAAGTAAACTTTCATTATTATTATTATTATTATGATTATTAACATCAAATCAACCACTAGAACACTTTTAAGAAGGCAAAAACAGACAATTTTCATATGCAGAATTTTTTTTTTTAAATAATAATAATAATAACTAGCAGGGACCCGAGGAACTTACATGAAATCAACAAATATGATATTATTAGTTACAGAAACAGAACATAGTCTAGCCGGCTGATCGGCTCCTGACACAATGCAATGGCGCCAGATTGTGTACTGGAGGTTTTTAGCGAGTTGCTGTTTTCAAAGTTGTATTTTGATAAAAAAGGCAATAATATCTTACAGATCTCAGTTAATTTCTCAAACCGATGAACACAATTATACCTATTGTCGAAAAAGTGCCAAAACTGACGGTCACAGGCAGCTCGAGTCATGAATTCGTGTGACAAAAACAAATAGGTCGCCGAAAGAGCATCGATCGAAGCAGGAAAACGGAATAAAAACAATAATGTAAAGCCAAGTTATTCGAATGTCTGGTTGTAGTGAGAGCCAACGAAAACAGTTGGTTTTTATATCTAAGAACACAGGAAACTACAGAGAACATACATGGACAAAATATATTGCTCTTCGACACACCATAGAATTATAAGATAAAAATATGAACAACCTTTTCCAGGTATTCAAACACAGTTAGAAATGTTGTCCGTGGTGGCTGGTCTTTCCTCGTTCGGTCGTTTGACTTCGGCCGCTTCGCCTGGCGATAGGTTTTCCCTAAAACAGATTCCCGTAAACTGGATGGCTTGCTCGCCCAGGTTTCCCCTAAAACAGATTCCCGTAAACTCGATAGCTTGCTCGCCCAACTAAGTGTAGAACTTGAGAAAACTCTTTTTTTTTCACATTATTTCCTCAAATGCAACCAAGAAAGTCGAAAGAAAGAGAGCAACTTTATAATAATTACAGTTCTTTTCCGCGCATTTCGACTAGCCTCAATGCGCCTACACTTTATGAGAAAATACAATAACAATCTAATTTAATCTAATCTAATCGAACTGTAAACCATGTATACGTGGATAAAAAAACTATAGATTAAATAAATATGTCCTAAGAAGAGACTTATATTGCATCACGGACTCAGCATTTTTGATGCCGGAAGGCAGCGCGTTCCAGAGCTTAGGCGCCGAGATTGAAAATGCGCGATCGTCATATGTGCAAGACATAGACCGAGGAACAACAAGTAAGCCCTTTGTAGATGAGCGCAAATTATGTCGTGGGGCATATGGCATAAGAAGTTCACTTAAATAAGTTGGTACGCAACCGTGTAAAAAGTAAAACCTTATAAGTAAAAAGTAAAACTTTACAATGCAGAGCACGCAAAACAGGGGAAATATGATCCAGCAGAATTTTGAATGTGCTGTATAACTTATAGATGTCAGTCAGAAGTAGGTAGCCCGTATAACAAGTTATTGCAGTAGTCGAGCTTTGAAGTTATAAAAGCATGAACTAGGCGCTCAGCACTCCTCAGCACTAGGCTGGTCGAGTTACTTCCTTAGGGCCCGTTTACAAGGAGATACTAGGGTTACCCTAACACTAGGGTTACCCTAACGCTGGGTCATTTCCTCTTATTTTTAGCGATGTGTTTACAAGCAGGCGGGACAACTCAACTCGGCTGCCCGGGTTACCCTGGCGCTATAGGGTTACCCTGTCTGAGAGCTAGGGTTACCCTATCTGAGAGCTAGGGTGATCCTAGCACTAGGGCTATGTTTTGCCCTTGTAAACGGTTTGCTAGGGTAACCCGCCTACCCGGGTCAACTCTATTCTAGAGCCAAATTTCACATTGCAAGTTTCTGAAGTTCACTAGCAATATAGTAGGTAACATAACAACATTCTAGGATACTAGACAGCTGCAATAAAGGGCACCACAGAAAGAAGAATCGACGTTAATCCACCAAAACCCGCCAGAACTGATCTACTCGTGTCCGCCATGTTGTTTTCTATGCTTGAATGATTTTGGCGGCAGCGAGCCTAGCGGTTCACAGGCTACCAAAGAATCAGTAAAATCAAAATCACTTCCACAGATCTGTTTGAACCGGATAAAAATGAAAGAAAAGTGGAAGAGTAATATTAGTAGCACATGTTTTCATTCGTTAGTATGACATTTAATAAGAAACGGCTTTTCAAATGAATAATATATTTGAAAGAGACTCTTCAACTGGCTTGTGTTGAGTTGGCCCGGGCAGTAGGGTAACCCTACCTGAATCATTTTGCTTGTAAACCCGGGCTATCTTTGACCCTAGTGCTAGGGTAGCCCTAGTGCTAGGGTAACCCTATCTCCTTGTAAACGGGCCCTTAAACATAAGCCACCATGCTGTCTTGGGAGACCCGATAACGGTTCCCTGTATCTTCGATGCAAAATAAACCATCTGGCTTTGGCATTTTTGAAGTACCATCAAGCAGTTTTCTGGCAGAATTTGACGGGAAGCCGCCTCTTGGTCAATGAGCAATGCCGCTTTAGCCCCGAAATATAATGTCCTTAAAGTGCGCCTATAGTGGGTCAAATTTTATATAATTAATATCCGATTCTACCTAAAAAGTGAATAGGTGAAAAGAAGAATGTTCTTGATTTGAGTGTTGCGCCTACGCGATATAATAAATAATGCAGTCGAACCTCCCGTAAGCCCTTGGAACCTACGCTGTCCGCTTACGGGAGGGGTCCGCTTACAGGAGGTTGACCGCAGTAAGGGTAGGAAGTGGCAGGTAACTGGAATTGTAAACCACTTGCTTTAAACGGCTATATAGGTTCAATCTAAGGCTCATTGCTCAAATATATTGTCTTTTTACTAAGCTGACCTTGATTTAGTTAGAATTCAAAGATAAAACTGCATACATTTGAAAAAAATAACTTCAATCTCTTCGGGTGTCCGCTTAAGAGAGGTTATTTTTGCTCATGCGGACCAAGAGATAGGTGTCCGCGTCCGTTTACGAGAGGTGTCCGCTTAAAGGAGGTGGCAAATGTAGTGTTTTATTAGAGAAATGGTTGGGACCGCGGAATTGTGTCCGCTTACAGGAGGTGCCGCTTAATAGCGGACTGTAAATATATCTGGGCTATTTGAACAGTGTGGAACTACCACACAATATGAAATTGATCCATGGTTAATTTTAATGCTGTAAAAATACTGAGAATTGAAAGTTTTAAAGATAAATAAATACACTGACTGACACGGAGTGTAATGCATTCGTCTTGTGTTGTCAGCATATTTTGAATCCCATCAGAAGTCCATCACCAATATAAGCAACCGAGATCGAGAATAAATTAAATATTTTATTTAAAGTCGTTTTGTAGCGATGGAATGGCAATTTATGCGGAAGAACAGATGCGAGAAATAAACAATTACTCTTAATTTTGAGCATAGGCACTTTTAGCTCACCTTAGGAATTTCACTCTATCTCGCTGAAGTGCTAATATTATCTCATTTTACTTTCAAATTCTTACTTTTAACATATATTATCCTAACAATTAATTCACCAGCACCAATCAAATGCTCGAAAGTCTCTCTCTCTGCGTCAGTTAATCCAGAAGCTGTTGTTTGCATTGAATAGTCTCACGCGTCTATTAGTGGCAGTATCCGTATTGACAGACCACTAAAATAACCTCGCTAAATATCTGTTCTCGTATTTACTGGCAAAAACTAAGGCATATTTCCATTACTGAAGAGCTCAGTAGTCATGAGCTGAAACGGCGAGCTTCTCAACTCATGGCTAGCTTTGTGAAACCAGAAAAGGTCTCGAACTTACGAGCTGGGTTATCCAAATGGGAGCGAGATGAACTGAAGAAGGAGAGAAGAAAGCAGCTTACAAAGTTTGAACTTCATCGTGAGATCATTTCAGATGGGCTTCGCTGTCCACTTTGTTTCTGTCTCCCTTGTGCAATCATCGCGTTTATTTTCCTGATTCTTGTGGGAATTTACATCGTGCGTCCGTATGAAGTTGGTGAGTGAGCTTCTGTGTAGCTGTTTGACTGATCCAAGTCCGTTTGTTAATTGACTGCAGTCATCATATAATGCTCTATCGCTATTTGACTTTTGTTGTAAACATTCTTTAGATATGAGCGCAAAGCAATCATAGATAACAGCACTCTGAATAAATGGTAAACTCGTTTAAATTGTAATCGAAAAATCAATTGTTAAAGGTCTCCGGTTCAGTCAAATTTGTGCAAATGTTCAACAGCTTCTTTCAACAAGAACCTTTGGCGTTTCATCATAGTAAGTTAATAAATAATTTCAGCAAGTTGTATCAAGAGCAATTAACTGAAAATTTTACCGGCTTCCTTTGAAATATAACCCAATTTCTTTCTTTGTTCAATTCGCTTATCGTTATGATAGACGGCGAATGGCTTGCTACAAAGGTTCATTTGTACATTTCTTTGTGAATTTGAAGGTTCTTATTCAATGGAACACGAAAACTGAGTGCAGGTACATGTAGGTTAGATAGTTTAGAAGTCTTAGGAGGCAATTTGGGATCTAACTCCACGTTGTACCGATACGAAGACTAAACGACCTTCCCTTCACTATTTTGCAGTTCTGTTTAATATAACAAAACTATTTGAAAACGATTAGCGAAATCAACCGAATGTTATTGCTTCCGTCTCTAAGCGAAGTATAATTATAAATAGAGATTTGTTCCGGTTTTGATATTTTTTGGCAAATACAAGAACAGTTAGGGCTGTAAACTTTACGAACATTGCAAAAGTACTTTAATTAGCACACATTGCAGAATTGTAATTTATTAGCAGTTCCTAAGGGATGGCAGAAAGCTTTAATACTTGGTACTTATTGACTGAGTGGGAGGGTTGGACATTGACTGAGAGCCAAACATTTTCCCGTTCAGCCCAATACGTTTTTTTAACATATGACCACTTTCAAATGCAAAACAATCGAGCACGTCAAATCACGCGACTTTCGTAAATGGTTTTGAAAGTGCACGCAGGTCGTGATAAATAGGAAGAATCTAGTAGCGAGCCATTTTTCATATTCTTTGAGATCTTTCGTTTCTCGTTTACGAAGGCAAATAATAATAATAGTCTTTAGTCTTAGTAACAATACTTAAAGTTTACAAATTGGAAATTAAGGAATCTACTTACAATTCTGATAAATACCAATAAATATTAATAATAATAACTATAAAAATACTACTGTATATAACTAAAGAGGCATTGGCCCGAGAAGTTGATGTGATAAACCTGTATTAATATACACAGCTGAATATACTTAAATATGTATTAAAGTTGAGTTAAGCAATTACTTAACTTTATCGTCACTCCTGTATTGACCGCTGTGATATAATACAAAAGAAATATCAAAACAGGTCACATCGCTGCAGGCAACAAAAATGTCAAACTGATGGCACAGATAAAACCTGAGTGGTGTTTGAACAAATGGTCTGCGGTACGTACCCACTCAGTAAAGAACAAGGAACAAAGTTATATTACTTATCAGCCTGTTCTTATTGTTTTTAATTTAGCCTAATGTTAAATGTAAATTATTATATACAAGTAAATGCACATAAATTTAATATTGTTATTGTAAAACGTGAAATAGAATAATATTTCAATTATAATAATTATATAAAAAAGGCTGCAACTATTAATATTAACTTTTCTGGTTGCATAACGCCCTCTAATTCTAAACAATCTATTGTATTCTGGGTAAGGGTTCTTTGTATTATCGGATGTTGTTTTACTGTAATTCATTGTTTTGAATTTGAGGCGTTGATACGCCTAGAAAGAGCCAATTACTTAGAAAACTATCGTAATATTTACTATTAACAATTACTAATGTTTTTGTGTATCGGTCTTACGACAACCTTTGAATGTCGTATTCGACTTTCTCAGTTCTTGCTTCAAACCTCTATTAACTGTATCTCTACAGGTGGAAATTTAATCAAAACTAGATGTAGAGTTAACAGAACGGAGTATCAACCAAGTTGGAAGGGTTATTGCAGCCAGAGAACAGACGAAATCGTACCTTGTATCAAAATCATCGTAAGTATTAAAAACAACACTAGACAACAAACTCTCTTGAACACCCTTATTCGTTATGCCTTTGAACCAGCGATACGTGGCTTGACTCATCTAAAGGCAATTAATATTTCCAAATACTTTCCGGAAGGTTGGTTAAAAATTAAGTGGTATACAGACATTGGCATGATGACGTCACATAGTACGACTACCAGAACCCTTTGCGCGGGTCCTTTCCCCCCTAATTTGGGCCATTGTCTTGGAAGTTCTGAAAATCTAAATAAGAAAAAAAAAAAATTGTAGTCAGGTAGTAAAATGACGCCATAATGTAAATGTGCTATCAACGCGGCTCCTTATTAGAGGCATACTTTGTTGCTCTGTAATGTTAATTTGATATACGATGATGATGACTATGATTGATGATGATGATAATAAACGATTATATATAAGATATTGATGGGTGTAAGGTCTCCCATACTACGTCTCTGATGCAGCGTTTTTACAGAGGATTATTTTTAGAATGTGTTTCCCGTGAATTTGGTTCCGCTAGCCAATCACAAACGTTTGCGTAATTGTAATTCAAATGATTACTGACGTTGCAGCCATGTTGGTTGGCCAAACAAGAGAAGCTAACGATGCATCTATTGTTGACAACATTGCGCTTTGGAAGTGAACAACGAGATGTGAAATCTAAAAATAACCCTGTCTGTAAAAACGCTGCAGCACGAATATATGACAGATGGACGCTTCGGGTAATGGGCTCGTGACGGGGGTAAAGGGGTGACCCTCCCCTAATAGGAAAAAATAAAAGGATGACACTTACAAATGTTACAATTTTTCCGATAACCCTCCAAATACTCCAGTCCATCCCCCTCATAAAAACGTACCTTCTCTCAGAAGCAAAGGAGGCATCTTTTGTTATGCCGCGATAGAAGCGAACAATGAGAAATAAAATCTAAAATAATCCGGTCTGGGAAAACGCTGCGTCATAATAAATGACAGATGGGTGCTCGGGTTAATGGCTCCTTTGAGGGTGCTATATCTGTATTTAACTCATTTATGTGCTTGCAGGTAAATTTCAATTCATCAAAAGTAGTTAACGCGGAAGCCGTATTGATGGAAAGCGAACAAGCATTAGTTCAATGTACTAAGGTTGGTTATTTTTAGAACATCTTATTGCAGAAGTCAGTTCTGACGGAGCGTGACCTTAAATTTGGCAAAGCCATATTGAGAGTAAGTTAGAACGTACGTATTAGTCAGTTTTGATCAAGAGAGGATGAGGTAAGACAATTTTTTTTAAACTGCATCGCCCATGATAATTATTTGAAATCTATTATTAGTTTCGCAAATCGTGGTGTATAAGTTTATTTTTTTCTCGTTCTGGTCGGCTACCCTCGTTAATTAGCCATTGTTTATATCCCCTGGGTCCTCACTGATAGCCATCGTTATAAACCACTAGCTCCTTAGCACAAGAGCGTCACTTTAGTAGCTGGCGAGTACATATATCCTTCTACGTCAGCAAGAAACATAGGCATAGTTTTTGACCAGAATATCAATTTAGTGCAACAAGTAGCAAACATATGCAAATCCGCATATTATCACATACGTAATATTGCTAAAATTAGAAATTGCTTATCACAGGAGGACGTAGAAATATTAGTTCATTCTTTTATTTCTACTAAATTAGACAACTGTAATTCATTACTTTGTGGCTTGCCACAGTACCTCATTGACAGATTACAGCGTGTCCAAAATTCCGCTGCCCGTCTCGTGACAGGCAGCCGTAAGTATGACCACATTACACCGATTCTAAAGAAACTTCACTGGCTCCCAGTTAAAGAGCGTATCATATATATGATACTACTGCTAACATTTAAAGCACTTAATCATATGGCACCACTGTATATTAGAGAACTACTCCATAACTATGTTCCTACCAGACAACTAAGATCATCTACACAAAATTTACTGCTTGTTCCATCTGCAAAGCTAGCATCATACGGCGAGAGGGCATTTTCAATAGCTGCCCCGAAACTCTGGAACTCTCTTCCCAATTTTATTAGACAGAGTCCATCTGTAGGTAGTTTTAAGAGCAGAATTAAGACTTTACTTTTTATTCAAGCATATAATTAGGACAATGTTCGAATTCTTAATATTGTTTTTATTGTTATCTTACTCAATTTCTACATATAATTATTACTTACTTTTTAGTTTTTATAAGAATTGTAAAGCGCCATTGGGCTGTATGGATAATGGCGCTATATAAATACTATATTATTATTACCCACATCAGGTATGCTTCTTAAAATGACAGTCATTGGAACAGGTGCATGTTGAGGGGAATACGTTCACTTGCCTCGTTCTCTTGTTTTGATTTAGAACTGAAGTCGATCCGTTTCGTGCAGAAAATAACCGATATTGGATGTGAATTTTTTTATCATTTACTTAAAGAATAATGAATCACAAGGAATTATATTTTTGCTTTATTTGACGTTACTTTTAGGGTCTGTTAACCTGAAGCAAGGTTGATCCTATAGTGCTAGGACCAGCAGCATTAAAATACAATGAAGATAGCACCAGGATCAACCTCCCTTCATGTAGTCAAACGTTAGATTAAAACACGTTAAACGGCTGTTACGTCATAGACGAAAAACGGAAAACAGCTTGGCAGCATTTCACACTTTATTTTTTATAATAAATGGTTACAATAAAATTGTACCCCCAGCATATAGCGATACTTAACTGCCACGTCTTCCATTGTCATTAATGTGCCAACCAGAGATCCATTGGTTCCTGACACAAAGCGGCCTTTTGAAATCATGGTTGGCACATTAGCATAACAATTGTAATGTTTATCAACACGAAGTATCGCTATAGCATTTGCTAGTCGAGGTTGGGGTAACAAAATAATAGTGAATAATAGTTACATAATAAGGCTATAATAATACACAAAGAACTATCTGTGATGTAAAGCTAAAACAATATGATGGAGGATCGACAAGAGACATGGGTATACAAGGTTAACAATAGGGTTAATACTTAATGCTTTAAATTAGAATAATATTTAGCTAAAGTACAGGGATACTTTCTGCATAATTTGGGTGACATTCATATATATAGTTCTTCTCATCCTTAGACCGAATGTTATTCGATTTCACAAAATGCAAATAAATCTTTCGATCTCCGCTAGGACCCATAGCAACGATCGTAAAAAGTGCACCACACAGTTGGATCCTAAGTTACCTTTTACCCTGCGTTAACCTGCCTGTGCTGTGGTTGCTCAGCAGAATACTATAATTATATAATTATACACAGACAACGAAACTCCGAATCTACAAGAAACGTGATATTCAAATCTTAAACTTGGAAAACATTTAACTTGTTGGCAAACGAACACGATGTATTTATACAACGGGCGCCGCGCAGTCTGCTTTTTTATTTTTTCCGAAAGTATCGTTTTTCTTTTCTTCTCCCAGCAACACTTGTTCCATTAAGAGAACTAAGGCTGTATCTTATTACACGTTATCCTAATAATAATAATAATAATAATAATAATGATGATGATGATAATAATGATAATAATATTTATTTATGGTGGGCAACAGCATACAAAGGGATGGTTTCCAATTTAGCCCACAATACTCCTGTCCCGTTAAGTTATTCAAAGAGTGGATAACGCTATGCACCGGATAAATCCCTATCCAGTGGATAAAATAAGCTAGTTTGGCTAACATTTATCCATTAGACAGGGATTTATCCGGTAGATAGCGTTATCCTGATATTTTAACAACCGGGGCCTGTTATTACGTAGTGCGCAGTGCGATATCATGCACCTTAATGCGCATATAATCCCTAGCCAGTTACCTTTGATATCGATTGTACATGAAGTGGATAGTCCAACGGTAGAATATTTCTTGATTTAGGTGTTACGTCTACGACATATAAAGGTTTATATTTCCAATATGCTAATGTCTGATGTCATCACCGACATTTGCTGAATTTCTTTGTGCTTGTGAATTAAGCTATTTTCTAATTTAGAATTTTTTGGGGGTAAAATAGGTCATTTGTCTCTAACCAGCATGCTTTTGTATAATAAGTTCATGTCGGTGATGACATTATACATTAGCATATTGGAAATATAAACCTTTATATCTCGTAGACGTAACACCCAAATCAAGAAATATTCTACAGTTGGACTATCCACTTCATGTACAATCGATATCAAAGGTAACTGGCTAGGGATTATATGCGCTTTAAGGTGCATGATATCGCACTGCGCACTACGTAATAACAGGCCCCGGTTGTTAAAATATCAGGATAACGCTATCTACCGGATAAATCCCTGTCTAATGGATAAATGTTAGCCAAACTAGCTTATTTTATCCACTGGATAGGGATTTATCCGGTGCATAGCGTTATCCACTCTTTGAATAATTTAACGGGACAGGAGTATTGTGGGCTAAATTGGAAACCATCCCTTTGTATGCTGTTGCCCACCATAAATAAATATTATTATCATTATTATCATCATCATCATTATTATTACTATTATTATTATTATTATTATTATTATTAGGATAACGTTATTATTATTATTATTATTATTATTATTATTAGGATAACGTGTACAAGTGTTGCTGGGAGAAGAAAAGAAAAACGATACTTTGGGAATAAATAAAAAAGCAGACTGCGCGGCGCCCGTTGTATAAATACATCGTGTTCGTTTGCCAACAAGTTAAATGTTTTCCAAGTTTAAGATTTGAATATCACGTTTCTTGTAGATTCGGAGTTTCGTTGTCTGTGTATAATTATATAATTATAGTATTCTGCTGAGCAACCACAGCACAGGCAGGTTAACGCAGGGTAAAAGGTAACTTAGGATCCAACTGTGTGGTGCACTTTTTACGATCGTTGCTATGGATCCTAGCGGAGATCGAAAGATTTATTTGTATTTTGTGAAATCGAATAACATTCGGTCTAAGGATGGGACCTGAAGCGAGACAAGATGGCGAGACAAGATGGCGAGACAAGATGGCGGCGGGTTAGACTGCAAGCAGTCCCTCCTTTCCCTCCATTATATTGATAGTGAGTTTACGAGCGAGCGAGCGAAGTGAAGAACTAGATAGAAGATAGTAGAAATTACAGAAGAACTATATATATGAATGTCACCCAAATTATGCAGAAAGTATCCCTGTACTTTAGCTAAATATTATTCTAATTTAAAGCATTAAGTATTAACCCTATTGTTAACCTTGTATACCCGGCCATGTCTCTTGTCGATCCTCCATCATATTGTTTTAGCTTTACATCACAGATAGTTCTTTGTGTATTATTATAGCCTTATTATGTAACTATTATTCATTATTATTTTGTTACCCCAACCTCGACCAGCAAATGCTATAGCGATACTTCGTGTTGATAAATATTACAATTGTTATGCTAATGTGCCAACCATGATTTCAAAAGGCCGCTTTGTGTCAGGAACCAATGGATCTCTGGTTGGCACATTAATGACAATGGAAGACGTGGCATTTAAGTATCGCTATATGCTGGGGGTACAATTTTATTGTAACCATTTATTGTAAAAAATAAAGTGTGAAATGCTGCCAAGCTGTTTTCCGTTTTTCGTCTATGACGTAACAGCCGTTTAACGTGTTTTAATCTAACGTTTGACTACATGAAGGGAGGTTGAACCTGGTGCTATCTTCATTGTATTTTAATGCTGCTGGTCCTAGCACTATAGGATCAACCTTGCTTCAGGTTAACAGACCCTAAAAGTAACGTCAAATAAAGCAAAAATATAATTCCTTCTGATTCATTATTCTTTAAGTAAATGATAAAAAAATTCATTCCCCTCAACATGCACCTAGCTGTTCCAATGACTGTCATTTTAAGAAGCATACCTGATGTGGGTAAAGTGACGCTCTTTAAATACTAGTAGCTAAGCTCATACTTATCTATTTGTTCCGTATCATAACTTATCTTCCTCTGGTTTTCCGTGTTACTATGTAGCTATATATATTTCTATTTCGTAGGCAATTATTATGCTTAGATTATACAGTTTTTACTTCCATATCCCTTATGATTCTGATTATTATTATTATTTGTCATCAGTTTGACTGTAATTTATTATTATTCGTGTACTAGGTGTCATTTAAATTAGTTTTTGTAATTCATATTATTCTTGTGAATTAGTAGTTCATTGTAGTTGAGTCAGTATTAATTTGAACTTGTCTATATTAACGCACGTATCACTTCGATCATGCATCGAGGGGGAGAGACTTTCACTGTTTGTAGCCAATTAACAGCCACTCCACACATGCGCAACTCCATGACATAGCCCCTAAACTGCTTTACGTTAGTTGTAACCCAGCATGATCGCGTGACATCACGAGCCGTCACGCGCCGGTCCATCCAGCATGATCGCGCGACATCACGAGCCGTCACGCGCCGGTTCATCCAGCATGATCGCGCGACATCACGAGCCGTCACGCGCCGTTCCATCCAGCATGATCGCGCGACATCACGACGTGTCACGCGCCGGCCATCGTAACTCATTGTATCTATTCATCAGGAGCATCGTATCGCGTATTAAATATTTTCCTTGACAATACTTAGTATTTTCCTTGTCAATACTTAGTTTGTTAGTCATTTAACAAATTTGCTTTGATTTTAACCACATGTGCGTGCGGTTCGTCAGTTCATATGAAAATCGCAGGGGGAAATGTCCCGCCCCTTTTTTCGATTTGACGAAGGGTTAACGCCCTAAATGTCAGCTGCAACTTGCTTCCCATGGCGGTCAGCATACTTTAATCGACTTACACCAAAGCCCTTCAATAGACAAGTCAAAACGAGATAGTTGTAAAGACACCAAAGTAATTTTGTAGATTTAAACTACAGTATCTGTGTCGGAAAAGATTGTTTTGACACTGAGTAACAATGGAAACATTGTATCAAGCAATGATTGCAGGAAATTAGAATTTAGAATTCGAACTTTAGCTTTCGGCCCTTAAGCAGTTTCTACACGATGTAATTTCATGTTGCGAAAAATATTTCATGTTGGTAATATCTGGTATTAGTATAACCACACCAGTGAATAGTGCTGTAACGCGCTCTGATTGGCTACTCCAGAGCTGAATATCCTTTGCTATACACCTCCGAGCGAAGCACCGATCATCTCGCGCGAGTTTTTGTCCATTTGACAGAAAATAAAATAACTATTTGGTGCTGGCAATTCACTTGTGTGGTATACACTAATACAATTATTCACCGCAGTGTCGGTGAATAGTGGTGGATATTTACCACGCCGCTTCGCGGATCGGTAAATATCCACCACTATTCACCGGTGAATAATTGTTCATTACACTATAGCCACGATATAACGCGCGCTCTTATTGGCTAAAAAGGCGTGTATTTATCAGAGTATAAAACATGCGCGAGTGTGTTTTATTGTTTGAATTTAAAATAGATTGTTTGCTTTCTTCGCGCGATTAAATCTCTATCATAGAGAAAATAAAGAAGCAAGCCTTAACCATGTATTACACAGTCATAAAACACTCCAGTTAGTTAAGAACACGAGAAATGTTAAGTACGCGCCTTTGGCTCGCGCTTTCTACATTAGTCTTATGTTCTCAAATGCCTGTCGTGTTTTATGTATAGTTTAATACATGGCAAAGGTTTCTTTATTTGTTAAATACACGATGAAATGGTTCCCAAAAGTTAGTTTAGTTTTTGTTGAGCTCAGTAGTACTTACTGTGTGGGTGTAAGCCCCGTAGCAGATTCCTCTATCGTAATCATTATGTTTTATTTATCTGCAGTGTTCATTTACCAGTGGAAAGAGTGACCTGTTAGGAAGGCAAAGCACTTGTTTCTGGAATACTGAACTGGACGGCAGTAATTGTTTGAAAGACTACATGAGACGATTTGCAGCTGTGAGTTCCTTGCATTTTTTTGCTGTTTTTTTTTTTGCAGTTCAGTTCTTCCTCCTTCTCGCTGTTTGTTGTAGTTCAGTTCTTGCTCTTTCTCGCTGTTTGGTGCAGTCCAATTCTTGCTCTTTCACGCTGTTTGGTGCAGTTCAATTCTTGCTCTTTGTCGCTGTTTGTTGCAGTTCAGATCTTGCTCTGTCTTGATCAGTCTTTCTTTATCTTTCTTGGTGCTTCAGTCTTTCGTGAGAAATCGTAATTGTCGAACCCCTTTTTCCTTCATTTTTAGTTCAACGCTTCATACTCCTGTTACTACGATCCTGAAAATTTAGAAAATGTTGTCCGTGTGTTGGAGGTAAGTTATCTTCTGTAAAATTACTAATGTCATGATGATAATACTGTTCTAGTCAAACAGCTTTAGCCTGTTTCAGATGGAGAGCTTCTCATGCGCTTAACTTCCATTACGTTCGACGTTGGAGCGAGACGTTGGAGAGACTAGCTGACTCAGAGGGGGAACTTAATTTGGCATTGAACCGATTGCAATGAGAACAGGGAATCTGGATCTAGATTTTAACTTTAGCGCGAAAATTTAATTTAATTGGGTACATGAGAAGAGCGTCACCCATTCCTATATATCCATCGATGCCAAGAACACTTTAAACTTTGCTTTTTATGTCTATTTTGCAGGTCAGTTACAGTGAGGCGGTGTTGGCCGTTTTTATTCCTCTAATGCTTCTCGTACTGTGGATCGCCGCCTTCATAGTTGTGTTGTACGATCGATACAAACGCAGGTAGAGTTTTCAGTTGTTTAGAACTTTTTTTTTGGGGGGGGGGAGGGGGTGGTGATCATTGTTTTATGACTTTGCAAACTTTGTCTGACAATTCATAAAAAAATTACACAGTCGCTATCTTTTGATTTCAGGATTATCGATGGTAAAATTCTTCTCGAGAGATACAAAGATGACCTGCAAAATGGAAAAATTATAAACGGTGGAGCACGAAGAAATAAAACCCGTCTTTCATCAAATGTAGACTTCGTTGACATATCCATGACAGAAACGGAATTACCAACTCTTACATCAAACCCTGGAACACCAAAACCAACTCCACCGAGGATCAAAAAGAAAAAGAAACTCCCCTGCTCCAGATCGCATTTTCAATTTAATTACCTTGATGAGGGGATATTACTAGAAGACAAACCTATATTGCCGGAGATGTATAAGCCACTGGGATTTAACTACTTAACAATAGAAACCTCTCCTTCTTGTAGCTGCTGTCACCATAATGGACTCCTGTTCACGAGCAATCACTACACACACTTTACACCAACGATAGGGGATGTGTCGGCAACGACACCCAGAAAGCCAGGGCAAATACTAAGGTATCTGCCAGAGTCATTTGTATAACAGAATTAAAAGTGGTGGCAGCGGAATCTATGAAGCAGCATAATATTGCGACACCCAGAACGCCGTCAGAGTCATTTGTATAGCAGAATTAAAAGTGGTGGCAACGGAATCTATATGGATTTGTTACCAGGATGGATTGCTGGCATCAAGTTGAAGTTAGTTACACAGGGAACCCACATCTAAGAGCGCTTTATTATTTTATAATTTAGTGTTTGGGTTTCCTGTGGTATCACATTACAATCTAGAGTTGGGTTTCCTGTGGTAACATGCTGAGGTTTTTGTAATATGCAAATGAGATGACCTTGACGTCATATTGTTTGCACAGCCTTGGAGACAAATCACAAATGAAGAATATCTACAAATATTGGATAAAAACTATTGAAACTTTGCACATATGTGGTACTATGGAAAATACACATCATTGTACAAATTATTATTTTGCCATGGAAACACTCTGGCCCCAGGCTTCCACTACAAATAACAATCTTCCCTAATTTTTCCTTTGTCAAACACAATTTTTTTGGTGTGGGTTCAAAATAAAATTTGGAACAACGTAGGCATTGTAAGGTGCGTCGGGCCATGAGATTTTCCATGACAACACCGTAATTTGCACAGTGTGTACTTTCCATAGTGTCATATATGTGCAAAGTTTCAGTAATTTTTATTCAATATCTGCAGAGATATTCTTCAATTTGTGATTTGTCTCCAGGCTGTGCAAACAATATGACGTCACAGGTCATCTCATTTGCATATTACAAAAACCTGAATATCTCTGAAACGAGATGAGATGTTGACAAACGGAAAATGTTATTATTCCTCATTTCGAAAGCATTATAACATTAGATCAACTTAATTTTCGCTTCATATGCACTTAAAGTTGTTTTGAATTTTAAAACCAATGAATGGTCAGAGCTGATATAGCCCCTTCAAGCAACACGAGTGCCTCGCTGCTTTCCAGATAATAAAGCGCTCTTAGATGTGGGCTTCCTATGGAAGTTGCTTCAATCTCGCGGTCGTAGCAGATTCTCCTGCTTCACTTTATAATGATGTTTGTGGTAATTTTTTTCTAATTTCAAACAGGCCTCCAATGCAAGGATGTTTCATGAAAAGAAACTATCAGAAAAGAAACAAAATCGAAAGCATAATTATTTTGTAACAAAAAGCTCAAAGTTACTAGCCTGTTTATCTGGGCCTGGTATTTAGTAGTTTTACGTGATGGTATGATTGTAGATATAAGCCCGGCTTACACGACAAGCATGTTGGTATTATACGCGTGCCCGAAAATGTAGGTGTTGAGACCCTGTGAAAATTTGAGTGCCGTGCCCAAGTTAGGCCGAGTGCCGTATCTAAAATGTTTGTCGTGTACACCGGGCTACATGGTTGCCTCGTCTTGGTATTAAATACCAACAGATAATTTACGACGTTTTTGCTCCCTCAGCATCTTCAAACCATCGCATGCATCCGACTTTTTATATACACACACACAAAAAAAATCCGTTTTATACGTCGGTCTATTCAAATGTGGCTTAGTGTACCTATAATTTATTGTAAATATTTAATGAAATAATTTAAGTATAAGAGGGGGTGTTTCTCTTGTAGATCATGTGAATCTCCGAGAAAGTTGCATTAAATTTAGATAAACAAATGGTATCATTGAGTTGAAGGGAGTGAACATTCCAACGAAAAGGCTGTATTATCGCCATGTAATGCAGCGATTACTTATCAAGTGCTAAAAGTGACTGTGTGGATGGAAACAGTTTAGGTAGAATACCTAATCCTGATTTTATAAAAAATAGCTTGTTTGGTACGGCAGACGAAATGGTAATCAAAGAACCAATAGCGATACTTACTGTGACGTCACACAGGCCAGTCACGCCACATTTGTTGCTTTCTGTGGTTGGCAGAAACGAAGCGTGAACGCAGTCAGTTGCTTATAAAATATCACAGGTCGGTGCTCATTCATCGCCAAATTACTCTTGTTCTTCCAAAATGCAAGCAAGCCCTTTCATCGAAGCTTATATGCTCTTAACTTATGTCTTATAAAGGAATTAAGATTTGGAAGCAGAATAGACTTTAAACGATGTATTTTGTGAGGCCCAAATCGCTAGTTGCCATACAAGTCCTACAAACACGCGTTTTTTTTTGCCAACCACATTATATATGCAAAAATATGACGTCAGTGTTTACAAACAGTAAGTATCGCTATAAGCTTGTTCGTGTCATCATACTTAGAGACGTCGTCATACATGTTTTTGTTATTTTGCTTGTTTGTGACAATCATACTCATACTTGCGTCATCAGTTTATAACGTCATACAGGTTTTGTGACGTCATACGTTTTTGACATCACTTTGCGACGTCGTCATAAGTTTGTCATCTTGCTTGTTTGCGACGTCATCATACTAGTTTGTAACGTCACTATTCAGGTTTGACATACGAGACATTGCTTGTTTGCAACGTCATCATACAAGATGGTGACATATTGCTTGTTTGACATCGTACGGTACCTGCGTAGCCAATCACATCGAGTTTGCAGATAGTTGGGGCTAGGTTATGTTAATGTATACATCCATCAGCGGATGTCGCTGATAAAACCAGGACTACTCTCGTATTTAGAGCAGTTATGTTCAGAAGAGGGACACGGGAAACCTGGATCGTCTTTGTTGGCGAAAAGCTGCCAGGCTCTCAACGACTGAGGGACAGTACACTAATTAGAAGCACTGGTCTAGTACATCTTTCACTGTTCGCGACGTAGATCAGCAATTCACTACAAGGGCGTTTTGCCTGATGTTACGTCACTCCGGAACTTAAATCACGATTTAAAATTTGCGATTATTCTTTTTCATCCTCCTCAATTTGCATCAAGACTTTGAAAATAAAAATAAAATGGTTTACGGGCATTGTAAGTACGAATGGTAAGACCAACATGTTAAATTCATTGTAAAGGCTTTATTGCTGTACGTAACGTTTAATAAATAACAAAATCGCGGAAATACCTCGCCCTAAATTTAGACATTCGTGCAACACGAACTCCCATTGGGATACATGCTAATAGTAATACTAGACTTTCTTTACATAATCTTGATTACAGGAGTTTAGCCAAGAGATTAACCCCCGGGTGAGCACTGTGATTCCAATATCCACTTTTTAAAGTATAATACAAAATATAGCGAATTCGAAAAATTTAGTTGGCGAAAAAAATTCCAACATGCAGAGGCATCATGGGTAAAATGTTCCCATGACGCGCTCCGTGCTTGGCTTTTGCATTTTGGCTTTTTCTCGCAGACTTACGCTTACGAAAATCGCTAAGTACTCTAACCATTGTATGACAATTTTCAGTTGCTAATTTATAGTTTCAACGAATCGTGAAAACTGAAACATTTTACATTGAAGATTTAAAAATAATGCGCACAAATCGTAGTTTCTTTGATGAATAAAAACATTCAACGGAAAAGTTCACACAGAAGGACTCAATCGGCCGTATGCATAGCAATAATTAACAATTCTTAACCGAAGTGGAGGTGATCAGCAACACCGAGGTGAATAATTGTTTTAGTATATACCACACTCCAGGTGAATAGCCAACACCAAATAGTTATTTTATTTTCTGTCAAATGGACAAAAACTCGCGCGAGATGATCGCTGCTTTGCTCGGAGGTGAATATGAAATCATATTCACTGGTGTGGTATATACTAATTGTCTTTTATACACTAGCATAGTTCTTTTAACAATTCCAGTCCACCATTTTGAAAGGAAGCCAACCTTTCCTTGAAGGTGTACGATGAGCCAGAACTGATACAAACCCTCTACATAAATACGCACGACACAGCTATCATCAACTTGGTACAAGGCTTTGTTCATGCACGGTCATTCTTAAAGGGGAACTGAACCCTAAAATCAACCCAACGTCTTTACAAAGACGTATTAGAAAGAAATAAGTTCTGCTTTTTTATTTTTCTGTGTTGCGCGTCTATAAGGAGAAAATTAGTCTCCAAGTTCGATTTTCCGCTGAAAAATCTATCCCAAGAACGTACATCACACATACCAAGGAAGAACGATCACACCTCCAGCACAAAGAAAACACAATGGTCCGAAATTAGAACCATTAGTCCTGCTATTCAATGTCGGGGACAGCATGGCAAAACTAATTTATTCCCATATACTACGTCACAAATTAGGAGACTTGAGCCGTCTGTACATAGCGGAGGCTGTGAGTAAGGTTTTCGGATTTTCTCTTCCTAGACGCGCAACACAGAAAAATTAAATAGCAGAACCTATTTATTTCGAATATATGTTTATATAGACATTGGGTTGATTCTCCTTTAAAGATTTGACGACCCTTCCAAGGCGTTGTGATAACTGAGTATTGGTTAAATGGTAGGCTCGTTCTCGGATATTTTCATATCACTTCATGCAAAGTCACCAACTGGGACATGCGGTTTTGACAAGAAGGTAATCGTCTATCCTACTTGAATGCTTCAGTTTAAAAACAGTGATCATAACTTTGAATAAGTAAGCTCCATAGTGTTGGTGGACAATAAGTTCAGGCAAACCGTGCATGCCCCGAAATGTGACGCCATCGCTATGGACAGTTGGCGTGCGGTCTAAATCACAGAAGTACGACTAAAGAGTTACTGTCAATCAAATTGAACCTTCAAGTTTCTTTAAAACAAAACTACAAAAATATCAACCTGAGATAGAAGAAAAATACCATGTGAATGTCTTGATATGCTTTTCAAACTTTTTCAATAGAGGATGGCAAAGATTAAAGTGGATTACAAAAGCTTATTCTAGAAAATTACAGTGCATCGATTTCAAGTTGCTCTAAATTTCTCTTAAACGCATTATTTTTTTATCCACTTGAATCTTTACAATCCTTTTTCAAAAATGTCTCACATTCTTTCCAGTATAACTGGAAGCTTGCTTTGCTAATCTGAGTAGTTATTTGTGTCTTTCGTCATTGACAATGTCCCTTTATAAGGCAGCTTCAGCGAACTGCTATCAGAGTTTCTTTCTATTAAAGACAATCATTCCAGACGGTGTTCGTTGTAAAAAGTATTTAGTTCATCACAAGGACCGGTACACTGCAAGATGGCATGCTACAGAAGTATGGGTCGCAATTCAATGTCAATGTTTATATAGATTGATGATGGTTGATTAAACTGTCTTTAAATCATACAGAAACCAGAAATGATGATCCAGCCTCGTGGGAGACATTTAATTATCGGATTTGGAGGAATCACACACTGAGCACAAGAAGGATTTGGACGAGTCGCAAATACAAAAATATTTGAAACGCCTGGCTAGAGCGGTGGGCTATAATCACAGTCTTTTTCGTCGTTGAACACGATGCTACAAGAATCAAGATTTGAATGTACAACTAGCAAATACGCTGTGCTTTTTATTCTCAATGACAATACCAATTAATAAGGTGCTTCAACTCGAGAGGAACAAACATGTCGTCAGTCAGACGTTGTCAAGGTAATCCACTGTCGTGTGATGAAATATTCTTCGCTCCAATTCTCCCAAGGTAGTCGCGCAGTGCGCCAATATCTGCGTCAGGCTAGATCATCGACTCGAAGTAAGAACATGATCATTTGTTCCAGGTAAGCTGCAGCAGGATACGCCATGTCCCCGGGTGCCAACATGCATGATATGGCTGTCAACTGTTAGAGAACCGTCCTCCTGGCGATATCGAGATGAAGTCTAGGGCGTATGCGAGGATCATGGCGAACACAACGAAAAGCAATGATAATAGGTAGAATTTCTGAAAAATAAAACATGAGAATTTTAAGATGAAAGGAAAGAGAAACGTTGACAGGCTCTCTTCTGTGCGTAAGTGACTTATACATCTTGCCTAACAGATCCGGTGTTCATTTAATATGTCGAAAAAGGGATGTTCTGGGCTGAGGCTACCAATCTTTCCACAAAATATGAACCCCAGATCTGCTAGGAAAAGTCCGTCAAAAGCACTAACCATTTCTTCAATATCACGGAAAGAAGTAAAGATGGCAGATGGAAAGTTTAATATTCCCTTTCTTCACAATACATTATTATTACAAAATCTGCTACGCAAGATCCGCAGAGAAGGAAATATCGACGTTGTTCTTTTTTACGTCCTTCTCTAGGGCAAGATATCTTTCATGCTATTCAGAAAAAGGGATCAAGCCAGAGCTACGCTAAACTACAGTTGTTCTACATAGACAATTATCACATCGATCACCCAAGACGTCGACCAATGTTAACGGTTAAAATGAACAGTACATTACCGATTTTAATTAGTTTTAATGTCACAGCGCAGTCTTACCAGTTTACTGGTGCGCTCCTGTTTGCGTTGTACAGTAGTGCGCGATTCTGCGTCCTGTTGTTTCATCGTTTCCCCAGTCGACTGCAGCCGTACTTCCAAAGCAGATGCCTAAGTACAAGGAAATACACGCGAAAATGTGTCAGTTGTTGGGTTACTTTTTCATGAGACACTACGTTTTACCCATTGCGCATGAGCCGAATCAAAACCTTTAGTATTGCGGCGAAATTCGAATTCGCTCAATCTACTGATTTATCTATATCTATATTTAATGATGTAATGAACTTATTTTATACCTATAGCATACGCACAAGTCAATTATTCAGTTTTATTTTACTTGTTATACAGGGCTCTATAGAAAACACTTCGGTGACATGGACTCCCTGTTTAAATATTATCGTATGCCACACCCAAAATCCTTTGTTGCAAGTGATGGGATAAATCCCGTAACTTGCATACGTAATTCACTGATTAGTATGCGATAAATAGTGGTGATAACTAGTTATCGCCACTTGCATACGTAATTCACTGATTAGTATGCGATAAATAGTGGTGATAACTAGTTATCGCCACTTGCATACGTAATTCACTGATTAGTATGCGATAAATAGTGGTGATAACTAGTTATCGCCACTTGCATACGTAATTCACTGATTAGTATGCGATAAATAGTGGTGATAACTAGTTATCGTCACTTGCATACGTAATTCACTGATTAGTATGCGATAACCAGTTATCGCCACTTGCATACAAATCAGTTGATTACAGCCATTGTCAAACCCAAACAATAGTTTGCTGAAGCTAGAAATGTTTTGATTAGAGAACTTATCATGCCTGCTCCTACAAACTCAGTAAACTCAGTGAAATTTTATTTATTTCTGGGTTAAACGGCGTAAGATAAGTTGGTTAATCAATGTCCACTCGTGTGATATAGATTTAACATTGCTAGTAATGATTAACGCAGTAATGATTAACGCAGTAATGATTAACGCAGTAATGATTAACGCAGTAATGATTAACGCAGTACGGGCGATGATAAATCCCATATCACACGAATGGACATTGGTTAACCCTTACTTGTTATTAAATATTACATGATGGTGGACGAAAAGGAGGTAATAATAAATTAAGAGTAAAACGGTAGCTGCTAAAAAGAAATTATGATAAACTAGTAGTTTCAAATTGAAAGTGACATGCTGTCCAGCGAATATAGTAGCAATTGATTAGAATCTAAGCCATGTATTAAGGCTATCCTATACCCATCTAATCAGCATCTAATATTATAAGAGCACGATTTGAATGAATGAAAGTATTCATCAAAGCTGAACGCAGAGTAACAAATGGAGCATAGACCAGTTCGCGGTAAATTCCGACATTTTGAAAGGGGTCCAAACGGCGCGAAATAAGATACCAGGTAAAAGATTAACATATCGAAATTTGAGGGATGTAGCTGTGCTGGGAAGCGTGCAATCGTGTTTTCAGTTTTCCATACATTGTCTGTAAAAACGAGTCAAATTCCGCGTAAAAAAATATCGAAATTTACAGACGTACAGCTACACCCTCAAATTTCGATATGTTAATCTTTTACCTGGTATCTTAAGTTTGTATCTGAAGAATATTCATAAATTGGATTTTACGGATTCTATTTGGCATCGGATTCCCATCCATTCCCATACAAACACTGTATTTCGCGCCATGTTTGCACCCCTTTCAAAATGTCGGAATTTACCGCGAACTGGTGCTCCACTTTTCATTAACCCCTGATATTCTTTGTCATACTTTATAATCCAAACTAATTGATTGTCATTTGCTGCTTTGTTTGCCTCAATGGGCTCCACCAAATGCAACGGACGGTACACGTGTGTATTTCCCTGGAATTGAATCGCAGATCAACGTACCCTGCGAGCAGAGGTTTGTCATCTCTAATTTGCCTTTCCTATCGCCACGAGAAACCTCTATGCGCCATGGTATCTGGATTTCCACTGGCCGAGAAAAACGAGACGGTAAACATTGTAGATTATAAATTGTCCATTTCCTATTGTTAACGGCAAGTGAACGGCGAAGAAGAGATCATAAATCTTCGAGGGTATAAATCAAAGCTTCCTTTAGGATAAATTAAGGTAGATTTATTGAACGGTAATTTCAAGGTATTCTGAACAGTTCAGAAAAATAAGAAAGACAAAGCCGGAGTTTGAAGCCCTTATAAATCGTCGGCAAACGAAAAACTGCGTGACGACATAACGGCTGCGAAGGATAATGTGGGGTCTTGCAGAACCAGCGATCGCCAAAAAGCTATGCCCATAAATTTATTTCATTTATCAACCGAAAACTGTCAACCTGCACTTTGTACCCTCCCTGCTCGCTAGCTATACGTTAGCTCACGTGCTCACTTTCTCACGTGACTTGACTCATAAATAATCCGGACATACAGTAAAACACACAGCCGCCATCAGTTGTGTTTATCGAGAATGATTATGTTGACCTCTAAAACTATGCAGATAGTCTAAATCTTGGTTACAATATTTCTGTTGTCAATGTTACCTTCCACACTTGATTATTCATTCATTTTAGTATCCATATCTGTTCTGCTATACTATAGAATTATTACCGTAAGTATAATGTATCCTTTTTATATGACATTAATTACGTACCAAAAGCAGCCAATTAATGATGCACGGGTTTATTGCGTTCGACGAAGGAGAACGCATCCTAATCTTGCAGTGGACTCCCTGTGGTCATGTGTGGGCTACCTGTGCTTTCCCAGGCGAAAATTTTTTTGATCCTCATGTTTGTACTTTTTAGAATAAATTAATTCGGCCAGGGAACTGGTAACTACACGATGCTCGGAGCAAATGAAAACCGCCATGTGAACGTCGAGTAAGTGTATTATTTTCCCAATCCAATGCAATGTTTAAAAAGTTAGCAAGTATGATTTATCAAAGCCCGAGGAAAGTGTGTGTTACGTCTGCATGGAGCATTCGACAAAGTCTGATGTCCAAACTATATCAAGTCAAACAAGTGGAAGTACCAAAACTACAAATAGTAAGATGCTATAGCGATGTTTCGTGTGTCGTCATCTATTGTCATTAATGTGCCAACCAGAGATCCATTGGTTCCTAACACAAAGCGGGCTTTACAAATCATGGTTGGTACATTAGCATAACAATTGCAATGTTTATCAACACGAAACATCGCTATAAATCATACCTGGCTGAAGAGAAACTAGATCCGAGTTTTCTAGACACCCTTTGGAATTGCCTTGTGAGTTGTGACACTACACATCAGTGACACATGCATTTGTGCATCTTGGTTATACAAATTAACACTACATTCAGGCAAAGAGTTAATCTATAACAACACTTTGATATGCCAAGGAACTTGAATATCAACACAGTACGAGGTGATGGAAATTCAAAGTACTGAGTTCATTGCTGTCCTCCCAAATCAATTAATCTACACTGAATTTGTAACGGGAGCTGAAACAACCATAAGAGGCTGATCAAAGCCAGGACCCGGCTGGGCATATGCATATATAGTTTATATTCTACACTGGAGTGTACTTAGTATTGTGAATGCTAGGAACTGGAATGCAGTTTATACACATCTGAATAGCTGTAGCTAGCTATAGGGTTGATTGTAATTCCAAATATTGCTTTACACTGTATACTACACAGCAGAATGTGCTACAAATGCTCAAATGAATGTTAACCATATAAAACACACATGTACATATAGCCACATAAGCATTGTATCCAATGATAATTACACAAAGATAATTACAGTTTTATACCCATATGCATCCCTTTGTATATTAACTTATAAGTCAGGGCATTCAAAATTTGCACATTAGTTAAAAACAAATATTTTTGATTTACACCCACAATCTACATGCAATTATTGCAGCAATCTTTCAGTCTTTTGGGTTACCACAGGAAGCCCAGTCCTTTCTCCTACAAACAAATTGTGGAACGCACTTTGATAATCTATGATTACTTCTAGTATTAATGGTCTTTCTTTTTATCTACATCACAGTTGGCTCGAGGTCCAGCAGTGCTTTGCGCATGCTCCTAAAGCACACAGGTCAAACGTTTGCGCATGCGTCAAAAGTCGTGCAACGACAACATATTCCAAAACAAATTCAAAGCGAGCCGGCGGCCGTCATTGTTCACACACCCGTTTTCAAACCTTGAGAACGTTTTTGTTAAATTATGAAAAAAATAGTAAACTCACAGTTTGAAGTTTGTTCAATTTCCCGTTCGACTGTGAAAATAAAAAGCTTAACTTTCACGTATTTTTCTTAACTTTTGGGGGTAGAAGTTCACAAGCAGAGTTTTTTTTTAAACGCTGGGTTGCTGTAATATGTTTTAAGTAAATTTTGCGCGGCAAATTCGCGCGGCCGCCGACTAGACTGACCGTAATACGCACGCGCAGACGTTTGACCGCTGTGTGCTCCTAAAGTCACCCAGTCAAAAAGGAACCGCTGGGTACCTTTCCTGGTAGGTGACTTAACGAGCATCGCTGGACTCTCGAACATGAGTCAGTTCCATATGCTACTGCTACTACTATTTCTTCTCATACTTTTCTCTCTCCTTTACCCCCGCCCAGAATAGCACTTACTAACTTCGGGTGATAAATTACCTTGTAGATATAGATGTTATTTAAGTAAGTAATAATAATTAAAAGTCAAGTGATAAGGATATTGATGATGGCAAGAATGATAATATTGACAATGAAAGTGTGATACAAGACGAAAGAATGCTGCAGCGAGTTGAATGATGATGTGAAATGAAGACAAGACGAAGAAGTACAGGGTTGTAGGCCTATTTTCACCAGCTGCTTTTCTACAGGATCCTATTAAACTCTAGTAGGCAATGCGTGTGTGCAGTAATTACCCACCCACTATTCAGTATTAACAGAAACAGATAAAGGAGTTGAAACGTGTAACGTGTAACTTGTTTGCAGATGATTCAAATATATTTTTTTCCAATAAAGATCTTAATTCTCTAAAAAATACAGCCAATGACACTCTTAATAAAGTCAGCGAGTGGCTTAATACAAATAGATTATCTCTGAATGTAGATAAATCAAATTTTGTGATATTCCATCCCGTACAAAAGAAAGTTTTTCCCATTGAGTTGTCTATTAATCAAAAATGCCTAAAACAAAAACCGAGTGTTAGATACTTAGGTGTGCTAATTGATTCTAATCTATCCTGGAAATATCAAACTCAGGAAATACTAAAAAAAGTATCTAGAGGTATAGGAATCCTCTCCAAGATAAGACACTATGTGAATTTGAGTGTCCTGATCAAACTTTATTATACGATAGTATATCCCTTCCTTACATATGGTCTACTTGCATGGGGAAACACTTACCCAACATCACTACAAAAGCTATTATTATTCAAAAGAAATCCATTCGTATTATTACATTTTCAAAGTTTGATGCACATACAAGCCCCCTTTTCAAGAAATTAAACATTTTAAAACTAGCAGATCTGACATTCTTGCTTTCAGTTACGTTTATGTTTGATTTCCATAATAATAATATCCCAACTTCTTTCTCGGAATTCTTCACTCCAGTCAATAGAATCCATGAGCATAATACTAGATTAGCTTCAAAATCAACATATTTTATACCAACTGTTCGAACAAACTACGGTAAATTCAGTTTAAGATATAAAGGTGCTGTAATCTGGAACTCGCTTTCCGAAGAAAGTAGGACAATTCAGTCAAGGAAACTCTTCAAATCTAGACTCCAAAAACAGCTCATAGAGAATTACTAATTTCATTTTTTTTTCTTATATCCATCTTCTCTTCTAAATCTTGTATTTGCATCTCCCCACCTCCCTCCCCAAGATACCTGTGTGTAGTTTCATCGTCATTTAGTGTTTAGTGTTATTGACATCAAGTGTAATAATATACAATTGTGTCGTATGTTATATTTATATTTTTCCATGTTTTCTTTCTTTTTTTCGTTATTTAGTTTGACCCATATTATACTGTCTATAAAAATATATTTCGGGATACAAGACTCGATTAGTTTTTTTCTTCTAAGCTACTTCTGGTATCCCAATACTCTAACTATGGCAATTACATTTATTAATTACACTCCATGTAAATACAAGACAGCGTATGAATAAAGACTTGTTGTAACGGCCACACTTCGCTCTAGTGATGCTCTGGATTATTCGGCAAATAAAACGTAAATAAAACGTAAATAAAACGTAAATTGTTCGGTAAATAAAACGTAGCCTCCAGAACTAACAATGGTCTATCACGATTCAAAGCAATTTCATCAAGAATCTGGGAATCAATACCCCTTACTACTAAAACCTTGCCCAAAACCAGCTTTCAGAAGCGGTACATACAGTTTTCACTAGATAAACAGTCATAATATTAAAATGTGTGCCTTATATATGCAAGACAAATATATACAAATCAGCTACTTATATTGACATTTTTCTTCTCTTTTTTTTTTCTTCTAAGATAAGATCAAACAATAATGTAATGTCCTTCAAAATCTATACATATAACTAAATGAATTTATTTAAAATGTCACTTCATACTATTCTTTATTATTCTTTATTAGCTATGTATATTTCTCTCCTCATTTAGTTTTATCAATGTAGTGGCCAACTCGAAAGCCATTGCTACTTTGGCCACTACGCACATTTTTTTCTAAACATACCTATTCTTTTTCCCCCCACTTATTTCCTTATATATGGATATTTATATGTTAATGTAAGATAAGGACCGATGGTTATAATTATGTGCAAATAAATTAATCTTGAATCATATATGGAATAAAATGGTAGCCGGCTTCTGTGTCAAGACTAGACTGTCACGCTAGACTAGACTGTCACGCTAGATTAGACTGTATTTTCCAAATATGGTACTTTTTATTCGCTGAATAATCCGGAGCATGGGCCGCTGTTACACGTTTCAACTCCGTTATGTTTCTAGTATTAACAAGAGAGCATACGTAAGAGAGGGAAGCTCTAATAGGCCGCGCGCTACTGCGTGATAATGTCTAATACATCTAATTTTAGTAGCTGAACTGAAGCAAGTGCGCAAGCGCGTTACACTTCTACTCCAAATCTTATCTGCAACCATGAAGTAGACAAACACACAGATACAGTAGAATGGACTGCAGCACACCTGCTTCACTAATTCCCTTCTCTCCTGCATCTCACGTTCGGCCTTACCACGCAGAGCATGCTGAGAAAGATCACATGGGATGAAGGGTGCATTTTTGGGAGACTATTCTAGGAATAACAGAATACACGGAATACTAATTCCCAAAAGAATACCAACATATATTCCTTTAACGGAATAATCTTGACAGAGGTGACGAGAACTAACGGACGCACGCGCGCCAGACATTTCCTGCCAAAACGTTCCAAACGAATGCCATTTTGTATCTTCCGAGTAAACCGTATTCTGTTCATTCTGTTTACTCTGCTATGCGAGCATAATGAAAAGAATGCTATTCTGTGCATTCCTAAAACGAAATAGGAGTCCCAAACGAACGCGAGTACCGTCTATTCCGGCTATTCTTATTCAGGAATAATCCCAAAAGAACACTTGTACTGTCTATTCTTATTCAGGAATAGTCCCAAAAGAACACTTGTACTGTCTATTCTTATTCTGGAATTGTCGCAAAAGAATCCGCCCGAAGTTTAAGAGCTCCGAGAATGACGCTGCTGAACAAAACACACTCATCTGGGTTTGTTACGAAAATGCTTGCAATCACTGTAACTAAGGAATTGAATGAACAGCTACTTCAAAGAAAAATAAACCTTGACAGGCCTTAGGTCTACCCACAGTTCGTACAGTTCAACAAGTCCTAAAGGGAGTATGGGTAGCCATAGTTCGTACAGTTTAACAAGTCCTAAAGGGAGTATGGGTAGCACAGTTTGTACAGTTTAACAAGTCCTAAAGGGAGTATGGGTAGCACAGTTTAACAAGTCCTAAAGGGAGTATGGGTAGCCACAGTTCGTACAGTTTAACAAGTCTTAAAGGGAGTATGGGTAGCACAGTTTGTACAGTTTAACAAGTCAAATGATCAAATGATCAAATGATCAAATGATCAAATGATCAAATGATCAAATGATCAAATGATCAAATCTTACCCTATAAACCCTATATTAAATATCTAGGAGTCTTAATTGACGCCAACTTAAATTGGAAGCATCATGTGCATGAAATATCAAAAAAGGTATCTAAAGGTAATGGAATACTTTCAAAGATCAGACATTATGTCAATACCGACATATTAGTAAAGATTTACTATTCAATAATATTTCCTCATCTTACATATGCTCTCTTGTCATGGGGCAACACATATCTTACTACACTTAATAATCTTGTAATCATGCAAAAGAAAGCCTTACGTATCATCACATTTTCTAACTTTGATGCCCACACTGATCCTCTATTTAATAAACTTAAGATTATAAAACTCATTGACTTGATTTATTTACAATCTGCCATATTCATGTTTGATTATCATCATAACAATCTTCCTCAATCATTCAATAACTTTTTTACTTTAATTTCTGAAATTCACCATCATAACACCAGATTAGCATCTAAGGCTGCCTACTATGTTCCACAAGTTCGAACAAATTATGGTAAATTTAGTTTACGATATAAAGGCGTCATCATTTGGAATGATATTAGTGAAAATCATAGAAATCTCAACTCCAAAAAAGACTTTAAAAATGGAATTAAACAAAAACTTATTTCCAAATATTGATTTCTATTTTTATTAAAAACATTTTTATTTTTTTTCTACATTTAGCCTCTAAGACTCGTCTCTTACACCGATTATTCTGTATATTGTACTTGTAATGTATGCATCATGTAGTGCTCTGTGTATGTGTGCTTGACCCAATTCAACAATTTTAACCTATACATTCCTGGGATGCCTGACTCGATTAGTTTATATTACTATTTCAGGTGTCCCAGTACTCTTGCTATTTAATTTTTCTATATATTTACATGTAAATCATTACTATAAGAGTACGAATAAAGTTGTTGTTGTTGTTGTTGTAGTCCTAAAGGGAGTATGGGTAGCCACAGTTCGTACAGTTTAACAAGTCCTAAAGGGAGTATGGGTAGCCACAGTTCGTACAGTTTAACAAGTCCTAAAGGGAGTATGGGTAGCCACAGTTCGTACAGTTTAACAAGTCCTAAAGGGAGTATGGGTAGCCACAGTTCGTACAGTTTAACAAGTCCTAAAGGGAGTATGGGTAGCCACAGTTCGTACAGTTTAACAAGTCCTAAAGGGAGTATGGGTAGCCACAGTTCGTACAGTTTAACAAGTCCTAAAGGGAGTATGGGTAGCCACAGTTCGTACAGTTTAACAAGTCCTAAAGGGAGTATGGGTAGCCACAGTTCGTACAGTTTAACAAGTCCTAAAGGGAGTATGGGTAGCCACAGTTCGTACAGTTTAACAAGTCCTAAAGGGAGTATGGGTAGCCACAGTTTGTACAGTTTAACAAGTCCTAATGGGAGTATGGGTAGCACAGTTCGTACAGTTTAACAAGTCCTAATGGGAGTATGGGTAGCCACAGTTCGTACAGTTTAACAAGTCCTAAAGGGAGTATGGGTAGCCACAGTTTGTACAGTTTAACAAGTCCTAATGGGAGTATGGGTAGCCACAGTTCGTACAGTTTAACAAGTCCTAAAGGGAGTATGGGTAGCCACAGTTTGTACAGTTTAACAAGTCCTAAAGGGAGTATGGGTAGCCACAGTTTGTACAGTTTAACAAGTCCTAAAGGGAGTATGGGTAGCCACAGTTTGTACAGTTTAACAAGTCCTAAAGGGAGTATGGGTAGCCACAGTTTGTACAGTTTAACAAGTCCTAAAGGGAGTATGGGTAGCCACAGTTCGTACAGTTTAACAAGTCCTAAAGGGAGTATGGGTAGCCACAGTTCGTACAGTTGAACAAGTCCTAAAGGGAGTATGGGTAGCCACAGTTCGTACAGTTTAACAAGTCCTAAAGGGAGTATGGGTAGCACAGTTCGTACAGTTTAACAAGTCCTAATGGGAGTATGGGTAGCCACAGTTCGTACAGTTTAACAAGTCCTAAAGGGAGTATGGGTAGCCACAGTTCGTACAGTTTAACAAGTCCTAAAGGGAGTATGGGTAGCCACAGTTCGTACAGTTTAACAAGTCCTAAAGGGAGTATGGGTAGCCACAGTTCGTACAGTTTAACAAGTCCTAAAGGGAGTATGGGTAGCCACAGTTCGTACAGTTTAACAAGTCCTAAAGGGAGTATGGGTAGCCACAGTTCGTACAGTTTAACAAGTCCTAAAGGGAGTATGGGTAGCCACAGTTTGTACAGTTTAACAAGTCCTAATGGGAGTATGGGTAGCCACAGTTCGTACAGTTTAACAAGTCCTAAAGGGAGTATGGGTAGCCACAGTTCGTACAGTTTAACAAGTCCTAAAGGGAGTATGGGTAGCCACAGTTCGTACAGTTTAACAAGTCCTAAAGGGAGTATGGGTAGCCACAGTTCGTACAGTTTAACAAGTCCTAAAGGGAGTATGGGTAGCCACAGTTCGTACAGTTTAACAAGTCCTAAAGGGAGTATGGGTAGCCACAGTTCGTACAGTTTAACAAGTCCTAAAGGGAGTATGGGTAGCCACAGTTCGTACAGTTTAACAAGTCCTAAAGGGAGTATGGGTAGCCACAGTTTGTACAGTTTAACAAGTCCTAATGGGAGTATGGGTAGCCACAGTTCGTACAGTTTAACAAGTCCTAAAGGGAGTATGGGTAGCCACAGTTCGTACAGTTTAACAAGTCCTAAAGGGAGTATGGGTAGCCACAGTTCGTACAGTTTAACAAGTCCTAAAGGGAGTATGGGTAGCCACAGTTCGTACAGTTTAACAAGTCCTAAAGGGAGTATGGGTAGCCACAGTTCGTACAGTTTAACAAGTCCTAAAGGGAGTATGGGTAGCCACAGTTCGTACAGTTTAACAAGTCCTAAAGGGAGTATGGGTAGCCACAGTTTGTACAGTTGAACAAGTCCTAAAGGGAGTATGGGTAGCCACAGTTCGTACAGTTGAACAAGTCCTAAAGGGAGTATGGGTAGCCACAGTTCGTACAGTTTAACAAGTCCTAAAGGGAGTATGGGTAGCCACAGTTCGTACAGTTTAACAAGTCCTAAAGGGAGTATGGGTAGCCACAGTTCGTACAGTTTAACAAGTCCTAAAGGGAGTATGGGTAGCCACAGTTCGTACAGTTTAACAAGTCCTAAAGGGAGTATGGGTAGCCACAGTTCGTACAGTTTAACAAGTCCTAATGGGAGTATGGGTAGCCACAGTTCGTACAGTTTAACAAGTCCTAAAGGGAGTATGGGTAGCCACAGTTCGTACAGTTTAACAAGTCCTAAAGGGAGTATGGGTAGCCACAGTTTGTACAGTTTAACAAGTCCTAATGGGAGTATGGGTAGCCACAGTTTGTACAGTTTAACAAGTCCTAATGGGAGTATGGGTAGCCACAGTTCGTACAGTTTAACAAGTCCTAAAGGGAGTATGGGTAGCCACAGTTTGTACAGTTTAACAAGTCCTAATGGGAGTATGGGTAGCACAGTTTGTACAGTTTAACAAGTCCTAAAGGGAGTATGGGTAGCCACAGTTCGTACAGTTGAACAAGTCCTAAAGGGAGTATGGGTAGCCACAGTTCGTACAGTTTAACAAGTCCTAAAGGGAGTATGGGTAGCCACAGTTCGTACAGTTTAACAAGTCCTAAAGGAAGTATGGGTAGCACAGTTCGTACAGTTTAACAAGTCCTAATGGGAGTATGGGTAGCCACAGTTCGTACAGTTTAACAAGTCCTAAAGGGAGTATGGGTAGCCACAGTTCGTACAGTTTAACAAGTCCTAAAGGGAGTATGGGTAGCCACAGTTCGTACAGTTTAACAAGTCCTAAAGGGAGTATGGGTAGCCACAGTTCGTACAGTTTAACAAGTCCTAATGGGAGTATGGGTAGCCACAGTTCGTACAGTTTAACAAGTCCTAAAGGGAGTATGGGTAGCCACAGTTCGTACAGTTTAACAAGTCCTAAAGGGAGTATGGGTAGCCACAGTTCGTACAGTTTAACAAGTCCTAAAGGGAGTATGGGTAGCCACAGTTCGTACAGTTTAACAAGTCCTAAAGGGAGTATGGGTAGCCACAGTTTGTACAGTTTAACAAGTCCTAATGGGAGTATGGGTAGCCACAGTTTGTACAGTTTAACAAGTCCTAATGGGAGTATGGGTAGCCACAGTTCGTACAGTTTAACAAGTCCTAAAGGGAGTATGGGTAGCCACAGTTTGTACAGTTTAACAAGTCCTAATGGGAGTATGGGTAGCACAGTTTGTACAGTTTAACAAGTCCTAAAGGGAGTATGGGTAGCCACAGTTCGTACAGTTTAACAAGTCCTAAAGGGAGTATGGGTAGCCACAGTTCGTACAGTTTAACAAGTCCTAAAGGGAGTATGGGTAGCCACAGTTCGTACAGTTTAACAAGTCCTAAAGGGAGTATGGGTAGCCACAGTTCGTACAGTTTAACAAGTCCTAAAGGGAGTATGGGTAGCCACAGTTCGTACAGTTTAACAAGTCCTAAAGGGAGTATGGGTAGCCACAGTTCGTACAGTTTAACAAGTCCTAAAGGGAGTATGGGTAGCCACAGTTCGTACAGTTTAACAAGTCCTAATGGGAGTATGGGTAGCCACAGTTCGTACAGTTTAACAAGTCCTAAAGGGAGTATGGGTAGCCACAGTTCGTACAGTTTAACAAGTCCTAAAGGGAGTATGGGTAGCCACAGTTTGTACAGTTTAACAAGTCCTAATGGGAGTATGGGTAGCCACAGTTTGTACAGTTTAACAAGTCCTAATGGGAGTATGGGTAGCCACAGTTCGTACAGTTTAACAAGTCCTAAAGGGAGTATGGGTAGCCACAGTTTGTACAGTTTAACAAGTCCTAATGGGAGTATGGGTAGCACAGTTTGTACAGTTTAACAAGTCCTAAAGGGAGTATGGGTAGCCACAGTTCGTACAGTTGAACAAGTCCTAAAGGGAGTATGGGTAGCCACAGTTCGTACAGTTTAACAAGTCCTAAAGGGAGTATGGGTAGCCACAGTTCGTACAGTTTAACAAGTCCTAAAGGAAGTATGGGTAGCACAGTTCGTACAGTTTAACAAGTCCTAATGGGAGTATGGGTAGCCACAGTTCGTACAGTTTAACAAGTCCTAAAGGGAGTATGGGTAGCCACAGTTCGTACAGTTTAACAAGTCCTAAAGGGAGTATGGGTAGCCACAGTTCGTACAGTTTAACAAGTCCTAAAGGGAGTATGGGTAGCCACAGTTCGTACAGTTTAACAAGTCCTAATGGGAGTATGGGTAGCCACAGTTCGTACAGTTTAACAAGTCCTAAAGGGAGTATGGGTAGCCACAGTTCGTACAGTTTAACAAGTCCTAAAGGGAGTATGGGTAGCCACAGTTCGTACAGTTTAACAAGTCCTAAAGGGAGTATGGGTAGCCACAGTTCGTACAGTTTAACAAGTCCTAAAGGGAGTATGGGTAGCCACAGTTTGTACAGTTGAACAAGTCCTAAAGGGAGTATGGGTAGCCACAGTTCGTACAGTTTAACAAGTCCTAAAGGGAGTATGGGTAGCCACAGTTCGTACAGTTTAACAAGTCCTAAAGGGAGTATGGGTAGCCACAGTTCGTACAGTTTAACAAGTCCTAAAGGGAGTATGGGTAGCCACAGTTCGTACAGTTTAACAAGTCCTAAAGGGAGTATGGGTAGCCACAGTTCGTACAGTTTAACAAGTCCTAAAGGGAGTATGGGTAGCCACAGTTCGTACAGTTTAACAAGTCCTAAAGGGAGTATGGGTAGCCACAGTTTGTACAGTTTAACAAGTCCTAATGGGAGTATGGGTAGCCACAGTTCGTACAGTTTAACAAGTCCTAAAGGGAGTATGGGTAGCCACAGTTCGTACAGTTTAACAAGTCCTAAAGGGAGTATGGGTAGCCACAGTTTGTACAGTTTAACAAGTCCTAATGGGAGTATGGGTAGCCACAGTTTGTACAGTTTAACAAGTCCTAATGGAGTATGGGTAGCCACAGTTCGTACAGTTTAACAAGTCCTAAAGGGAGTATGGGTAGCCACAGTTTGTACAGTTTAACAAGTCCTAATGGGAGTATGGGTAGCACAGTTTGTACAGTTGAACAAGTCCTAAAGGGAGTATGGGTAGCCACAGTTCGTACAGTTGAACAAGTCCTAAAGGGAGTATGGGTAGCCACAGTTCGTACAGTTTAACAAGTCCTAATGGGAGTATGGGTAGCCACAGTTCGTACAGTTTAACAAGTCCTAAAGGGAGTATGGGTAGCCACAGTTCGTACAGTTTAACAAGTCCTAATGGGAGTATGGGTAGCCACAGTTCGTACAGTTTAACAAGTCCTAAAGGGAGTATGGGTAGCCACAGTTCGTACAGTTTAACAAGTCCTAAAGGGAGTATGGGTAGCCACAGTTTGTACAGTTTAACAAGTCCTAAAGGGAGTATGGGTAGCCACAGTTTGTACAGTTTAACAAGTCCTAATGGGAGTATGGGTAGCCACAGTTTGTACAGTTTAACAAGTCCTAAAGGGAGTATGGGTAGCCACAGTTCGTACAGTTTAACAAGTCCTAAAGGGAGTATGGGTAGCACAGTTTGTACAGTTCAACAAGTCCTAAAGGGAGTATGGGTAGCCACAGTTTGTACAGTTTAACAAGTCCTAAAGGGAGTATGGGTAGCCACAGTTCGTACAGTTGAACAAGTCCTAAAGGGAGTATGGGTAGCCACAGTTCGTACAGTTTAACAAGTCCTAAAGGGAGTATGGGTAGCCACAGTTCGTACAGTTTAACAAGTCCTAAAGGAAGTATGGGTAGCACAGTTCGTACAGTTTAACAAGTCCTAATGGGAGTATGGGTAGCCACAGTTCGTACAGTTTAACAAGTCCTAAAGGGAGTATGGGTAGCCACAGTTCGTACAGTTTAACAAGTCCTAAAGGGAGTATGGGTAGCCACAGTTCGTACAGTTTAACAAGTCCTAAAGGGAGTATGGGTAGCCACAGTTCGTACAGTTTAACAAGTCCTAATGGGAGTATGGGTAGCCACAGTTCGTACAGTTTAACAAGTCCTAATGGGAGTATGGGTAGCCACAGTTCGTACAGTTTAACAAGTCCTAAAGGGAGTATGGGTAGCCACAGTTCGTACAGTTTAACAAGTCCTAAAGGGAGTATGGGTAGCCACAGTTTAACAAGTCCTAATGGGAGTATGGGTAGCCACAGTTCGTACAGTTTAACAAGTCCTAAAGGGAGTATGGGTAGCCACAGTTCGTACAGTTTAACAAAGTCCTAAAGGGAGTATGGGTAGCCACAGTTTGTACAGTTTAACAAGTCCTAATGGGAGTATGGGTAGCACAGTTTGTACAGTTTAACAAGTCCTAAAGGGAGTATGGGTAGCCACAGTTCGTACAGTTGAACAAGTCCTAAAGGGAGTATGGGTAGCCACAGTTCGTACAGTTTAACAAGTCCTAAAGGGAGTATGGGTAGCCACAGTTCGTACAGTTTAACAAGTCCTAAAGGAAGTATGGGTAGCACAGTTCGTACAGTTTAACAAGTCCTAATGGGAGTATGGGTAGCCACAGTTCGTACAGTTTAACAAGTCCTAAAGGGAGTATGGGTAGCCACAGTTCGTACAGTTTAACAAGTCCTAAAGGGAGTATGGGTAGCCACAGTTCGTACAGTTTAACAAGTCCTAAAGGGAGTATGGGTAGCCACAGTTCGTACAGTTTAACAAGTCCTAATGGGAGTATGGGTAGCCACAGTTCGTACAGTTTAACAAGTCCTAAAGGGAGTATGGGTAGCCACAGTTCGTACAGTTTAACAAGTCCTAATGGGAGTATGGGTAGCCACAGTTCGTACAGTTTAACAAGTCCTAAAGGGAGTATGGGTAGCCACAGTTCGTACAGTTTAACAAGTCCTAAAGGGAGTATGGGTAGCCACAGTTTGTACAGTTTAACAAGTCCTAAAGGGAGTATGGGTAGCCACAGTTTGTACAGTTTAACAAGTCCTAATGGGAGTATGGGTAGCCACAGTTTGTACAGTTTAACAAGTCCTAAAGGGAGTATGGGTAGCCACAGTTCGTACAGTTTAACAAGTCCTAAAGGGAGTATGGGTAGCACAGTTTGTACAGTTTAACAAGTCCTAAAGGGAGTATGGGTAGCCACAGTTTGTACAGTTTAACAAGTCCTAATGGGAGTATGGGTAGCCACAGTTTGTACAGTTTAACAAGTCCTAAAGGGAGTATGGGTAGCCACAGTTCGTACAGTTTAACAAGTCCTAAAGGGAGTATGGGTAGCCACAGTTTGTACAGTTTAACAAGTCCTAAAGGGAGTATGGGTAGCCACAGTTCGTACAGTTTAACAAGTCCTAAAGGGAGTATGGGTAGCCACAGTTTGTACAGTTTAACAAGTCCTAATGGGAGTATGGGTAGCCACAGTTTGTACAGTTTAACAAGTCCTAAAGGGAGTATGGGTAGCCACAGTTCGTACAGTTTAACAAGTCCTAAAGGGAGTATGGGTAGCACAGTTTGTACAGTTTAACAAGTCCTAAAGGGAGTATGGGTAGCACAGTTTAACAAGTCCTAAAGGGAGTATGGGTAGCCACAGTTCGTACAGTTTAACAAGTCCTAAAGGGAGTATGGGTAGCCACAGTTCGTACAGTTTAACAAGTCCTAATGGGAGTAATGCTACCGGTCTCTATTAAAACAGCCATGCCTCAACCATAAAGGCAAGACCTCTTGTGTCAAGGTTGGTCAACTCCCTGTCATACTTGGGTGTTATACTTAGGGATGACCTAAAATGGTCTCAACACATAACTACCATATCAGGGAAGGCCAGTAAGGTCCTAGGGTTGATTAGACGGAATCTCTGGAACTTTCCCAGGAGTGTCAAGGTTGGAGTGTGTGTTTGCAATCTGATGATTACATACATAGTTGTGTTTGCATATCCAATGATCAGTACCCGCACTACTCCAGTTCACGACGCCTTAGGAGGTGACTGCAATCCACCGAACGCAAAAGATGGCGGCTGTACATTGGACCACAATCCCTTGCGAACCTAACACGGTCCAAATAATTACAATGTCTGCTCTCTTCAATGACAGTGGATTGGCAACAGCACTTGTACTGGCTTGGTTTTAGATTTTAAAACTCTCCACAGCGATTTCATAATGGTTCAAAGCCCCAATTCAATGGCCCGGGGATCAATTGGGTTAATCCTGATGACACTAATTCCACTGATGCCTCTCAAAGATTACTTGACATAGCTGACGAACACGATCTTAATCAACTAGTCAAAGAACCTACTAGGCGCCAAGGGGATACACATAACATTTTAGATCTTGTTTTCTCTAACAATACGAACATTGTTAGCCGTGTCAAAGTTGTTCCCGGAATCAGTGACCACGATATTGTTTTGTTTATGGTGAATGGGTCAGGTAAGAAGAAAATAAATTTGCGACGGAAGGTTTATATCAGGAAAAACGCTGATTCTGTTTCTATCAAGGATGAATTGCGAGATCTAGCAAACCAGTTTAATATGACAAGATTTGACAGTGCTAATGACATGTGGAACAACTTTGAGACAAACATACACCGAATTATGGACACCCACATACCCCATAAGGTGACCAGCACGCGTCATAACTTACCCTGGTTCAACCGTTCGCTTAGAAGGCAAACAAGGGCTAAACAAAGGCTTTATAACAAGGCAAAGAAATCTGGAAATCCCACTCACTGGAACGACTTTCGTGCAGCTAGGAAACGTCTACACCAAAGCTTAAAGTCTGCAAGGGAATACTATGTCTCTGTTTCCTTGGCGAGGCAATTGAAGAAAATCCCAAACGCTTTTGGTCATACATTAAACATCTTAAGAACGATAACCCTGGAGTAGCAGACTTAATGGCAAGATTATTAGTGATGGAAACATAAAATCTGAACTCCTCAACAAACAGTTTTCTAGTGTTTTCACTGATGAAGATCTTAGTGCCTGATGTTCCTGATGTTGGTGAGGACCCAAAGCCAAGCATAGGCACTCTCATCGTTACAGTCTAAGGGGTTATTAAACAATTAAGCTATTTAAAAGCTCACAAGGCCTGTGGCCCGGACAGCATCCCGCCATGGTTTTTGAAGGAATACGCTCCTGATGTTGGTCCCATCCTGGCTGATATTTATCAAACATCGATTGATACTGGCCTTGTGCCTACTAAATGGAAACATGCAAATGTCTGTGGCGTCTTTAAGAATGGTGAGAAATCAATTCCATCAAATTACAGACCGATATCACTAACGTGCATTGCGTCCAAGGTGCTTGAGCATATCATCCACAGCCACGTGATGAAATATTTGGAACGCAACAACATCCTTACTGATGTCCAGCACGGCTTCAGGACCAAGCGATCTACTGTGACGCAGCTTATTCTTACAATTCATGATATGGCAATGGCTGTCCAAGGGAACAAGTCGGTGTATGCAGCGGTGCTCGATTTCACAAAAGCCTTTGATAAAGTTCCCCATCAACGTCTCCTAAAAACACTCTGGGATACATGGAACTCTGCTCCTCTGGTTTGAGTCACTTCTAACCGAACGCTCACAGTCTGTTGTCTGCGATGGCAAATGTTCTAGTCCCTCCCCTGTGATATCTGGGGTCCCTCATGAACCGTACTGGGACCTTTATTATTTTTATTATACGTCAACGATTTGCCTGATAATTTACACTCATCTGTCAGACTATTCGCTGATGATGCGCTGTTATATGCCATGATTATAAGGGACGAGGACTGTGACCGACTTCAGGATGACTTGTGTAAGCTGGAACTTTGGTAAGATAAATGGCAAATGGTATTTAACCCCTCTAAGTGCAAGACAATCTGCATCTCAAATAAGAAGGCTCCTCCTCTTAGGAAGTATACTTTTTGTGGGACTGAACTAGGACAAGTCAACTCCCTGTCATACTTGGGTGTTATACTTAGGGATGACCTAAAATGGTGTCAACACATAACTACCATATCAGGGAAGGCCAGTAAGGTCCTAGGGTTGATTAGACAGAATCTCTGGAACTGACCCAGGAGTGTGAAGGAGAGTGCTTATCAGGCTATCGTTCGCCCAAAGCTAGAGTATGCAAGCGCAGCATGGGATCCATACTATAAGAAAGACGCAGCTACCCTTGAGCGAGTCCAAAGGAAAGCTGTGCGCTTCTGTTGTAACAACTATCAGCCGAAAGCTAGTGTCTCTGAAATGCTTGGAGATTTGGGGTGGGATACCTTGGAGTTAAGAAGGAAAATTATGCGGCTGACTCTGATGTACAAAATGAGTCGCGGGCTACTTGACATTAGTATAGACCAGTACCTAATCCCACATACCGAGACTAGAACCTGCAGTAGCCATAGCTATAAGTGTTATCCCTACAGAACTACTAAGGATATCTCTCACTGTTCTTTTTTCCCATGGACTATTAGACAATGGAATTCCCTTCCAGTTGAAATAGTTAATGCAGACTCTATTAACATTTTTAGATCTCATTTATCCAGTTATCTGACTAATAGTTCGAATTAATTTATTGTATTTTTATATTTTTTTATATATTTTCATTTTTATTTATTTATCTTATTTTAATAGTTGGTGTGATGTCCATACAGACTTTACCAACTTAACTAAATGTAGATGTAGAAAGATTTTCGCGTGCAAAGGATTGTGGGTAAAGTACAGGCTGTCATCATTTTCGTACGGTGTATTGATGTTCTATACAGACCTGTTGTTTAATGAGTTTCTCGTGTTGACTGCGACTCTGTGCTTCCAGGTCCCTGTAGGATGACTGTAACTTGGAGTGGTCAGCACACAACTTGTTGTTCTCTCGTCGGTATCTACAGCAGATAAGAGCATAATGGTGAGCAGGGGTGCTTTCCCACAGAAACAGAAACAAAAACAGAAATTCAGGTTTCCCAACCAAAATTTCTGTTGGTTTTTTTCCCTGTGGTAATCCACTTTTCCAGCTCTTTTCGATCTTACCAGTGGACGTGTGTACAATGTTATGTTTATTTTCTATTTTATTCTATTTTTAAATATTTCCAACCAGATGGTTCGATGTAAATAATAAGCACCCCTGGGCTCTATAAAATCTCGACAGATTGAAGGCATCACGCACACCTTACCCAACTTATAAATGCAGTCATTGTACAATATGAATAGTAAACTTTGTGTTTGAGTTACCCACTTTTTCAATTCGCTCTCCAGCATTTGTATTCTCTGTTTGAGCGATAGGTTGTCTTCAGTAATTGCACTTAGCTCCACTACAACAGAAAGTAAAAGGAAATATTAAAATCATTGTTGATGCGAGTCACACACATTTGCAGGAAAACATTTCCCAATTTTTTCCTGAACAAGAAACATTTGTTACTGATCTCCAGTGCATGCTATTATTTTTTTCCAAATATTCAATCACTATTTTGAGACAAAGAAATACATATGTGAAGCCTGAAACTAAACATTCCCTGACTTTTCATTAAAATTTGGGATTTCCCTGACCTTGAATTTTTGTTTTGTTTTCCCTGACCGTGGGAACCCTGGTGAAGCAACAGAAGAAGTGTAGACATTGTTAGGTCAGTCCTACCCTTGTTCTTGCCAGCCTTCTCAGCACTCTTGGCTGCCTGTTTCTGCATTTCCCTGGCGGCAGTTTTGGCTGTTTCCACTGCCTGGTGCTCACAGTTCTTCTCCACTTGCATGATGTCTCGCTCATGAGATAACTCATTCAGGTCACCTGAACGGGAACATTGCACGAGTCAGCCACCCAAAGGAAATGCAGCTACCCAAAGGAAATAAACCCAACGAGGACAAAATAATGGGAGTAAAGTACACGAATACCGTACATGTACATCTTCAATGAAACACCCTGTTTCAATAGTTTGTCCACATGTACAGAAAATCATTACAACATGAAAGAGCATGTCAACATTAGTGAACAAATCATGGGAAATTTGAGTGCTGTAGCTTAAGAAGCAATGAAGTTACAGCTATTTGAAAATTAAAGAGATTTGTATGAGAAAAACAACGGGTCTTTCCAGCCTGGCTTTCATGTTTTCTCTGCATTTGAAATACCTATAACTCAACAGGAATTCTACACAATGCTCTAAAACTGAACAGTCATTAGTTTTAATGTGATCTTTTGTGTGCTAACATTAGCTTCCCTCTACATATTTATCTTCCAAATTATGCAAATTAGGAGGCGGCCATTATGAATGAGGTCTATGGTGTCTATTAGAATCTACTAATGGAAAATTTCTCAAACTGTACGACTTGATCTTGTTAAGAGTCATATGACTGTGAAATTTCAACTTATTACAACTGAGATCTAGATACAACAGCATATGCACAATCACAAAACGGACTTTCCTTTTGTGGGAGTGGGGTAGGGGAACCTTTAGTGGAAGGTACACTCTACTCACGTTTTAAATGTGCAACATACTCTTCCTTGTTCCGAGTGAGCTCTTGCTCTTCTAGTAATTTATCTGCAAACAAAACGAAGCACATTACTACCTGGAGAGGGCGTCCCTCATGATTGCGGCAAATTGCTGCATGTGAGAAGTTTTTTATTTGTATTGTTACATTGGTGGCAGTGGTTGGCTACGTGAAAGATTTCTTACAAGTGGGGCATTAGCAGTTCTTAGAAATGTTATCAAACGTTGCAAAAGTTTGGTAGATTTCCCAAATTAAAGCATTTAAAAAGTAGACAATTCTCATATGACAACCATTTGAAATGGACACCCGAGAAAGCCCTTGTGACACTGACCTCATACTGGAAGTGAGAACAATAATACACAAGCTTAGTTCCTGGTGACACCAATCCGTATGGGTACAAGTGATAGAACGTAACACACACATCACTTGATAAGGTCACACACATTCCTCACACTGACATTGAGAACAATAATACACATGCTTAGTTCCTGGTGACACCCATCCGTATGGGTACAAGTGATAGAACATAACAAATATCACTTGATAAGGCCACACACATTCCTCATACTGGAAGTGAGAAAAAAAAATGCAAGCTTAGTTCCTGGTGACACCCATCCGTATGGGTATGGGTACAAGTGACAGAACGTAACACACACGTCACTTGATAAGGTCACACACATTCCTCACACTGACAGTGAGAACAGTAATATGCAAGCTCAGTTCCTGGTGACACCCATCCATATGGGTACAAGTGACAGAACGTAACACACACATCACTTGATAAGGTCACGCACATTCCTCATACTGACAGTGAGAACAGTAATATGCAAGCTTAGTTCCTGGTGACACCCATCTGTATGGGTACAAGTGACAGAACGTAACACACACATCACTTGATAAGGTCACGCACATTCCTCATACTGACAGTGAGAACAGTAATATGCAAGCTTAGTTCCTGGTGACACCCATCTGTATGGGTACAAGTGACAGAACGTAACACACACATCACTTGACAAGGTCACACACATTCCTCATACTGACAGTGAGAACAGTAATATGCAAGCTTAGTTCCTGGTGACACCCATCTGTATGGGTACAAGTGACAGAACGTAACACACACATCACTTGATAAGGTCACGCACATTCCTCATACTGACAGTGAGAACAGTAATATGCAAGCTTAGTTCCTGGTGACACCCATCTGTATGGGTACAAGTGACAGAACGTAACACACACATCACTTGATAAGGTCACGCACATTCCTCATACTGACAGTGAGAACAGTAATATGCAAGCTTAGTTCCTGGTGACACCCATCTGTATGGGTACAAGTGACAGAACGTAACACACACATCACTTGATAAGGTCACGCACATTCCTCATACTGACAGTGAGAACAGTAATATGCAAGCTTAGTTCCTGGTGACACCCATCTGTATGGGTACAAGTGACAGAACGTAACACACATATCACTTGATAAGGTCACACACATTCCTCATACTGACAGTGAGAACAATAATACACAAGCTTAGTTCCTGGTGACACCCATCCATATGGGTACAAGTGGGAGAACGTAACAAAAATTACTTGATAGGGTCATACACATTTCTATTTACTCAAACTTCATCACTAAACACTACATCATGAAGATGTGCTAACGGATACAAGTTTATCCACTTTGCTTCAGCGCATCACAATTTTAGTACAACTGGAGGTTCACTCTTCTTCTCGTAGGCTCCTGCATCCACTCAAATGACCACCATGCGAGTTAGGTCTACCATATAGAATTTAACTGGAACCTTAACAGGCATGCAGTCTTTGTTGTTCAATGAAGATGCTTGAAGAACCAGCAGTGTTTATTCTAATCTCAACACCAGACGCAACACCACTTGATCTTCGAGCATGAGTTCTTCAATTGTGATTTTATTTGTGATTATGTGGGTGTGCTTGTGCAAGCAAATACAAGCTACTGTTTCACAATGGCCAAATCAAACTCAGATCACCTCGTAATTCTAAAATTTGCTGCTTGAAGTCTTTAGTGTACACCTGAGTATTTTTGAGTTCTTCTGCAAATGAATAAAATAACTTGGGATAAGAGAACTAAAACGTAAAACAACTAATGAAGACAAGGGTATCGCAACCCTCAGAACTATGGGAAGATTGTTAGAATACTGCATAAAATGAATAAGAACATTTATGTTAAAATTAGGGATACATGCTCAGCAACAGTTTCATTAATACGCTTGTATAAAAATAATCAATTTAAAAAGACACTCGCCATCCCTTGTGATGAATTTCAGCAAGAATGATAATATATGGCATTAAAAAATTGCACTTTCAGTTTGGTCTTCAAATAACAAAGAAGCTGATACTGTATGGGGACTTTTTATACAATAAGCAGGGCAAAACATGCACTCTGATTGGTCAATAGCCATGATCTGTTAAAGTACAGATTCACAGATGACGTCAAAAGATCACATGCTCTATTTTGTTGGGAAAGTTTGATAATTATTGTATAAAACAAATGTCATTTTGCCGTGGGTCTGCCCTGTCATAGATGACGTCACAATGTGAAGAGATCATCAGTTACTCGCTTCTTTGTTCTCGTCACGTTGTCACATGTACATCTATGACAGGGCAGATGCACGGCCAAATGACACATGTTTGTTAAAGGGATACCCGAGTACAAAACACTTATGGGATCACAATGACATTTGGACTGTACTGAAAACTGAAATCTCAACAAAAACGATTTATTTTGCAATGCAAGTGTGTAGGATTTTTTTTGAAAGTGTATTGCACAATGTTTTGATGACTAACGTCAGTTATTTCTCCAAGCAAAACTGAGTTACTCATTCTGCATGAAAATCTGGGAAAATGTTACCCTATCAAAGCAATTTGAAGAATAAGTGTAAACCAAAACAAAAAATAGAGAATTGTATAAGAAAATGATTGAGCAGAGATATTATATGTGATCTCGACCACTAACTGACGTCATCAAAACTATTGCGCAATACACTTTCAAAAAGTTCCTATACGCTTGCATTGCGAAATAAATCGTTTTTATTGCGATTTCAGTTTTCAGGACAGTGCAAACATAATGTTGAGACTATAAGTGTTTCGTACTCGGGTATCACTTTAAATAATGGCTTAAACTGTCAGTAACCATTGTTAAAGGTGGTCGTCATTCAGCAGTCTATTCTGTATGTTTGCCTACTCACCCTGCAGATTAGCCACCAACTGACTATTCTCTTCTAGCTCAATTAGTGTATCATTCAGCTTACCTGAAGAAAACAGCAAACGCAATATGAGATAAGGTTCCACTTAAATTGTAAAGTGACATATCAGATATATTATATGTAATAATAAATACATTACCGGTATATAAGTAGATATTGTAAAACTACCAGGCAAATTTATCTTTGTATTTATTTTTGCTATAGTAATACAGATTTAGCATACCTAGCACATAGCCCGATAACTAGATTTAAGATTTACAATGTACCAGACAAAAAGATATCAATATACAGAGCAGGAATGCCTTCATTCCAATCGAAAGTTTTTGAAAACGTGAAAAAGTTAATAACTCGAAACAGCCTTTTCTTGTTTCGAATATTCCTTCCCTCTGTAATGTTGCTTTGATACAAAAATGGACAGATTATGCTAGTTTGAGAATGGTATAAAGTTGAAAAGATGCATCTTTTTTAACTTTCATACTGAAAAATTTCAAAACTAGAAGGGCTGTCTGAATGAATTACGATGATCTGACCTTTTAACTGTTTTCCTCCATCGTGTTCAGAATCTATCAATTTTTCAATCTCAGCAAAGTTTTCTGTTGAAGAAGGAGAATCCACATTACAATGTACCCAAAACAACATAAGGCAACTTTTTATTTGAAGTTAATTAATTGATTTGTAAAATTAAGCCCAGTTGACACAACAGGCATTGTGGACACAGCACTCCTTATTTTTGTAAAATAGAAATGTTCCAGAAACATGTGACCAAGAATCTAGAGGTATCAAAGGCCATGTGAAAAGGTAGACTCGGCCCGCCTGTTTGGAGTGCTGTGCCCAAATTGCTTGTTGTGTCAACTGGGCTTTAGTTACTGTAATTATACAAGACTTTTATGAACTTAAAATGAAACATAATTCTTTTTGAAAATTTGGTGTGACAAATTTCTGTTTCTGTAATAAGCAATCTTCAAAGGCTTATCTCATAGATTGGGATGTGGACCAACAAACTGATCAAAAGTGTCCATTTTCCCATTTCATTCCATCTTACCTTCTATTGCCTTTAGGGTATGCAGACCATTGTCGACCAAACTACCCGTCTCTATACTTTCATCTGTGAATATTACGAAGTAACCAAGACAGAGCATCAGCAATGACGTTACATTTACCAATCATGTGTTATGACAGCATTTGTCTAACTTTTTCCCAATAAAGTTTGTCAGGTCACACCTCACCCAATTTCTATAGATATTCTGTTGAGTACAGTACAGTATGCTCGCTGGTGAATATTGCCAATCTACTGTATGGCGGCACTTAACCACAATCCCTTGCAAACCTAACACACTCAAAATAACACGTAGAAATCCTCTGTTCTTTGTTCTTTATTGCCAACAGCTTGTTTTTAAGATTTAAAACTGTCTGTTGGTTTTATAACGGTTTGAATGCAAAGGATTGTGGGTAAATGTACAAGCCACCATCTTTGTCAGTACCATGGATTGCAATAGACAGCTCTGCACCAAGCAAAGCTGCCAAAAAAGTATATTAATTTTCAACTCAGCATATTGTTGATACCCTCATGTCCTTCTTTAGAATGTAGATTAAAAGTCAACAGGGTCATAATATTGAGTGGGTAGACAACTTATTACTAAACATAAGTATTGTATAGTCTCACCATCATTGTGCTCAGAGTTGACCATTGCCACTTTGTTTTCGTCCAAGTCTTTTCCTTCCTCTGATTTTGATAAACGTTACGTGGTACAAGGTGAAATAAATTTTAGTAAGAAATTAATTGTCATGGTTCATACAGACTTCACAACGTTTTCTTCATCGAGCTTTCAAGGACTTCACAAGGATAATGCACACTTTTCAAGGACTTATTTTCAACAGGATCACACATTAATGACCTAAACATAGACCCTTTCAGCTTGCTTGTTTGTTGCCCCATTTCAGACCATGTGATAGTTCTCCAGAGGATTCAGCACTTTGTTTTCCAATTGTAGAAATTGATACATTTCCTCTTGGGATACAGAAAAACAATAACGCATTACTCAAGGGAAAAGTCACGTGGTCTGAAATGGGGCAACAAACAGGCAAGCTGAAAGGGTCTATTCTACACAATTTAGACCCAATGTTAGACACTTTCTTTGACTTGTTTGCACGATGAATCATTCGGTGATGCTCTATCGATCTTTTGTAGGCAAAAACGAGGCTATTTCAGTCTCTTCTCAAACATCCAATAAGATTTCAACAATATTGAAGGAATTTTGGTAAAAAATAAAAGTATTTTCAAGAAGAAAACCTAATCTGCTAAAATACAAGGACTCTTCAAGGACCACATTATTTCCAGGGCTTTTCAAGGACTGTATAAACCATGATTTTTTAAAAAGCCTAGGTTACTATATCCACAAGCATGTTGCTTTAAAATGCAAACCATTTCATCTAATAATCCATGTACAACAACACCATTACTGTCTCATTCCAAAAGAAATACAAAAAGACATCAAGACAAAGTTGGAGCAACAGCTTTTGCAACCTTCATTGAGGAGTCAAATTAAACACAACATCATGTAGCTTTGTAATTTTCCCTCTATTTCCAAGTAAATGTGTTTACATGCCAAAACACATATTTTACAGAAAAGTAATGCCAGGGCTCGAACTTAACTTCTAAATCCAATAACAAATGTCTACTAGTAGGACATTTTTCCACTACCAAAAATTCAGGAGGGTACTGGCAAAATTAAATACTACTTACTCATATTCTATACGTTTACCATATCTATTTTTATAATTTACTTTTAATCGTGCATTGAGTAAGAATTATAATTATAAACTCTTGTACACTGTAAATATGCCAGGTTTGTTTGAGGTTTTCAGACTCCATGCTGTACCTTAAAGGAAGATCATCTCACAGAAGTGAGCTAGTGAACACTGTTTTCAATCGCAAATTAAAATAATACATGTATGCTAGCATTTTGCAAGTTTGCTACACTCACAATCTAAGAAGTAAACATCCATGTAATTTCTAACCTGCCCATTCCAACAACAGTCTCCTTCTTTCTTTGACAATGATTTTAACTTCAAGGATTTTATCTGAAAGGAAAGTCAAACGAGTTACTGAAGACTACTTAAAGGGGCACTGTCAGACAAAACTAACTACTCAGATTAGTTGAGCATGCTTTCCAGGTATACTGGAAAATAATAGAGACAATTTTGATGAAGGATGGCAAAGATTTGAGTGGATGAAAAATACTGCCTTTAAGCGACATTTAGAGCAACTTGAAATCGGTTCACTGTAACCAACATCAAGTTTCTAGACAATAAGCTTTGTAATCCACTTGAATCTTTGCCATCCTCACCAAAAACGTTCATAAAGTATATCAGGACATTAACATGGTATTTCTCTTCAATATCAGGGTGCTAGTTTTGTATATATATTTTTAAACTTGAAGGTTTAATTCGATTGACAGTGCCCCCCTATAGTACGACATCCTACATTATGAATAATTACACAAACAAATTGGAAACCACAATACAGATTACAAACTGTTTGGTGGAATTTTAATCCAATTAGAAAATATTAGCATGACAAATGTGGTACATGACACAAAGTGTCTATTTATAGTATACAAAAATAGTATAATATGTTTTGATAATGCCCTGTTGTACATTTTAAAAGACTAGAGAGAGCAAGGAGTTAGACAGTGCTCTTACTACATGGATTTTTTTAAGCATACCACAACCAAGCCAATGTATTCACAATTTCATGACCCACACTTAACTTGTTAAACATCAAATTCTCACACACATGAAAGACTGATATTTTTAACAGGACCTGAAACAACCACAAGGGCTGATCAAAGTCAGCTAAACTAAACCATAGCTCGAAATGGAATTTAGCATGTTGGTTTTTGTGGAGGGAGGAAACTGGAGAACCCAGAGAAAAACGCTTGGAGCAAGGGTGAGATACCAACAAACTCAACTCATGTGTGGTGCTGCGAGCGGGAATCAAACCATGTGCCATAGAAGTGAGAGGCCCTTACCACTTGCTCCTCTAACTAACTTACCCAACTTACCTAAAAGTGCTTGTAAACGAGAATGGGAGCTGGACTGCCTTCTTAGCTTTGAAGATCCTTCTTCAGCTAACATTAACATACAATGCAACAGTGAGCAGAAATATACTTGAAAATATACACATACTGTTATTTCCACACTCTGTACACTAATAAAGTAGGTTCACCTTGATTGTCGTCGTCTTGTTCATCATCAAAGCCATCCGTCAAAGTTAGCTGGTCAACAGTTTGCAAATGATACTCCATAACTTGCTCTGTGGGTATAAGAAGGCAAGAGGGAATGGCATAAAGTAAAGTAAAGCAACCTTATTTAACATCAGTAGCTTGTAAGTCTTGAAAGACTGATAAACTTGAGGCCGACGGGAGACCTACGATCTGAGAAGACGTGAAGGTATAACCCCGGTATAACCAGGGAACGAGCCAGGCTGCGCCATTGCACCATTCCCGCTTTAAAAATACATTTGTCCCTTGAAAAAGATACAATAATGGTCAAATTAACCCACTTTGGCCGTTTCCAAAGAAAATTAAATGCCAGTCAACTCGCAAAAGGGCCAAATTGTCCCCTCTGGCTCAATTTCTGGCTCAATCCCTGTATAACCATTTTGCAGTTTGAGGAGATTGTTTCACAAAGGCAGTACCTTCCGCTCGGTTATTTTAAGACCCTGAATGTTGGCCCAGTCAGGGTTTAGTGAATCTCAACCAGTGTTTAACCACTGAGCTAGCTGGGAGGCATTAAAACCAGTTAGATCCTGTTTGACCCATGGAAAGATAAGATATTTATTGGACTGATGCAATCTAAAAGCCCACCTTCCAATTCTTTGATTCTCTCTCTGTCTCCATTGACTTCTTCTTTAGCCTTTGACAAAGCATCTGAAGACGAGAGATTATACAAATTAAAAATCATAATTTATACGGAGAAAAACATATGTTTTGTGCTGTATTTAGCATAGACAAGTGTTGGAATCTTACTACATTTTTTATCAAATACATTTATTTGATATCCTAAGATTTCTGTGACTCACCTTTCAAGCTTGCTACTTCATCACGACTTTCGTAAAGCAGAGTTTTTGTTTCTTCAAGTTGACCTAGAAAATGAAAACACCACATGAATTCAAACTTTAGGAAAGAAAGAAAAACAAATTACTTTTTATTCATCTAATCAGAAAACAAAATAATCTGCCTGAGCAATTAGCAGAGAGATGTTAGAATGTGTAGGGAATGCAGTTTAAGTAATGGTCCAGATAAGAACTGAAGTGGAATCCATTGTTCTGCGGCAATGAGCCTCTCCCACATACGATTTTGCTTGAATATGCCTTAAGTGCTTTAGGAGGTATCTACAGTCCAAACTACATCTCGAAAATAAAGTATTTTTTATGCTATTGGCTCTTTTTTCTGTGAAAACGTAGGGAAGCCACCATCCAGCCAATCGGATATAGAGAAAACAAAGGATTTTTCAATCGCAAATTAGAGAACTTTCCCCACACACGATATTCTTCGAAATTAAACTATAGTTAGTTTGATCAAAAATAAATTCAAACCGCAAAAAAATATCGAATGAAAATGCATTATTTCGATGGGTTTCTATTGAGTTTATAAGTATCAACCAATGAAATTACGAGAAAGAATAATAGAAAATTAACACCTTTTAACATTCCTTGCCGTAGACACTACAGTTCTTATCTGGACCATTACTTAATACATCAATGGATATTGCAGTATTTACCAGTACCAATGTTGTGCTGAAAGAAACTATTGTATTTGCAATTTTTTCCCTTGGCTGTTTGTTGGGATATAAATATTGAACAAAAAGCCTTAGGTCTATACAAGAAAACTGAAATGGAACATGGACAGCGATCACTAAATATCTCAAACAGCCATGCCTTAACCGTACAGCACGTTGCATGGTTCATACAGACTTTAGAACGTTTTCTTCAAGGACTTTTCAAGGACAATCCACACTTTCCAAGGACTGGTTTACCACAGCATCAAACATTAAATCAAAATCCTACACAATTTACACCCAATGTTAGACCCTTTCTTTGACTTCTTTGCATGATGAATCATTCAGTGCCGCTCTTGTCATTTTAGTCTTCAAAATTCAAGGAGTTTTAGTAAAAATTCAAGGACTTTGCAAGGACAACCTAATTAATTTGTCAAAATGCAAGGCCTTTCCATAGACCTGGTATTATTTCAAGGCTTTTCCAAGGCCCATGTGAACCATCTACTATCCATATGGAGGTTTTTAATATTTAGTGATCAATACCATACTCCCTTTTGGGCTTGTTGCATAGCCAACAATGCATTTTACAGACAATGCATTTTACCGACAATGCTATTTGAAATAGCTATATTTTGCAAATCACCTTCTAAAACTCATTAATAATTCATGAAGCAAAAACAAAAGAAATGAATGTTTAATGAGTGTTTATAAATATGATATAGAACTGGTCTCATTTACTTTAAGTTTGATTTTCTCTGCCAAAATAAGTTGTATCGGCAAAATAACTGAACAATATGACTCTACATCTAGAAGTTTTACAAGTAATTTATAAAATTTGAGTCTGTGTTGTATCAGAGATATACTCGCCGAAGCGGCTCTGATCTATATCTACCAATACAACACAGCCTCTCATTATATAAATACATGTAGTACATATAAAGCTAAGAGGGTTTAGCTCAGGGTAAGGGTTCTCTTGAAAAGTTGCTACAGCGTAGATGGCAAAATTAAGCTCTTCCTTTCTTCATGCTGGGACTCAAGTGTGATGGACTTTGTACCTTGAAGTGACATGAGTAGCTTTTCTTTGAAAGCAACTTCATCTTCGAGCTTATTTAGCTGCACTGAAAATAATAATTGGAGGGAAAAGGATTTCAACACATAAAGTGAAATGGAAACAATCATGTGTTACACACTATAAGAATTTTAAAGTCTTAATTTAATATTATCAAATCATCTACAATAATTTATTACTGATAGAGTTGGAAACCTTAGTAAGGTATCAACCAGTTATCATATGTTTGGAGGTGGCATGGCCATGCAGTTAACGCGGCAGACTTGCAATCCAGGGAACCTCTCTTTTTGATTCCCCATGCACTGGACCATGTTTGTAAATAACCACTTGATTTGCCTCTTTGTTGATTGGAATTCTTATTCAGTTTACTTTAAACATGGCCACATCAGCTTATGCTGCAGTTAAATGCACTGTGTATAAATAAGTGTTGTTGTTGAATTTACATAATGTGGTTTCAGTAGGCACTGGCGATATTATCCAGCTACTTTCAAGATTTTGCCACCTACTTTTGCAATTTCAACCCCAGCTAGAGGCTCAAGTGCCTTAAATGCACTGTGTATAAATAAGTGTTGTTGTTGAATTTACATAATGTGGTTTCAGTAGGCACTGGCGATATTATCCAGCTACTTTCAAGATTTTGCCACCTAATTTTGCAATTTCAACCCCACCTAGAGGCTCAAGTGCCTTTGATACCCTTGTTCAATCAGCTGCCTATTTTTTCTTTAGTGCCTCCTACTTTAAAAGTTATTGAAACCACTGCAGTGTAAAGGTATACCAAAATGTAATGGGTTCCAATGGCCTTGATCAAAGTTTCTGACTTTGCTCATCAGACTTGAAAGGATTTATTGAACAAGCTACACAATAAAAAAAATGGTAGATAGGCGATCAACCAACCACTTACCAACCCATTCTTTACAGTACAGCTTGTTCATAAATTCCTACCTGAAATAACAGTATTCAAAAGGTTTATCTCCCTTTCTTCTTAAAAAGTTACAATTCCAAAAATTACTCCAATTTTCTCTGAGTAGTGAATGAGGATTAAAACCCTTTTTAGATATTTAGGATTATTTGTGATATATATGCCAACCAGAATTCCACTGGCTAGCGAAACAAACGAGAGCTAAGCAGGTCATATTTGGTTGGCATATCTGAATAACAGTGGTAATGTTTATGAACAAAGTGCTCTCCCAAGTGTGCAAGATTTTACCCTGGAGAAGTTTGACGTCATCTGTACTGCTGTGTTCAGGATTGTTTTCCATCAACACACCATTTTCTACTGCAAGGACAGAGAGAAAAAGAACAAAAACTTTGTCATTTATCTGGTGATTTTTGCAATACACCAAAGTTAAGTTTGTTAGAGGATGAGACCTTAACAAAACTAATAATATTTAAAATTGTGAATATGAAACCAAGGGGCTGTGTTACCTTCAGAAAATTGTGGCTCAAGTCCTAATTCCGATGCTCTGCTTGCTATGTGCTCGATTGGTTTTTCAATTGGTTCCTCTAAATCTAAAAGAAAAGTTCAGAACAATAGGTATTTGTATTAACTCTTTCAGCCTCAATAAATAATTATTGTAACATCCAAATTCTCCTTTCTGGTATTTATACAATAATATTTGTGTAGTGTCAGTTAAGAAATTTGTTGTCACATTACAACATTTTGTTTCCAGGTGATCAACTCCAATATTCTCATGACCTGCCCTCAGACTAATAACTATAGCATTGAACGGCAAAGAATGTACAAAGGTGTTAATGTTCTATTCTTCTTTCTTGTAATTTCATTGGCTCTTAAATTCAATAGAAAAGCATAGAAATGATATATTTCATTCAATAATCTTTGAAGTTTTAGTTTATTTTTGATCAAACTATAGTTTAATATTGAAGAATACCGTACATGTATGTGGGGAAAGTTCTCAAATTTGTGATTGAAATATATTTTATTTTCTCCCTCTCCAATTGGCTGGATGGTGTCACAGTCTATTGTCTTTTGCATATTATCCAGAGCATTGATTATTACATGTTGATCACCATTTGGGCTTAAATGCTTTACATGTAGTATAAGAAGACGTTCCAGATGAGGAAAAGGTAACAGTAACAATGTTTGTAGGCTACTTTCTTATTGCAAAATTATTTCTCCTCATTTAAGCTTCCAGATACATGTACCGTACAACTTAATTAAAAACAAATGACAAAAACATTGAAAAAATTATAAGTAAAGAATGTGATACAAGCGACAACAATTTCCAGATAATAAATGATTGGATATAGGAAAACACTGACAAATGGCTATGTGTTTTTTATTAAATCCATACTTTAAACATTTTTTAACATTGAAAAGGTGGTTTAAAATATGGTACAACACTTAATGTTGGTTGGTAAGACAGTACCAGAAAGCAACAAGATGCAATGTACATGTAAGTACCAATAGTAACAAAATTGTACAGATCAGAGATTTCGATTGCTATCAGACAGCAGACTATGATGAACTATTTTCCAAGAATGTCCAATAGATTTTCCACATGGCAGGATGCTGGTCTGATTGCTTGATCTTGTTTCCTTCCATTAGAGGCTTTCACAATAAGCATTGAATTCCTGTCCTACTAAATTATCATCCTATTGATATAGCTAGGACAATTAACAGATACAGCATAAAATTCCAACAAAATACCTGACAGCTACATTTGTATCACACAGCAGAAATAAAATGGAATTTTTTAGGATCAAAACTGGATATTATGGAGATTGTTCTAAATTTAAAAGTGTTCATGAATTTAGACATACTGGATACCATAATTATTTTACAGAACGAATTCAAACAAGATGTATATCTCTAGCCTTCAGCTACTTCAACTGGATTAACTGTTCAAAACAACTAAACAGATAACACCTTTTCCAATGCCACGAAATGTATATTTTTAAACTAGTTATAGACACAATAAACCCAGTACCTGCTGAAACCTGTCAATATTTATTATCAACATTTGACAAGTTGAGATTCAACAGCCAATTACCTTGAAAAAAGTATTTTGCATCTGTAAAATTACTAACTTTGCAGGAAAGAGCTTTATTTTCAGCAACTTTAGTAACAATTATTTTTGTAAACATTCATGAAATCTTATTACTTGGATTTTTCTATATATAATTTATTGATTAAAGGAATAAGCATTAGCCCACAGTGGCAATTCCTTCACAACAAAATTTATATTTATCAGCTTAAAATTTAGGCCAATAACATAAGAACTCAAGATTTAATTAACACAACAAAAAATACAGAGCAGGGAAAGAATAAAAATACAGAGTAAAAAAAAGGACTGTCAAATGACATTATCTTTGAAGAAAAAAAGGAAATACATAAATACATTTTAAAAGAACATGGAAGTTCATACAGTACAAATATAATCATATTATAGAGAATAACAAAAATTAAACCATGGAACTGCTGAACACTAATTCAGGATGACACTTTTTTGCCATTACTAGTTACAGTGAATTATGAGGACTTGAATCCAGACAGGGATTTAGGTGGAATTTTATCCTATCTGTCAATTGCCCTACAAGGGTTAGATCAATATGACAATAATTTGGTAGGGCAGTAATTCAGGACTTCTCCCAAAAACCCAGAAAGGAAGAAAATAGAAAGCAGTTGGATCAGCATCCTGTCATGTTGAAAATCATTATTATTTATTCTATCAGACATTTTTGCATGATATCGGTTATAGTCCACTGTCCAACATCAATCAGCTGAATCCATTTCACACTGAAGAAGGTTTGCATTTCTTTTCTTTTCTCTTCAGGTCCTGCCAACTCTCCCTCCCTCTGTGTACCCATAAATTAATGGTCAGTTACTTTGTGTTTTTAGTTTATAGAATGACCAGTACAAGAGGGATCACAGATTTTAAAACTAGAAAAAGAATACTAATTTTGTCAACATGTGCAATAAAGATGAGTGTTAACAGCAAAAACTGAAATTTGTCTAAAATAATTGCATATTCTGATGAAAACTACCTGCTACTAAATATATATTATTTCAAAGAACAAAAAAGCTATTTTTTAATGTTTTAAATTTTGAATACAAAAAGGATCCAATATATTATTACATGTAATTGCTGTTAAGACAAAAATAAAATCTTAACATAGTGTGAAGAACCTTTACAGGTTTTATTGCAATCACCAGGAAAATTATTATAATAGTTCTAGTTAATTTCCATACCTGTAAGAAATATGAACCAAAAGGAGTATATCTCAGTTTGCACAGGAGTACAGTTATCAGTACTTTGAAAAGGTGTCAAAACCTCCATTTTAAGGGAAAGATCCAAAATGTATAATGGATAGAATGCTTAAATTGCAATTCCGTAGAAACACACTGCTTCTGCATGCAATATTGTTCTAGTTCTACAGGATTTGGCGCTCATCCATCTCTGCTTAATTTAGAATACCCCTAGGAATTACTAATGAGATTGTTTAACCAATCACATATGGGGAAACCTGCCAAAAAATAACTTCCTCACAAAACATAAAGTTAAGGTTTGTCTGGCTGCTGTATGTCCCTTTTAACAGGTTTTTAAAAGTAATATGGATGAGTTTGTAAATATACATTATACCACATGCACACAAACATACATTAATATTTTTATTGTTGTGTGAAAGAGGAAAGTGATACCTTGGTAAAAGATATCATACATTTCATGAAGACCAAATAACAGGTACATTACAGAATTATAATATTGAGAAGACACAATCCTGCTTGTTTGGTACTTGCATGATTCTTTAGGTTTATAATGATATTATGACTATTTCTCCAGTTAACTCAAGTTAAACATTGTAGCAATTCCAGATCGGTATTTTCATATTGTCACATTAATTTTGGCAATTGCAACTATTTTGGAAGAGTGTTCTGAAGCTAATTTCTTACATTTGTATGTGACTGCCAAAAAAAATTGGGTATCAACAACACTCATTTCATAATATTTATCCACTGCATACATGTACCTGTTACCTAATAGCAGAAGTGTACTTTGGTACAACAAAATCTTGCTTACCATTGTTAAAGAATTCTGTGGAACAGAACCAATGGTTGAATGATTTATTGTTCCTACTCTCTCTTTGTATAAAACACAATAAAGAATACCTCTCCCCTCAAACATTATTTTGATGTTTGTCATTATTTTAATGTATCTGCTATATATCATACACTGTACCTGTGTCATTGGAGTTAGCTATTGTGACGTTCCCCTTGTTTCCTGTAGTTTGATTAGCAATTTCTTTTGTTTTTTCTAGATGTGCTAATAGAAAGGAGGTCAGGTTATTGTGAATTAATTTTACTGAGTGAGAAAATTATGCACTACATGGGCCAACAGGAAGCGATTTAATGTTTTGCTCCCCCAATAGGCAATATTCGTATTCTCACGGACGAGCTGGAACGAGCACTCAATGGAGGCTCATGCGGGGGAATCTTTTCTAATGCTAAATAGTTTTTAGCGAATTCCCCCGCACAAGCCTCCATTGAGTGTTCGTTCCAGCTCGTCCGTGAGAATACAAATATTGCCTATTGGGTCTCATATTTGTTGTGTTATGCAGATTGTGTCTGTTCTTTTCAGATTGATATAATAAGCTGAAATTACATACAAGTACCATTTTATTTGCAGTGGAATTTCTAATAACATATCTTGTGGTGTGTTTGTAAGTCTTATCACTGACAGTGGCAAAAGGACCTGGTAAACAACTCATTGATTCACATTCAAGATAAAACAATTATTCTACTAAGTTCACCTTTCATTGCCGAGAGTTGCTGCTTTGTAAAGTCGCACTCTGCTTGAAGAGCTTCAGCCTATAAAGTAACATAAATTATTCAAAATAAATGGTGACTCCAGACCAACATGACACACATACACACTCTGCCATAGCACAGTTTACAGTTGATTCAAAAGACACAAAGCTTAACTTGAGCTTAATTTCTTGCAGGTCAAACAAGATAAAAGACTTCTGGTTGTAAATCTCTTTTGTCCTTGACATTCTTGTCGAAACATGTCTTCTAAATTTAGAAACAAAATATTCTAATGTAGACAGTCAATATATTTTGGATCAAGCTCTACATTCTCTCTTACTAGTTTAATAAATGATTGTAAGTGAAACAGTATCTACAGCTCTAAATTAATTTTGTGGGAGAACAAGTGTAAATATTTTATGAATAAAAATTTACTTCTACAAAATGCAGCAGTACAGAAAATTTATAGTGGTTTATAATAATATGATGTAAAAAACGTTTTTTTCGTTTTGCTTTTGTCTCATGTTTTCAGGAACAATCATTAGTAGAAACCAACTAGTGTTCTATCACAAAGCCTGCAACCTGATTGGCTAAGCTACTCACTATCTATTGTGACAAATAGTGAGTAGCGAAAAAGCCAGTTCAATGGCCACCAAGTCATCAAATTACCAAAGGATTCTTGTTTGAGTTTAAGATTGAACAACTACATGTAGTTGGGTTCTACTAAAACAATTAGACTACTCTCTCTCAGTTTCTATTGCTGATAGTTGACTCAGAGCTTAATTCTCCTTGTCAACTACATGTATCAGCCAATAGAAACTTTGAGTTCACTAGTCACCGCTAACCTACATGTATGGTTTGAAACATTACCACTTAGGGTAATGTACAGCAAATTGAAGGGATCCATGCAAAAGCAGCATACATGACTTTTGATGAAGTTCCAAATTCTTCCTTAGAAAACAAAGAATATAAAGGAGAATTTAGAATATGATCAGTAGTAGTAACTTATGCTGTTCTTGCAGAGACCCTTCAATTACAATGTATGCAGACAGGGCTGTTTACAAAAGTTAAATGCTAAATAAAACTTTAGTCATTTGAAATGTAAAAATATCTCAGTTTATGGTTAAACATAACCCTACAGTAATAGTGAAATAGTAGTTATATTAAACAAGTTTTTTTAGGGGAGGTGGGAAGGGTAGTGATAAGAAAAAGCCACAAGCAAGCCAATGATGTGAACCTGAAATACAGTGCAGCTCAAAAATAATGCACCCGCAAGAAGTCCCGCAAGAAGTTGATAACCCGCTTTTTGCGGCTCAACCGCAAGAACACGCAAGAAGTTTAAGAAGTTGATAGCACGCTTTTTGCGGCTCAGCCGCAAGAACGCCCAAGAAGTAAAGAGTGGATAATCCGCTTTTTTGCGGCTCAACTGCAAAAACACGCACAAAGTTAAGCACTACAAAAAGTTTCAAGTCCAAACTTCGAAACAAGAGTACAATGCACGCTAGATCGTGGTTTGTTTACAAGTGTGTACAGCAAATTTATTAAAAAAGAGTTTCGGTAATATTTTTGAAAAACTTATTTTCAAAGCCATTTAAATGTTTTTAACAATTTGCTTTCGTTTACGGTAGTGTTTATTAATTGTTTCTTTCGTTTTGCCAGGTTTCCCTGGTTTTGCAGTTCGATCCAACTTCTTTGATTTGCATGTTTAGCGATTATTGTTGAGTCAATTGCAATATGCAAATTACCACTTCTTTTTGACCTTTAAAGTTTTGGGAAGACAGTCTCTCATTATAGTTTTACACGGTTTCATTGCCAACTTGGCTTCAGAAAGTGCAGCGATCAAAACTCAGACTGACACGTTCACGCCTGACTGATTGCACGTGGAGAAATTCAAATGCCAAGAATATTTAATAGTCAGCTGAACACATGGGTGGCGGTGGGATTCAATAAAGAACACAACTCTTATTAGGGCCATTTGTCATATAATCAACCTAGCTATTATTCAACAGCAGTATTAGCAAAAAGTTGCACTTGAATTCCAATGTAAGACGTGAAATTTCACTTCCAAAATGCTATAAATTTGCTGCATAGTTTGTGTTTCTTGTTCTAATATATTTCTTTAGTACTTTAATTTGATGTTTCCTGCAGAACGTGAACTTCAGTCTGCAAAATGTAACATAATTGTTTCTTTCCAGTCGAAGGGACGACTTTACGTTAATTAGTAAGAGAGTTTAATTTCAACCCGTTTGAATTAAGTTGAACTTCTTGCGGTTGAAGTTCTTGCGGTTCTAACTTCTTGCATATAAGAAGTTCTTGCGGGTCAAACTTATTGCGGTTGATAATTAATTATAAGCGCAAAAAGAAGCGCAATAAGTCAACTTCTTGCGTCCGAAAAAAGAAGTTCTTGCGCATGCATTATTTTTTAGCTGTACTGTAAATACATTTTATGTAGTCTGAACATAGAAAAAAAAAATAACTACAAGGTCTTTTTGCTACAAACTCAAGTGTGTACAATACACACTTGCTTCCTGGTTGCTTAACCCTTCATGGTTATTTCAGGAAGCCAGCACCCCCCTTAGTATTTATATTTTCTTTTTATTTAATCGTATTAATGCCCTACAGTGTACATCAATTAATTTTGATTTAAAAATCCTGCTCTGTATAAGAGTCAAATATTTTGGTGAGTCTTTAGACAAGCTAAAATGCAAATGATGAGTAAAATACACAGCTTTATTTTCTGGTTAACTGACAAGTTGTTTATTTATAAATCTGCAAAACCTGCATCATGGCAAGTGGTAAGCCATTTCCTGATGAAGACCAAAAAATCCACACAAAAAAGCAATCAGAATTCTGTGTCCTCTACAGCATCAACTCCAGGGTTTTCCCCGAGCAGTGATCTCATTAATACTATTTTGTATATTTCACTAATATTCCTATGGTTTGCTGGGATTCTGTGTCCACAATGAAAAGGCGCCCAATGAAATTATTAAAATGAAAATAGTACATCCCAGGACACAATGAAGTACCCTGGATACACCGGTGACAGCGACACTTACTTCGGCTTTTTATATTAAGCTTAAAAAAAAAATTATTGAGAGTATTCCAAGACTGAGCAGAGTAGTGGGAACACCAGGGTTTCAATAGAAGCTGGCTACTGCTGAAGGTCTAGCAGCTACTTGACCTTATACTGCCGGCTACTTCTTCTATGGGTTACCTACTTCATTTTGCTAACTTCTAGTAAATATACTGCAATGTTTAATGCCTCTGATGTCTACTTTCAAAATATTTTATTATTATTATTAAATGAATATCATGGGAATATCATGTAACTGTGCTCTGAGGATATCACTGAACTCCTAAACACAGCTCTTTTGGCAAAGCTGGATTGGGAACACCCACATCTGTGGAACCACCTCTGCCAACCTCCAAGAAAGAAACTTGTTTTGCTCTGACGAAGTGCTAACACTCAAAACATTAGCTGCAACTTCCTCCATCGACTCGGAGTTGATAAAACAGTGTTTAACTTCCTGCCAAGCAGACACAGGGTTAGACGAAAAAGAAAACTGAAGCTTTCCCAAATACCTCATTTCACTAAGAAGCCTTTGGCTCTTTGCCCATCGGGCAAGTTGTCAAACTGGTCTACTAGCCTGACTTGAAAATTCACTAGCCCCAGGCTATTGGACATGCCTTTTGCCATGCCCTGAGACCCTATACTAGTTTTAGAGAGACTAGTCATCTATTGTATCTCAAATTTTACAGCATGCTTTTTTGATGTTTTGAATATGTTGTCTTACCCTGGCTGCTAATGCTGCTTCCTTAGATCGTGCATCTTCCAGCTTGTTATCAAATTCACTTCTCTCTTTTGTGGCCTGTTGAAAATTTATTCATGATCAAACCACTGATTGTTGCTAAGTGCCAATGTGCTTGGTGAAAAGTGCTGAATTTGCAAACTATAGGCTAAGATCTGAATCTATATATCATTCCTAATCTTAAGATCAATACATAAGAACATATGCAGTGGAGTGGTTCTAATCAGCTACATGTACATGTAGTTCCAGTCTACTTAATTCACTCTTCATCCAGCTTCCCTAAAATTCAACATTATTGCCAGTCTGACCTGGACCATGGTAACTGAATAATCTTAGTGCACTTTCTCATAAACAAGACACTCATTACATGGTACTGACAGCACAAACAAAACACAGTGTTTCCTACTGATTAGGAACTAATTTCTCTTTTCTTTTGTGTACTTCACTATGCTCATTTATCCTAAGGAATTACTGTTCAATGTACTGTTGTTTAAATGTTGGCATATAATAAGTAAATTACAGCTTATAAACTGTATATAACTATTATGTTGACTTCTTAATGCTGTTTAACACTAAGAATGGTCATAATGATGGCTTGTGTTGATCAAATAGGACTGACATTGAAGACATCGACGATGCTGTTGATGCAGGGTTTTGAATAAGAGCCGGCAACTGGCAAAATTCGTATTTTACTTTCAGCGACTGGATACTACTTTACCTAAACGAAGTAAGGATCTCTATTGAAAAGAGTACATACATGTATGAAAAGGAGAGGCTTTGGAGTTATTTCTCCGGCTACTTCAGAGTGTGCAAGTTATGCAAAAACCTATTAAAAACCCTGTGATGATCATGGCTATGATGATGAAGACATTTTGATGATGTTGGTAATGATGATAATATTAATGGTGAAAAGGATAGCAATGACGATGTATACAATGCTGGTAAAACTGGTCTTGACTACTGGTAATCACCATTACTAGTTTAGCCACAAGATTTCAGTGCTGTTAACCAAATTCAGGTAATGAAAAAATCACTATGCAACCAACTTGCATTGATGAGCATGGAAAGACATACATGTATGTTGCAAAGTGGGAAGCTGAATAGTTAATATTCTGTCTGATCATGGAGATCATCTGATTTGTTGAAGGAGCAGAACTATTATGTTTCTCATTTTTAGCCAGAAGCCAGTAGAAATGCTGACTACTTTTTCTATAACTTTAGAAGCTGCGAGTGAGTACGAACTGTCTACTTTTATCATTGCTTTGTCACTATGCCAGTACAATACTACCTGTTACTTATGGCATTTGATTTGCGATGTCTGAGTACTGTATAGCGCATTGTCTGACCATCATTTTTCAAACCACTGTAAAGTCTTCTCTACAAATACCTACAGTACATGTACTGGCATAATCAACCATAACCTACCCACCATAAATTATTTGTGCTCAATAAACTTTACTATAAAATTGCAGTAGAGGTCTTAAATCTTAAAATGCAACAACAAAAATAAAGGGTTTCTATGTGTTACTTTTTCTGTGTTAGGTTCGCAAGGAATCGTGGTCAAATTTCTCCCATATGGTTGATTGAAGTGCTCTATGCAAGAACAGGATAAGAGACTTTTGATCAAGTTGCAAATTCTTTTTATAAATCAAAGAACATTTAAAGGAAAATTTATAAATTGTGATCAGTAGTCACTAATTACTGACAGAAAGGTGAGTTTTGTTGAAAAACATTTTGGTAAGCTGTGCGATGTCTTATCAACCTACAAAGTAATTAACAACATAATTCTCCCAAGTTCTAAATAACAGCACAAATATAAAACCTCCAGTGCATTCTAAAGAAGAATAAAAATCAAGAAAACCAGACATGTTTTGGTGCAAAGCAGCTGTTTTATTGTCAGCTGAAGAAGTAGTAAGACCATAACAAGCATGAATCTTAGTGCTCAATACAATCTAAACACACCAAGTGTTACCATAATATGTTGGGTTTTACCCTTCTATTCATGCCCTTCTGATAACAGATAAGGCATACCATTAACACTTGTAGATAAGTTGCACCTTTTTACCCAAAATCTTTGTTCAAAATTAGGGGCATGGTTTATCTACGAGACCATCTAGTAATTTATAAAGGTTCCATAAATTTACAGACATAACATTTGAAAGTACATGTATATTTAAACTAATAGCTATTAGTATATGAAACCAAAAGAACATTACTGCTTTTGCAAGCTTGGTGGTTCACACAAGTAAATACTCTGCCCTTTGAAAGTTTGATGTCCTTTTACCTCTGCCTTAAAGGAGCAGTGTCACGATTCTGATTGGTCGTTATAGACAATGGCAAAATCATGCTATGTCACGCGCTGCTGCAAATTTCCCTTTCGATTGAAATAAATAAAATGCTGCTTTATAAAAATATAACATCAAACCTAACCATATAATACTGAAGTATAGTTTTAAAGCAATTTCCGCTCGACATATCGTGCAAATACGCCATTGTTGTTTTAATTTGGGGACATTTGTCATGTAAAAAAAAGGTAATAAAAGTAGTTCTTTATTCTCAGATTGAGGATTATTAGTCCTCTAGCTAGTACAAGCTTACTTATGGAGATTAATCAATTCTGAGGCATACAATTTAACGTCTGCCCAAGGATGTGGGTAAGGTTCTTTCATGTCCCCATTTTTGAAGAGAAATTGTTAGGAGACAAGGCCAACAGCTCTTACATCCCAGCTCAAGGACGCAGCCGGAGCCAGATTCAAACCCTCAACCTCCCACATTCATGACCGGCACTCTACCACCTGAGCTACAGTCAAGCCCAAAACTTTTACACGATATTGCTGCTGCAGCAATTGCTGTGGTTAACATTTAGCGATATTGCTGTTGGCAGAAACGATATTGCTGTTTCTCAAAAACGATATTGCTGTTTCTCAAAAACGATATTGCTGTTTCCAAAAAACGATATTGCTGTTTCCAAAAAACGATATGTCTGGCTGACAGTTCACGATTGACGGGGACTTTTATTATATAAGAATCTTGACTTTTTGCCCGAAATTTTGGCGCCATTCGTAGGAACAAAGAGCGAAATTCGTCGAAATACGTTTGCATGAATTTTGCACAATACTGTGAAATAACTGCTTTCTCGAATACATTTGTGGCGATTTTGAGAAGCAAAAATTCTCCTCCCGAGACTGATTTTAATCATATATATGTTAAAACATATTTTGTGAAGTGTTCTAAGTTGTTTAGTCCAAGAGCATACGAGTGGTATCCACATCGACACAGACTGGCCTTTTCATGTTTGAAAATATTGTGGATTTTCCTGAAACTGGGCATATTTTCGAAATTAAAATCTGAAGTTGGAGTCTGAATTTCTCCATGTGCAATCAGTCAGGCGTGAACGTGTCAGTCTCATTTTTGATCGCTGCACTTTCTGAGAATCTGAATAGAGTTTTGAAGCCAAGTTTGTTATGGGAGATGTGCAAAACTATACTCTTACCAGAAAACTTCTACTGGGTTAGTGGAATTATTTTCCTCCTTTTGAATTAAATGCGCTTTACTCACTGAATAGTCTTCCCAAACCTTTGAAGGTCAACAAGAAGTGGTAGTTTGCATATTGCGATCGATCCAACAATAATCGGTAAATGTGCAAATCAAAAAAGTCGGATCGAACTGCAAAACCAAGGAAACCTGGCAAAACGAAAGAAACAATATCACTACCATGAACGAAAGCAAATTGTTAAAAACATTTAAATGGCTTTGAAAATAAGTTAATCAAAAATATTACCGAAAGTCTTTCTAAATGGCTTTGAAATTAGTTAATCAAAAATATTACCGAAAGTCTTTCTAAATAAATTTGCCATACACACTTGTAAACAAACCACAAACCAGCGCAGCGTTGATATTATGCATTGTACTCGACGTTTTTGCATTACCTTGAAACTTTTTGCATTATTTAACTTGCTGAGTGTTCTTGCGGTTGAGCCGCAAAGAGCGGATTATCCACTTCTTTACTTTTTGCGTGTTCTTGCGGCTGAGTGGGTTATTAAGTTCTTGCGGGACTTCTCTGTTCTCGAGACACCCTGAGTATGGGCAGTGGCATGATTTTTGTTACACATCACAACAGAAATAACTCGAATCAGTAAATGTACGAACTAATTGGAAAGAACAGCAATATCGATTCGAGTTATTTCTGTTGTGATGTGTAACAAAAATCCGATATTGCTGTAAATCAGCAATTGCCGTTTTACTTACAAAAGCGATATATCGTTTTTGAGAAAGCGATATATCGTTTTTGAGAAAACAATACTTTGATTGCCAGCAAAACGATATTGCTGTTTGCTGTTTTTCAAAACAGCAATTGCTGTTGACTATCAGCAATTGCTGAGTCGCTTCAGCAATATCGTTTCCATGCGTGAAAGTTGTGGGTTTGACTTTACATGTATTTGGTTGTGTCAAAGGGTAGGCTCAGTTTCCAGCCGTGGGGGTTTGGGTGAGCCCGCGATCCTCTTCCCACTCACGGCTGGGTGCGCGAGCTGAGGCATTGTCGGTTTTTAGCCAATCAAAAACTTGCCACTAAAATTCTGTCGCTGAACGTATTTGCATATAATTTATATTGTAAACTTTTCAAAGCCGGACCAGAAGCTTTGGATTGCTGTTCCAAAATACGTTTAAATTTGCTTTGGAAAAGTTTGCTTTCGAATAATTCAAGGATTCACACAAGGAAGCAGTAAAAGAGTTAGTTTTGGGTGAAGACACTGTGTCAGTATGCACCAGGTTTGGAAAGTCACTTGGGAAACCGTCACTTGTACCAAGCTTGAGGGTCGCGAAACCCGTAATGCTCAGTCATTTCTTTGCCTATGCAAGACCAGGTAGCCATTCTTACTTCAAAGAAAATTAGTGCTGCCTTTAACGGAGAAGAAAAGACGGATGACTCCATGTTAAAAGAGTTATAAGAGAGGAAATCATGTCTGACTCAGGCCATGTTTACGCGTTAAACTCTGCGATACAATTCACTTGAAAATCGCTGCATCAAACGAGTTGTACAATTCTTTAAGTCCTATGTACTAAGTTTGTGCATTTTTTAAGGTCTCCAAAACATACTCTACACAAGTACTAAGCGGGAATACTCGACTCTAGCTCAGAATAGTTCCGACATAATATCTGAACTTTATTCTCCTATTTCGGCTTTTAATTTCTGTCAGCGAGGTGTCTTAAGCGGCACTAATATTACAGAGTAACAAATAATGCAGCCTAGTTTCTCAATAATTTTAAATGGTGTTTGTTCTTGAGAATTCATTTCACACTTGGAGTTTTAGTTTAGAGTTCCAGTGTGTTTTGAAAGTTTAGAGCCTACGCTACAGTCGTGAAAGGGTAAACGGCTTTTCTTTTCAAAACACGTAAATTAAATAATATTGAATTTTAATCAGCTGACATCATGGACACAGTGTGTTGACTGCACGCCCAGCCGTTAGTGGGGGGAGGCTTTGGAGAAATGTATTAAGCAATTGTAGAACGAGTTTTGAGTCGATACATGGGAAATGAAAGTACCGTATTTATCACGTATAAGCCGCACCTTTTTTGACTTTCAGATTTTGAAAGTAACAAAAAATTGCCACAAAGTTGGGGATGCGGCTCATATGGGAGTGTTTCCATAATTATTTTTTTGCAATGACCATAAACAAAGCCATATGAACAATAGAAATGGCACATTCAATTCACAGAACAAGAGTGTCAGCAAGATTTCTACTCAAACTCCTCTCCTTCGCTTTCCAAAGAAAACTAGCCGTCCAGTTGCCTATCATCTTCTCTGCTAACTCCTCGAATGGTTCCTAGTGTTGTTAAAGGCCTTAATTGGTCTTGGAAGCCTTCACATTTTGAAATAAAGTATAATTCTCATCGAGTTCATGTTCAACTTCGGAGCTCGATCACGCTCGATTGGACGTTTGAGAAAACTCTGCCCCAGGCCTTCTTGAAAATCCAAGATGGCGGACCACGGACTCAGACACATGTTCATATAGTTTTGTCAGAAAATCTTACTTTCTTGTGCGCTTAAAAGGAATGAAGTTCCTTAAATATGTTGTTGGTTAATGGGGGAACAACAGAAGAAGAATTCTGAAGTGATTTAAAGACAGCAGGTTAAAATATACACAAGAAAGGACAAGGAAAGTTGTAACCAATTCGTTGTTGTGATATGACAATCTCTTTTTTGAAGAAGTTTTGCTTTAATTACGGGCATTTATGAACTCAAATACAAGACTACTCTTACTGAATTTTGTGGTGCGGCTTATACACGAGGTTTTTCCTTAAACCTTTCGGGAAAAACAAGCTTCTGTTTATCAGGCTGAAGTTAGGGGTGCGGCTTATACGAGAGGTGTGGCTTGTACGTGATAAAATACGGTAGCTTGTGTTGCACGAGATGTTTTTTCATGAACTTATGTTGAAGCAGACTGCTTAGTACGCCTGTTCCCCTTACTCCCCGTGTATAGACTCAAAACTCGTTTTGCAAATGCTTAGTACGCCTGTTCCCCTTACTCCCCCGTGTATCGACTCAAAACTTGTTTTGCGAATGCTTCGTACGTCTGTTCCCCTTACTCCCCCGTGTATCGACTCAAAACTCGTTTTGCAAATGCTTGGTACGCCTGTTCTCCTTACTCCCCCGTGTATTGACTCAAAACTCGTTTTGCGAATGCTTGGTATGCCTGTTCTCCTTACTCCCCCGTGTATCGACTCAAAACTTGTTTTGCGAATGATGGGTACGCCTGTTCCCCTTACTCCCCCATGTAACTCGATTACTTGTTATACACTTCAACTCCAACTTTATTCATTTTATCACTATAGTGTTGCAAATACCAACCTCAAAAGCATATACTTATTGAGAAACCCTGTTGAGCATTTAAAACTCAAACTAGAAAATATATGAGTGAGCTAGCATTTACAACTAGGGGTCCACCCGGTGAATACTTCCACATTCACGCTATTTCCCTTGCTCCAAGGGAATAAGGAAAACAAAGCAAAAAAACCTCATCAAACATGGCTTCCCCTCAATCATAAAATTTACACATATCCGCATTTTCCTTTTTTTCACTTATTCCCTAGGAGCAAGGGGAATAGTAAAACAAAACTATGCGGATATGTGTAAATTTTATGATTGAGGGGAAGCCATGTTTGATGAGGTTTTTTCGTTTTGTTTTCCTTATTCCCTTGGAGCAAGGGGTCAAATTGTACCACTTTGTCCTGTTTCCAAAAGATGACAAAAGGGTCAAATTGTCCCTTCTGGCTCAATTTCTGGTTCAATCTCTGATGAATATCATATATGCCAGTAGGTATTTGTAACTTATAGAACAAAATGTGCCTGAACCAGTGATTATTCCATCTGGAATATTGTCAATCGAATGCTCCCATAACAAGTTAGCAAATATTCTGACCTGTTCATCAACTACAGCATGCCGTTTCTCAGCTTCCTCCACCTGCTCCTGTAATGTGTTCATCTCTTTCAGTCTCTGTGTTTCATAGAAACAGAACAAGGCAAATTTAGAATAACTACACATACATGTAGGGCAATCATCTCAACATTGTGGCTCTTTGCTCACTTTAAAGAAAGAAGATTTAATTTACTAAATAATTGAAAAAAACAGAACTTAGGGTTCACATACATGTATCATGAATTGGATGGAACTTTCTTTCATCAACCCTACACATCCATCAGAAAAAGTTTTTACAGTGTAGGGCCAAAATCACATTGCAGAATGAAAACAAAGCATTTCAACTTATACTTCCCTGAACCAATCAGTGTCGATTACAAGACAATCATATTTCAACTTGCTCGAGCTTTGATCTAGTAAAAGCGAATTTGGTGGACTGGTTCTGAAGTCAAAATCTTTTGAATGAAGAAAATAAATATTGCATGCATAATATTATGCTAGGATTTATACTTTCGAATGCTTTATTTCTATTTTGCAATGTGTTTAGTTCTCATTGGTTAAGTGGCCCCGGTTAGAGTAGTCATATTGTAAGAGGTTTTTAAGAAGTGCATACCTGTGTGTGTCTTTCACTGAGTTCCATCAACTCCAGTTGAGATCTCTCATAAAGAGTTCTGAAGTGTATACATTCATCCTCTGCATTACTACAAGATCTCTAAAGGAAAAAACCAGCATAATACTGTAATAATTACTTGCAGGTAAGCCATGTCCTTTAACATAAATCTTCGTTCTAAATCAAGGATGTGGCTTATCTGTGAGAAAATCTAGAAAAGCCAGCAAAAAATCCCATAAATTACATGTAACATAAAAAAAAAATATTGCTCTCGGACTGAGCAAGAAAATGCTTATGCACATGGCAAATGGTCCACTTTTTCTTCACTGTTTAGTGTTATAATGGCAAAAAAAATAAAAAAAATAGGTTCAATGAAGCAAGGAATCATATGCAGCTTTCTCAACTTTTGATTTTCATGCAAAAAGCTTCTTTCCCAAAATTCTAAGTGCAGCTTATTTGTGAGTACTGTTTACTCTATTTGATATGTGATTGATAATAGCAAAGATCAAACTACATGTAGCTTTGACATTCAATAGGCCAGTGAACAGGAAAATGCCCAAAAAATATCAATGTCATTTCTGAATACCCACAGTGGAAATTCACAGATTTATATACTCAGGCAAAACCATTGATGGAAACTTTTCTGTTTTTCCATCATTGATGTGCACATGGATATTGATGAATTCCCACTGATGTATTTTTGGAAATATTATTTTCCCTGTAGAAACAAATCAGTGTTCTAACACAAATCCTGTAATCGGATTGGCTAAGCTACAATGTACATGTACTACTCACTATCTATTTAACAACTAGACTTCAAGCTCAAGGTTTCTATTGGCTGATAGTTGGCAAGGGTCAAAGCCCCTATAGTCAATCAATAGAACAAACTGTTCTTTCCAACTTCAATTAATAGAGAAAACCTGTGAAAATGCTGGGGAAACTATTTTATATATCTGCATGCACTCGTTCTTCAAACGTTGCTGTGTTTTCTAGTTGGTGGCTTGATTATGCTATAAACAAACAGTAGTCATATATTTAGGCAGTAACTTCCTTCTTCTCACCTTTATATTAGTGTATAAAAAAATTATGTTGTTAGTTCATATAATTATGATCTCAGTTCAAATTTGTTTTAACTAGTTCAATTTTTTTAACTTAAATATTTTTGAACTAGGGAAATTATTTTTGACCTTTTTCACCCAATTTATTTTTTAGCAATTATTTTCAGGGATGTCCAGTTCAGTGTAGCTGGTTTGAAAAGAGACCTGAAAAGATAGTAATTGAGCACTTCTGTTCAATTACGTTAGGATTCTTTTAAAAGTTGGGTTAGGGTGACCATTGAAGTATTATTTCCCTGTGTTGTTTAGTGATCTATCCCTAAAAACCCAAAATTAGTGACTACAGTAGCTCTAGTGACTACGACTGGGGACTAGGACTGGGAAAGGGAAAAGGAGAGTAAGGGAGGGTAAGTGAGTACTGTACAGAGGTAAAGGAGAGTGGTCAAAAATGTTTTGCAGGGGAGGGGTGGGTGGGTGGAATTTTTTTCTTTTTAATATATAAAACTAAACCAGATTTTTTATGAATCCCCCACAAAAAATTAAAATCCCTTTTTAGAATCTTGAAAATTGTACCAGTTCAAAAAATTTTGAACTGAGATCATAATTATTTGAACTACAACATATACATGTATATATTGGCCATATTAGTTTATATTAGTTATCTTAAGTAGTCACTGTAGGCCTAATATATCTCGTTTTGTACATATCAATGTAAACATGTTTTTATATAAATTTGTTCTTTTTATATATACATTAACTATGTACTCTTGCACACACACATTTAAACAAGACTCTGGATCACTCTGTAAAATGTGGGTAAATAAATTACTACTATTGCTGTGAACAGTGCACATCAATTAATTATTACTCCTGACTGTAAATTAGCATACTACCATCAAGGTCACCAACTCAACATGACAGACCCTGCTTGCAATTCAAATTTTGACCTCCACTTTCTGTATTGTCCTACATTGTATGTGTGTCCTCTGAGCTGCTATGATGATAGTGTATTTCAACATACAGATGTATGCTCTATGAATCACTGATCCTAAACAGTGCTCAGTCTTACTGGGCTGCACAGTACCCTGACTCCTACAGAGTTTTCAAACAGTATTGCCAGTCAAAATATTACAAGGGTGAGATAAAGTACTGAGCTTTTTTATTACATTATAATTATTATGAAGTTTTGAACTTACATGTACCAGTGTGTCTCTACCCCTGTTCTTTTTAAGCATTTTTACAGGTGATACATCAGATACATAAATTTACTTTAACATCTTTCATTTGAGTCCAAAGTCCACAGTAGTACAAAGATGCCCTAGTGATGTATGCATTTTTCATTACCCAGTTAATCCAATTAAGGGAGAAAATGTCACCACAATTGCTGTTTGTTTTTGCTCAGGCATGTACACATTCATTCAAATGTACAACTGTAGACAATTATACGAGTAGCACAATTTAGTTCTCGAGCTCCAAACATTTTAAAATCAGCCTACTGGAGATGGTTAAAATCAAGTTAATTAAAATGAAAAACTACTTTAAGATATGATTCAAAACTTAATTTCAGGCTTGCAAATATTCCATTCTAGTTTTAGCAGACAGTTTAAGTTTTGAATGTTTCTTATTATCACATGATACACTCCTTTATAAACATTTTAAAGAAATCTCTTGCACAACTACATGTAGAATATCTGAAGATAAATTACGTTGCTGTGTTCCTCCCTACATGTACATATGCATACAGTATGTTTACATGTACATTATCAGCTACAAAAGATGAATCATTCTCATATGTACATGTAAGCCTAGTGCTGTGAATTTTTTGCTGGATGTACATATGCCACAGTACATATAATGTTGATAAATATCAGCCAGAAGCCTAAAGAGTAACACTCACAAATCACACATGTAGCTGAATCTGGTTCCATAAAAGAAACTCCATCCACTAACCTCAGCCTCTGAAAGCTTCTGTACAGCTTCAAGTTTTTCTTGCAACATTCTCTTTAGTGATTCCTGTTGAACAAACTACAAATGTCAGCCTGCAAAGATGGTTTACATCAATGACAGCACAAACTAGTTTCACACAAAGTGTTAGACAAACAGGAAAAGCCAATAATTGTATGAGTTGTGTCTTCTGCTAGTAAAGAGGATCCTTAAATTTCAGCTACAGAAAATGGAGTATTCTAAGTACCTTCTACCTAATTGCACCAGAGAGGGAGTGGAGAAATAAAACTAGATAAGGCCAACAGATTAATTACCCTGAAGGAATTCAAGCAATTCACTAATGCATGCATATCAAATATATCTATTAAGGCTAGTCTCTTGATGACTGATTTGACTCACCTTTGATCTCATCTCATAACTATGTCTATCTTCTTGAAGAGTGAGAAGCTTTCTTTTGATGTCATCTTCACTCAGGTTCTACAGCAGCAAACAACAATAACAACTAAGTTTTAATGTACATGTATAAGCTCAAGTATTTAATACTGTCATGACATCTATAAATATGACACTGTTAGTAAAACATTAAGGAGGCCAATATCCATCATCACTGTGTTCTTCAAAGTTCCTAATACAGTGTGTGATTTTTCTTTTCTCACCCAACATGGAAATGTGTTTTTGAAAATGTATTTGATTTTGCTTAGACTTTTGGCTTGCAATGATATCACACAATAATTATTGTTTTGTTTCCTAAATGAAATAAAATGATATTACTCTTACATGATATCCATTTATAGGGAGACTCCTTATTTAATCTCTGCTTCATTTACTGTTGTACCGACTTACATGATAAGGAAATAATAATAAGTTTTTGAGCTTGAAGAGAGAATGATTTTGCTTTGCATTCCTTTTCTGGAATTTAATAAGTTACCATATTTATTTAATATATTTTCATTTGAAATAATTCACATATCTGGGAATAGATGATACAAATAAATATCTTTGGAATTAACAACATTTAATATACTGGTTTTTCCTTAACTTTGCTATAACAAAACATGTGATGTCATCAAAAACCTAAATTATACCCCCACCCCCCCCCCCCCCCCCAACCCAAATACATTTAACAGTAACAACTTCTCATATTTGTTTGCCCATAACTCAGAAACAAAATGCACTTCTGCTTCAAAATGTGGCGCAGTTGTGTCCTGGAAATCTTTACATGTAACTACAGTACATGTACATAAATATTTCACTATATTTTTATATAAAATATAGTTATTCTAAGAGAACTTGAGAGCATTTGAAAGTTTCACTGTAACTAAAATTAAGTTTCTAGAATAAGCTATTGTAATCCACTTCAATCTTTGCCATCCCCCATTAAAATTGTGTGAAAAGCATATCAGGACATTCACATGGTATTTCTCTTCTATCTCAGGGTGTTATTTTTGTAATACCGTGATCACCTCGGTTTTCTTTGTTTGTTCAGGGACATTTACCGTATTCACTCACGGATTATGGTGTCCCATCGTCGGCAAAAATTGAAGTTTGCATTCTTCATTCAACTTTGTGTATTTTTGCCGTGTTTGTGCATTCGACATTGCGCATTCGAATGTTGGTTTTTACTATTCGACTTCGAACTTTCTGTATTCTTGCCGTGTTTGTGCATTCGACATTGTTTGGTTTTAGCTCGCGACATCCGTTTGTGCTCATTCGATATGCTTATCCCATTGTTCCGAGGTGTAGTAATGCAATATGCGTGATTTGCCTATTCAACATTCATGTTTGCGAATTCGGCTTGCATGAATATCCAACCGCAATCCAGTAAAAAAGCAGTATCGCGGGCTCAATGTTTGTAAACAAAATGGCGATAGTCTTGTCCTCAGCTCGGGCGGGACTAAATTCACCAAGAAGTGAAAGGTTTCTTGTGCCGCTGATGCTATTTAAACTAAACGAAGGAATTTTGGAATCCGGTTGATTAGGTATGTCTTTCAATCAAAGAAATCGGACTCGATAATGTCTGTTTTTAAAAGCTGAAACTGAAAGTATTTGGAGTTTAATTCACTTACCATACATTATATAAATTATAAATAAGACCGTAAATCCAGGACCGAACACAAGCTGTACTAAGCTTAGATATCACATGTGTAAGTAATTGCTGAAACGCAAATAAAATATATAACTATTATAAATGCTTCTATTAAATTCTATTGTCTTAATTTGCACAGATAAATTATAAAGTAAATGGTTCTATCTCATTCTGGATCGCCTTTTTTGCCTCAACTTGAAATCAAATGAATTGATGTGAAGAATTATTGCAAGTCAGAGGCATTTTCATGGTTGCTTTTCACCTTACAGTACTGTGGTGGTATATGCGCTTGTGCAAGTAAGCACAACCAATATCATACTTATTTATTTTTTGTGGATGCTGAGTAATAATTTGTAATTAAGTGAGTGCTGAGTGATAAATTTTATATAACAAATAAGGGAACGTTCATTATTTATGGTTGGGAAGGGGGGCAGATGATCTCACAGAACTAAACTCTAGCCATATAATCATGACCACCCCCCACCCCCGGAAAAGGCTGGATCACATGATCAAATTAATACTCCAACACACACACCCCTCACCCAAAATTGCTTGGTGCAGAATGTTAGGCAGCTTAATGTAAGGGGTAGTTTACATTCTAAATGTTTCTTAAATTGAAATAAGTATGTTTTGATCAACAGTTTGATGATTTAAACACTAATGTAATTTTAAATCAATACGCACACTATCCTTGCTTGTTTTGACACTCACTTTGGGCCTGTTAAATGTAAATTGCTTTAATACTTCTCTGCCTTTCACTTAACTTAAGATAATAGTATTAATACCATCTGAGCCGGCACTGCTGAGTGCTCCCAGGTGTGTGACTACAAGGTAGATTGCATTGGAAAGCCCAAGTGTGGTACATGATTGTAGTGCAGCAGAGGGAGCACTAATCTAGGTGGCATACTCCCCCAGATATTTTTGAAACTCTGGTTCTCTTAAATGGTATTTCCTTCAATTTGAGGCAAAGATTAAAGGAAAAACACTAGTAATGAGACTTCTAAGCATGTGCTTTAATATTGACTTAAAGGTAGCTATGCTCCTACTATCACAAGTGTGAAATCCTATACATTGTGAAATACTATATATTGTAGATGGATTAAATAATCCCCTTTTAAGAACTCGTTGAAAAAATTGCCATCCCCCCCCCCCCCCCCCCCCCCCCCTCCAACCATAAACAATGAACATTCCCAGGAACCTAATTATGAGATGATTACATTAGTTTGTAGATTGTAGTTGTTAAAATGGATTGGGTGGCTAGCCACCCCCTTTGGACTGGTTGGATTGGCCAAATTGCAACATTTTATAGGGGCAATGCATGTTAATGTTCCCGAAAAAAAAAAATTGACAGCCATCCCCACTTCAAAAATCCTGGATCCTCCCCTGTCTCATATATTTCATTCGCGTTTATCTCAGCAATTACTTACACATGTGATATCTAAGCTTAGTACATCTTGTGTTCAGTCCTTGAAGTTGCAGTGAACTGGATTTACGGTCTTATTAATTTAAATAATTTATGGTAAGTGAATTAAACAAATAAACTCCAAATACTTTCAGTTTCAACTTTTAAAAACAGACATTATCAAGTCCGATTTCTTTGATTGAAAGACATACCTAATCAACCGGATTCCAAAATTCCTTTGTTTAGTTGAAATAGCATCAGCGGCACAAGAAACCTTTCAATTCTTGGTGAATTTAGTCCCGCCTGAGACTAGAGGACAAGACAATCGCCATTTTGTTTAAAAACATTGAGCCCGCGGTACTGCTTTTTACTGGATTGTGGTTGGATATTCATGCAAGCCGATTCGCAAACATTAATGTCCAATGCGAAACAATGAATGTTGAATAGGCAAGTCACGCATATTGCATTGCTACACCTCGGAACAATGGGATAAGCATATCGAATGAACATAAACGGATGTCGCGAGCTAAAACCAAACAATGTCGAATGCACAAACACGGCAAGAATACAGAAAGTTTGAAGTCGAATAGTAAAGACCAACATTCGAATGTGCAACTGAGTTGAATGTCGAATGCAAAAACAAGACAAGAATACAGATAGTTCGAAGTCGAATAGTGAAAACAACATTCACATGCACAAAGTCGAATGTTGAATGCACAAACACGGCAAGAATACACAAAGTTGAATGAAGAATGCAAACTTCGATTTTTGGCAGCGATGGGACACCATAACGGATAAGCCGCACCTTTTTACCTGAAATCTTCGTTTAAAATCGGGGGTGCGGCTTATCTGCGAGAACATCTCCATAACTTTCCATAAATTAACATTTAAAAGAAATACTGAGCTATACTAATAAATACTACACCAAACCAAAAGAAAGTAAGCACTGGCCATTGCTTTTGCAAGTTTGGTGGCTCCAAACAGATCCTTTATGTTGTGAATATGTGTTCCTCCGCAAGCGATTAAATACCACGCTAAATGGCACAATGTTTATTTGCAGCTTTGCACTTTAACAGCAAATTTGTCGAACACATCTTCCACCTCTCTTTGAGTAACAAGTTTTTCTCCAATAGATGGCTTCCGGACATCCTTTTAGGCATGATAGCAACAGACAGCTGATGAAAAAGCAAACTACTCCATGTTGTTTTGACTTCGTTCAGCGAAAACAAAACTTCTAGTGTCCAGTTCTCTCTCTTCCAACAGGTGCCTGGTTACTAAGCTACGGACGAACATGAGCACGTTGTTGGCTTCGTTGACATGTAAAATTTGATCTAAAAGGTGACCTGAATGAACAGATCCCGGTAAACAAACACTATGGAAAGATAAATTGTATATATCTAAGTATGTAGACATGAAGTTTACACTATTTCAGAACTGAAATTACAGGTACAACTTTGGAATTTTCTCCAGTTTGAAAGTCCAATGAAGGTTTATACAATGTACAACAGTACATGTACGTTTGATATTCTTCCAAAAAACTTTTTTCCCTGAATCAAGCTTCTAAACTCGGGGTGTGGCTTATCCGCGAGTGCGGCTTATCCGTGAGTGAATACGGTAATCTCTAAATTCCCTCATCAGTATGCATACTTTTTCTAATTTTCCCTCATTCACATGCAAGAGAGAAAATTAAAAGGGCATGCATGCTGATGAAGGAACATTGGACTGTCAGTTGGTGCAATGGCAGTTAACCCTGTACCCTACCTATTTTACGGCTCAAGAAAGTTATTCTCTTCATTTATCAAGCCCGCTTCTTCCATGTGGGATACTTAAAACCATAAACGTGACACAATTAGACTCCATCCATGTGCTTTGAATATTTAGTTAACCATATACAGTTAAGCCCAAAACTTTTTCACAATATTGCTGTAAAAACAGCAATTGCTGTGGTTAACATTTAGCGATATTGCTGTTGGCAGAAACGATATTGCTGTTTCTCAAAAACGATATTGCTGTTTCTCAAAAACGATATTGCTGTTTCTCAAAAACGATATTGCTGTTTCTCAAAAACGATATTGCTGTTTCTCAAAAACGATATTGCTGTTTCTCAAAAACAATATTGCTGTTTCTCAAAAACGATATTGCTGTTTCCCAAAAATGATATGTCGTTTTGCTGTTATTGAAACAGCAATTGCTGCACAGCAATTTGCTGTTTAGAATGTACAGACATCGAAGGCCGGAAGGGTAATAAATGAAAGGAATGCGTTACTTTAAATCGCACATCAAAACTTCAGAAGTGTTCAATTTTATAAACGTTATCCCTTATCCACAATAATATTCAGATCCGCCAGCCTTCCAGATCTTTGTAAAAGTCTTTGCATAAAGTTTTCAAGTAAATTCGGACCATGCAGTTATCAAAATATTGTGAGCCGTAAAATAAACAAAACAACGGCTGCTCGCTTAGTTCCCAGACCGGCGGTGCGTGGCCCGCTTTAAAGCTTGACTCACTCGCTCAGCGCAAAAGCATAACACCAAATAAACTTTTGCTTCAGTGTTGTTTCACATTTACGGCAGATCCTTGTCTTGTTACTAGTATTAAAAGGTTCGGCAGAAATCTTTGTAAATGGTTGCATATAATAATATACGCAAGAGTCTGAATTTCCAAGTGCAATCAGTCAGGAGTGAACGTGTCAGTCTGATTTTTTACAAAACATCAACAGAGTTTTGAAGCAACTTGTCATATTGAAAGACGTGCAAAAACTTCTATACTCTTACCAGAAAACTTCTACTGGGAAAGTGCAATTCCTTTTGAATTAAAAGAGCTTTAATGCATCGGATCAGATCAGTCAGTTCGCGTAAATGGAAATTAATTGCGCCCCCGCGGTATTTGTGTCAGAAATGAGACATACGCATCTGGCTGACAGTTCACGATTGACGGGGACTTTTATTATATAAGAATCTTAAGTTTTTGCCCGAAATGTAGAATTCGTCAAAATACATTTGCATGTAATACATCGACGAACTTTCGAAAGAACTGCTTTCTCAAATACATTTGTTTGAAAATATTGTGGATTTTCCTGAAAATGTGCATATTTTCAAAGTTGGAGTCATGAATGTGACAGTCTCATTTTTGATCGCTGCACTAATGGAGTTTTGAAGCCAAGTTTGTAATGGTAGACGTGCAAAACTATACTCTTACCAGAAAACTTCTACTGGGTTAGTGGAATCCTTTTCCTCCTTTTGAATTAAATGCGCTTTAATCACTGAATAGTCTTCCCAAAACTTTGAAGGTCAACAAGAAGTGGTAATTTGCATATTGCGATCGACCCAACAATAATCGGTAAATGTGCAAATCAAAAAAGTCGGGTCGAACTGCAAAACCAAGGAAATCTGACAAAACGAAAGAAACAATATCACTACCATAAACGAAAGCAATTGTTAAAAACATTTAAATTTCTTTGAAAATAAGTTAATCAAAAATATTACCGAAAGTCTTTCTAAATAAATTTGCCATACACACCTGTAAACAAACCATGAACCAGCGCAGCGTCGATATTATGCATTGTACTCTAAGTTCTTGCATTACCTTGAAACTTTTTGCATTATTTAACTTGCTGAGTGTTCTTGCGGTTGAGCCGCAAAGAGCGGATTATCCACTTCTTTACTTTTTGCGTGTTCTTGCGGCTGAGCGGGTTATTAAGTTCTTGCGGGACTTCTCTGTTCTCGAGACACCCTGAGTATGGGCAGTGGCATGATTTTTGTTACACATCACAACAGAAATAACTCGAATCAGCAAATGTACGAACTAATTGGAAAGAACAGCAATATCGGAGATATTGGAGATATTGCTGTAAATCAGCAATTGCTGTTTTACTTACAAAAGCGATATATCGTTTTCGAGAAAGAGATACTGTATATCGTTTTTGAGAATGCAATATATCGTTTTTGAGAAAACGATATTTTGATTGTCGGCAAAACGATATTGCTGTTTGCTGTTGACTATCAGCAATTGCTGAGTCGCTTCAGCAATATCGTTTCCCTGCGTGAAAAAGTTTTGGGTTTGACTGTAATTACATTGTATTTTAGTGTTAGTCTTCTTAACAACAACAACACGCTTGAAGCCAGTGCTCGAACTTGACTTTTGGCTTTGGTTATCCATGGAACCAGTGAGCTAAAAATGTACTGGTCCAAAATCGAAAGTCACTGGTTCCAATTTATAATTAATTGTTCCTTTCCGTAAAACATCGGTATGTTGTTGCTACGAATACAACACCATATTGTTTCCCATGATTCAATTCATGATAGGTTGAGCCCAGACCTCTAGTTGCCAAAATCTAGTGAAGCCCAGTTGTTGTTTTTTGTGTCGGTGATTGCGCCATTTTCTGGTTATGAATCAAAATCATATTTAGAGAACAAATAAATCTACTCATCCAGGGGACGAATGGAGAGAAAATGTACTCGTTTTTGACAAGTGGATGACCATTAAGTTTGAGCATTGGCTTGTCACCATGGGAAGCCAGGGTCATTCAATCAATAGCCCTCAATCAAGCATAATAATAAAACATTTTCAAAAGCAATTAAACTGCCACATCTTTAGTTTAGTCAGAGAAAACTAAACTTCTCAAAGATTTGTTCTGTTCCTCGTTGATAATAGTATTACAAAGTAATAGCATGACATTTTTTTGGAAATTAGTACTTCATTAAATTTCCCTTGAGCCTCGGAAGGATCTGTAAAAGTCCCTGCACCTGCAGCATCTGGCCTTCCACAAATCCTCCCTCGGCTCTCAGGGAAATTTAATCACTAGTTTCCCTCATGTCATGCTATTACTTATAGTTTTGTCTTAAAGAAACTTGAAGGTTCAATTTGATTGACAGTACCCCTTCAACTATCTCTCAACTCACTCTGGTAAGAGCTTCAACTTGGTTTTCTAAGGTCTCTAATCTTGAGAGAAGCTTGTCCTCCTGGGCAAATTTCTGAAAAGTTAAAAAAATTGTAATGTTGTTAATTTGATATTTGAAAGAATATTTAATACTGTGGGTTAATATTTTTTTAGATTGTTCTAGTACTTGAACATGGGACTGTACCACAGACGGAAAGCTAAAGTAAAGTAAAGCCCTGATTTAATGTCAGTGGTGGCCGACAGTGCACTAACTTTACTCCCTTCCATGTCAGAGCTGTTAGTAGTTGTTTAAACATAGCGCCGCAATAATAATAATAACTATTATTATTACATTTATAATTTATAGTGCCTTTTCCTAAGTCCAAAAGCGCTTTACACCTAATTAAAAACTACATCTAATTTAAAAGTTACAAATACAGTAATATTTAAAATTAAGCTAAGTTAATTAAGCTAAAAACCATGATTAAAAATTACAATAAATTGCCGATATCCAAAAAATCAATAAAAAACTTTCTTAAAAAGGTATGTCTTAAGACTCTTCTTAAATAGCTCTATTGAAGGACTAGATTTAATGTGAAAAGGCAGTGAGTTCCATAGCTTTGCCGCACATACAGAAAAGGCTCTATAGCCGTAGAATTTAACATTAAAAGTTGGCGCCTGTAAGAGTAACTTCGATGCAGATCTCAGGCTGCGTTGTGGAGCATAAGGCTCTAATAAATCACACAAGTACTGAGGAGCAGTAGCATTCATCACCTTATAAGTGAACAGTAATACCTTAAATTATATGCGCTGCTCAATAGGCAGCCAGTGCAATTCTATAAGAAGTGGTGTAACGTGGTCTGACTTGCGAGACAAGGTAACAAGCCTCGCCGCTGAATTTAGGACATATTGCAGGTGCTGTGACAATTTCTTAGGAATACCATACAGTAAAGAATTACAATTGTCAAGCTTTGACGTGACAAATGCGTGAACTAAAATCTTGGCTATATCTACATTTGTACATTTAGAAACTTTCTAATGCGTGATATGTTCCTTATAGCGTAAAAAGAAGATTTGAAAATTTGCATAATAAAATTATGCTTGTCCAGTGAAAGAGTCGTGTCGAATATGACTCCAATGTTCCTCACAGAATTCGAAAGCCCAACAGATGCAGCAGCGACTTGAATATCGTCCAAGATTGGAACGGGACAATACTTGGCGTGGAATACCAACATCTCCGTCTTATCATCATTAAGTTTAAGGTTATTACGCAACATCCATTTATCAATATCCGTTACACAGGCTTCCAGCTTAAATCATGCATGGCCAAGATCACAAGTTAAGTAGGCTTGAGTGTTGTTGGCATAGAGGTTGAACGATACTCCATGGTGCCTCATGATATCACCCAATGGCGCTGTATAAAGCAGATGCAGTATTGGGCCCAGCACAGAGCCTGAGGAACTCCGCAGTCCAAAAGACGACTGGAAGAGCGCACATTGCCAATCAAGATGAATTGCATACGTCCACTGAGATACATGTAGGACTTGAACCAAGCATGAGCCTTGCCTTCAATGCCAAATCGATTAGTGAGTCTTGCAAGTAATATTTGATGATCGACCGTGTCAAATGCAGCCGATAGATCCAACAATAATAGGATGACGCACTGATCCTGATCAATCGCTTGTAGAATGTCGTTCTGTACTCTTATTAATGCTGATTCAGTACTATGACCGGATTTGTAGGCAGACTGAAACAATTCCAGTAGCCACCACTCTCTCACATGATTTAGAGATGAACATTAAATTATAAATCGGCCGATGATTAGAAAACTGTTCATAGTCCAGCGATGCGCGCTTGAGCAAAGGTTTCAGTAAGGCTTCCTTTAGGACCTCAGGCATTACAGCCTGTTCAAGTGACAAGTTCACAATCTTGGTAATCACCGGTAGTAGAACATCGATGCTTCCTTTTAGCACAGAAGCAGGAAGGGGATTGAGCTCGCAAGATTTTACCATTGTAGAAGCAATAACGCTCAACAATTCCTCAGCAATGATGAGTCGAAATTCACTAAGCTTAGTCCTAGAAGCTTAGTCCTAGAATTCACAACTTTGCACTGAGTTACGTACAACTCCCGATCAACAGTCAGGCCAGAGGTGCGCCAACGCCTTTCAAACTCATGGATGTCAAGTGTATTTTAGTGTGTTCTCAAGGGTAAACACGAGGAAGCGTTCAAAGTTCAAGTTCTTGTTGCTGTTGTGAGAGCCTGTACACGGTGGGCACAAACGACCATAAAAACGGCATCAGTTCTATATTTTAAAAAGTTTTCAATGCAGACGATTGAATTTTGGTAGAAGGATGTAGAATCGCAAAAGGAATATAACCTGTTTTTTTTAAGCTATGTTACTACCATCGTGACGTCACAATGACGTCATTTATCCATTTGTAATACGTTTCTTGCAACTGTTCATTATCTCTAAAAACGAAATGTCGTATATTGTTAAAATCTACTCGTGATGAGAATGAAGGAATCGAAAACCCGATGTCGATTGGTTAAGGAAATCAAAAGTTATGAAAGTTTGAATTTTGTCCTTTTTCCCGCCAAAATTTGGCGGGAAATAAACACCACAAAAGCATTTATAAAAACATCGCTTCATTCAATTTTTAGAGTTGTAAATATTGTTGCATGACATTTTGTCCAATCATAAAACACGTTGGTGGCTAAAATTGTATGTTTTTTGAATTTTGATTTTTTGTCCATAACCGGCTTAAAATTGAAGTCATATTTTCAGCAACGTCATTATGACGTCATACTTTTTTATACATGCCCTTAGAAAAAAATCCTTTGAGTGATTTTCGAGTTTTAGTGATGAAATGCGCTAGTCTGGCACTCAAAACCCACATTATTTTCTTTTCTTGATTTTTTAACAATAGGCAGCCTTATTTAGGTATGACACCTGACGTCACTAAATATGACGTCATAGCAACAGTCATTCCTCTATAACGTTTGCTATAATAGTCGTAGAACGTTCAAATTTGCGCCAAATGAATGTGTGTCATGAAGGCCATTTGATGGTGTAGTCTGTTTGTAACATATATTAAAGGGGGGATTTTACCAAAAAAGGAGGCATCACTTATGACGTCACAACAACGTCATCATACTAACATAAAACACCTAAAATATGTAGTTTCATTTTGTTAACAAGTCACCAACATTTCTTCAAATTGAGACTATAAGTAAAGAAATGGTTTTAATTTTAATTATTTGTCCACGCTCACTGATGCCGATTTTGACGTACTTTATGCCCGACGTGGTATAGCCTGTAAAATTACATTAACAATGATGTCATCATTACGACATCACCACTAAGTGAATCATAGGGACCCAATACCACGTCTGTCAAAGTTTGAGCCTGCACCTGCCATTAGAAATGAGTGAGATAGGTGCATGTATTTAAAATTGTGTGACCCATGATGTCACACCACCACTAAATTAACAATAAGTGATTCATGCAGAACCCAATACAAAACAATAAGTGATTCATGCAGAACCCAATACAATTCCTGTCAAAGTTTGAGCTGCCTGGCATTAAAATAGAAGATACAAGCATGTACTTAAAATCATGTGACCAATGATGTCATCATTACAACATCACTACTAAGTGATTGATGGGGATCCAATACCATGTCTGTCAAAGTTTGAGCCACCTGCCATTAATATAATTATATTGAGCAAGTTAGGCATGAAAACGTACAAGGGTTTACGTCACCATCAGTGGGACCCATATACGCATGCCTACTGGTTGATTACTTGAGTACACATCTCCCACATGGTAAAATATTTGGTTGCTAAAGTAGATATTAAATACCCTTACACTCACTTTATAGTTAGCAGCAAGAGGCTAGGGGACCCAACAATGAGGCCTTGATCAATGTCAATTCCAACAGCAATATTATTAATGTTGCACATCAATCTTCAATTATTAATTAAAATGAAACATCAATTACTATTGTCTTATCGATTGACATTCCAAGCATTCCATTCTGCTAACATCTTAGTGAACGAGTAAGAAAATGTTGCTGTGGTATATTTCAGGGAACTACATGTATAGGAAATGCTAATTTGTGTGTTTTGAATCCTGCTGTCACTTTTCAAATTGTAACTGTATTGATTAGACTTTATCGAAGACAGTACAAGAAAACTATTTGTTGCTAATCATGTTGATAAGAGGAGAGATCTTGCTCTTTGGAATATAGTCATTTTCTCAGCCCCAAACTAAATGATTCTAACTAAACAACTCTTGTGGCACGTGGAGTTGTCAAATTAGCATTACAATGCATAATTCATGGGTTAGTAAATTTCACATCAAAACATGATACTAATAAGGAGCACAGTCAGACGGAATTGCAGTAAAAATACGATCACAATTTATTTACACTTCCTGCAGTAAATGCTCAGATTGCATTATGGTCCACACACATTGATTTTCTGTGTCCTTGCACATGACCACAATGCATTGCGCTGGCAATGCGCCAAAAAACTTCTCCACAACACAAATAAGTGCTACTACCTTGCTTGCTCGGTGTGGCAGCAAAAATTATAATAATATTTAATAATAATAATAGTAAGAGGAATGATAATAATAACCTTATTTATAGGGTCACAGGGAGCCCACATCTAAGACCGGCCTGGAAAGCAGGCTGGATCACAAAAATAAACTAAACTAACCATTTTTACAGAGATCGCACACACGTATTATAGTGTAAGAGACAAGGGATGAAACTTGAAATGGCTGCCTTTTTAAAAGTGCTCACAGAACTCTAACAAAAAGACCTGCCAACTCAAATTCTTGACATTGTATTGGTCAAACAGAGTACATCTATCTTAATCCATTGATGAAGAAGTCTTGCAGCATTATAGAAACACAATATATTTGTAGTCAAGTTTCAACTACTGTGTGCCTAGAGTAATGGGAGATGGAAGTGATGTAAAGCAAATAAAGTTGTGTTTTTGATGCATTATGCATGCACAATCTGACAGTTCTGTCACAGTTGATACATTTTGTACATTATGCAGATAGAATCGGACAGGTTTGTCATGTCATTTCCACTTCTGTCTCCCATTACTCTAGGCAGATACTATGAAAAATCTCTCCAGTTTCATCCCTGGTCTCTTTTCTCCTTATTCTATGCACATGCATGTGTGCAATCTCTGAGAAAACATTAAGTAGTGTTTTGAATTTTGAATCGTTTGTTTATCGTCAGATGAATGAGGCTGATTAGGCCTCTAGCAAGATGTACTGTCTCTGAGACTCCTTCCACATACACTCCTTATTTTGTGGAATCTAACCACAAGGCAGGCCGCAGCTGTTGAAACCAGTGAACATCACACAATCTGTGACTGTATATATATATACCTTTATTCTCCACGATCCATATACAATCTGGTTACACAATCTCTTTCTGCTCGATCTCCGATGCGTTCTATACAATCATGTTCTGAGCTACATTTATAACAAATATCACAGGAACTAAATACCATTATTACAACGTACTTTCTCTAACGTAATGATTTAACCCACATATTTTACCCATCCCATTCACGTTTCTTCATTCTAGAACTAAAGTTACAACTCTATTATTGTCTATACTTAGCGCATCATCTGACCCTCCCAGATTAACCCTTTATCAATAGTCACATGTTTACGTACAACAGCATATACGATTACATGTTACACAATCAAGTTAAAATTAGACTCCTTGGCATGATTCAACTTCCTCTAATGATAATCTAGAATGTGCGTAAAATATTCCACGACACTCTCCCCCCCTTGACTCGCCTACGAGTCAAGCATAATATTGGTTTTCCACCTTGCGTCCAACTCTGCATTGCGCTTCGGCACATTTCTTGCAACGCACGTTTCGTTTTCCACACGCATAACTCTTGTGGGGCACGCGGCTTCATCACTTCTAACCTCTATGGGGTATAGCTTCTGTACAGGCCTAGACAAACGCATAGGTCTACCCTTGACAAGCACACACACTCTCGCTCCTCTTGTCACACCGTCACTGCCCTGTATAGGCTCTTCTACAACTGCCATTTGCCATTGGTTTCTGTACTTACCTTCCTCAAACACTGTCACTACGTCTCCTATCTGCACTGTTTCTTTACTCTGTCTTACCCTATTTGCGCGATGAAACTCTCTGAGATTAGCTAAATACTCCTTTCTCCATCTCTCCCAGAAATGCGCAAGTCTTGTGCTCAAGTATATAAACCTTGCACTGCAGTTGTCTTCGCTGCGTACATTGTCCAGTTCTACTATCTCGTCTGGCATGCTGTTAATGCATCTACCGTAGATTAAGTGTGAGGGCGTTAGTACTTCCTCGTCAATCTCGTTATACTCGTACGTTAGTGGCCTACAGTTAATGGTTGCCTCTATCTCTACAAGTACTGTGCATAACTCGTCATACGTTAGCTTTGCGTTCCCAAGCACTTTCCTTCGGCATTGCTTTACGTTACCTACCATACGCTCAAAAAATCCTCCCCACCATGGGGTTCGTTCTAAGTTGAACCTCCATTCTATTCTCTTGTTAGTTAGGTCGGCTCTTACCTCGGGGTGGTCAAACAACCTTTTCATTGCCTTTTCCGTTGCCTGAAAGGTTTTGGCATTGTCTGATATAATTAGTGAGGGCATCCCCCTCCTAGCAATAAACTTCCTAAGACATCTCCTAAAAGTAGCAGCCATCAAGTCCTCTACCAGTTCTAAGTGGATCGCTCTAGTAATGCAACACGAAAACAGCGCGATGTAGGTCTTGTCCATACATGTGCCTCCCGCATTCTTTACAAATAACGGACCCGCAAAGTCTACTCCTACCTTGGAAAATGGTGGCACCTCTCTCACTCTGAATTCTGGTAACGCTGCGGTCTGTGGTGCGCCATAAGCTTTCCCAATCAGTTTCTTACATATAACGCAATTACCTACTACCTTCTTTTCCACCTGTCTACCCTTTGGCACCCAGTACTTTGCTCTTATCTCAGCAAGTGTTGCCCTCAGACCACTGTGTAGCACTCTGTTGTGACACTCCACTATGACTAACTCCGTCAACCGATGCTGTTTTGGCAATATTATCGGCTTCCTGGCCTCCAATGCTAAGTCTGAGTTTACTAGTCTACCGTGACATCTCACTACTCCGGTTACCTCCTCTAGCCCTAGCTCACTTACCAGGTGATTGTAGTTGTTCTGTTGCTTTAACTCCTTCTGGGCCACTTTTACCCACTCTTCCTCTGCTCTATTTAACTCGTTAATCTCTAATTAACCTACCATATTACCTTCATTGCTGACCTGCGCTTTAATGTTACCCAAGAAACGCAAAACCCAAGCGGTTACGCGCACTAGCTTCCTTAGAGTACCGCTACGATTAATGTCTACTGCATTTCCAATACTGGCCTCCTGGCTAGCGTCTACTACTAGGGCGTTTACTGTCACTTTCTTTGCCTCGTCCTGGCTCTCTGTAGTTTGAACTATCTCCTCTAGTGCGGGCGGCCATTCGCTCTCATTCTGTGACAACCAGTTCGGCCCCTCCCACCAGAGTTGCTCACCCTTGAGTGCTGTTGCGGTAACTCCCCTAGACACTAAGTCTGCTGGATTTTGCTCACCTGGGCAATGTCTCCAGCAGTCCTTTCTCGTGCGCTCAAAGATCTTATTCACTCTGAGTCGCACAAACTGTTTCCACTCACCTCGATTCTGAATCCAGCATAACGCAGTCTTACTGTCAAGCCAATATGTAACTCTGCATACCTCTAACTGTGGACATAATGCATTCTGGACAGTACCCATCAGCTGCAACAATATCGTTGCTGACATTAGTTCTAACCTGGGTATAGTTAGTTGTTTTAATGGCGCAACTCTAGTCTTACTAGCCAACATCTTGACCTGATGTGACCCATCTGTCAACTGATACACTAAATACACGATCGCGCAGTAGGCTTTCTTACTCGCATCACCAAATCCATGTAAATAACATTCGGTCACGCACTCCCGTGGTTGTTCATAAACACACCGACTGATGCTGATTTCCCTGGCCTTAACTCAGTCGCAAACCCATTTGTCCCATCTTACCTTCACTTCTCCTGTCAGTTCCTGATCCCAGTCTACGTTCGCTATGCACAATTCCTGAAAAAGGATCTTCATACTCACTGTTACTGGGCTAAAAATCCCCAACGGGTCAAACAAGCCTGCAATTATACTCAGCACATTACGCTTAGTTGGTTGCTTCTCACACGCTTTCTGTGCTGTCTGCTCAAAATTAAAGTAAATCGTGTCTGTCTCACAATTCCATGAAAGCCCTAAGACCGTCTGCGTTATCGGACTTACACTCTGTGTTGCTAGCAATGCTTTCGCATACGTTTCTGTATCGTCTAATCTATTAGAATTTACTTCACTCACCGCTTTATCAGTTGACTGGATCTTCTCCCTTAGTTCAGAGTCGTTCGTGAGCCACTTGCGCAATCTAAATCCTCCACTAGCCATTCTGTCTTTTGCCTTGCTAAACAACTCAAATGCGTCACTCACCGTATTGTCTCCGGTAACTAAGTCATCTACATGTACATAGAACCCGTTGACCATCTTCTCTACAAACTCGGGATCTACGGTCGCATATGTGCCTAAATGGTGTCTAATCGTACCGTTCAGTAGAAAGGGCGATGCGTTTAATCCGAACACTACGCGACAAAACCTATACACCTCTATCTTGTAGTTGTCCTCAGTTATGTTATCTGGCCACACAAACCTTAAGTAGTCTCGGTCCCGCTCGTCCACTTCTACATTTAAGAATGCCTTCTCTATCTCACCAACTAGTGCGACTCTATTCTCCCTAAATCTCAACAGTATATCCATTAGCAATGGATTAAGGGATGGCCCCACGTGTAAACAATCATTTAACAATACTCCGCGCTTACCTTCCTTTGCTGAGGCATCGTACACAACTCTTACCTTGGTCGTGAGCGCATCCCGGTGGATTACCACCTGATGGGGCAAGTACTGCACGAGTTCCGCTGTATCTAACTCCGGCACTCTCTCTATTATTCCCGACGCTAACTGCTCTTTTATTATTGAGTCGTACTCTGTCAGCAACCCTGGCTCCTGTTTCAGTTTTCTCAGCTGACCTTTCATGCGTGACAGGCTATTTCCGTATTTGGTCGGTAGCATAGCGTAACCTACCTTCCACGGCAATCGCACCGAATACCTCTCTCCGTTAACTTCAGTGTTGTCATTAAACGCCTCGTGTACTTCATTAGTCTCTGTGATACCTTGACTGTCCAGGTCACACAACTTGTGGATTTCTCTTTCTAAGTTGGCTCCCTCGGGTATTGCTACAATGTTATTGACATTCACTGCATTCGCACTCATTACAATCAACGCAATCTATCTGCATTGGACCTGATAGTACCCAACCAAGTGCCGTTTCTATGGCTACCGGCTCGTCTCCTTTACCTCTTATCGCACAATCCTTCTGAAATTCCCACAGGTAGTTTGCTCCTACTAATATGTGACCTCTCACAGGAAAACGTAGACTAACGGATATCCGTTAAACGGGCCAGACCGTTCGTCATCCGTTAGGTATCCGTTGAAACGGTTTGGGAAAGCGTTAGAACAACCGTTAGAAATTTTGTCCTTGCCGTTTGACTAATATATTCATCCGTTAGATAAAAAATTCCATCCGTTAGATAAAAACCTTCATCCGTTTGATCAAAACATTCATCCGTTAGATCAAAACCTTCATCCGTTAGATCGATCAAAACATTCATCCATTTGGGCGTTAAAATAGTTCGACGATCACCGTTGGTTTCGGTGATCATCTGTTAGCAACATACAAGTCACTACAAGTCACACAACGACTTTAGAAACTCGGATTACGCGGGATCGCCTTTATATGCTTTTCCGAACGCTACAAGCCGACATACCTGCAGGTTTGGATGTTTTATTAACTCCTCACAAAGTGATTAAGTAGAAAAGCTGAAATCAAAACTCCAAAAGATTCGATACGGTTCGTACGATCTGATCTCACGCTAAATAATAGACAATAAATTAAAACTGTGAATATTGAGAACTATGCAGGACTCAAACCATTTTTCGCATCATGTGGAAACTGTTCAGATACGTAAATGAAGTGAAAATTTTCAAACCGTTTTATTCCATAAGCATCTCGATTTCTAATAGAACATTTTATCTGTAGATATTTTTTTTGTGCGATCTCAACGCAAAACAAACACTGCGGAGTCATTGATTATTCAAATCAGTTCGCGGAAAATGTCACACTTCTGTGTCGCGGAATTCAAGACTCGGACCTCTTCACCTTTGAAAACCGATCCACATTAAATAAAAAGAACTCCAGAATATTCTATTTAGTAGACGTTTATCGTTTGCCAGGAGTTGAGAAGCTTTGTGGTGATTTAAACTACATGAATGCAATAAAATCACACTTCCCGCGAAGTTCGCGGCATTCTTGTTGTGTCAAAAACCAGACAATCAGTCTTCACGGCTGAAAGCACATATGTCAACAGAGAATCTTTGTATCTCCAAAAAGCTAAAGCTGCAGCTGGCTCCTTCAATTGAAAACACACGCAATTACTTCAACAAAAATTCTGAAGGACTGATGGATCTGAATTTTAAACTACAGAAGCTAAAGTTTATCAGATGAACGGAAAACACCAAACCAGCGCTGGGACTGTGTTTCGTAACGCAATCCTGTCTTTTGGTGACAGAATGCACAAATGTTTTGGTTTACCTTAGGAGTCAAGATCATCCGCTAGAACGTTTTGTTAAACCGTTAGATAGCCAAGATCATCCGTTAGAACGTTTTGATAAACCGTTAGATAGCCAAGACCATCCGTTAGAACGTTTCGATAAACGTTAGATAGTTAAGACCATCCGTTAGATCCGTTAGCTTGCCCATTAGAACGCTTTGGTAAGCCGTTAGAAATTTTAGCTTGCCCGTTAGAACGCTTTGGTAAACCGTTATAACGCTTTGCTAAACCGTTAGAAATTTTAGCTTGCCCGTTAGAGCCGTTAGCTTGTCCGTTAGAACGCTTTGGTAAACCGTCAGAAATTTTAGCTTGTCCGTTAGAGCCGTTAACTAAACCGTTTGAACGCTCTGTAAAAGCGTTTGCTATCCGTTCGTTAGCCGTTAATTTTTGCCCGTTTAACGGATATCCGTTAGTGTACGTTTTCCTGTGATAGGTCACATATATCTACTTCTAACCTCTCCTGGTTTAGACTAACATCTGAGAACCACAAACCTTTCAGATGAAGATACTGCTCTCTGGCTAATTCCACGTGGCCGTTGGGAATACTAGATATTTCGGGCACCACAAATGATTCTACTGTCAGTGATACTATCCCCTCCATTCACCGGACTCACACTCAACTCGACTACCTCTCGCAACTCGCCTTTCTGATTGCACTGACCAAATGCGTTAAGACTAAGCCATTCACGCCTGACTACTGGAAGCCCTGCGTGACAAGCAGTTGACGACGTAATAAATGAGCGATGACTGCCGGCGTCGAACAAAAGCCTTGCTCTAATGCGCGATTCCCCTTCGCTACCGTTTTTAACAATTCCTTGCGCGGTTTGCAGCGCTACACGAGCACTAGATCCTACATGTAAATTACCTGTACTACTATCAGATACGACATGATTAGAACTCGATGATTCTGACTTATCTCCCCTCATCTCCTGCGTGGACTGATTAGGTTGCGGGGTTCCCCCTTTGTTTTGGATTCCTGGACCCTCGCAAATAGAAATATGATGCTCCCTCCCGCAGCCCTTACAAACGTTCTCTTTTGCCCTACATTCAAACGCTCTATGGTTCTTACGTAAGCACCTAAAGCACCTAGCAAACTTAATTGATAGACTCCTACGTGTTTTCGCTGTCTTGACTTTGACACACTTCTCTGAGACGTGCTTTCCCAGACAGAAGACACAGGTCCCGTTTTCCTCTGCTGCGAGAAGAGCGCTCGCTGTTCCCTTGTACATGTTGGTAGTCCTGCCGTCACTTCTCCTGTTCGTCACGGCGTAGTAATGCTCCTCTCTCAGTTCAATCTCCCCCCGTATCTGCTCCAGCAAGTCCTCCATACCCCACTGCATGTACTCCTGCCCTCTTGTGACTGTCAAGCAAAAGGCACTAGGCAGCTTCTGTAGCAGCGCAGGCACAACAGTGGCAGAATAGAGCCTCTCATGGACTTCTAACGCCTCCAACCCTCTGAAGTGCATCTCACATTGGTCAAAAAATTTCCTTAATCTTAAAGTATCTCCATCGTTAAACACTGGTGATAAGTTCATTAGGTCATTAATGTGTGCCCTTTGTATCGGCTCATGCCGACCAAATCGTTTCTTCAACAACGCTAAGGCCGCTGTCTAGTTTGCCGATGTCAGGGCAAACCCAGCAATGGTTGACTTGGCCGGCTCCAGCAGTAGCCCATGAAAGTAGGCAAACTTATCGACATCTGCGAGTGACTCATTCTGATCTATGGAGCTCTTGAACGAATCCCAAAACTCCTGCCATTCTTGTACCTTCCCGCTGAACTTCTTCACTTCCAGCTTCGGCAGTTTAGCTTTGATTCTGTGCACGTTATGGGATCCGCTGCTAGCCAAGGCACTAACTGCAGGTGAACTGGGCATGCTGACAGCCGCGGGCTGAACTTCGTCTTTGGTCATCAGCTCCTCCAGCCTATACACAACCTTGTGCAGTCTTGCTCTCATCTCGTCGCCCTCGTTTATTATTTTCTCTAAGTCCCTGTTAGCGTCCTCGATATCTTCTCCTACCATTAGTTCTATAACTTCATCATCTAGCCCTCTGAGAGTTTTCACCTTTTCCTTAGCACTCTCACCCATCTGCCTGAGCAATATCCTCTCTTTGTCCACATCCAAGTCGTCTTGGCTCAGCTTCTCTTTGACCTTCTGTATTAATTTTGTCGCCGCACCTCTATGCGCCGATCGAACCTTCTTTTTCTTTGCCAATTGCTCGACCATCTCACTCGACTTCTTCAGCTGCGGTTGGTTCGTTTCTTCAACACTCTTGCTTCAATCCGGCTCGAAGGACCAGGTTTTGTGGAATCTAACCACAAGGCAGGCCACAGCTGTTGAAACCAGTGAACATCACACGATCTGTGACTGTATATATATACCACGATCCATATACAATCTGGTTACACAATCTCTTTCTGCTCGATCTCCGATGCGTTCTATACAATCATGTTCTGAGCTACATTTATAACAAATATCACAGGAACTAAATACCATTATTACAACGTACTTTCTCTAACGTAATGATTTAACCCACATATTTTACCCATCCCATTCACGTTTCTTCATTCTAGAACGAAAGTTACAACTCTATTATTGTCTATACTTATCGCATCATCTGACCCTCCCAGATTAACCCTTTATCAATAGTCACACGTTTACGTACAAAAGTGTATACGATTACATGTTACACAATCAAGTTAAAATTAGACTCCTTGGCATGATTCAACTTCCTCTAATGATAATCTAGAATGTGCGTAAAATATTCCACGACACCTTACTGCATTCATATATTCTCTGCACTCAATGCTCAACTCAGAAGTTGATTATTATGGAAGGAGGAAAACCAGAGAACTCTCTGAGCATGGATGAGAATCAACAACTCAACTCACATATATATATATATAACGAGCCGTTTTACGCTTACCAACCTGCCAACCAGCACAAATGCATGTTGTTAATACGTACCTGAGAGTTTTCATCCAGGATTTTCTGTGAGTTACTAATAAGTTGCTGTAGGGCTGCCAGCTTATTTTCAAGCATTTGTTCTCTGAATAGAGCATCCTGAAGAGGAAGATTTGTATGATTTGTGAAACAATGCAAACATGTTCTACATCAACCATGTGTTTAATGGGTAAACATTCTTTGAAAGTGAAAAATAGTTCAGTCTTTCACATGTACATATACATGGGTTTCATTAATGGAAGGGGTGCTTATATGCTGGAATAGATTTTTAGAATTATGGAACAATCATAATATTAACTAGTATAATAGGGGTTTCATAAACATCAGCTGTGGTTCACATAATTATGCACTAGCTATTGTGGTAAAATATGATGGCTAAAATAAACATATTTCAATATCTCCAACCCATATATATCTTACATTTTCCAACCCCTTCCTCAATAAATAATGAAACCTCAGCATAATCTGGGGTTACAAGTCAATGATTTTACAAAGATCAGAATGAATAGCATACATGTATTTGCAATAATTATGTACATAACTTTGTATATTTTCAATAAAATACATACCTGAAGATACTGAGAAAGTTGCCACAGTTCTTGTGCTTGAACCCCACTTTCATTCTACAGTATAAAAACAAAAGTTCCTTTTGTGAGAAGTGAGCTGTCCATCTCAGTAAATATTTGAAATATATCTGAACAAAATAAAGGTTTGGAAGAGAGGACACATGTCCTGCTGATTTAGAAAAAAATATTGTTACATGATAGTGGTATTAATACCGGCTGATAACAAAATCATAAAATTATATAACACACTGCCTACAATGGGGACTGATATCAATGTTATCAACATGTGTGGGATATCCTGACCAAAATTTGTGTTTTCTGATTTGCACTTGTTTTATGTCTTAACATTTCTAAAATGTGAAAAATATTTAAAGAGGCAACACCATATCGAGCAAATTTGTTTGATTTTGACTTGGCTTGACAGGCTTTTAAGGAAATCTTGGTAATTTTACTGATCTTCAAAATTAGAAATGAAAATGCTCACCAGATGGTTTTCATGTAATAAAAAGTGAATTACATGGCTGCACAGAGATACTGAATTTATCTTCTTGTGTTTAACTTGATCTTGTTCTCTGTGCTAAACACTCGAAGATAAATTCAGTTTCCCAGCATGGCCTAGACTTTCTCAAAGTCCCCCGCCTGCCTTTTTGCGATTTGGGTTTGTGCTGGACAAGGGACTTTTCATCCTTGTTTCGCACCAGAATTACCAACGGAATATTTGGGTCGGTAATAAATTATAAAAGTAGCCAATCAAACCAGCTTTAGTGCACACCTGTCAATCATTAATTATCAAGTCTTTGTAGATTTGTGTGAAGACTACCAAAAATACGGCACATTTGTCTGGCCCTGCCTCCAAGAAACCTGATAAGTCATCTCGGCAGTGATTTACCCGTGAAATACAATTTGAATCCTTGCAAGGGAAACAAGTTGATCAACTCACGACTCGCTTCGCTCGCCTGTCCCCAGGATAGAAAAAAAATTGCATTGCTTGCCTGAAAAAAAATTGTAGTCAATTCATTTGTGGCAAGTCTAAGCATGGCCACATACTCTACTTGCAAGAGCTAGGAATACATTTTTAGCTACAAGGTTGGTATTTTTTTTATCAAATTCTAAATATTGATCTCCCTTAGAAATCCAAGAATTTAAAGGAGAATTTAGAATGTAATTGATAATGACTTCTACTGTTCCGACTTGCAAGGATACCTCCAAATAAAATATTTTTTCTGACTGTTGTCTGAAATTCAAACAAAATAATGACTGTTGCCTTACTTATACCGTATGTACAGGTCTAAACTCTAAATAACAAACAATTATTTACATTCAAAATGGAAAGCTTCTACACCAAAAGTAAAATTAATACTCGCATTTTGCATCTAGTTATGAAAATTTGGTTGCAAGATCGTAATTATTAGTCACTAAAAACAGTCTGAATCCAGTGGCCTTATGACAAAAAACTGTGCCTGCAATATATTTTTAAGAGACTGCTTTAAGATGACGCCTGAGCGAAGGTTTGTGTCACTTGGTTAAATGGAGATAAAAGGGGAAATAAAGGAAAATGGAACATGATTTTGCTGAAAAATTATAAAATTTCAACGAAGCATAACACTGGAGAATGTTGGACATTTTATTAATTTATTTAGGCGTAAACTAGTCACCAAATTTGTGACTGCTGGAAAAGTTTTAGTCGCAAGTGATAGTAATTTGGTAATTTGGTCATATTTTGGTCATATTTTGCAACTGTATTGGCCACAATTTCGACAGGTTAAAGATATACATGTAATAATAATTATTACTTACCACTGTAAAAAGACTCCTTGTTGAACCACTTCTGAATGAAAAAAAAAGGATAACAGGAGATACATTAGGACTTATCTTTTTTTATTCAAACAAGTCAAATGCAAGACCACAATTCAGGTCCACAGTTTAGAAAATAACAGTAGATTCTTTGATGAGAAGTTTAGATTTCTCGGATTCAAAATATAAACTGATAACCCCAATCTGTCTAACCTTGATTTAGGAATTCCAGATAAGTTGATTTTATAAAATTTTCCAGACATCAAAGCAACTTGTAGATGTATGTACTTTTGTACTTCATGTACACGTAATGTGACAAACAAACTCTCAAATAACCTACCTTCACTATGGAGCATATAAAGGGAATTGAACTAGTAAGATGTAACATTATCCACTTCAAGGGCATGCAAATTTACCCAACCATAACCTCATATCTACCTGATCACAATTAACAGTCAATAAATGGTATTTGTGGAGACAATGCACATGTCAACTTTCAAGGATTTTAAGTGTTATTTTGTCTTGGAATACTAGTACATGTGGTCCAGTAACACCACAAACAAGCAATATGGTATCCAGCCTTTTCATAAAGATAATTTCTTTTGTGGGGAGATTTTTTTTTTTTTTTAAAGTACAGGTATACAGTACATATACATGACTGTACGTGTAGATCTGTACAGAAAATTTGAAGATATTCATGAATATAAGAGCTTATATTGAGGCTGCTGTAATTCAAATAGTATTGGGTATAAACTAGGGTGTAAAGGGGAGTGGACAAAACACTGAGAAGTAAGATAAACCCTATCTGGCACCCACTCCCAAGCCATTAGATAAGAACACACAATAATTACTCAAGTATTCAAATTCCAGCATACAAATGTACATAAACCCATGCTACTTCAGCTGTGCTAATTTGCCATGTGAACAAATAGATAAACCACAAACCACTAATGGTTCCTGGTCCATCCAGGTGTTTATCACCTGTCTGTTGGGGTGGGGGTGGGGGGAATCTGTAATGTGACATACAACATTTCTGACAAAAGATTTTATTATTATGTACAATGTACATGCATCTTATTCAAAACAGAGTTTTTGACAAGTTTTAAAAGTAGCCAAAGACATTGCTTCTAAAGTCAGGGCTTCTGACAGGTTGTGAAAAAAAAATTGTGTATGGTTTTGAGGGTAAATTGTGTGGGGAGAAAGGTTGAATGTGCAGGAAACTGTGCGGGATTGTGCAATCTTTTAAGAAATTTTAAGAAGCTAAGATTTTTTCCTCGTTTTAAAAAGCTAGTTCAGACAAAAGTTAATAGTTTTAAACAAAATAATCACGATTTTTATCCTTAAAGTGCCTATCACCCTTTTGCAATTTTGATAGCTTATGAACCTCCGAAAAGTTTTGAGTACTTCAGTGAAGAAAGTTTTGATTTAAAGTGAATACTTTATGTTCTATGCTTGTTTGAAATCGTGTAAATGTGACCTTTCCTGACCCATGACCACGTAAGTAAAAGCCTGGGTAGACATCATCTCATTAATGCATTATTCTCCATGGTGCCTTTCTATCACAACAACACTGATGCATAGAAAATATACACAGTTTGTGAGTTGTTGTTAGTAAAGAAAAAAGTCATTTTAGTCAACATGTTACGTATTTCTTCCCAGTCTACCCAGGAATCGACCCATGCTTTTACTTACATGGTCATGGGTCAGAAAGGTCAAATTTACACGATTTCAAACAAGCATAGAACATAAAGTATTCACTGTAAACCAAAACTTTCTTCACAGAAGTACTCAAAACTTTATGGAGGTTCATAGCTATCAAAATTGCAAGAAGGGTTATAGGCACTTTAACTTACGATTGACCACTGTATTTCGCTAGGATTTAGAGCTGCTCAACAAAATCACAAATTTACCCTTGACTCATATTTCATGGCTTTGATGGGCCATTTTGGAAAACTACATGTATATGGTATATTTATAGCCTATAATAGAGCAATTTTGTCAGCTCATTCATCTCCCTCTAGGAGTGATTGCTGGGAATGAGCCTGAGACTTGGCTGTTCAGTATTTCATGCTTGCATGGTCAAGTATTACACAAAAGACCAGCAACACAAGAAAATTTGAGCCCACAGTTTTGGAGTAAGCAATATTATTGATGGCAATAAATATTTTGACCTGTGGCCAATTCAATAACTGTTACACATGTACGTACATGTATTTCTCAAGTCAGGCCATTATTTAAATGACAGAAAATAATGCCAGGCCAGACCTGTAGAATACATTCAAGAGTAAAAGTTGTGTGTTGGCTCCAGAATACAATTCTGCCTTAATGCATGTATCACAATTTTTGTTAAAGCAAGGCATATTTGCCGAGTTTCACATTTTAGTTCTGTCATAAAACAAGTCATTTTATTACTGTTTTATCATACACACATAAAAAAAAACTTACTTTGTTGCCTCTTTTCCATCAGGGAGAAAGAGTGTAATATTGGCAATAATACATCCATGGGTAACTAAGACAAACACAAAAATAAGGATTACATTAATTTTACAGTTTTCAATTGAGTGTTGTAAAACTAAAACCAGTGAGCCAATCACAGGAGCATGAAAAAATATCAATAAATCAATCACAAACTGAAGTAATTCACAATTGGTTTTACTTCAACCAATCACGAGGCAAAGTAAATGAAATCATGGTTAACTAACCAATCAAATTCGAAAGCAATTACTTTTCGGCACTTAACTGAAAACCTCTCTATCATGTACCAATCAATCAACCAACCAATGGCACTCAAGCTAAAAACACTACATGAATGAATCAATACAAGAGCCTCAAATATGAGAAATGTCAAAATAAAATTTAAGTTACATTCTTCTCTGAGAATATAATAAATTTAATTTACCAAGGAGTCTCACATTGAAACATTTGGATGTGACAAGTGAATCAGCTGATAGTTGGCAAGAGAAGAAGCCCCCTGTAGTCAACTATCAGAGTTGATAGAAAGAGTGAGGAGTCAACCAAGCTACACAGTTCTTTCCAACTTAATTGTTGATTAATATTGAGAATTCCTTTGAAAAAGTTAAAAAAATAAACAGTTTTTCTAGTTGATTTTTATCTATACACATTCATTCTTCTAAATTGCTGTCTTTCGATTGCTCACATACCCAATTGCCAGATGGGGAGCTGGGGTGGCGCAGTGGTTAAGCACTTCCCCTGTGGTCCAGGTTCGATTCTCGGACGCGGTGCCACATGTGAGTCGAGTTTGTTGGTATTTGGTCCTACGGTTTTTCTCCATCCGCTAAGACCAACACGCTAAATTCCAATTCGATCTGAGGATTAGCTGGGTCCTGGCTTTGATCAGCCCCCATGGTTGTTTCCAGTCTCGTTAGAAATTCAATTTTATTTAGTTTGCCAATAGTGTGTGGTTTGATTATGCTAATAGTTTATAGCAAACATTAGTATGGATTGACTGCTCACCTTTTTTAGAATTCTCCACAACATCAACACCAAACTGTAGAATATCCCCAGACTTGAGTTCCCTGGGCTCACTCTCTTCTGACCCTTTGCTTAGTCTTACATTATTTACAAATGTTCCATTGCTACTCTTTGTGTCACGTAGAAAAAACTGTTGAAAAATAAAAACAAATTGTGTTTCTTGAATTATTTGTACAAAGGAATGATTCAAACAAAGGAATACTGTTGTTTGCACCTAGCCATGAATGCACATGATCGAAACATGTTTCATTGTGATGTCAAACATTATTTTGGCCACCAACTTGTCAAGTTTTGGCACCATGCAGTCTCACTGAGAGCATTCAACAACAGTTTGCTGTTTATTTAGGCTGGCTGACCAGTTCTCATAACAATGTACTGAGAAATAATGTATTCAGTTAATAGTAATTAGTTAAAATATTCAATTATCTGCCAACAATTCTTCTCTGCTTTTATGGCTTTTAGATTCAGAACTAGTGTTCATTGTGAAAATAAAATAAACTTAGACCAAAAGTATATGGCGACAATGCTATGAATCCTGGGGAGGCAGCCAAAACATTAATGTTTGATGTCTTGGTAAAACATATTTTGATCATATGCATTCATGGCTACATTTGTAGGTACAAATGACGGTAGTCTCCATACAGATTCATTTAAATGGTGATTTGCATGATATCACCATTTACCTACAACTACCAGAATCCTTTTAAATTAGTTATCTGTATAAGTATTTAGATTTTTAAACTACTCTGAGAATACAAATACAATGGTCTAAATAAGAGAGAGATTCTTAAAGGGGCTATAACATGGCACTGCGCATGTATTGAGTAATCGCTCGGCTGTGGCTGTTAATGTTATACAAACAGTTAAACTTCCCTCCCTCAATGCTTGATTGAAGGAATTTTCAATATTTTCCCTGGAGACTGTTTATATTCACTGTTTGTTAGTTATATTTGCTATGCTTTTAAGCATCCCACATGGCAGAGAGGTTCGTTAGTTCATATCAAAATCGGTGGAAATAGCAGTTTCCGGCCCAGAAGGCGAATGTAAAGTCTATTGCCATGACACAGCCCCTTTAAGTATAATTTAGAGTTCCACTTATTTGTTTTCATCCACTAAGAGTCAAGCATAATAATAATACATATATATATAGCGGTAATTCCCTACAGTCCATTAGCGTTTTACATATAATGTAAAAATCTTAAGAACAATTTATAAAAAAAAAAATTAATCAAAATTTAAAAATATGCCTGTCTAAAAAGATAAGTCTTACCATGTATTTTAAAGCTCTCAACTGTTTGGCAATCTCTTATAAAGTCCGGTAGTGAGTTCCAGAGCCTAGGTGCGGACACAGAGAAGGCTCTATAGCCATACCCTTTCAAGTTATATGGTGCGAATTCTAACAGGTTCTTAGATGCAGATCTTAGTTGCCGTTTCGGTACATAAGGACGGACTACATCTTTCAGATAAATAGGAGCTGTGTCATTCAGGCACTTATATGTAAGTAATAATATCTTAAAACTGATCCTATATTCTATTGGCAACCAATGTAGCTCCTTTAAAACAGGTGTAATATTGTCGTACTTGTTTGTCATACATATTAAAAAAAATTTTGTGTGACTTAACAAACACTGTGTATCTTGGAGTGTGGGTTTGGAACCTCATCCTTGGGCAGGGACTCATAAACTATTGGCCTGTTGGAAAGTGAAAGAACCTATTGTGGTATTTAAATTGTGAACGAGTAGGGTATTATCTCCTGGCACAACAGCCTGTATTCTGGAGGGACTACCCGGTAACAAAGACTCATGATTCAGGGTTTTCAATAACATTTGAAGTAAGTGGCAAAACTTGAATAGTAGGCGGCGAGCATCGAGCGCCATTGGCGCAAATATCAATTTTTGGGGGAATTTTTCAATCAAAGTAGGCAGCGATTTCATGTAAAATACCCGGCGAGATTCGCCGGCTGCCGGCTTCTATTGAAAACCCTGATGATTGTAAACTGCATGACAGCACTTTGCACCGCAATAGCAGTCTGTATCTCAAGACCTACATTATAACAGAAGTGCATTTGAAGTACTATTTATAAAATGAGAGGCTGTGTTGTATCGGTAGATATAGACCTGAGCCACTTTGGTGAGGATCTATCTCCAATACAACATGGACTCAAAATAATTTTATAAATTACTTCTAAAACTTCTAGATGTAGTCATGTTGTTCAGTTATTTTGGTCTTATTTTGGCCGAGAAAATCAAAGTAAATGAGACCAGTTCAAAATCATATTAATTTATAAACACTCATTAAACATTCATTTATTTTGTTTTTTCCCCTCATGAATTATTAATGACTTTTAGAAATACAAATACAAAATTTGTGCTATATATAAATGAAAACCGTTACCTTTTTTAGTGCCATTATTATTCAATCAAACAATAATTGACACTGGGTGTTAAACGTCTAAATTTGTTCAGGCTTTATGGGAATTATCCAGTGCAAACATCACATGTAATAGACATTGAGCCAGAAGTTGAGCCAGAAGGGACAATTTGGCCCAATTTGGCCCTTTTGCTATTTAATTTCCCTTGGAAGCAGGACAAAACAGGACAATTTGACTGTTATTGTATTATTTCAAGGGACAAATGTGTTTTTAAAGCTGGAATGGTGCAATGGTGCAGTCTATCTCGTTCCCCGATGTATGCACAAGAGCAAATGACTCTAAGTTATCTGGCTTATGCTAATACGCATTCTATTACAACAATCCAGTTAAAGTGGAACTGAATCCTAAATTGACCCAACAACTATACAAAGATGTATTCCAAAGAAATAATTTGATATTTTATTTCTCTGTGTTGCGTGTCTATGAACATAAAATTAGTTTAAGTTTGAAAATAATGTTCCTCTGTTGATAAATCTAACTTGATTCAATGCAAACCTCCCCATATCGTACGTCACACACACCAAGGAAAAGCAATCACATCTCCAGTAAAAAGAAAACAATGGTCCACAATAATAATTATTAGAAGCCATAACTTCAGCTTCTCAATGTCTTGGACAGCATGGCAAAACTAATTGATTCCCAATACCTGATGTCACAAATACAAGATTCGTGCCATCTGTACATAGCGGAGTGAGGAAGGTTTTCAGTCTGATTGTCACTTCATAGATGCAGAACACAGAAATAAATTTAGCAGAACTTATCGCTTACAAATACATCTTTATATACAACGTACAATGTAGATGTTGAGTTTAGGGTTTAACAGTGAATGCAAATAATCACCCACCAAAATTAAAGAAGACAATGTATACAGTGTTCTCCACATAATCCCCCCCCCCCCCCCCCCCAGTGCAGTGTTCTCATTAATATTCAAATATTTGTATTAATATTCATGTTTGCTGGAATTGTGTGTCCACAATGAAAATATTACATCCCAGGACACGATGATGCACTCTGAATACACCCAGTGTTGTCAATTCAAGGTGGTAGCGGGCAGTTTTCCGTCCGGCTATTGGGATGAATTTTGCTGCCTACTTTGGCCATTACGATTATTTTAGGCCCTGCAGTTGTAGCCACCAATTTCAAAACTTACTGACAACCCTGTATGGCACTTACTTGGGTTTTTAATTGCTTTCCTTTTATTGATGGTTTGCAATCAATCCCCAGAAATTCAGATAACTTTATTACGTGGCAGCCATGTTGGTCGACAAAACAAGAGAAGCTAATGAGGAACCTTTTGTTAACATCAACCAAGATGGTGGAGATGATGTCATGTGCAACCCAGCAATTACGATTTGTTAAAACATTATTCAAAGTACATGTACTTCAAGACTTAGCCTGCAATGCAGGCATTCTATTTGGGAAACAGTGCTATATTTGAACGAGGGAAGAATGGGGCGAGGACAAAATGGGAGGGAAGTGAAGCATGGTTTCCCAAATGGAATGCCTGCAGAACACCACAGAACCACAATCTAATCTTCTGGAGAGAACACTGTACAATGCTTTAAAAAACTCATGAATAATTAATGAGCCTTTTAGTCAATCAGAGGACTGCATTTGGTCACATGCATGAATCTTGATACCCAATGAAACACTAGATGAAAATGATGTTCATCTGTGCTCTCATTGGGTATCAAGATTCATGCATGTGATGGACCTAATTAAGCTACAAGGATTACAGCATAAGTATGACTTTACATGGAGAAGGGAAGGAGAAGACGGAAATAAAAATTGGTGTCCAGTGTGACTCGAACAATCATCCTCATGGCTGCTCTTGACTACTAGTCTGCTAGCTGTCTTGTCGACTACACTATCAGTCCGTTTGTTGCAATGACCATGAGAAGATAACAATCACAACCCTTGTAGTCCATAATTGCATGCAATAAAATTCCAGGCAAACAATACTTTCTAATGATTTATGAATGCAGGTATTGTTTTCGCTTGAGAAGTCATAAAAAACTTGAGCTTCGTGTTTCACCAGGGAATCCAAACACCTCGAAATAATAAAAGCACTCGGCCGAAGAGGCCTCATGCTTTCATCTTTCTTGGTGTTTGGATCCCCTGGTAAAATACTAGTTCTCGTTTTTTATCTATTACTTTAAAACTCATAAATAATTAATGAAGCAAAAACAAAGGAAATCACTTGAGTGAGAAGCGACCTTTAAATGTGATATAGATTTAATCATAATTTGCATAAACTTTAACTTGGATTTTCTCCATCGAAATAGGTTGTATCACCAAAATAACTGAATAACATGACTCTATACATCTACATCTAGACGTTTTTTTAAGCCATTTACAAAACTTGCAACAGTGTTTTATCAGATCTAAAACACTCGGGCTGCACCCTCATGTTTTAAATCTGATAAAACACTGCTGCTCGTTTTGTAAACTATACATAGTATACTTAGTATTTTTCAGTTAATGTGCAAATAAGTGAGTTGATACGCTGTTGTAGATGGGCAACTTGATACAGAGATGGGTACTGCCCTTTACGTTAAAGGGGCATTAACAACCCCAAAATAATAAATTTTCTCATGAGGAAAGAGAAAAATAACTATGCCTGGAAAGCATACTCTGCTAATCTGAGTACTGGAGAAAATATGAGACGATTTTGATTAAGGATGAAAATTACTGCTTTTAAGAGAAATTTAGAGCAGCTTGAAATCAGTTCACTGTAAACCGAAATCAAGTTAATTCTAGAACTAGTAGTAATCGTAGATTATCAAAGTGCGTTCGACATATTTTTTTGCAAGAGAAAGGACTGTGGTAACACAAAAGGCTGAAAGATTGCTACAATGATGTTGACGGTGTAAGTAACTCTGAACAAAAATAATGCTTGTTTTTAACTAATGTGAAAATTTTGATGTCTTGACTTATAAGTTAATATACAAGGGAATGCATCTGGGTATAAAACTGTAATTATCTTTGTGTAACATTAAATCATTGGATGCAATGCTTATGTGGCTATATGTGTATACATGTGTGTTTTATATGGTTATGGCATTCATTTGAGCATTCATAGCACATTTTGCTGTGTGGTATACAGTGTACAGCAATAATTGGAGTCAGTGTAGAACACAAATCAACCCAATTAGCTAGCTATGGCTATTCACATGTGTATAAGCTGCATTCCAGTTCCTAGCATTCACAATTAATACTAAGTACATTCCAGTGTAGAACATAAACTATATATGCATGTGTATAAAGTACACCCCATGCAGTTCCTTAGATCATTCACAGTATTTTTCAAGTGAAAACAAGGTTGGCTGCCATTGTTAGCTGCAGAATAATTTATGGTCAATGTTGGTAGCCGGGTCCGTCAGAAATTCAGTGTAGATTAATCGATTAGGGAACACAGCAATGAAGTACTCAGTACTTTAAATTTCCCTCACCTTGTACTGTGTTGATTTTCCAGTTCAACTTTCTGCCTGAATATGTTAGTGTTGAATATTTGTATCCAAGATGTACACAGTGTCGCAAACCACACAAGATACAGCAATTACGGGTATCTAGAAAACTCAGACCTAGATTTCTCTTCAGCCAGGTCATCTTACTGTTTGTAGTTTTGGTATCTGTATGTACAGCGAAAAGCAGAATCCAATACAGCGAGCAAGCCAACAGAATTCACTCAGTTGTTACTGGACAGCACAAATTATGGCCAAGTTGATTTGATTCAGTTCTCTGTCCAACGACCGCACCAACAAAACAGACCATGTTTGACTTGATATAGTTTGGACATCAGACTTTGTCGAATGCTACAGATATAGCACACACTTTCCTCAGGCCCCGCCTCAGGCTTTGATATATCGTGCTTGCTAACTTTTTAACATTATTGCATTCGATTGGGAAAATAATCCCAACTCGACGTTGCTCCGAGCATCTGTATATAGTTACCAGTTTCCCGGCCATTCATGATATCGAGGCATTTTGTAATACGGCCACGAAAAACTGAACTTTTTGGGGGCTACCGGACGCAAACATGTCACACACAGGCACAGGGAACCCATCACCAGATTAGGTTGCGTTCTCCTTCGCCGAACGCAATAAGCTTTTGTAATCCACTTTAATCTTTGCCAACCTTTATTGAAAAAGTCTGAAAAGCATATCAGGACATTTCACACGGTATTTCTCTTCTGCTAAGGGTGTTATTTTGTAGTTTTGCTTTAAAGAAACTCAAAGGTTAAATTTGATTGACAGTACCTCTTTTATACAGGAATTCCCAAAAAACTAGTTTTTCAAAAACTTTTAAGGGAGGTTTTTCTTAGAACAATGTCAACTATGCAGGGTCCGAAATTGTGCCTTATTCGGCGCCAATGCGACAAAATTTGAGTGTTGGCAACCAAAATTTCAGAGTAAGTCTCTTCACAATGTTTTCACAATGTCCCTAAGTCACAAGATGTTCTAAGTAAATTTAGCCAATAAAACATGCCAGCAAATGCTCTTTGTTGCGTGTTGCTTGAAAATTGAAATGTAGTGACCACAATTAGTCTTTTGGTGACTAAAATTTTTTGGCTGGTCGCCAGTTGCCACCTGCGTGAAAGAGTAAATTTCGGACCTTGCTATGTTATCAGCTTGTTAGCTAGAAAAAAGAATCACATAATAAACTAAAGTAGATTGTGTGTGTGTGAGCAAAGAGAAAGCAATACTGCTGAATCTGGAGTAAGGAAACATGGCATTACATTCTTGTGCCATTAGTGGCTTACAAATAAAACAAGCAAACTTCACTAGGGCAAAAGTAGAGAAAAATACACATGTACACATAAATCCAGTGAAGGTATAAAAATATTTTAACACAAAATTAACATACTGTATATTTATTAGACACTTGTGACATAGCAATTTGTAAAAACATGTAATCGACAAAGTGATAAAATCTTTCATCTCAAATAGATTTCCTTGCAAATGAAAACAAGGAACCGAAAACAAAACTGAATATTCAGTCGAGAACAACCACTTTAAAAGCAAACTACTTTTAACGCCGCGTTTCTTTTCATTATTATTGTTTTGGTGTAACTTTAAGGACGTTTTGGTTAGAATGTTTTAATTTGTAAATGAAAATACTTGGCTGTTTTGCATAAGCGTCTAAATAAAAGTTAGTAAGTTTGTATTCCTGTAATGAAATCCCCGTAATTCGTGAATTTCCCTCTAGCAATCCACTATCGATTTCCTGTCAGGGAATTCCCGGTAAGTGGTGTTTAACTTGAAGCCTAGTCAGTTCAATTTCATATTTAAGTTTGAGCCAACAGAGCTTGGCAAATACACACGACAACACTTTATCAATGTAAATTCGTTTGAATTCCAAAACAGTGTCCATGACATAATTTGCACTCTTAACTTAAATGTTCTCCATCTTTGCCAGCAAACACTTTAGGATCATCTCTCGACAGGATTGATCTCTTCATTGAGCTATTCAATGATACTACCAATGATAAAAATGTCAAGGGTAGCAACATTGAGCTGAGATAATGTAACACAAACATTTCAAAACAGATCAAAGATCAATAAGGAAAGCAACGGAGGTTTCCTGAGCTTAATTTTCTTGCCAGCCGCCGGGCTGTTTCGTATCATTCGTATCAACACATCTACAACTTTCCGGCCCAAATCGCGTAATTTCAAGAGCAAAAAATTGGTCTTGGCTGCATTGATCTTAAAACATTAGTCGCGTTCAGAGAGGGCTCTGTCGAGGAAAGCCCTGAGTATAATCAGTGAATTTATTCTGCTTAATGAGATATGCTGGAGCAAACTTGAAGTTTCACCCGGGGAAAATTCTTAATTCGAATTCGGTACATTTCACACAGTCGACTAAACGGATACGCTTTCCACGGTTTGAAGCTTTAACCTTTTCGGTATTTAATTTCAGAAACCTCAAGCATTCAAAATAACCCTTGGATGCGTTATAGGCGTTTAAATAAAGACGAAAATGGCAGTTAAACCTGCGCGGACTTACCTTGCCGTCTTCAAACCAGATGATAGCATGGTTCCTAGACAGCACCTTACAGTCAAATATACAGTTATTTGCAGCCGGCCTACTCTTGGCAACAGAACGTCCAACCTTAACTGCTTCTGTTAGCAGTACTTTCCTCTCCTCAAAGGGATGGGAATTAGACCTAGAAGTGAGAATTGCCATCGCCATTTTCCACTATAATTCATGTTGGTCAGTCAACGCCGACTTGCTCCGGAAAATGACACTACCGTATCTGCGCACGCGCGCTATCCGCAAATGGTGTATTGTCACGTGATGTGCTACCCTTCCCCTGAGAGAAACGAGATATTAAGAGCGCTTCCCGAAAACTTTTAATTGCGCGCGTTAAATTCAAGAAAACTCCTACAAAGTATATATTTTCTGAAAGCTTAATAAGCATAGATTGTAGAAAACAGCTTGATTTTCCTCATTAGTAAATACTCTTTTATTTATTGTGATTTTAATCCAGTTTCACCATACCTTATACCTGGAGCTCCTGTCCCTGGGGAATTGGACGGAAATCCGCGCTGAAACGACCTTCATAAAGTAGAGATATTAATCTAAAAAACGGTGTCTCAGTTTTCTGATATCTTATTCCGTCGCGAAAATAATCAACTGCAAAGATCTGGAACACCTTTCTTAGGGGTTGAAGAAAGAAACATGAAAGTATCTTAAGAACAAAAACATGCATTAAAAAACTGAGACACCCTTTTTTGTCAACATATTGATCTACCCATATGCCAATTTTCAATCCGATTTATTAAAATCTAGAGAGACAGGAGCTTCGAATACATGCTACAAAACTTGCATTTTTAACGCCGTGAAAAATGGTTTCAAAGTTTCCTGGACTTATCTGTCATTAAGAATGCCATTTTTCCAGTATTTGATGTTGAGCAGTAGGAATAGTGAAACACGATGCCATGTTGTTCGTGGATTTTGCGCGCCTCTGTGAAGCCGACTACGCAGACCACGATAAGTTACTGAGCTCTTCAGTGCGATCAGTATATCGCAGTAGACGAGTTCAATTTTAGCGTTACCATTGTCATGATATTTCACAGAAATCATGAGTGCACAGAGAAGGCAAAGACGAAGAAAGCGTAAAGAAACAGACCAAACCAGTACAATATCGGTTTCAGTCGGTTCTTCGTCTTCGGTACCCTGGGTACCAGAGGTTCTACTGTCTCCATTCGCGAAAGTTAGGCGCCGAGGAGCTAAGCGACGAGAGTCGAGGAGCGAAGCGACCTCTGGTACCCAGGGTACGGCTTCGGCTATCGAAGGCGAACTTCATGGCGAAGTTTATGGGCACTTGCACTCTTTCAACTTAGAAATGACTTTGCAGAATCTGCAACTTCTGCCCTTTATCTATGAGCCAACCAAGATCGCTTTCCGTCAGCGGCGACTTTCGTTTCTTCGCGGAAGAAAACGGACATAAGCCCTCCCTTAGGGAAGCGTCACATATTGATTTTTCCACGAGAGTTTCTTTTTCAATCCCCCCCCCCCCCCCACCCCCCCTAAGAAACGTCAGAGATTGATCGATTTAAAAAAAAAAAGTAATTCACTACTCTTTCCATTCATGTCCGCCTTTTTATTCCAACTTAAACAACTTGTCACAAACCTCTGAGTCCTATTTGGTGGGTAATGGAACGTTGAATTCATCATGAAACCTTTGAATTCACCGCTATCCATGTCGGTGAGTTCTCAAAAACATAGGAAATTAGATGCGATAGCTGTGGGACAATGCGTGTATCGTAGGGTCATTCATTTTTCTGGCTTTTTGAAAACATGAAAGCAGTTGAAAAAATCAAATTTCATTTTACAAAAAAAATAAAAAATAATCTTGGGACAGTCAATCGGGGAGGGCCATACATTTGTTTTCATTTAACGAAGGATGCGCAAAAAGGATTGTACTACCTCAAGCATGTTAAGGCATGGTTTTTTAGCAGTTCTGATAAAACATTCAAAATTCGCTGTCTCTGTCATTTATGTATGAAATACCCTATAACTTTGGAATAATACGGCAACCGTAGGTCTTAACATTTAAGGATCGGTATTATATTTTGGTGTTTTGAAGGTCACGTGACCTTAAGGATGATAAAACAAAGAAATCAAAATGGGGTGGCGGAAGTTATTGTTTTGTTTCAGATTTTCGGTTCGAAATGTTAAGCTTGTTATGGGAAATGAGACTGTGTCCGGAATGGTTGACTTTTTATCACTGAAGAGGATATAAATGGCGAAAAATGGTTCCAAGAATAGGGCACGTGACCTGTTTTCTATATTTTCGCCTTAACAGTCTATCAGGGTCAACCATTCCGAACTGATCTTTAAAGTCAACCACAAGTGTAATCAGATAAACATAAAATCGTTACTTAAAATATAAAATAACAAATAGAATGCAAGCAACCGTGGACGACGATCCTGCTGGTGTACGTTGGATCAGCCCTCCGTTTACGACGTATCTGTTCTACCGACGAAGCTTTTAAGCACCGCACTGCTGAGCTTACCAGATACCTCATTAAACGCGGCTATAACCGTTCCTTTCTTGCTAGACAAATACAACGCGCTGCAGACATCCCTCGCGCGTTTGCTCTACAAACCAAAGACACACACAATTCTAACCGTATACCTTTTGTTATTACTTATAACCCATCACTCCCTCATATTTCTGAAATAATTAAGAAGAACTACAGCCTGTTACACTCCTCTGTCCGCTGCAAGAAAGTCTTTCAACACTTGCCACTTGTAGCCTTCAGACATACCTCTAACCTCCGTGACTTACTAGTTAAAGCTAAACTCTCTTCTAACTCGACTGATCCTCAGCTCCCACCTGGCTCTTTCCGCTGTGGAAAGAACTCCCGGGAGGGGGGGGGGGTACTCCTGTTTGTGACGTATTATGTATGTGCCGCCCGGGTGGGTCAGGGTTTTGAGCTCAGTTTGGGCAGGTAGGGTCAGGGTTTTGACCTGATTTGGGCAGATCAGGGTCAGGATTTGAGTATAATTTGGGTGCAGTCAGGGTCGGGGTTCAGTATTTTTTAGGCAGTTCATTTTTTTAGCTACTATGTCAAAAAAAGACCTTCTGTTGCCGCATTTTTATCGCCTGCCCACATGCAAGCACTGAGGTTCCCATACATCGTGACGCCGCTAATTTTATCTATGTACTTCATCTGCTGATTTGTTTACCCAATGCCACGTCCCGACTTGAAATGTTCCGTAGTTTGCATGAAATCCCGGTACGCGGTATACCGGCCAGGATATATATCCGACCGTGTTTTGAAAACAATTTAAAGAAGGGGCAATCAGGGTTTTTTTTCCCAAAAAGGGGGCAATCTGGGTTTTGGAGCTCGGATTGGGTCAAACAGGGTCAGGGTTCGAGCCTCTTGGCCTCACATACATACCCATTTTCCATGTAAGTACCCCCCACCCCCCGGGAAAGAACTGTTCTACTTGCCCCACATCTGTGACGGACAAACAGCTTATACTTTCTTCTCTACCGGTAAAATACGCTCTATCAGAACTAATTTGACGTGTAACACAAAAAAAAAATCTACATCATGATTCAATGCAACCGCTGCAATTTACAATACATAGGTGAGACAAAACGACGTTTGAAAGACAGATTTAACGAACATCGACGGACCGTAGACAAGTCTGATAGCATATCTAAACCTACAACAACTGCTGAACATTTTCTCTCGACACCTAATCACACTGCTAATGACATGCAACTAATCCCCATCGAAAACATTTTCTCTAATAGAGACTCAATTGAGTCAATTCGTAAGGCCAGAGAAGCTACTCTCATTACACAAGCTAGAACACTCGTACCTTATGGTCTCAACATCCGTGACGAGTCATACTATAGCTGGTATATATATAACCTCATTATCTTATTATTTCTATATTCATAGTGTCAATCATTTGTCATCTATTTCCTATATTTCGTAACCCATATTTCTAGTTAGTCACGTTCGCCAATGTAATAACATTTCTTCATATTACCTGAAGAAGGCTGGTTTGGCCAGCCGAAACATCGTTATAAACCTCTAAAATTTACGTTGTGTCGGCTTTGCTATTTCTAGCTTAAAATATACAATGGACCACCCCGTTTTTAGTTTAATTTTAAACTTTTTGTGATCACGTGGTTGGTCACGTGATAGACATTTAACCAAAATTTGATATTAGGACGACTAAAAACGCTGAGATTAGTTATAACCACCATTGTTCTAGGATTTGAGCAAATTCAAGCGACTATATTTAACAAAATAGCTGTAGCCTCGTTTTCATGTTCAAACCATGCCTTAACATGCTTGAGACTCTTCGAGGCCGTAACTATGGGGAAGGGCCTATTCATTTAACCTGAAATACGGAGAGAAAGAACTACTGCCCACTGTAATGTTCGTTGTGGAAGAACTGTTTACTACCAAAAGCACTCGCACCATCATGATCATACATGTAGCTGTTTCCCTGTACTATCAAAGAGGAACGACCTTCTGGAAGGAAGAAAGATTAAATCGTCCATCTTTGGAAGACAGCTCCATATCACCTGACTTATATATTAAAGAGTATGAAAGTTAAAATTCAATCTTAAGTAAGTTAAGCTATATCTATTCAAACGATCATAAATCAGCTGTATCACCATCCCGGAAATAAATCGTTCTCTTTGATTGTCGACCTAGTGATCAACATTTGAAAAGTATTCCAATAATGTTTTTTGCTCTTCAAAGTTTTCTCATAATCTTTAAGCTTCCGGCAAAATGGAGACTTGGAATACGTCAATACCCATTCACGTGTTTGAAATAAAGTGTACATTGCTCAAGAAGTTTTATTAACTTGCGTTACATCAAACATAAGCGACGGCCGGTCTGCATTTATCTGGCCTTTCTTCAACTTCCTGTTAACCCTCGAGTCCCTGTCCTTTGGACCGAGCTCGAGAATGAGGAAGTCGGCGTCCCCACGATGTTCCTCTATTTTCGATCGAGTTTCCCGCGAAAAGACCCTCATGAGACTACATGATTAGCTAAATTGTCCCCACGCAGTGATATTTGAAAATGGACTTTCGCAATATTTATTGAAAAATGAAAATTGACTGTCCCAAGATTCATTTTCATTTTTTCTAAAATGAAATTTGATTTCTTTCAAATGCTTTCATTTTTTTCAAATAGCCAGATAAATGAATGACCCTAAGATACACGCATTTGGGACAACAGCAATCTGCCATTTCTGTTGAGGAGTCTTTACATAGCGTAGCAGAGATATGTGATGTGATGTCAGTCTGAAAACTATCGATTTTTCCATGGAGAAACGTCACAAGTCAAAACCCCCGGGGGGGGGGACTCCGATATAAAAGGGGTAGGGATGCTCGTCGGACATTTTCGATTTGACCCCTAAGAGGTACTAAAATGGGCGTGGCTCAAGCTTATTTTGAACCCTAAAAGATAATAAAAATGTAAATTGATAACAGCTTTTTTGTTAAATTGACACCCGACCCCTAAAAGGTACCGCTTTACATAGAAATGTCTGTGTTTGATGGTGGATACCCTAAGTGGTACCAAACTCCTGATTTTGACCCCTAAAAGGTACGACGAGCATCCATGTACCCCTCACATAAGGGAGTCCCCCCCCCCCCCATAAGGGAGTCCCCCCCCCCCCCGGGTCAAAACCCCCCCACCCCCAAACTTCGCTGGACGTTTCTCGTGGAAAAATCCGATATGCGACGCTTCCCTTATATAGTTCAATTCGTAATTTGAAGCTGCCAAATTATTATTACATATCAAACAGTTGATGTCGTTCAGAGTAATATTTGGGCCTGACTAGATGCTAGTGAGGCATACGCTCATCCTTTTCAAATTTTGCTATCGAATTTTTTAATCGCACTTCCTGTAGCCTACGTTGTATCCGCCTCTCTTCTGCCGGCTCGCTACCCTTCCTGTACGTGTTCTAGTATTCGACGATCCGTCCTGCTTTCCAAATATGGAAATATTGACCATATATGGATATATATGACCTAGATTTTAGATATGATTTCTGTGTGAAACGTAAATGAATATTTGCAACTCAACGGCTTCAAGACGAGCTAGACGAGTGAGCGTGTTTCGTGTTTATTTATAAAAGATTCACGTGTTTTTTTCGCGGTTTCCATGAGAACGCTTCACAAGTGTTAATAAGCCGATGACAGCCTACTTTGCCGTCCATATTTCTTTTCGCCGTAATTTCTTGTTGAAAATAAAATGTTTTGAAATTTTATTTTCACTAAACTGTAGAATTAACTTTGAACATTCTAAAAAATCAATAAGATTTTTTTCACAAAAATTACCGCATAAAGGGCTCCTGATACCTCAACCGAGCCGCTATCCACCACTATTCACCGACACTGAGGTGAATAATTGTTTTAGTATATACCATACTGCAGGTGAATAGCCAGCACCAAATAGTTATTTTATTTTCTGTCAAATGGACGAAAATATTACAAAGAGAAAGAGATTGACTTGATTTGAGGTGGCCACCTTCATTCATATTTCCATCCGTTGAAAGCTTAGGGGTACTGTTAATCGAAATCTTTAAAGCCAAAACTACACTCTGTTTTCGACAGAGGGTGGCAAATCATATCCATTAAAGTGGTATTGGTGGTATTAGAAACTTGATTTCGGTTACAGTAAAACTGATCTCAAGTTGCTCTATATTTCTCTTAAAAGCAGCATTTTTCATCCACTCGACTGAATTATTTCGAACTTTCATCAAAATTGTCTCAAATTGTCACTTTCCCCTCTTTCTCTCTTTTCCTTTCGTCTTGAGAGATCTCGAGAGGGGAAAGGCCTCTCTGTCTAGTAGACCCTAGTAGGGTAGCAAAACTGAGTCATGGAATTCAAAAACATTCTTATATAAGATGAGTCAATAGAGATGAAATGTCCATCCATAAAAAGGAAATGGTAAAAGACCCTCTGTTGACGTTTACACATGATAATTTCCTGGCTGTAAACCTATAGGAGTCACAAGGGATTGCAACCTCCTCAACCCACCCCTGGGTCCGCCTTTGATTATACCTCTGTACATTAGATAGACGTGTTGAACACCTCTGTGACAATAAATAGACGTGTTGAACACCTCTGTACAATAGATCGACGTGTTGAACACCTCTGTACAATAGATAGACCTGTTGAACACCTCTGTACAATAGATCGACGTGTTGAACACCTCTGTACAATAGATCGACGTGTTGAACACCTCTGTACATGTACAATAGATCGACGTGTTGAACACCTCTGTATAATAGATAGACGTGTTAAACACCTCTGTACAATAGATAGACCTGTTGAACACCTCTGTACAATAGATAGACGTGTTGAACACCTCTGTACAATAGATAGACGTGTTGAACACCTCTGTACAATAGATCGACGTGTTGAACACCTCTGTACCGGCAATAGATAGACGTGTTGAACACCTCTGCACAATAGATAGACGTGTTGAACACCTCTGTACAATAGACTGATAGACGTGTTGAACACCTCTGTACAATAGATCGACGTGTTGAACACCTCTGTACAATAGATAGACGTGTTGAACACCTCTGTACAATAGATAGACGTGTTGAACACCTCTGTACAATAGATCGACGTGTTGAACACCTCTGTAGACTGTACAATAGATCGACGTGTTGAACACCTCTGCACAATAGATAGACGTGTTGAACACCTCTGTACAATAGATCGACGTGTTGAACACCTCTGTACAATAGATCGACGTGTTGAACACCTCTGTACATGTACAATAGATCGACGTGTTGAACACCTCTGTACAATAGATAGACGTGTTGAACACCTCTGTACAATAGATAGACGTGTTGAACACCTCTGTAGACTGTACAATAGATCGACGTGTTGAACACCTCTGTATAATAGATAGACGTACGTGTTAAACACCTCTGTACAATAGATAGACGTGTTGAACACCTCTGTACAATAGATAGACGTGTTGAACACCTCTGTACAATAGATCGACGTGTTGAACACCTCTGTATAATAGATAGACGTGTTGAACACCTCTGTACAATAGATAGACGTGTTGAACACATCTGTACAATAGATCGACGTGTTGAACACCTCTGTATAATAGATAGACGTGTTGAACACCTCTGTACAATAGATAGACGTGTTGAACACCTCTGTACAATAGATAGACGTGTTGAACACCTCTGTATAATAGATAGACGTGTTGAACACCTCTGTACAATAGATAGACGTGTTTAACACCTCTGGATCTTAGCTTGGATATTTACTTCCATTCTAGTATACATACGTATGACTAATACCGGAAGATACATGTATATACAAATTATTATTAAATAATAATGTTCAATATCAATGTGAGGGGGACATTGGGGTTTGCGTTGTTGCGGTGTGTGTCAGTTTTTAGTGCGGTATTTCGGTGAATTAAATCCCATATTGCGGTATTGCGGTGATCTCAAATCCTGCGGTGTGTGTTGTTTGTGTTTTCAAACCTGCGGTGTTCGGTGAAACGACTATATGTTTGCGGTGTTGTGGTTTCTTGTTGGACCCATGTCAGATAAATTTGATAAACTGAAGAGCACCTTCTCTTAGATACCAATGCAGTACAGAAAACTTTTCTATTCATCTCTAGACCAAAATCGATGACATCACACCAGTTTTCCGGGCGCATCCTCTGAGTGATCATATGCTGAATGGTATTAGGTGATACTGGATAATACTAAATGATCACAAATATTACAAAATAATTTTTAAGGTAAAGTACACTAAACTGGATAGAAAATGATGCTAATAAGGGTCGACGAGGTTGAATGGTCAACCTCCCGAAACGAAGGATCGCCGGTGATAATAAATGTGGATACTTCCATTCCAGATTTTTCAAGATAGCGAGCTGCACAGAATCAGAATCAGCCGATGAAAAAATGAAAATAAATTAACAGTATATACCGCAGTTGTGATATGATTTTGTAGTGATCAATCATGCAGGCCATTAATCTTCCGAGCCATTGAGCTAAAGCTGCGTAAAAACTGAATAGCAGAAAGCTACAAGGACGTAACTAAATTATTATTTCTTAAAATTGATGCGAATATATAAGTTGTTGTTGTTTTCGACTTGTGTTTAATATTGTATATGTAGGTCTAAAAGGCAATGTCTAAGCAATGTGTTTCGTATGATGACGTCATCAAATCGACTCATGCACTTTGTTTTGATTCTGGAAAACTCTTTATCGTCCAGCGATTTTAAGTGGTTATTGTTCCAACGGAGATGTCATTCAAGTGGTTATAAATCACACAGTGAATACCATGTCCAGCCATCTGACACGCGAAGCCAAGTGCTCAGTACAAACCGCGGCTGATTAACATTCTTCTCATCAAACTTGTGCTCATCATAAGGCTCGACTTTGTCAACCTAAGATTTGTATCAAGCAAGGTTACGTATATAATATATAACTCTGGTGACATCCGAGGTGAAAATGTTTCGGATGAAAAGTTTGGCAGAGAATATATTTTTAAGGAACAAAGAGGATCATACTTATGAGTATGCTGGATTTAAGATGAAACCACGAGAGGAGAAGAAGGTTCGTAAATTTTTTTGTCATTATATGAACATACTTGCAAACTTATGCATGACATACGTAATCAGTTAGCTCCTATAAACATCATAAATTTCTTTGAATTCATGCATATATAGGACTCGATCAACAACAAGTGATAACTTTTGTATTGAATACTCATGCAAGAACAGATAAACTGGGAAAATCTTTCTCAAGACTGAATCGGTGCACATATATCTTAGATCACTCGTGAAATCTCACTTTAAACTAAAAATCAAAGAGAACATTCATCAAAATGATGATACCTATCTTGAAGTCCCAGAAATATTAAAATAGATTATGATATATATATTTCCTTTATGATATGTAAAATTCCTGTTATTACTTTTACTCCCCAACACCGTAGTCCTTTACTAAATTCGTGTAATCGTACTTACTGATATCTTCTCTTACTAAGCAGAGAGCATTTGCTTATGTAAAATGTACTGATTTATACTTCTTTCTTTTCTTTTTGTCCTTGCCTCCCGCCTCGAATATTTTTTTAACTAACTGCGGGTTTGGCAAGTTACTTGTTAAAAAATATTAACATATTAATAATAAAGTATTGAAGTATTAATATAAGATATTTTGGGTCAAAAATGTGGAATACAATTGATTTAATCACTTAACTCCATTTCGAGATCCAGCTACTGTCAATAATAACAATATCTTGGGAGTATAAGTATTTTTTAAGAGGAATAAAACACTATCAGCGATATTAAATTAAATCTAAAATTACCAGTGCATTTCAGTATCAGGGGGCGTTCGATTGACGTGTATTCCAGAATAAGAATAGATGGAATAACGTCTCCAGATTACTGTGCGCGCTTGAGGCACATTTTGCACAGACCTCCTGGAATATGATATTCAAGATACAATTAATATTTCAGTGGCCACTCAGTAAATCGTTTATATATCGGCACTTTTTGATGTTTACTGGTGTGTATTCTTATACTTCTTAATCCTTGGTCAAACGGTTTCAACATCGGTTTAGCCTTCAGACCAGACGATTTGACGAGAGACCTCAAAAAGTATGTCTGGCGAGCGAAAGTTTTTAGCGAAGCGAGTTCGTTCCGTTGCAAGCGGAGAGATTTTCTTCTATCGTGCCAGTCTCCTTTTTCCATTTTTGCGCGGCCAAATTTCTTTGCGTTGAAATAACATGCACCGAGGGCCTGTTAGCATCATGTTGAACGATGTTGAAAGCATGGCTGTCAAACGGTTTCAAAATCGATTCAACATGCAGTGTTGGGTAAATAAGTTGCGAGAGACACCAAGGCTTTAATATTCCGGAATACGGCCAATAGACGCGCCTTTAATTTAGGTGAATGTGGAGCAATTTGTACTCACTTACTGCATATATAACTGTTTTATTGTTATCAGTTTAAAATGACCGTATAGACCCTATGCATAAGTCCTGGTAACTAGCATGTCAACGAGACTGGTAGGTCCTCTGGAATGTTGAAATTGAAGCGCCCAGGGAGATTGTGAACTGCACTGAACGAAAGTTCAGTGAAACAATGCCGTTAATTTGCTATGCGCCTGGCTGATTGTACTATAAAGAAAAATATAGGATAAATGAGGACAGATTTGCAACATTTTTCAACTAAACAATAATGTTCAACACGTTTCACACCTCCTGCTAGTATTTCAACTTCAACATTCCAGAGGACCTACCGGTCTCTTTTTCGTGTTGTGACCGCGCGAGTTATGCATAGTGTGCCTTTTAGGGTAAATTCCGACTAAGCGACACGGCATCGAAACAGCGACATGAAGGACATGAACTAACGTCGAACGTCTGAAATTGCGAGAGCGACAGAGAAATAAGAAAACAATAAGACGAGATTCCGACAGCGACATTCCCACCTTCCGAGTGCGACACGACTAGTTTAGAAACTCAGACAGGGGATATGCATACCCCACACCTCCCCCTAAAAGGGCCTCTATAGGGACATTCTAAATATTCCCATGTAATCACAAACGAATTTTAATGAGGTTAGCATAATAACTAAGACATAGATTGTGCCTTTTTTTCCAGCTGTTTGCGGAGAAGAAAGGCTGGGCATGGGATATGCTGCGAGTCGGGATCTCCACTGTGTTATGCCTGTGTCATATCCTGGCACTCGCCTTATTGGTTTTCTTTATCACAGCTCTGTGCTTTAGTGTCAGATGTACTCCGGACGTGACTTTTGATATGGTCATCCCAGTCGATCAAACGACACCTAAAAGGAACTACCTCATTTTCGTGTGCTTATTGTTCCCTTTCTTCTTGTTTTGCTGCCTGATATTGCTGGTTTGTGTCATGCTGTCTCTGTTTTGGGATGTTTTCAAAGTGGTACTTTCTAAGAATTCCTTGAAGTTTAACGTCGCTAGGGTGGCTCTAGTGTTGCTAATCGTGACCATATCAGAAATCCTGCCCAAATCAGGAATTTGGTCTGGGGGTATGATCCCGGCCGATAAATCACAAACCTACTTTCCTGGTTTTCTTAAACATGCTCTCGTGACCAGCTGGATTCTTTCCTTTGTGCTCTTCTTGCTGGGATATATTTCCATTATCGGTCAGTTTGGTTTCACGAGGTGTCTAGAAAAGAAGGTGTTCCGCCTTTACGTGGACGTCGGCATGATTGCTGGACATATGCTAATTATGATCTTTTCTTCGATATCGTTCGGAGTTTTTAACTGTTCCACACCTGGAGTAATCACATTTGTCTTTCAACTTCCATTTTTGATCGCCATTCACGTTATTTTTACATACTTTAGAAATAACAGGAATGAAAATTCGACTCGGTATATAGTATTGAGCACGTATGTCGGCTTCCTCTATGCCGCAACTTATCTGGGTTTTGTTCTGTCGGTCACTACGCGAAATGGTTGTGATACCCGCTGCGAAGATCTGGAGCTCTGTGCGCCTCACTATTCTTGAGATGGCACTTTTGTCAAACTTGACCTTCGACACAGTGATGTTCAATGGGAATAACACAGCTAAAGAAGTAACTGTGACTCAGTTCTTTTCCAGGCACTGAACAATCACTGAATTGGACCCCGGTCTCAACATCATCCAGCGCGCCATATTTCTGTCACCTAAAATGTACCAACAATGTGCATGTTATTGTGATTCGTGGCGCTAAAGAGTCAGACGAATTCATCGAGTGCGCAAAATGTGGGATGAAATCGCAGCGCTGCAATCACTGTCGATCCGACATGGAAGTACTTCTTGTAGGTCATTCTCTTGGAAGTGGGATTGCGAAGATAATCGGAGCAACGCAGAGTTCCAGCCGTGACATTCTCAAGCCCTGGTATTCAGATATGGTCATATATAAAAAGTTTGATTTCTCTTCGAGGGACGTCACGACTGAATACTCTACAACAGTCCAACCCGAGAAAGATGTCATCCCGCTAATTGATCAGCTCGTGGGACAAATACAGCAAACATATTGCGACGGTGAGGACTTTGTCGAGTGTCATGCTTAGCTAATGAGAAGATGTACTGTGAACTTAGGAATGTATGCGAATTTAGTACACTTCCGAGGTGCCAGTATGTACTTTATAAATAGTACACAGAAAGGAAGAGACAATGGATTATAGCTTGGAATGGGCCTTTGGCAGGAATGTAATCAGGATACATATATTCAGTTAAGGCACTTGTACGAGATTGGTACTGTTATTAGGAAAACCTGTTGGTAAATGCTATATTTTCCACCTCCGCTCCATTGTCGATCTTTCTAAAACAGTATTTGGAAGTTTGTTTGCCATCCAGTAAACACGAGTTCAATTCATTGGTTTTTGAAGTGATATATCAGCACGTGACTGTTTCTTGCAGAGAAGGCCTATGGCCATATTTACAAGAGTCATAACCAGGAGCGTTCATCCCGCATACTGGGCCTGTGTCACAGCGTTTTCACAAGGTTGTTTTTAGAACGGTTTCCCGCTATTCTTGGGTTGCAATCATTCCTAAGGTAATAAGATCGAACTTTTGTTTTACCAACCAACATGGCTTTTGGCTAATGAGGCATCTTTTGTTCAACCACTGGTGCAACCCACCAACTGGCAGAGGGTTTGCATGTTGGATAGCAGGAACGATATAATTTCATTCCTTCGAGATTTAATTTTTCACATGATTAACTAATAATAATAATAATTTATTTACCGTCTGTAACGCAGGGAGTGGTTGCCCAATCTCCCGAGCCAGGGGCTCATGATATAAACGCTCGACAAATTAATAGTAACAAAATATACAATATGTAGTAGGACAATAAAGGGAAATACATTATAACATGAATGGAAACTAAGAGAATTCTAGATTCAACTATTTACATATTGTTAAGACATATAACAATATGGATGAAAACTAAGAGAACTCTAGCTCAAACTGTTTTCATATGTATAATAATATAGTACGCAAGTACTAACACTGACTAAGAACATACGATAAAAATACAAAATCGAGAAATTGAAAGTAGATCAATTATATAGGTGCATGTGCCGCTGATAAGAATTACTATGTAGCCTTGTTGTACATTTCATTCGTTAGATTATTCTATTTAGTTTTTAATGATACTTTAGATTGATATATATACATACTAAATATGCACGTGCATGTATAGTCTTATTGTCTGTTCATATATTAGCTTCATTAGATAATTTTATTAGTTTGACACGGTGTGTAATTTAGTCTACTTGTCATTCAATATCGGTGTTTGTATTTAAAATTAATAATAATTTAGTAGTAATACACAGCTTTCATAGAACCAGTGTGAAATTCCGTGTATAAATAATAAAATTGATTGTCAGTCGGTCAAAAAGTTAGGGGGCCTGGAACCAAGTAAAGCCTGGTTACTACGTCAGCTTGAATACTCTCCTTTAAAAAAATCATGTATTCTTCGACTACCTTTTCTTTCACTGGTTGTCGATTGACAATTCGTACGAGAAAGGCAAGAAACTAAAACGTAGAAAGCTTGGAAAAAGAGGTGTACTTGTGAAATTATTCTTCAATCTTTTTTTTACCTTTCCTAAAAAGTGGCTCGGTCACGCAATGGTAAACGAAACATTTAATTGCGATGGCGTTATTAATTTTCACCAGGAGCCCATTTTTGGTGCGCCACTTTCTCAAAATCAGAGTCCCAACAAGAAAAAGGGTGTACAGTTTATTGCTCAAATGACACAAGACCAGAAGTGACCGCGCCTTCCAAGTAGTGCAGCGCGCTTGGGACATGCCAGGTGATGTTTGGACCACAGGCAGCCCAAGCTCTGTAACTGGAAATAGTTATTACCGACTTACAGAACCACGTCCCCAGTCTTCTCGCAATTTCAACGTAAATAATAGCCCACTTCCCGAGATATGCCTCACTTCCTACGTACAAAGGAATCAATAAGAGGCTCCGTGCATAATGCTCAGTCGTTTGTGACAAACTACAGAAGTGCTATAGTCTTGTCACGAATGACTGTGCAAGGAGCCTCGTATCGATTCCTTTGTATGTAGGAAGTAAGGCATATCTCGTAAGTGGGTTATTGCCAGTTACAGAACTTGACCTACCTGTGTTTGAAGGCTACAGAAAACGATGGCGGTTCGTACTTTTACCCACAATTCTGTTAGAGGTTTGAAATCTTAGAAACAAGCCAGCACAAGTACTGCTAATACCGTCACGAGAGAACAGGTGGACTGTGATAGGTTCGCAAGGGATTGTGGTCAAATGTACAGCCGCCATTTTTCCTGTATCGTGGTCCGCCATATTGAATTTTACCATAGATAAGCCAATAATAAAGCCGTGCCTACACGAGCGATGATTTGCTTACACAGGTATCCTCGGCGCTATCTCAGCGCGCGGTGGTGGCTCGACACGCTCTCGCGGTTAAAATAATTGTCATCATTAATTGTAAAATCGCTAAATAATGATAATTATTTTAACCGCGAGAACGCGTTGGGTGGCGTCCGGCTACACGGGCGACAAACTTTGCCCACAAATCGGGTTGCGTGACACAAAGAAGATTGGGAACGACCATTGCCTCGATTTCGTACTTGCTCCTTATTGGCTAGATACATTATCGCCGATTCGCAGGCATTAAGGGCCATTGACATATTTAAATCGGCCTTTGCTAGGGAAAGTTTGCAGCCTCGTAAAACCCGGAAAATTAAAGAGTGGGCAATAATTATTGTCAAGGTGACTCCTAGCTAGGGCACACCGCGGCAAAACGTTACGCGCATGCGTATTTGCTATTTCTTGTCGGCGCGCGGCCGCCCCCAGTTTCCCGCGAAAACTGAAATGAAACAACAGGCACATACCCGTGATTTAAAAAATTCTGCTTAAAAGCATTTATTTGTGAACTGTTTTGTCAAAAAATAAGAAAACTACTTAAAAGCTAAGCCTAAGACTTTAACAGGTTGAAGTTTTCTTAATTTGTAATTCACTGTGAGTTCACTGTAAGTTATAAAATTATTTACTAAAAAAGTTGAAACCCTCTGTAATTGTATTTGATAGCAGATAACTATGAAGAAGCATTAAGACCGATACAACGTAGAATTTTGAAATTAGTGGTACAATATTTCGGCTGGCCACACCAGCCTTCTTCAGGTACAATGAAGAAAATTTACATTGGCGTGTATTTTTGAACTTGTTACCGAGCTGTCATAAAACAGATTACAATATGATAGATCGTGAAAAAATGTTAAGGTGAAAACAGATATCTAGTAAGACTCTTCCCGGACTTAAGGCCATGAGGTTCGAGTGTTCTCGCCTGTGCGATTAAAAACGCTTCTCTGGCCTTACGTATAGAGTCTCTCTTAGAAAATATTTTTTCGATAGGAATAAGTTGCATGTCGTTGGCAGTGTGATTAGGAGAATTAAGAAAATGTTCGGCAACTGTTGTGGGTTTAGATTTGTTGTTAGAGTTATCTATCGTCCGGCGGTGTTCGTTAAATCTGTCTTTTAAGCGTCGTTTAGTCTCACCTATATATTGTAGATTGCAGCGGTTACATTGAATCATGTAGATTAGATTTTTGGTGTTACAGGTCAGGTTAAATTTGATAGAGCGCGTTTCACCGGTAGCAAAGAAAGTATAGTTAGTAAGTCCGTCAGAAATGTAAGGGCAACTTTCACTTGAATCTCATGGCATTCACAACAGTTTGTTTTCCGACATTTTTTAAGGATGAAAACTGACCTGTATTTTAATTAGTTGCACGAGGTTCAATCACAACTTTAACAGGAACCCGAAAGCATTATCTGGAAACAAGTGTGCATGTCAGTTGTAGAAGATTTGAGTGGAAAACCTGCCGGTCGAAAATCACTCGACTACTTTTCTTCGTATTTTTATAAGCCACGTTCTCGCTGGAAGCAGCCATTTCATCTTCTACATCTTTGACTTTGACAAATATAGATATTATTTACAAAATGTTCTTTCAATCTATCAACAGCGGGAAGAGCTCGGCTACATCTGAGAAACCAATACAAGTTTTCTTTCCCATTCATCGGCGATTTTCCGCCATACGCTTGCCGTTACGTTTTTGCTCGGTAGTATTTTATCGTCTTTCACACGATAAACCAAGCTTTTCATTTTCCAGCGACACTGAAGCACCTGCTACGGCTTGCTCCGACTTTTGAACACTTTACTTCATTCATTCATGAAACCACGAATAAAACTCCCAAAGGGAGCAGACAGAGTCGGCTGTCTTCTCAGGCTAGGGCAAGAGAGGCAACAGCGTATAGGTTCGTTTGAATAATTTGGAATTTCACTCACGTTGCCATTTTGTTCTTCAAAAAAGTACTCCGCCATATCTCTAAACCAAATGTACCAGACAGTAAACACCATTGAAGTTCATTATTTATTTTTACAAAAATCATATCTAGCCTGCGAACAGGCTCAAAGGCAGAAAAGAAGGGGAAAGGAGGGCCTGCACGGACGCAATACAAAATTGAATATTTGCGTCCAAATTGTGGACGCAAACTTCTTACTGGTCCATTCTATGATGAAATTTAAAAGCCACCAAATTATTATTCTTTGTTTCAGTTGCGTTCAGTTGCGGCGTCTGAAACGAGCATGATGATGAATCACTGTAGGGGCGTAATTCGAATTTGCTCTTCTTCCCTCTCCTCGCCTTTCTTCTCATGAGCCTGTTGGCAGGATAAACCAAATAGAAACACTGCAACTTGTAATAAATCTTGGAACCCTAACACGACTAACAAAAGACTAACCGATTTATATCAATTTGTCTGCTTGTTTTTTCATTGTTTTCTACATAATTCCCAACTGTGTCAGTAGCTAATCAGATCGGAGTCCTGCGGTGTGCTTTTAAAAAATTATAGTTCTTTGTCAGAACATTTTAAAAATTGACTTTCATCAAGTTCATGCAAGACATCAAGTTCATGCAAGACATCAAGTTCATGCAAGACATCAAGTTCATGCAAGACATCAAGTTCATGCAAGACATCAAGTTCATGCAAGACAGCCTGTAAAACCAGCTAACAATACCGTAAAATCCCGGTTGTAAGTCCTAGGCTTATACAGCATCTTAAGTGGTTTCGGAGGCGCTTATATCGGGGGGGCTTATAAAGGGCATGAAAAGAAATATGTTAGCATAAATGTTAGGAAATATGTTAGGAGCGCAGGGATATGACATGCGCCAAGTTTATAAGAAAAATCACTCCTGGAAACCCCCTGTATTCTCTTATACATTCTCGGATCACCGGACAGTCTTCTCACTATAATATGAGACCAAAAGCGCATACCACTATGGCGACAAAAACCGACCGCTTTGGCGGTTTTGTCAGCACAAAATATGCGTCCAGAGCGCTCATTAACTAGTTCTCGGTTATATCTCATAATATAGATATGTATATCTATTAGTATTATTTATTATATAGTAACTTACTAGGAAGTTGTCTGTTCGTTAGTATATATGTATAGTTGACCTACACTGTAATTCAGCCACTGGCTGCGAGAGTGATTAATAAACGAATTATTATTATTATTATATTATAAACTATTAAGCGCTAATCCTGGATTACGTCTTAACCCATGGTTTTGGTTCTCTCGGTTCCATATCTAGCAAGACCAGTAGAAAAGTACTTGTTATTTCTCCTGTAGGAATGAGTTTTTAACCTCAAATATGTAGTTCACAAGGTAGCAAATCAAACTAAAGATTGCCCTTAATCCTGGATTAGCTAAATCGGGCTTCGACCAACCGAGCCCAGGTCTGTGAAAATACTGCATCAGACGTAGTATGGGCTGTTATCACGCAGCGGCCATGTTGTATCCCAGGAGAACAAAATTCTTTGTTTTCGTCCGGCAAACTCGTTCTGAAACCCACCAGTGCGAGGCTACTGGGGCCAAAACCATTGTTTTATCCAAGATGGCCGCTCCGAGTGATGGGCTCCTGTTAACAATTATGAAGGGTGCTAACCAATCTAAACGTAGCATTCAAGTCACGTGACACCCCTGTAAAACCCCCATACAAAATATATTCAAGATAGGTTTTCGCTTTACTTATATTGAAGCATACAACATTACGATAATAAACTGTTTAGCAAATTTAATGACAGGGTTGGTAGAAGGGGGCTAATGGCCGGGAAAGATTAAATGTAATTATTTCATACTTGACACGGTTTTCTTTGTTCTTCATGACGCTTTATTTGCCATACATACCTCATTATAAATGCAAGGGATGTATGAGAAAAGTTCCCGGGTTGTATCCAGATACATCCCGGGAACTTTTCTCATACATCCCTTGCATTTATAACGAGCAATTGAATTCAATTCAACGATATTTTGTTGTTTCTAGCTTATTATTTTCTCCAAGGAATTCATTCACCTTGGCTTCAGCCAAACTTACTAAATATCCCTATAATGATTTAGAACCTTTTCTCCGTCTTGGTACTAGCCCAAAATCTACCTAAAAAGAGCTACATCAATGAAAATTTTGCGAAAACCTCGTGAAGTATGAAATAAGTCAGTTAAATACCTCGAACCTCAGCTTTTACCGAGGATGTATCTGGCTAAAAGCCTCGGTTCTCGGTATTTAACTCTTCCATAACGACCTCTAGACTCTGGTCACTACTTCCCTCAATACATAATTAATCGGTCAAATGATCTTAACTGATAAATGATTAACAATTCCATGGAAATGTGTTAATCAAAGTGAATGTAATGAGTAAACTGTAAAATGTAATAGCAAGTCAAAATGGAAAGATATGTGATAAATTCAATAATGCAATGTATAACTAAGATTTTTTGTGAATCTGAAAAAATACTAATAAGAGATGTGCTTGTATTTAACCCGTGAATTGGATACTAAACGATCAGAGATTACTAGACACCAAGTCCATTTTTTTTTTGACGATTACATTTTTCACGGGAGATGTAAAACCACTACTGTACCGTTAGAATATCAAGACCCGGTGTAAACGAGAAAAAAAGTATATTAGTGAAAACACGTATACTAAAACCTGTTTCAAACGCAAGTTATACAATAACCTGCAGTACAACACGCACGCTCTGATTGGTCGATGGCCATGTGTTATGAACTGAGATGCACAGATGACGTCACATTTGAGAGCAAATCATTCCGTATCCTCGTGACAAGAACAAGTCATGACAATCGACTGCGGCTCGTGGCGTGCTTCATTGTTCTCGTCACGCTTTGACATCATCTTTGTATCTATAAGAGTACGGTGGCGCGATATCCTAGCGTACAAAGCACGAGCTTGGGATGCCTGTCGACATGTGTCAATCAAACTACTAGTCATCCATGTTAATCGAGTTACTGACGAGCCCTATGTGCGTGAGGGCCTTCTCAAACTCATGAATACCGATTTTAATGAGGTCGAGCCAATCAGGTCATCCTATTTTGGTCACGTGCATATATCTTGATAGCCAATGAAATTCCGGAGGAAGATTACTAGTGATTTGGAAATGTGATCCACAGCACCAGTGATCTTCCTCTCAGTGGCTTTCTATCGGATTAAAGGAAAATATAGAAATAGAAATACAAGTATGGAGTGTGCCCCTCATGATTGCTCCCGACTTCTGTCTTGTCCACTACACTACTAGGCACTTTTGTTGAAGTGACCAAGAGAAAATAACAATGACAATAATATTGTTTGCAGCAAAATACCAGGCAAAATGAGGATTCATATCAATAGCTCGTTCTGCGCTTTTGACCGTGGAAGACATTTCGAGAGAAGCAAATTAATCTCGAGGGGCGCAGCCAGTGTGGGAACCATGGTCAAAAACGCTGAACGAGTTTTTTTGATATATTACTTGAAACTTAGTCCAGATCAGTGTCACCAACTGAATGTATCAAACTGACATGCACGCGCACATCAATCATCGATTTAATGCTGCTCAACTGTGGACAGTTTCTGTAACCTAGTGGAGATAAAAATGAACACAAATTTAATGCGGTTGTCACAATGGTATATTATCTATCCTTCAAAGAAATAATAGTGTATTTTCAAAGCCGGTACTCACTCTTCAATACTCTGTTTTCCGCTTTCGTCGACGAGTTGAAAGAAATCATTGAAGGACGTGGTCAGCCTAGAAAAAAAGTCTGGTAATAAGTATTTTTGCCAACATATGCGGGCCAATTCAATAACAATGTATTTACCTTGGGTCACAGATAAGGTTGGTATATTCGGCTTTCACACCGGTTTAGGTATATATACTACTCCTTATAATTAGTCACACTGTACACACTCACTGGACTCTAACCAGTTCTCTTATCTTTGCTCGGGGTATTTTCTCATTCTGCAATACTCAACTGGGAGGTTTTTATCCCGGTTTTTCGTATCCGGCAATTCGCCATTTAGCTTCTGTATCATAATTGTACTGAACTACCGTTGTACAGCAGCTAATATACCTTGACTCAAGTCCCAATGAAGATCGCTGGTTCGCTCCCTCCAGTAGTGTACTGTGTTATATGGGAAATGTTTTCTATTTGGTTGAAACCCCCGACAGACCCCAGGATTTGAGAATAGGTTTACAACCGATTTCAGTGTTATGTGCGCAAAGCAATCATTCGACATAGTCATTCAACACAATCATTTGACATGCTTTGTAACCATGCTCACTGCTTTATCGTGGTTTTGAGGTACTGAAGAACTAATTTTGGCGTTTTTTCATATTTGAGTGCTCGACAGACTTCGCCAACATGTGTTGCCGACCAGAAGTCGAATGAGTATGTCGAATGATTGTCTCAAACACTCGAAACATCGCCTGTGCATGCACGTCACACTGAAATTGGTGACATGCTACTTACTAAATTCTCAGTTCACCTTGTCAACTAACCAATAACTAAATTTCGGTATAACTTATTGCAAAGAGTGATGTGGAGGTGGTTCCGCGGGGGTTCGTGTACACCAGGTAAAAAAAACTTACTTTTTGAGCTGTTCAGTGTTCTCTCTGGCAGTAACTTTGGAAGTTTCCGAGACTCTGGTCAGAACGGCAAGCCTGCAAATAAATGCACAACAGTGAACGTCGAAGATCTCGGCAAACTTAGCTGTCTGTAGTCCTCTAATCCAATATCTCCGCCACCTATTCCAAGATCGAGGAGGCCATTTTTCATGTTTTTTTTTATTTTCAGCAAACTGAGAAGGCTTGGGTTTGGGGTAGCTCCAACATGGTCTCATGCTCATCTTGGAAGCTATGAATCACGCATTTCAAATTAGCATATATATTGACGTGTGTTTTAGTCTAGCGTGTTTATCATGACGTTAAATTTGCTGCGAAATAACAATTTATGAGAATAATAAATTTGGCATCGAGACCACGTTGCTAGATCGTACCGTCTAGGTCAGCCGAGAAATAATGGGAACTAATTAAATTCACGATCGGCTCAGCTCATGGTCGGGAACTAATTTACATGGGCACTAATCAAGCATCAAGCTAAACATTTGTCATATCTTTCATCGAATTAGAACGAATCAAAGGGCATGTTTGATGTGCGCTACGCATACTTCAGACGTTTGACCGCTGTGACGAAATTCTCTACCCCAGCAAAAAAAAGACTAAATTAAAGAACTAAACAGATGTGGAATAAAAGCGAAATGATTCCTGAGGTAACTTACTGGCTTTCCAAATCTAACCAGAAGGCGGATTCAGCCGTCCCTTCACGACTTGCCACACCATTAACGTGTACCGCCATCGAGGGAGGGTCTGTTCCAACTGATGTTGACGGAGATGCAGCCATTGCAGCTTTGATTCTCTGTACGATACGTCTGCACCTCTCTTGACATTCCAATTGAAGCTATCATTTAAAACAACGCTAATTCAGCTTGATTGGATCAGAACAGAAGAAAATGATTCACAGACTTCCTGTGTGTTATGTGGTCGAGTAAGGGAGGGAACTAGGGGAAAGGGGAAATAAAGGAACTACTGATCGCCTTCCTCGTTCAATTCCTGCTATCCGGCTCTTCTGTATTTTTTTCGGTCAATTTTTGTTCGGTTTGGGTTACCTGTGGTTCCTGACAACCAATTCCTTTGACAACCAATCTCGTTCCCAGAGCCAGTGTTTCCTTTGTTTGGTAACCAAATGTGGGGTAGGTACCATGTGGGGTTTGATTACCGCTGGCCAAAACACTCGCGGGCTGTGCGCATGCTCAGTCATTCCCGAAGTTAAAGTGCATATAAGCCCTGTCCAATTTTTTTTTTTTTTTAAGCTTAGACCTTAAAAGGTAGAGAAAAAAATCCGAAATTTCTAAATAAAAATGTTTTCATTATTTTTTAGCGACTAAACTTCCAAATGTAGAATAATTTTCGCGCACCTTCGGGGACTGGGACGAGCCATCAACTCAACTCGTTTCTTCGCGGCAAATAATTGAATAGATAACCGAGAAAGATGATAATATCGCGCTAAACGTTTCGGAGAGCTTTATTCGACAAGGCCTTTCATGCAATAGCGCATCGAACGTGTTCTGTTGATGACGTCAAACTAGATCCAGTGCCAATTTTGTAAAGCGCTCTAGCGCGCTTGATTTTCGTCCACAGGCAACCCAAGACACGTTTTTGGGCAACTTTGAACGGCCAATACACCATGACAAATAAATCAAATCAACTTTTTATCTCGGAATCCTTTGTCTATGGTCTCTTCGTAAGAAATATAGTTAGCCAGGGCTTATATGCACTTTAAACTCACCGTCTCCATGCCCTGGAGGTGAGCGTCGTCTCGCAGACGGATCTCGTCCATATGGGGCTGTAGTTTAAGTGCACGTTCTTCGTATGCCTTAGCTTGACTGCAAGGATTAATACATGAATAAAAACAGACGGAAAATTATGCAAGTCAGCCTATAAGCCCTGTATTTAAGCCCGGGCCTACAAATTTCATAGATTGGGTAGCATATTTATTACAATATACAAAAGAGGAAAGAGAATTAAGAGAACCACTTCCCTGAAATATTTAGAAGTTGAAAAAGTGAAAGAATAGTCAATTTCGCATTCAAGAATTACCGCTGGATGCGATGACTACAGACGCATTTACTCAACTTAAATCTAATTCTGATGTTAAATATTCACAATACCAGCGGCAAGTTGGGTTGTTCACAACTCTGTGTATTGTTGTAGTTTGATCTTCTGTACCTTCTCACTGGTATTTATGAATGTTTTACATCGGAGTGATACTGATATTGAGTAAGTGCGCCTGTAGTCATCACATCCAGCGGTAATTCTTGAATGCGAAACTGGACTATTGACCTGAAAGTGCAGGAAAAAAAAAATTGCGAGCCCCTGCAGAATTGGAAATTCGGTATTTCGCAATTGAGTTTTTTTGGATTAATTGTGAGCCAGCATGGAATAACCTTTGTTAACATACTGGAATAATCAGATCACTTATTGATAGAAACACAGCAGAAAAAATATACAAAGCCCTAATCGAGCCCTATTTTGACTATTGAAGCTCAGTATGGGACGGGCTAGGGATACAGTTCTCTGACAAACTTCAAAATCTTCAGAATCGCGCCGCCAGAGTCGTATCCTGTTCAGAATATGACACCAGAACTAACACCGTTTTTGATATGCTGGATGGGATAAGCTTCACTCTCGCAGAGCCAAACACAAAGCGACAATGATGTTTAAAATTACCTAGCCTGCTTGCCGGCTCTCCTGTAATTTTTTTTGGTCGTTTCTTTTCAGATTGGGTCACCTGTGGCACGCGGTCAAAATGGAGTTTTGACCGCGTGCCACAGGTGACCCAATCCGAAAAGAAACGACCGAAAAAAATTACAGGAGAGCCGGCAAGCAGGCTAAAAATTACCCACAATCTAGCACCTGGGTATCTTCAAGATATCTTTGTTCCACGGAAATCAAGCTACAAAACTAGAAACTCGGAAAACAAATTGATGCTTCCGAAACCCCGTACCAATTACATGAACAAATCATTCGGTTACAGTGGAGCATTGCTTTGGAATAGCCTACCTAAAGAGCTAAGAACTGACTGACAGCTATATTCCAACTTTAAAAAAGGTATTCAAAGGCAATATTCCACAACAAAATCTCACACGGCAAACATGTAAAACAGTTTTTTTTTTATTACAGTACATTGTAAATATTTTTAATTTATAGTCCCTAAATGTAAATTGCCTGATGTTTTTACCGTTTAAATAAATCAATATGTCTGGTCTGTCTGAACATTCCCAGTATAAATATCATTTAATAAATAAATATTAATAAATAACGAAATTATGTGGACCGTCACAAAAATATTCTCAGCTCATTTGTCTAATGCTAAGATTCTTTCTGAAGGTATGTAATAATTCTGCCTTAATATCTTCTGGCCTAATGTTTTAGTAACTGATAGAACAGACATCGTATAAGTGAGAAAATAATTCGGCAAGATATTAGCTGTACTGTAACCGTACTTTAACTTGACCGTACCGTAACTCTAATTTGATTGGTACGATGGGAAAACCCATTTCAATGTCACGGCATGCCGTACGGTAACCATGCCGTAAGTCGCTGCCGTAACCTGCCCACTCATACCAAATCGGCTCTATTAAACCAGTGAAAACCTTCCTTACATGATCCAGTTCACGAGTTCATCGTGCAATGTAGCTCTGTGCTTGGAACATGCGTTTGTTGTGTAGGTCACTCGCCGAGAAGTATTCTGCCAGTTTTGTTCTGTTACGTAGGAAGCCAACAAATGGAATGGATCAGTGTCGAGCGATGTATTCAAAAACAAAGATCACCCGATGGATCGAGGTAACGTTTGTCGATGGTGTCATGAACCTAATAGATGTGTTTGTAATTATCCCAAAAATACATCATCAGTGAAAACTGCGGGGGGGGGGGGGGGGGGGGATCATTATGTGAGGCGTTACTGGAGCAGGGTTTTCATTGATTGGCTAGGGCTGTACGAGTTTACCATTGATTGGGTAGGGCTATACGAGTTTACCATTGATTGGCTAGGGCTGTAGAGTTTACCATTGATTGGCTAGGGCTGTACGAGTTTACCATTGATTGGGTAGGGCTGTACGAGTTTACCATTGATTGGCTAGGGCTGTACGAGTTTACCATTGATTGGGTAGGGCTGTACGAGTTTACCATTGATTGGCTAGGGCTGTAGAGTTTACCCATTGATTGGCTGGGACTGTACGAGTTTACATTGATTAGCTAGGCTATACGAGTTTACCATTGATTGGCTAGGGCTATACGAGTTTACCATTGATTGGCTGGGGCTGTACGAGTTTACCATTGATTGGCTAGGGCTGTAGAGTTTACCATTGATTGGCTATGGCTGTAGTTCATTGTTATCTTCTGTTATTGTGTTTTTTTCCTTTGTGGGTTTGTGTGACACGCTGAGCTAACAAAGGACTGTAATGCCTAGCTATATATCAACTTTGTAAAGTGAGCTAGACGCTAGTGATCTTCGAGCATTCTTACCTATCAAAAATGTGGTTTTGTTCATCGGGATACGAGAGCCCTGCAGAATATAGTGATAAAGACTATAAATATCAAACAATATTTAAACATTTACAGCAACAGGAAGTAGTAAATAGGATATTAGTCGAGTCCTTTTTCATCTGTATACGCACTGAACAAGGCTGGTTGTCAGACAGGCAAAACGATCCGTGAGTAGGATTCCAACCACTCAGGGAACCAATCAGAATACTCTATTTACATCGTGGGTCAGTTTGCCATATAATTATTGTTCATAAATTGCCATAAACTAACATTTTCCCGGGAGGCTCCGCCCCGAGGTCCAAACCTTTACACTTTTATATACCATTTTTGACAGAAAAGATAACCCTTTCATATACCTTCCATAAACAATGGTACCCCTTTCACAATAATCGAGCGACTTTTACTTAACTTTTCACTTGAGTAAACCCTTAAAATACTTGGATGAATCAGCCGTTTGGTGCGTCTGTTCGAAATATTTTGAAATGCCCTTCTAAATACCCTAAATGACAATTTTCCCTACCATTTTCTACACTTCAACTCGTGAAATCCCCACCCTTTTATATACCTCCAGCCTGAAAAGGTACCCCTTTCGGGCGGAGCCTCCCCGTATAGTCCATTATAGGGAGTACCCCCTCTCCCCCGGAGAACATTTCCTTTGTTAATTGTAGAAACACTGAAAAGAAAACACCAAGGAATTCTTTAACAGCCCGCGCAGTGCTAAATGTTGCTATATTCTGTTAAGTAACAATATACCTGCATAATTCAACTGTTTGAATTGAAATAATAACGGTTTAATGATTCGAGAACTCACTTCTGTGGTGCTTTTCCTTTTTGAATCTGTTGTTGATGTCTTCAATTCTTGTTTAAAAGTTGCAACAGTCGGAAGGCTGCAAATTGTGCGAGATACGGGTAGTCACATTAATCTTATACTTCTCATCGGAAGTACACATGCTAGCAGTGTAATAATAACAACAAACACGATGACAATAATGATGGCGATGATCATGATCATGATAGACCAGCCAATCAGATTGCGTAATATACAATACAATAGGTTATTATTTTACTAATATTTAACAAATAGATTCTGCCGTGCGACTGTCCTCTTACAGATGCACGGATGACGTCACAACGTTGAAGAGAACAAAGAAGTGCGACACGAGGCGCAGTCGAGTGGCGTAACTGATGTTCTCTTCATGTTTTGGCGCCGTCTATAAGGTCAGACACACGGCAGAAAGGGAATATATTTGTTTCATATAATAACGCAAACTAAACACTATGAAAATATCCAATCAAAACGAGTTGAGAAATAGGTTGCGCGCGCTCATTACGCCAATCATGTGTGCCCTCTAATAACACACGGCTCTTGACCAATCACAGCATGCGTTTCATACTGATTATTATATAAAGCTATATCTAGCCAAGTTACACTTTTTAATCAGGTTCTATGTATCGTTGCTCGATGGAAGGCATACGACAACATTCACGTTGTATTCTTAATCTACAGTTACTTACAAAACATATGCTGTTTGAGAGTTGAGTGAACCCAACCACCATTACAGAGAGGGTATCCCTTTTCCGAACATCAACTATGATTGGCTGCAACTGGTTCAACCACCTCATTCGCTTCTTCAGTCAGCTGTTAATTGATAAGCGTAATACTGTTTCCGTGAAAATTACCATTATAAAACTTGGATGTTGTGAGCCGTCAAAACGATTATCTGACGTTACGTAAATGTATGTGATGTGCATGACGTATGTTGACGTAACGTTGGTGTAACGTTGTGCGTGATATGATGCAGGCATGGAGTAACGTGTGCGTGATATGTCGCAGGCATGGAGTAACGTTGTGCGTGATATGTCGCAGGCATGGTGTAACGTTGTGTGTGATATGTCGCAGGCATGGAGTAACGTTGTGTGTGATATGTCGCAGGCATGGTGTAACGTTGTGCGTGATATGTTGTGCTATTATGTAATTTTTGGTGGTGACAGTTTGAAGTGACGTCATGACACGTCATGTTCTGTGACGTAAGTGACGTCATGTGACGTCATGACATTTATAACTAAGCGGAGGGCTGCGCCTCACCGTGGCATCAGTTTGTCTCTTGTGTTTGATCCAGGTCTTGACGCTTCTAATGTCATCCTCGATAGCAGTTTTCTCCTCTACGAAAGAACATGTAAGAACTTCAAGCACTGTGACTGAAGGGTACTATACTTCATGGTAGTGTTTTGTTCCATATAGTCTCCCTGCATAATCATTTTCTCTACTGTTTTACTGTTTAACGGTATTATGCAGGGAGACTATATGGAACGAAGCACTACCATGAAGTATATACCGACTGAAGCCAGTAGCGCAGTTTTCGATTGAGTGTCCAAAGTAATACGTGATTGCTTTTGTTTAGCTTTTCTATTAGAGCGGTTTTCAATTGAGTATCGAAAAGTAATTGCTTTCGGAATGTGATTGGTTAGTTTATCCATGATTGCGTTTACTTGGCCTCGTGATTGGTTGAGGTAAAACCAATCGTGAATTACTTCAGTTCGTGATTGGTGGTTCATGGATGTTTTACCTTGCTCCTGTGATTGGCTCACTGGTTTTGGTTTTACGACACTCAATTGAAAACCGCTCGAGCTGTAAACATGTTTGTAATTATCAGCCAATCAAGTTGTAAACTGAATCCAAACATTGTTTTGGTCCGTCACGAAATCAATTCTTTTTGCCGCAGTATTTTTATGCCGCAATATTTAATAGATATAGAGATCAATTTTCGTTTTAAGCGATAGTTATCCTCGTGATTGGTTCAAGGTAAAACCAATGACCTATGACTCGTAGTTGCCTCATTGCGTTTCCTCCCATGATTGGCTGTGTAATTACTATGGTTTTGGTATAACGACACTCAATCAAAAACCGCTCTAATCTACTGAACGTGACTTATCTAATTCATAACATCGCTGTATTACCTTCAGGGATATGAACTTCACAAATCAACTCTTCCAGCATCGCTATGGTGGTTCTCCAGGCTGAAAAAAAACGGTAGCATAAATTGTATCTCTAACTAATTGTATCTCATTGGTTGATTGAGAGTCACATGACAGGTAACAATCAAACTGTTTTCCGTAAAAAAAGTAGATTTTTAAAAACGTCAGAGGTAACAATGCATTGTTGTCCGTTTAGCGCACGTGATCAGAGCGTGACTGGAAGATCGCGTGACGTCGAGCGTTGTGGTTTACGCAAGTGTTCAAATAGAGGTTTGGAGCTTCCGAGGGCTTAAACGTATTTAGTAATTAATTCTCTACCTTAGTAAACTTGCAGTGAATTACAAATTATGAAAACTTAAACCTGTTTGTTGTTTTTTATGAAACTTTTCAGACGCACCTAAAATTAGAAAATAAGGGTATTACCTTCGTTTACTTTCAGTTTGGCGGAAACTGTCTGGATGCGAACATCAAAAAGCGCATTTCGCGTGACGTTTTGCTGCAGTGTGGGCTCAAGTACAAATGAATGTGTATGGCTACGAGTATAAACTTACCTTGCACTTAAAACATTTGTCAACTGTTGAACGGCAATCCGCTTAGACATTATTTGTTCACACACAGAGACGTAGGAAACCATAATTTTCTTGGTCTGTTTGCTAAAAATATAGTTATGAATTTTAAGTTAGTTTATAAATTAAACAGGCGAACTGCGTGCTCTGATTGGGTCGATAGCCATAATCTATTACACTACAGATGACGTCGCGTCACGCGTGCTTATATTATTATTATTATTATTATATATATATATATATATATATATATTTGGGGGGGAGTTCGCTAATTACTCGGACAGCGTAAGCGGGTTCGAGTCTTAAATTCGCCTCTGTATTATTTTCCGTCGTCGACACAGGTGAGAAATTGCATACCACATCTATTACCGTGTATCGATGTGGGATCGAAATTAGTTTCACCAGGAGCCCATTATTAGTAATGGGTTTCACACACGGCTACCGCGCCGACGAGTCAGACATCGAAACTCTATTTACCTTTTAACTTCTTCCTAACGTTATTATTTGCTGCAATTCTTGCTTTGTACATGGAAAAACAGAGCCAAAACCAGAGCAAAACAGAGCACATTGAAACAGTGATGTCTAATGCAGAAGTCAAAAGAACGTCTCGAAACACGATATCGGGGGCACATTTATGCAGGAAGATAAAAATAAGAGGTCAAAAGAAACTATTTTAAAAACGGAATTTAAGCTCTTTGCATGTCATTTGGAAAATACATTATGCACTTGTCAATTGAAATCCCTACCCCCCGGGTCTAGGTGGGGATATGTGGGGCAATTGATGGGAATTGACCCCCCGGGTCTAGGTTGGGATATGTGGGGCATTTGATGGGAAATTGACCCCCCGGGTCTAAGTAGGGATATGTGGGGCATTTGATGGGAATTGACCCCCCGGGTCTAGGTGGGGATATGTGGGGCATTTGATGGGAATTGGGTCTAGGTGGGGATATGTGGGGCAATTTGATGGGAATGTGACCCCCCGGGCCTAGGTGGGGGATATGTGGGGCATTTGATGGGAATTGCCCCCCCCCCCCCCCCGGGTCTAGGTGGGATATGTGGGGCATTTGATGGGTATGGACCCACACTCCCCCCCCCCCCCCCCCCCCCCCCCCCGGGTCTAGGTGGGGATATGTGGGGCATTTGATGGGAATTGACCCCCCGGGTCTAGGTGGGGATATGTGGGGCATTTGATGGGAATTGACCCGTTGTTTGTGGCCCCAAGGGGCCGGGGATTTTACTCGATTTGCTTCACGTACATGGAGTTGGTACATGGTACTTTTCAATGTTCGTGGAAGGGGTGGGGATTTGACTGGAGCCCAGTTCATCTCTTCTTCAATCCATGTACGTACCGTGGTGGCGATCGTCAGGTACGATTTTAGGCCGTTCGTTTTTTTCGTTTCTATACAAAAAAGTCATTATACCATTGGTAAATACAGTATTTTTTATTCAGCAACTGACCATTAAAGTTCCAGTGTGGCTCGCTCAAAAATTCCAACTGTACTGTTTGTGCCAGAAACCAAATGAAGTATATTAAAGTGCAGTGATTGCATGTTACAATCCAGGATGCAAAATAGAGTGGTCCGGCCATTTTCAGTGTGTTAGACTTACAGGAGGGAGAGCAGCCTCAGGAAAAGTAAAGAATGTCATATAAGTGGTAAGCTGTAGTGCTAAGTGTGCACGCCCTACGAGGGAAAGAGAAAAAATATCTGACCCAAGTGGGACTCGAACCCAACGACCTCCAGATTACATGTCTGGCGCTCTACCAACTGAGCTATCAAGTCAGATGAGAGCAATCGTGGGTATTGGTGCGTTATATGGGGTCACGGCGATTATATATGTATATGTAGTTATGATATTGAATCATGTTTGCCGCGTAGCACTAGTAAGTGTAAAGAATGTAATATAAAGTGGTAAACTGTAGTGCTAAGTGTGCACGCCCTACGAGGAAAAGAGAAAAAATCTCTGACCCAAGTGGGGTCTCGAACCCAACGACCTCCAGGTTACATGTCTGGCGCTTCTACCAACTAAGCTATCGAGTCAGATGAGTGCAATCGTGGGTATTGGTGCGTTATATGGGGTCACGGCGATTATATATGTATATGTAGTTATGATATTGAATCATTGGTTTGCCGCGTAGCTACTAGTAAGTGTAAAGAATGTAATATAAAGTGGTAAACTGTAGTGCTAAGTGTGCACGCCCTACGAGGAAAAGAGAAAAAATCTCTGACCCAAGTGGGGTCTCGAACCCAACGACCTCCAGGTTACATGTCTGGGCGCTCTACCAACTTAAGCTATCGAGTCAGATGAGAGCAATCGTGGGTATTGGTGCGTTATATGGGGTCGACGGCGATTATATATGTATATGTAGTTATGATATTGAAATCATGTTTTGCCGCGTAGCACTAATAAGTGTAAAGGAATGTGATATAAAGTGGTAAGCTGTAGTGCTAAGTGTGCACGCCCTACGAGGGAAAGAGAAAAAATCTCTGACCCAAGTGGGGACTCGAACCCAACGACCTCCTGGTTACATGTCTGGCGCTCTACCAACTGAGCGAGCTATCAAGTCAGTTGAGTGCAATCGTGG